>OZ018327.1:62787301-63387301 GCA_963969495.1 Ceratothoa steindachneri
CAATCGAGCGGGCACATGGCTGCTCAATTGTTTTGCGTCCATAAACGGCCACTTTTCAAGACTTTGTCTAGTCTTGACTTGAACTGGTCAACAGATTCACTGTTGACAACTTCCACTGGAAGTGCGTTCCACATACCGCAGATACTGTAAGTGAAAAAATTTCCACACAGATTGCGGTTGTAACGCTTCAGTTCAAGTTTGAAGCCGTGATTGCGCGTCCTGTTCTCACTCAGTGTGAAAATATCCCGGTAGTCAACATTGTCGAACCCTCGAACTATTTTGAAAACCTCGATGAGCTGACCACGCTGTCTACGGGTTTCCAGCGAGAACAGATCTAATTCCCTTAGTCTATCCTCATAACTTTTATGTCGGATAGAGGGAATCAGCTTGGTTGCCCTGGCTTGTACGCGTTCCAATCTCGCGATGTCCTTTCGCAATGAAGGACTCCAAAATTGTACGGCATACTCCAGGTGCGGTCGGACAAGTGAGTTGTACAGGCACAGTACAATCTCCTGGTTCCGATAACCAAACTGGCGCTTAATATAGCCTAGCATCCTTTGGGCCTTTTTCTCCGCCTCAATGCACTGTTTCGAGAACTTGAGGTCACTAGTGATTGTTACACCCAAGTCCTTCTCAGTTTCGGTGGATTCCATAGCAGTGCCCTTAAGGATATACTGAGATTGGGGGTTTCTGTGGCCGATATGTATCACTTTGCATTTTCCCACGTTAAAAGGCATTTGCCACGTGTCCGACCACTCCCCAATCTTCCCAAGATCTTCCTGCAGGCGGGCAGTATTTCCATCCTTTGCAACGTTCATACCAAGCTTGGTATCGTCGGCAAATTTGGAAATCTTGGCAACCATGTCACCGTCCATGTCATTGACGTAGATGATGAATAGTAGTGGTCTCAGGACAGAACCTTGAGGCACCCCGCTAGTAACGGGCACCCACTCAGAAGACTGTATATTTACCACCAAACGTTGACGTCTGCCACTTAGCCAGTTCTCGATCCAGCCGGCTACCTTTCCGTCTATGCCAAGCGCTCGCACTTTCCGGAGAAGGCGGCGGTGTGGTACCTTATCAAAGGCTTTCTGAAAGTCTAGGTAGACCACATCCACCGCCTTGTCCCGATCGTGCTCACTGAAAACGAAGTGGAAGAATTCCACAAGGTTCGTCAGGCATGACCGTTGCCTTCGGAAGCCGTGCTGGGAACTCCTCAGTAGCAGGGTTGACTCTAAATACGACGTCACTTTGTCCACCATGATGCTTTCCATGAGTTTACCGACTATCGAAGTCAGACTGATAGGTCGTTAGTTCGACGGTTGGTTACGGTCTCCTTTCTTGAAGATAGGAGTCACCTCCGCCTCACGCCAGTCTCTAGGAACGCATCCGGTCCGGATTGACATGTTAAAGATAGCGCACAGATGTCGTGATACTTCATCGCACACTTCCTTCAACACTTTAGGTAGAAACCCGTCCGGTCCAGGGGACTTATTCGTCTTTAGGTCAGCGATCTTTTTCTTTATTTCTCCTTCGGTGAAGTCCATTGCCTCCAGCTTTTCCCCCGAGTAGGAATCCGTCGGCTGGGAAATGGGACCACACTCTTCAGTAAACACTGAAGAGAAGTAGTCGTTGAGGAGGTTGGCATTTTCTGCATCTGAATGCTTTAATGTCCCCTCCTCGTTCCTCAAAGGGCCAATCGTTCGACGGATTGGTTTACGGCTGTTCACATATCCAAAAAACTCCTTGGGATTCTCTTTACAGAGTCTCGCCACTCGGAGCTCTTCAGACCGCTTAGCCGCCCTTATGCTGGACTTCACTCTCCTGGCTAGCCTCCGGTATTCTTCAAAGTCACCCGAGATCTTCGATTGCCGGTACACATTTCTCTTCTCCCTAAGCAGTTGGCCGATTTCTCGATTAAACCACTTTGGTCGAACAGAAGACCGACGGGGGCATTTCAGAGGGATAAAACGCGATTGAAGACTCATGAATGTGGTTTTGAAACTGTTCCAAGAGTCTTCAACAGCATCGCACTCCTCTAGCCTCGCGTCAGTCAGTCCCGCGCGTAGACCTGCAAAGTCTGCTCTTCTCAAATCCAGTTTCCTTGATTTACTAGTTGCAGGCTCTGTCTTGGGGACTTTGACTACAAATCTAATTAGTCGGTGGTCACTGCCACCGAGCTCTTCGCCTACAGAGAGGTCCTCAACGATGTCATCCTCAGAGGTGAAAACCAAGTCGAGGATATTGTTTCCTCTCGTTGGCTCTCTCACCCATTGAGTGAGGAACTCATTGTTCGTGAACTCCAGGAGTAGTGCGTTCTCGCCACAGGGTTCTCTGGTTTCCCAGTCAACTTGTGTGTTGAAATCACCCATGACGATACACACTCTGTCTTTCACAAGTTCTCCTAGTAGCTGGTACAGATCTCTGTCCTTTTCAACGAGTTGGGCAGGAGGTCTATAAAGCACCAGGGTCCTGTATTTGGCAGGACCTATCTCTAGGTCAACACCTAGTAGTTCATGGTCGGGTACGATGTTGCAATCCGTCGAGTTGAGAGTATCCTTGACATACAACATCACACCGCCACCCTCTCTGTCTGGCCTATCTTTCAAGAAGAGTTGGTAACCGGGAATCGTGAATTCACCTTCAAAATCTCGGCTTGAGGTTTTTATCCACGACTCCGTTATGGCCACCATCTCCGGTTCTTCTGTTGCTACGAGGCCACGAAGTTCTAGAAACTTGTTTCTGATAGACCTCGCATTAAACAGAAGAACTTTTAGGGAGTCCCCGACTGTAGGACTCCCTACGCTCTTCCGTTTCCCGCTTTCTTTCTCTGTGGCGGGATCACTCCACTCTTTGTGACTTCAGAAAAGGTCGTTCCTGGAGTAACACGGGTGTACTGGCGAAAGTCCTCCTTTACTCGGGGTCTGACACTTCTTTGGGTCCGCTCCACAACATCCTGGATCATGTTTGCGAGTGCAGCTTTCCCTTTAAAGGAAAGATGCACTCCGTCCCTTTTGTACAGGTCATTTCTCCCGTAAAAGGTGCGGTAGGGGTCTACAAAAAAGACTCCTTCCGCCGTACATAGATCTCCCAGGCGTTGGTTTATGGAGACATTCCTCGCGTGAGCATTGCGGGATGGACCTCGTCTTGGTAGTATCCCGACCACGACACGTCTGCGGGTTTTTAGCCCACAGTCGTCAACTCCTCCCATAACCGTGGTCAGGATCTTCCCGCTGGCGCCTACATTGCCTCCTCGTAGGTAGAGATCGTTGCCACTTGCCATGAGGGCAACTACTGAGTTCTCAGAGATGTGAGATTTCTCAGCCTCCACCCTTATTTCTCCGTTCCCCTTTCCTGGAAGGCAGCTAACCTTCACACTGGTGCGAAGGCGGGCCGCTAGCAAGGGTTGTAGATCCCGCGCTTGGGAGTCACCGATCACGATGACCCTCGCGCATTTGGGTTCAGAGGACAGAATCTTCCCTTTCAGTATGGGCTCTTTCGATTCCTCTTTCTTCCCCACTTTTTGGGGGTTTTTCTTCTTTTTCTTCTTCGTTTTTTCTTCCGTTTCTACTTTCTCTTCTGTTTTTCCTTTCTTACTCTTCCTTTTATTCTTTTTGACGCCCTGAGTAACCCCAGCAGCTGCTGGCTCTGGGACGTCGGATGGTTGGCCTATCTCTATCGACGCGGTGCATGAGGGCCCAACAGAGGAGCCATCCGCGTCGTTGGGAGTTTCTTGTTGCTGTTGCTGTCCATTGGTGGCTTTAATCTCTGAAATGATGGCTTCGAGATGACGGATTTGAGTCACATGCTCAGACTCGAGGATTTTCACCTTTTCTTCCAGCCGTTGTGTTTTTTCCTCAGAAGATTTTAAAAGTTCCTTAAGCTCCTGAAGTTCTGCCCTAAGGACGCAGTCCGTGCAGATACTTCCAGGGTGGCATTTTGAGAAACACCCCTCCGGAAAATCTACGCACCACTTGTCCTTTTGGCATGTAGAGCAGGTATACTTTAACGCACCAGGTCCTTTCTTTCCAGTCATGCTGAACACTTTATAACTCTGAATACTTTGTGACCACTCAATAAAAAAGAAAGGGGGTGGTGAGTTCGCCCCGCGTGAGTCGCTCCCGCCTATCGATCAGAGAGGTTTCGGATCTTTCAGAAGGCACGCTCCTTGTGCTGCTGTTCGTCCGACCGAGTCGTCAAACCTCGGCGTGCCGTGGCTCCCAACCAAGCAGCACTGACGGTCCCCGAAGGGGCCATCGATTTCTCACCAGGTGAACAACGGAGCACACCCCGTACTAAACTCCTACTAGTTCCCTTCACGACGGCCAAGATCTCGGAGCAGCGTTCAGTGGATATCCCGCCACACCAAGAGACTCGACCCAAGGCTTTTTATTGGCCTGGCAACCAACATGGGAACAAAGGGCCGTCACCACGGACCAATGCTACCAGAGGCACCCGTCAACGGTCACTGGGAATGGTCAATAATTATGCGCCAGGAAAGGGGTTACCGGGGCACTACCCTCATCCCATTCATCGTGCCCCAACGCCTAAGACCCCTCAAGTCCTAGTCTCTCGCAACCAGTGAGCGTCGATTGGCGTTGTTTATAGAGGTTCCAAAGCCTGTCTTCTGACGCGTGAGGTAGCTGCCAGGTCCTTATATGTAGATAGATGAAAAAAGGGTAAGAGTGACATGATAGATATAGGGGTTGTTTTTGTGTTTTTTTTTCTTTTTGTATAAGTAGAAGAAATGGAATTAATTTTTAAAAAAAGATGAAGGATAAAGCAGGATAAAAAAAAGAAAAGACGCACTTAGTCTGGAACCTAATTTTCGACCAAATCGACAAGGGAAACCCTGCCAGGGGTGCCAGAAGATAGGTACCCCCGCCGACATAGCTCGAAAAGTCAAGGGTACGCACAAGCTCTCTTCCCGCGACAAGGGGGCGTCACCTCTCTCTACTTTCTTTATGAGAGAGAGAGAGAGAGATTGTTTATATGTGCGCGTGCGTTCCACATATGAGGTTGAGGAGAGATGAGAGAGGAGAGGAGGGATATAGAATATAGATATTGAAACAATTTAATCCACGGTGCTTTCATTCCACCTATTCCAGGCTAAATTTTTGCCTCTTATCACGGGCGATGCTTCTCCCGTTGACTCTCACTGACAGGTCGTGTTTTTCATTTTGAGGCCTGATTAAATAACCCATCGAGATTCTGTTAAGGTCAGGAAGGTCAGGTAAGATAGGTTGCTTTACATCTCCTGACCCTTACTACCGTGTGTTTATGTGTGCTTGTATATACATGCTACTTAAACACATATTTCCCTGATCCTCTTGATGTCATAGAGCTGACGTAGATAGACCGATAGACAAAAAAAACAGAAGAATGAAGTCAAGTAGACAAATAGATAGAGGCAGACCTACGTACGGATAATTCGAATCTGGTAAAAATATAAACGAAGCATCGGAAACCGTGTTTTTTCTTGCCATTTAAGCGAGACCTATCTCCGCAGGAGAACGTTTCAAAGACGTCAAAATAGAGATGGGGGTGAGGGGGAGGAAAAAGGGGGAGGGCTTCTATCCGTCACATCCTTCAGGATTCAATCTTCATTTTTTTTTATAGAATTTCTTTCATGGAACTGAAAACAACCAGAGCTTAAGTAAGCAAGCAATTATTTACGCTGTTGATGGAGTGGAACGTGTTGACTAGGGTTGGGAAAAAACCGGAAATCGAGATCTGTTTTGGAATCGCATTCTTCACTCAAAACCGGGTATAACCGGTTTTGAAATGAAATTTTATATTTTATTTATTTAAGATCCTAATTTATTTAAAAACAAAAGGAAACAATATTTCTTTATTTAATATTGGAAATGTTTACTTGAAATACGAAAAGTGATTTTACAAAAAATAAAATATCCTATTAAATAAAAAAATAATACCCTTTAACGAAACCAAAATATCTATTTTAAACTTTCTATATTTTTTATTTAGAAAATATTAACGAAACTAAATTACCTAATTGAAACTTCTTTATTTTTTTTTATTTAGAAAACGAGGCAATGGCTTCGCCATTCTCCCCTACGGGGAAAGTTTGCGCTTCACTACTAAGATTAAAATTTAAAATCTAAAAAAAAGCAGCCATGGTTAGATTTATATAAATTTTCTGAACTTCGCCAATTATAATAATTTTAAAAAGGAAATCGAAACTAAATTTCCCCGCTTTCAAAATATCGCGTTGCTAAAATATAGTTATAGAAGATATATAAAAATAAATTTTCTGAACTTCACCATTTGTAATTCTTTGTGTTTTAAAAAATTCACAAAATTTCTATACCTATATTTATTTCTGAACTTCACCATTTTGTTTTTTGATATTATAAAAGAATTATTAGAAATAACTTTGATAAAAAGTCATTTGTCCACTAAGGAAAAAAAAACATTTATTCATTTTTCACCCATCTTCAAAAATCCCTTTATACAATTATAGAGTTAGTGATGATGATGGTGATGATGATGAGATCTTGCAAAACACTTTTGCCCTTATCTTAGTTAAAAAAAAGAAGCCTGCAGCTGAAAATGCACGTTCTAATTCCACACTATAGTTGCTTTGATGCTCGGTAAGGCTTGGTGTAATAGTTGTAAATTGCTGCTTTTTGTTTGAGTAGATTCAAAAAGTTTAAATTCACTCGTCACATTAAAGCTTAATGAATTATTTTTTTTGTGATAATTTGTTTAACTTTTTTCGCCTCGTTCTTATCTTCTCGCATAAGATCAATGTATTCAAGTGAACTCATATCACTTGAGTGACTAGAATTTAATAAAATTTCCCCTCATGACTCATTGTTGTTGGAATAATTCAGGGGTAAAAGCCTAGAAAAAAATGCTTTCAGCAATTTTTTTTTAGTGCTAGACGCGATGGAAATGGAAACATTTCGTTAGGTTGGTCTTGGATTGAACTTGGGTTAGGTAAGTAAGAATTGGCACAATATCTTTTTGCCTTCTCGAATAATACCTATCTATGAGACATTTTAAAGTTCTCATCATATTGGGTTTACTGCTTGGATTCCGAAAACTTTTTAGGAAGGATTTTATCAACATATCCACTGTTAACATAGTTATGTCCTCACGGAAGACCATCTTCAGAGCAAAATTAATATTCTGTAATACCTCGAAGATCATTGAGAAGTTTCCATTCATCATCAAAAATATTTTCAGTTTGAATTTATTGCTCTAAGTGCCTTAGGAATGCAAGGTTTTAGTTTTAATAAAACCCCTCTAAAATTAAAAACATACTATTCCATTATGTTTTGCAATCTAAAAGTTTCATTTCATTTCCTTTGAATTCTGCTCTGACAAAGTCTTGAAGTCTTTCATTTTTCAAAGGTGATTTTCGAAATACTTTTAATTGTTTTACAAATTTCAAATGTTTTGACATCATAAATCACTATTAGTTTCAGAGTGACAAAATATATGCATAATATCTGAATCTTAAAATGTATTTCCAATAACTTCCAAATTCCAAATTTTGGTGTAGATCTCAAATGGAGAAAATTCAGGAATTGTTGAAAAAAATATCGAAATTTGGGACGTCAAAATTAGGAATGAATGATTTTAACTTGATTCTTTCTTTCAATTATTCGTATCAAAAACCAAAGTTCACAACTTCAGAATTAAAACAATTTTGTTTTTCTTGGTTTGAAATGAATAAAAAGCAATTTTTAATTTTATATCTAAAACACTATCCTAAAGACTTTAGTTATTTTATTATACATTTATTTGTGAAGAGAACTTTGTAAAGATGGCAGGACATGTTAGGCCTACTTAGCCTTTATCTTATCTGTTTTGGAGAACTTATTTTATTGGCAATCTGTGTACAAAATAAGTTGTAATATAACTAGTAAATCTTTTTGGTCATTTTTAACTTATAACAACGTATAATTTTTTTTAAAAGATAAAATTTACAATACATTGAGTAAAAATAGGTTAAAGAATAATTAAACGGCTATGAACATGAGCTACGAGGATGAATTTGGCTGGCTCTTGTTTTGTCAAAAGAAGAAGAAGAAAAGGAATTAAAGTTTAAACACAAAAGAAACAAAGCCTATAGTTTGTCCATGTTGTTTTCTCTTATCAAGAACGCTTTAAACTATAGAAGATAATTTTATTGGTATCAAGGTACTCAAAATAATAGTTACACCTAATATTATATTAACCTACCAAAAATAGTACTAGAGAGGGCAATGACGACACAAGTTAATAGGCTTTTAATCATGACCATTATAAAATAAGGTATTTTAAAAAAAAATTTACTGCCTCAAGTTTTAATAGTAAAATTTATATTTTCCAGTAGTTTTTAATGTTATGAATGTCCATCCAATTAGAATTAATATAAAGTTTATTGTAATGCAATGTTTAATAAAAAATTTATCTTTAAATTTATTGGTAATTTTGAATAAGAGGGGCACATGAGTTTTAGGCCACTAAATCCTATAATACTTCTTTTTAACGTTGTAATAGTGTCCTAGGAGTAATATTTTGATGACGGAGAGTGTATAGCTCTTTATAAAGCCACCTAAAGTCATTATTTCAACCTGACTGCAACGCAAGAATTCTTCCAACAAGACTGAATCAAATACGTTCGCGCGTTTGTTTTTAATGGTAATATCAGTTAATTCTTATTTTCCGAACAATTCAAAAGGTTAAGACATAGTTGGTTATTTAAGCATGTTTAATAACACGATCTGTTGGCGATTATTTTGATATTAATTACGAAATCTAAATGTTTAGATAATCTACCGCCCCTAACTTTCTATATCGTTGGGAAAATACTACTTTCAAGTTTTAATAATTCAAAAAATAGTATTTTCTGCGCCAAATAAATAGCAGCAGACAATTACTTTCACTGTAGAATTTCCTTCAGCACAAATCAACTCTAAAAAAGCATCCACAAAACTTACTCTTTAATTATTCAGATCTGATTTTCATTCATTCTTTTGGATACCGACACCATAAAAGTTCTTTTCGATTTACACTAGAACACATCCAAAACCCACACTTTCGATAACAAAAATAGTTCCCACAAAGGCCGATTTTTAAACTTTTTATTACATCGGGAAATAATGTTTGTGTTACAACGACAATAAAATTGTTTATTAACTGTAACTTTCTCTTGCACTTTAGACACTCCACATGTTTCTGTATAAGTTTATTTTCAAAAATGAAGTTAATAAACTTTGATCATTGACTGGCGGTAAGGGTTCTGTCATTTTGTCAAAGATCCTAAATTCATCGCGCGAGTCCAAATCGATTAGGATCACACACTTTCTAAGTGGGACTAAACTCGAAGGCGTCTTACTACTATCCTACCAGGGCGAGCTACAACCCTATTTTGCTGTTCTATAACAAGTTCCAGCAGAATACGCGCAACTCTTCTCTCGATGAATGGCTAAACTTCAATTTCGGACTCGATAGCATCATCGCAACTGTCGACGACCTCGCTCGGTAACTCTTCCAAATCCACAGATTTGTCGTTCTTTCCATCTATGCGCTCTTTGGCTACGCCGCCGGGGCGACACTGTGAGTTTCTTCTGCCGGCTTTCCGTACAGGTACTACTGCAGCTTCCAACACCAGGTCCCTAAAATGCGCTATCCCTTGCAAACCTAAATCTGGGGACAAAATTATCCTGGTTCCGCGTTCTCCGTGGGAGCAGTGCCGGGCTTTAATCCCTGATTCTTTGGTTGAGACTGTGCAAATGCACTCCACCTTTTTGTGGAAAAAAGCTCGACTGTATCCAATATCACACTATCTTCAGAATCAAGGAAGCGATCGCCCACCCATCGCTGCAGAGAGATTCTTGGGTACTATTGCAAACTATCAAGTCCTTTTCGCGATATCTCAGCCGGCCATCTCCTGGTTATTCGTATTCACAGTTTCCCATCGCTCCATTTTAGGAACAGATTTTCTAAAAGTTTTTCACCAATCCATAATTCGAGAAAACGCAGTTTCAAGGACGTAGCATTTTAGATCACCCTAAATAGAGTCCTGCTTTTTATGGCTGTAGAGTCACTTTAGTCCTTTCACTGCCCGAAATGCTTTTGGGAATTCGCAGGACATAATGCGCAGGATGACTATAGACATTTGAAGCCGGTGATGCTGCCTTCAATTCTCTTATAAAAAACTCCTTCGAATTTGTTGTTCGTCTGTCGTTTGGAATTCGTGGCATACCTATATGAACCCGGACGGGGTATCGCCGTAGTATAAGGATTGGTATCTCAATGAATAATTCCATTAGCGATATACTTCATTTCCATTATTGCGAAAAGTGTCTTCAGTGAAAATTTCTAGCTACGAATTCGACCCTATTTTTCGAAGAAGTAATTGTAGAAGAGATTTTCAAGAGCTTGAATTGATGCTCACCATGAAATTATAGGACCATTATCCTAGCTTCGCTACCTAGCCACTGGGGCGGGCGGGAACAAGCCAACCTAACTCAGTGCCGGTCCCAAATCTGAATAAATAGGGAGGATTTGAGTCAGGAAAGGAATCCGTCTTTAAAATATCTGCCAAAATCTTGAGGTATGTCTTTTTTACCGAGTGAACTAAACAGAAATCTTTGGGAACGACTCATCAAGAACGGCGACCCTACGCAGGAAAAAGCCGAGGAAGAAGAAGAAGAAAAAGATGATTTCAAGGCTATTTTCTTTAATGGTACATATGAGTATGCTTACCTTTAAGGAAATATATGGTCAAATGTCACTATCTGAATTGCTTTGAAGTGAGAAGGACGATTTTATTACCAAATTTTAACTAATCAATGTTTTTTTTTTAGAATATGTTACAAATTCTTGGGGAAGTTGGATCAAATTTATATGAGTTGTGTAAAAGTGATCTTGATGAATTGGAGTTAAGTGATAGCGGACATACGAGGGGCGGTCAATAAGTTTTGCAATTCGGATATAAGGAAACGAGATATGAGGAAAAGTATTTTATTATTTTTCAATATAACTTCCCTCGACTTCAATGTACTGGCGCCACTTATCCCTGAGGCTTCGAATTCCCGACAACCAGAAATCTTCCTACTGCTGTTCAATCCACTCCTGGACGGCGAGGTGGACATCTTCATCGTCCCCAAACCGGCGTCCATACAGTGCAGCCTTGAGGTGGCGGAATAAAAAGTAGTCGCTAGGGGCCAGATCTGGACTGTAAGGGGGATGGTTGAGCTCCTCGAATCCGCACTCGCGCAGGGCAGCTTGTGCAACTCTGGCCTTGTGAACCTTGACGAGGTTGAAGTCGTTAATGGGGTGTGAGGTTTCGTGAGGTTTCTAGGGACCGAATGGGCAGAGACCTTGGTCATTGCCAAATTGTCGTGGATGATGTTGATAACACTTCCATGTGATATTCCAAGTTCTCGCTCGATTTCTTTGACCTTCACCCGTCGATTTTCGAGGATGATCCTCTCCACACGGGCCACATTGTCTTGGTTGGTCACGTCTGACGGGCGTCCTGGACGGGGGTCATCTTCAAGGGAATCACGACCATGGCGGAACCCTCTATTCCAGCGAGCAATGGTTGCATAGGAAGGGGCCGTGTCGGTGTACACTGCAACCATGCGTCCATGGATCTCCTTTGCATTCTTGCCTTCCTTGGTCAAAAATTTTATCACTGCGCGGTGCTCAACCTTCTCCATTGTTGAAAAATTTGTGACTGACAATCTGCAATCCAGCTACTGCTTCTTAAATAGACGAGGCAGGAGCGTGTGGCTGCAGGTCCTGACTTGTCATAACTTGTCTTAACACCCTTACAAACAGCCACCCCCCCTTACTTTGTTTTGCCCTACTGATTCGCAAAACTTATTGACCGCCCCTCCTATTAGTGGAAATGAGGATTTAGGCGAAAATGATGGGACGTGGCAAGGCTGCTCGGCAATTAACTAAATATGAATAAAATTTCCTTTATTAGAATAAAATGATATACCTGGTGTCCACCCAAAAATGTATACACACTTTAAATAATTGTAAAGTAGATGTTTATTGAAATACATTTCATTTTAAAAATTTCATAGAATGTACAAACATTTTTTATTATTTTGTCAACGCCTGTTCTCAAACTGACGTCCGTTTTTGTCCAGACACTGTTGACAACGCGAAGCAATTGCATCGTAACATCACGAAACAATTCGTTTGGTATTTGCGTGCATTCACGTTTAATGGCTGCTTTCAATTCAGTGACTGCTGCAGGTTTCATATCGTAGACTTTGTCTTTTAGGTATTCCCATAAAAAAGTCTAGTGGTTTGAGGTCTTGTGAATGCGGAGGGTATTCAACGAAACCCCTCCGTCCAATCCACTTGTTTGGCAAGTTCTCATCAAAGAAGGATCTGACATCGTGATGGTAGTTTCGGGGTGCCCCATCTTGCTAAAAATAAAACTCCACATCTTCAAAGTTATCCCTAATACTTGGCATGACAGACTGTCGCAGCAAGTTCAAGTAAACGGGACCAGTCACAGTAGCATAAAAAAAGAATGGTCCAATTAATCCTCTTGATGATAAGCCACACCACACTTTAACTCCTGGTAAATTAACATGGTGTTCGACCATAACATGTGGATTCTCAAATTTCTAATAGGTGCAATTGTGGCGGTTAATTGAACCATTTAATTTGAATGTGGCCTCATCACTCCAAACAATATTTGTTGGAAAGTGTCCATTTTCGACACATCGTTCCAAGTACCACTCGCAATACTGCACTCTTCGGTCTGGATCATCGTCATTAAAAGCATGGACTAATCTTGGAATGTAACTTTTCGATTGACAACGCTTCATAATGCGATGGACAGAAGATTTTGAAATGCCTACCTCACGACTGGCTTACCGCACAGATTTTCTTGGACTTCGGTGATACGTTTCCAACACTCTTTCTTACTTTGTAGGGGATGGCGATGTCCGTGGTCTCCCGGAGCGCTTCTCGTGGACGTTCTGAACAGTTCTATCGGCTTCAAACTTATCTCTAATTCGACTGATGATAAGGCGCGTTGGTGGTTCCTTTTGAAACTCCTTCCTAAATTGCCTTTGTATTTCAACTGCGTTTTCACACTTCCAGTAGCATTTTAGAATCAACTTCCTTTCTTCAAAGTTTAGTCTGAATGCCATCATTAATTCTGCAAAGAAAAAAAAATTAAATGAACACCTATTTTACAGTCATACATTTTTATTTTATTGAAAAAACAATAAAATAATGTTTGTAGATTCTATTAAATTTTCAAAATGAAATGTATTTTAATATTAATCTATTTTACACTTATTTAAAGTGTGTATACCCCTTTTTTGGGGGGGACACCCGGTACATTTAATTGAAATCTAGAAATAGGAAATTCGAGCCGCGATTTTCTTGGTGTCTCCCGCTACCCTCTTTTATCCATCATCCAACTGCTCCAATTCAGAACAGTACTGGTGTCAAACAGAAATCAACCGATTCAAAATTGATCAAATTATAATTGGCATATTGAGCTGAGTGTTTTTTTAAAATTTTATTATCTTGGCAACTTAGAACTATCATGCAATACTAAAGGTTACTTAATTTTATAATATCGCTACTTTATGTATGTACTGAAGGTCGCATTTTCTTTCTAGGCTTAGCAGTTTAAATGTTACTCATTTTTGCTCATGAACCTGACTTACTAAGTCCAATAGACAATCTCTCAGTTGCTTCGCAACGATTCTCATACGTGTTAACGTGCTCCTAATTGATGTGGCGCTAATGACTAGGGGTGCTGCCAGGACACGCTCACTAAAGTTTAGCAGACAATTCGACGGTCCATTTCTAGAGACAATCTGGAGAAAGCCCTCTTTTACTCTTCGCAATTCTTCTAACTCGCTTAGGATAATCTCTATTCAACATTTGAAGGCTGCAGAGCTAAGTCTTATTCTGAGTATTTCTGCTACTAAAAACAGCGTCACTATGCCAATTTTCCTTTACATTCATTTTAAAAGACAACGCAAACACAAGGCAAACATAGGTGCTTTCTTTTTCCATGAAACAAAGTCCCCTTTCGACTGCGAGACGACCAACTACAAGATAACAACCATGCATTCTTGAAACTACCCCCACACATTCACATAGCGACAGGAACTAAACATCTACACAACTTACTCTCCAAGTAGTTTGACGGATGTAGGCACAAAATTTCAAAACATTTCCTGCTTTTTTTATGGTTAGTGTAATAAACTTATACTGTCTGTTGTTCTTGCGAAATTAGAAAAAGAAAACTTCACAGTATGCCATTGCTGTTGCTTAATATATATCTCTGTAGACACCAGTGCCGGTTTAACCTAGTAGCACATGTAGCACGTGCTAAGGGCCCCGCGGGGATGCAAAAAAATAAATTTGTGCCTTTAGGCACAGAAGGCCGAGACAAATTAATTATTCATTTTCCTGATTTTTTTATATTATTATTATATATGATATTACTATATAAAAGAAAAAATATAGAAAACTTCCCTACAGCATACTGCAGAGTACAATAAGTCCCTCTCTGCAGAGGAAAATGGGCCTTGCTTGACGTCTTCAACCACATCACTATAGAAGTTTCTCTGTGGGATTTGCATATATTAAATTGATGGACACTGTTTGTATATTTTGTTGCGTTGGTATGGTTTATATTTTAATTATAACAAACTGCTGTATTTATCTTTCTTATCTTTGCGTAAATGTTATAAGGTTGTGGTCCTGATTTTTTAAAACTTGTCTATAACATTGCATTAGATAGCTATTCTCCGGCTGGATGGGGCAGAAGCAACTTGGAGATCATACTAAGGACGGGGCTGCAGATATTCATTTCAATCGTCACCCGTCATCAAGACTCTCAATAGACAGTGGTGATTGATTTCTCATACCAACTCTCTCGTCTCATCTTCGTCACGGCAGAAATCAGCTATTTTAAGATTAATTAAAGGGTTGTCGTATTAATCTGATTTATTATGCCCCACCTCCACGCCAATACATATCAATGGCTGAAAACTTTAAAAAATTCTGACTCGGCGCAAAGACTTTGTCTAAATTTAGCACATCTCTTTCGTCCTCTCATTCCTCTTTCATATATTGACCATAATGGAATGGTGACTTTCACTTGAAAACAGGAACAATATCAAAATCATTTGAATTTAAAATTATATAAAAAATACCCGGAAAGAAAGAAAAACCCTTTCTCCCTTTTATGGAAAAGAGGTTTATAAATCATTTATAAATAAAGTTGCAATATTGAGACATTTCAAAATTGTTTCTTTTTGTGCAACTTTCATTTAAAGTGTTTTTAATGTCAAGCAAGATCCCATACGAGAGCTGTAACCTGATACTTTACAGCCAAAGTTCTATAATGAACCTCTCGCTTCCTCGTACCAGTACTTGATATTACAATCTAATATTTTAAATCCTTTTTATTATTCTCTTCCCTATTTTTTATCTCTCTCATAATAATAATGCTAAAAATAATAAATAATATTTGTATTGCGCTCTTGCTTACATGAGAGTAACATCTTCATCGAAGAAGAGCTCGGCTTGTATAGTTTTGAATAAGTTTGAAGGGTAGAAGATTGGAAGCAAGTGATAGGTATGTAAAAAAATTAGGAGCCCTTTTGGGTCCAACAAGGACAAACCCACAAAAATTACAATGCTAAGCATATCATTAGGTTATATAAAATAAAACTAACCCGAAAACTAAACTAATAACTAGAAAAATCAATAATAGAAATCAAGAGATTAAACAAAAGAAAACTAAAAATGAATTACCAGACTCCGTCAAGAACTTATGCGAGCCACTAAAAATGAAAAGAAAAATAGTATACAGGAGCCCTGCCTCCTTTAGCAATTCTATGGCACCAGTCTAGTGTAGAGAAGCCAGACTGCAACAAGAAGGACAACTTGTAGCGAACCCTCTTTCACGGTCCCGGCACAGGTACCGTGCACTAAGCTCCCCTTGACTAGGATATTTAACCAAAATCTGGTTCACGGTCTGCCGGAGTACGACGTCTTCGCAGAATGACTTTGAGAGACATCCAACAGATAGCGCTGTATCGAGAGTGTGCCCCATTGAGCTGGCATAAATTATTTGTTACCTTCAAACTAAAGGGGGATAATCAACGGATAGAGTCGAGGCCCAAGGTCAAGTAATTTTAAGTTCCGATGCACTTCCTTACATCTTCTTTGCCATGCGCCTACAAGGGATGAACTAATCCTGTCATTTAGTGGGTGTGTGCAAGAGAGAACGCCGGTGCGATAGATGGGGCTTTACAGGCAGCCTGGGGTCTCTTCAGCGCGTCGTTTCTAACAATCCTTAAATGTCCAGATATCAGGTAGAAGAAAATATCGATGTTAGCTTTGAAGGGCATCCGGCAAGCAGTTGAGCTTACAGAAGTCACACTAGGCAGAAGATAAATGACCACTGCGGTTCAGGAAATAAATAATCTAAATTTGACCACTTTCTCTATCAATTTGCACACGTAGGAGGTTAGAAAAATTAATTGAAAACCAGCTTCGTTGAGTGATTTCTCGACGGCTTGCAACAAAAACAAACCAAAACACGCTAGCCATTTGCCAGGAATCTAGGAAGATATTCTCCGAACAGATACAGTTGAACAAAGGTAACATAAAAACGAAGGTTCGGTTACCTCTGTGTCGGGGCATATTATACAGGATATATTCTGCACTTGAGGCAGTATCTGCGTAGTAATTCAGAGTAGAATGCAACTGGCTGAATAAAATTAGGTCATTAAAGATTTATCCTCTCGTGGTGAAGTTCTTGGCCTTCAGCCGCCGACAACCGCCACTGATGCAGACCGAGACTGTGATACCGGATTTTGGAGAACGCGAAAGGAGTCTTCTGAGATCTCTCCCCACGCTTCAATGTCTCTTCACAAAGGGTCTTACGATTATGGTAGGATAGCTTTGCCCACCAGGAAGATAGGTGAGCACCCTTCAAAACGAAAGGGAATCCTTCCATCGCCCGTCTAAATTCACACATGGTTAGATTCGTCGGACGCATATTGCTTCTCTTTGAGGACTCATACTCGCCTGAATACGACGGAAGCGGACGGTGTGTAAAACGGCCAGACATTCGAAATTAGATTAGGCCCACAGCTATGACGATGCCAGAGAAGAACTCAACGGCCTCATCAATAGAACTAAACTATTTGACTGAGATAAAGAATTTACTAATTTCGTCGAATATGAGCTACCTCACTCGGTCCTAGCACTACCGGTAGTAGGCTGGCAAAAGATATTCTTCTCGGGAAGTGATTGAATTAAATGCTTCTAAGAAAAATAAGCCTTTAATTGCAACATGAACAAAATTGATATCTAACAAACAAACTACACAGTTTTGAATTAAACAAGTTTAAGTGAGACTTACTAAATTACACAATTGAATATACAGTAATGGTTGACCCAAAGCTCACTTAAATATTGAACGTTAATTGACCTTCCCAAAACAGAGATGATGGACTTCATTTACCTTTTTAAAAAAACACACGGGAATCGGGTTTGAGACTGACCTTAGCCTCAATTTTTATGTTGCCTCAAGAATGTTGTTTTGGGGCAGGCGCATGGACTGCCGTTCCAGATGTTGTCTAGCGGGGGATAGTTTTAAAGCCGCAGAGGAATTCGGTGCGTGCGACGGATGGCGTTAAGCACGTTGTCCTGGTAAGATGATTTAACCAACGGGGCAGGGAAAGTATGCTTCTTCCAATCTTCACGTTAATCTGGGAATAATTCGCACTGACGAATGATGAGCAAACGAGTAAATCCTTTGATGAAGGGGAGTACTTGAGGGAGTTCACTTTGGGGTATTCCTCAATGGCGAAGACTATCTCTGGGTTTTGTTGTACACCAGGATAGGGGGTTTCTTTGACGAGAACTAGTTAAACTTGTTTCTCAATACAAGTTAACTTAAAGTTCTGTGTGACCACCAGGAACTGGCTCCTCATGAGCTTCTTCTGCGTTCATTTCGTAGGGTTGCCGGGCAATGAGCCGGAATTCGTTGTCTTGATGACTAACACGATCTTCCATAGAGAGGATGCTTACTTTTCGGTGTTACCACTAGGAACTGGCTCAGGATGAGCTTCCTCTGTGTCCCTTTCGTTGGTTGCCGGGCCTCTAGCCGGACTTCATTGTCTTGATGACTAACTCGAACTCCCTCTTCTTCAGCCATAATCAGCATATATATACTTCGCCACCCCACTATGGGTAGGGGGAGGAGAGGAAGAGGGGGTGAGGACAGCGGACTTAAGTGTCCTCCTCTAACGGTTTTTCTCAGAGCGTTTTTCACCTAGCCATAATGGCACCTTCTGGCATTTGATTGTCGCTCCTCTAATTTCGCATATGAGGTTAAATTAAATATCAACTCTTAGGGGAAATATTGCCGGTTTAACCAATTTCAGGCCCGCCTGACACGAAATGTGATGATTAGTGCATTATGTGGTTGGGCGAAGGCCTTTCTGGTGATACTCGAGGCGAGGGGAGAAAGGAGGGGGGGTTAAGTAATAGGGTTACGCCGCCAAAATGCTTCGACGTTGCAGTTACCGAGAAGGGCCTCAGTTATGATGGTGGGATATCGATTTCCCTACACAGTCCCTAGGAAGTTTATAAGCATCCACTTCCGCAATATAAAGGGAGCCAACTTAGGGTGGTTTCCTCCAAAGAGGGTGGTAAATGTGTAGCGCGCCTGCTAACTAACATTTTGGTGTATGTGAAGCTAAGTACTCGGAGTTTGAGGCAATTTAGGTTTATGGATATGAATTAATGGTTGTAGCTCGTCACAAAAGTTAAGTGAGACAAAAGAATACAACTATTCAAAATACTTTAATAAAATAATCAAATTTATCTCATTATCTTATAAAAAACACTTTAATTAACATTAAAATCTAAATGCTACAACTGAATAAGCTGTAAAGGGCGAATTCACCATTCAATCAAGTTTAACAAGACATGATTATATCAGAACATCTTCTTCAGTTACCACAAAATAGAAAAAGGTATACAGTTGGAATGGTTACCAACAATACCTATCTCCTATCAGTGCAACTAGGTGGGACCTTAACTAGGAAGCGATGCGCATTAATTTATAGGGTGGTCCGAAAGTCTGGTTACCCTCTACCGAAAAGTGATAAGAACAATAGAGGAACAATATCAAACCCATGCGAAATATAAAATTAAAACAATAGTTACAGGGGATGAGAAGACTTTCGGACCACCCTGGAAGTATGATTGGTGACAACCATCTTCTCTCTCATCACCTACCAATCATGCAAAGTCGAGTACCTCAGGAAGTCAAGAAGGATTCTTTCCACTTCCGGTATGGACAGACTGCCATGAAAATCCTTGATGTGCGCGCGCGCGTATCGCAGGTGAGAGAGAGCAAGAAGGAGAGAGAGAGAGAGAGAGAGAGAGAGAGAGAGAGAGAGAGAGAACAAGGATGTTTGAAAGAGAGACAGGGTTGTGGCACAGTGGGAAGCCAATACGTGGAACGCAACCTCTAAACGCCCATACCGTACCACCGGCAGCGGGTGAACATAGTCCTAAGTGAACAGGTTTCAATACATTAGGGACAGTTTGACCGCTTAGTGGCTCAACTTTTCACATCATTAATGATCACTTTGCCGCCTGATGGACCAACGTTCCTCATCATTAGGGAGCACTTTGTTACCTGGTGGCTCAACGTTTCGTATCATTAGCAATGACTTTGCATCCTTAGTAGCTCAACGTTTCGCATCATTAGGGAGGACTTTGACCGCCTAGTGGCTCAACGTTTCGCATCATTAGGGACCAATTTGATACCTGGTGTCTCAACGTTTCGTATCATTAGAAACGACTTTAGCCCTTTGGTGGTTCAACGTTTTGCATCATTAGGGACCACCTTGACCGCCGGGTGGCCCAAAGTTTCACATAATTAGGGACCACTTTGACCGCCTGGTGGCTCAACGTTTCGCATCATTAGGGACCACTTTGATCGCCTGGTGGCTCAAGGTTTCGCATCATTAGCGACCACTTTGATCGGCTGGTGGCTCAACGTTTCACATCATTAAGGACCACTTTCACCGCCTTGTGGCTCAATGTTTTGCATCATTACGGGCCACTTTGACCGCCTGATGGCCCAACGTTTTACATAATTAAGGAACGACTTTGACCGCCTGGTGGCACAACGTTTTGCATCATTAGGGGCCACTTTGAACGCCTGGTGGCCGAACGTTTTGCATCATTAGGGACGACTTAGACCGCCTGGTGTCTCAACGTATTTCATCATTAGGGGCCACTTTGACCGCCTGGTGGCTCAAAGTTTTGCATCATTAGGGACCACTTTGGCTGCCTGCTGTCCCTACGTTCCGCATCAATAGGGACTACTTTGAACGCCTATTGGCTCAAGGTTTTGCATGATTAGGTGCTACTTTGACTACCTGGTGGCTCAACGTTTTGCATCATTAGAGACCCCTTTGATCGCCTTGTGAACCAACGTTTTACATCATTAGAGAGGACTTTGACCGACTGGTGGCCCAACGTTTTGCATCATTAGGAGGCACTTTGACGTCCTGGTTGCCCAACGTTTTGAATCATTAGGGACCACTTTGAACACCCTGTGGCCCAACGTTTTGAATAATTAGAAACGACTTTGACCGACTGTTACCTCAACGTTTTGCATCATTAGGGGGCACTTTGACCGCCTGGTGGCCCAACGTTTGGCATCATTAAGGACGACTTTGACCTCCTGGTGGCTCAAGGTTTTGCATCATTATGGGTCACCTTGCATAATTAGGGAAGACTTCGCATCATTAGAAAGGACTTCGACCGCCTGGTGGCTCAACGTTTTGCATCATTAGGGGCCACTTTGACCGCATGGTGGCCAAACATTTCGCATAATTAGGAACGACTTTGACTGACCGGTGGTGGCTCATCGTCTTTCATCATTAGGGGCCACTTTGACCGCCTGATGGCCCGACGTTTTGCATCATTATGGGCCACTTTGACCACCTGGTGGCTCAACCTTTTGCATCATTAAGGACCACTTTGACTGCCTGGTGGCCAAAGGTTTTGCATCATTAGGATTTTCTTGCATTAACAACATGAGCTTCGACACACAACTGATTATTAGATTTGAATCCCAGATTTTTTACAGTGTTGGAAAAGGGGATCGACGAGACATGTATTGATAAATTAAGTTATAGTTATACAGAGAGACACACGTGAAGGAGTATCAACCAGAACCTCAACGAAATACATGTTGGTGAGTACCCACAAGAACTCGAGTGTTGAGGTAACTGAGTTTCAGAATATTGGCAGGAGCCATTCAGACATCCTTGTTTTATCAGTTTTGCGAGAACGTCTCAGAAACGTTTGAAGCCGGCGGGCTCGAATGCGCCCTGTACTGGTTCTTTCAAACAACAGCTCTGAGATTCCCAAGGTTTGACTCTGTTTTATTGTACTCTTTGGTTTTGGGTCCCTAATGTCGTACAGACCTATCTCTTAGAGAAGGGAGGGGAGATCGGGGTGGGGGTAGATTAGCATCCCATCAGCATAGAAATAGAATGATAGACCAATTTTCCTCCGAATTAAATCAAATACCATCGATGGTGGATCCTGAAAAAGGTTGTAAGGAAAGAACTGTAAGTGATCTCATAAAGGTGACCAGCTAAAGGAGAACGGGAGCTGGCGAGCCTTTATATACCCTACAAGTTAGAGCGAATTATATGCCAATTTCTCGGAAGTAATTTTCCCACCGGATTTATCCTGAGGGAGCTATTGGGCGCTTTTCAAAGAATTGGTCAGAGGACTGGGTGAAGCCTTCCGGGCACAGACCTGCTGACAGTGCCATTCGCCTTCTCATTCAAAGACTTATTTGAGATGGATCAACTCCGCACACGCGCCTTCTCTTTCAATCGCCTTGTATCCTTCAGCTGGTAGAGCTCATTTAGGGTCGTTGCTCCCTAAGCTGGACTGGTTGCAAAGTCACTCGTTGTGCCCCGTCTAGCTTAGGGCAGGATGGAGGGAAGCAAACTTTGAAGTTACCCAGAGTGAAAGATCACTGACACCTTCTCAGGCTGTACCTCACCTAACTCTATACTAGAGATGCGATGTATGAATTTGACCCCTTTGTATTCTTCTAAGTGTTTACATAGTGAAGGAAATGCAGCCCTTATTGACTAGAACAGAGGTAGCGCCCTTTTGGCCTGGTTCTATTGACTACAAAAGAACTATTATATTAGCGGCGCTAAACGAAATACGGTCCTCGTTCTGACACCCAGGAACTCTTTTAAAAAAATACGAATCGTAATACTTAGAGGGATGAGGGTGCGATCTGTTATAATTCACCTACTTAGCTGTGCCCGAAAGAGCTTTGTTGTGCTCGTCTTTTGACAAGCTGAAGCAAATTTGTGGTGGGCCGAACTTCCCACGACTACAAAAGAACTATTATATTAGCGGCGCTAAACGAAATACGGTCCTCGTTCTGACACCCAGAAACTCTTTTAAAAAAATACGAATCCTAATACCTAGAGGGATGAGGGTGCGATCTGTTACAGTTCACCTACTTAGCTGTGCCCGAAAGAGCTTTGTTGTGCTCGTCTTTTGACAAGCTGAAGCAAATTTGTGGTGGGCCGAACTTCCCACGTCTACGAGATTTATTCTTATTACCTATGCGGTCTAGTTATTACTTCTTCACTATACCGGCACAAGTTCCTTCACGCACTAGCGTTATAAGTCATCTCACATCGATTAAGGTAGCCTATTTATGTAAAACTTAACAAAGAGTGTCGGGTTGAATCGAAAAACCAACCTCTCTTTCCTCGCTATTTGACCAACTCTGGTTGTTCCTTGGTCAGGTGGCTATTCATCAATGATTTCAAAGTAAAACTCTACTAATCAAATAGCATAAACTACCTATTTTACAAATTTTAGGGTAGAGTATAGTGTCTGTCACCCGCACAGTTGTTCTAGTATGTGTCCGAATATCACTAAGTATAGCAGGACTCGGCGTAATTGGACACATTAGCCAAGACAATTCCGTTTGGAAAAAAAGAGACATTTGATTTCCTACCAAGAAACGAAAATAGACTGATGGAACATATGTGTTTCGGACGGCTTTGATTTTTTAGTTGAACGAATGAGTTGGAAAAGTTTGAAGCAGGCTGGCTCAAAGACGCCAGTCAGCCTTTCAATGAGGACTCCCCGACATCTTGCAGGCTCCATTTTCTGTAATTGTCTTTTCTTTTTGGGTAGGGAGGGCAGGTTTTTCGAATAACTCCTTAATAGCCAGGGGCCACTTGTGAGAGGCTTGTACAGATGTATTGGTGGCAAAGCGGAGCTTTCTTCATCACAAGATATTGATTATGGGAAATTTCTGTACCGTGAGCCGTAGTTATATAAACCGATCATTTATAGTCAGCCTATAAATTGGTCTCTAAATTTTGTTTTTAAATTCCCTCTTCGGGCATGACACCCATTATTCAGTAAGGTGGCGAAAGCTAAATGACCCCCTTGGAAACAGATTTGGAGCAAGCGCATAGGGTTTGGGTAGAACCGTCCAAATTTGGGGTAAAAGAATGGGGAAATTAAAGAAAGGTGGGGGTAAGTAGAAGGGATAAAGTCAAGGAAGAGTCAAGGATGTTAAAACCCCTCTTCAACTGGAGTCAAGAAAGGGTGGAAGCCCCCCATCCCTCCGGCTATGAATAAACCTTCAAAATTAGCAGCCGAACAAGAGTTAGATGAGAGGGAACTTGACACCAGTCTTCAACCGGTAAGCTCATTCCGGCATTAACAAAAAGAGTGGAAATATGCATTCGCCCCCGCCCCAAATACTTGCATAATGAAAAATCAAAACTATCCATTCTTAAAAAAAAAAAAAATACACGCATCAAATATACCTCGATTGTTGGCTACAGAATAATTATTTTCAATTTAATGTAGTCGTTTCGAAGTGAATATCAGCCTGGAACGAACAGAAACCGCGAGAAGGTCGTCCTTGGAGAGAGAAATTGCTCTGCGTTCGTTTGTCTTGAAGGGAAGAAGGAAACCGTATTATCTAAACTACTTCCAAAACGAGCCGCCATACGATCTCAGAATATATACCCAATCACATTCTTCTGCAGTTTTTCAAAGGGACCCCTTTTGCTTTAGGTCACGTTTTGATATTCTCTTTACTTCTAAAAGGCGATTCTGACATCAGTGGACACTATTGTTTACGCGTGGTGTTATGATCCTCTTCTTTAACATAGTACGTTTTCAGATGAAATGGGAGCTTGCTTAAATGTAGAGTAGCTAGCTCTCTTATTTCCAACGGATTGGTACCCCATTCCTCTCCCCCCTCAAAATATGTCTCGTCGTAATAGTATTTAGTGTGTGATATTACTCTAATCCGGAAATGGTTCTCCGGTTCTTCATTCTTCCTCCGAATAAGTGCGCTCATATTGGATAACATCAATTTCTGTTTCTTGTTTAATTAACATAAATTGTTTTCGTAATTCCAATAACAGCTTATCCAAGAGGCAGTTGGAACCATGTGCGGATCTAAGGGACCAGAGCCGGCTGAAGCCCCCTTCCCAAAATCTCAGACCCATTTATGTTATATTTCTTTTTGAGCCATGCTTTTATTCTGCTATTTAGAAACAGTTATGTAATAATATAGAATATATATAAAAACAGTTTTTTTAAAACCGTCGAGTGTATCTTATATGATACATTTATAAAATACAGGTGAATCTAAAAAATAATTATTTAATTCATTATTTTACCTTAACTGACGTCAAAAAACTAGAAATAAACCACAATTCATAATTTTTCAAATGTGTGAAAAAAATATATCTGAGAGGGTTCGTACTCACTTCTCGGTGAGATGCTCTTATTTATTATCAATACAGTCTATTATAACCCTTATTAATGTACAATGCTCTTTTCTCAGAATCGCCAGAGGGAGGAATTCAGGTTACCCCACTCCCCCAATTTTTTATCCTGGATCTGCCACTGGTTGGAACTAACATTTGTGCAAATTTGTCTCCTACATTATCTAATTTCCCACAATTACTTTGATATTCTATCCCATGCCACTTGCCTCCATAGAAAAAAAGTTGAAATTGACATTTGATTACCATTTTTCATTTTTTCTTTTCGGACATTTCCTCATGTCCATGATGTGAGTTTGTTCCATTCCTACTTTCACACAATCTTCTGTTAACGGATATGTTTACTTTGCTCCACAGACCCAAAGAGAGGTCACCATGTGAAGTGGAGCAGATTGTGGGCCAGCTGCGTCTCGTGCCGCCGTTCGTGTCGCTGCCGCGAAACCTCCTCCAAGACTTGGCGAGGACCATTTGTTTCGAAATCCTTGACGCAGGAATAACAGGTAGGAGAGATTTTGGCTTATTTCCTTCCTATTAATTCAAAGAAATGGAAAGTATCGTGAAAAGTAGTTAATAAATAAATCGAAGACATCTATACTATAAGATTTTTTTTTAATTGAGGTTACTAAGGTAAACTGCAATGTACCTAGAGGTCATTTTTACCCATCCGTAGCACAGGATCGTTTTTACCTACCCACCAGGGCACACTATGTCTTACAATAGTAAAGTAAACTGCACTGTACAAAGTGATGGTGTGCTTAGTATAGCTACGAGTAGTCGATTAATACAGTTCATTTGGGCTGTTAGATTGGTCTCTTTGATACAGTCACTTGGTGAAGATGAGGAGCGTTGCCCAAACGTGCCCGATGCAGATTGAAGGTGGCTATTCATTGTTAAAATTGAGGTTCATACGGAATGTGTGAATTCAGTGTAAGTGGAAATGAATAGAAGAAACATATTCAATGTATTCAAAATGGGAGACTATTTAGAAAACTGTTTAGTAGGAGAATGCACAAATCTTTCGAATGCTCGTTTTTAAAAACGTTGAAATAGAGAGGGAAGAGGGAGCAGAGAGGAAGTTAATCGTACATAGCTTCAATAGCCACCAAGAGGGGCTTGGAAATCAAAGCTCAAAATTTCCATATTTTAATAGCACCTTAATAATGGAGTGTAAAAGAACGTTAGTAGGAATTAGACAGGAGAGTAAATACTTCTAAGTCAATCCTTATTTATCCACAACACTATATTTTCTGAATGGATTTTTGGGGGGGATGGGTTGAATAATAATAGATTTTTTTTTCTTAGTTCTGTTGTAACCTTCGTATACTTTAAGTTTTTATCGAATTTTATTTTAAGAGTTGATTTAAAGTTTGAAAAGAAAATGGTGAAGTTTAGAAATAAATATGAGTATCGAATGTTTTGGAATTTATTAAAACAAAAAGAATTACAAATGGTGAAGTTCAGAAAATTTTTATTTTATTTTTTCGTATATTCGAAAGTTTTATCGAATTTATTTTTAAAATTGATTTTCAATTTTGATCTTTATCAGGAGGAAATAGTTACTGGCACCTAAAAATGTATAAAGCAAAATGAAATTAATAGAACAAATTTAAATGGAGGAAAGAAAAAGAATCCCGAGGATTGTTTTATAGGTATTTAAAAAGTCTTCCGATTAAACTTTTTTCTTTGGCCTTTAGGCCTAAAAAATAATTACCATTTTAAAAATAAAAAGACCAAGCTTAAATTATTAGGAGATATGTATTGGAAACCTTTTAAAAATGTTTAGACCAATAGGGCTTTGCCAAAGCCGGATAGGACGTTGGTCACGAACCGAAGGTCAGTCTACGAAGCGTAAGCTTGTCATGTAAAGAGGAGTGGCGAGTCCGCTCCTCTTGTTTATATATATATATATATATATATATATATATATATATATATATATATATATATATATATATATATATATATATATATATATATATATATATATATATATATATATATATATATATATATGAATTGAAATTCTCATACAGTCGAATATTGAAACCATGTTTAATGTTACTTTTAACAACCATTTCATGGTACCGTCGATTCCAGTAGGGCTAAAACCAGCAATCAAAGGGAGAAACAGATTCAACAACGGGTAAATAACTTTAATAAAATGCCGTCAGTTGGACGGGGTATAAAAAGAGAGTTAGGGAAAGGGACTAAGAAAAAATAAAGAAGGAAAGTAGCGTAGGCGAGTTGCGAAATGCTTTCCGCTTTGTCTGACCGCTGCTAGCGAGCAGCGAGTCCAGTAGGTCACCTTGAGTCTCTAAAAGTCTCTGTAGGGAAATTGATATCCACCCTAAAAACAGAGGCCCTGATCGGTCACCACGAAGTCCTGTTATTTAGCAGCGAAACCCGATTACTTCCCCCATCTCTCTCTTCGCCTCGCGGACCGCCAGAAAGGCCTCCCACAACTACGAGATGCACGAATCATCAGATTTCGGGTCCGGCGAGCATAACATTGGTTAAACCGGTAATATTTCCCCTAAGAGTTGGGATCCAATTTCACGTCATATACGAAATTAGAGGAGAGGCGACCAAGAGCCAGAAGCTGCCTTTAGGGCCAAGTGAAAGACGCTCGGAGAAGAGCCATTAGAGGAGGAGGCTCAATTCTTAAGACCTCATATCCCCTCCTTTCCCTACTTCCAATGGGGTGGTGAAGTATATAAGCGGATAACTGTAGAAGAACTAGGAAGATCGAGTTAGCGATCGACACGACGAAGTCCGGTGCAGTGCTCGGCAATCAAAAGAATCTCATGCTGAGCCCGATCCTGGTGTTACACTGAAAATTAGTTTTTTTTGTTTGTATTGAGGATCAAGCACAATCATCTCTCGTTAGAGAAATGCCCTATCCCGGTTTACAACAAAAAACCTGAGATAGTCCTCGCCATTGAGGAATACCCCAAAGTGAACTCCCTCCCCCCCCATTCGTCTAAGGATTCACTCGTCAGTGCGAACCATTCCAAGATTAACCCGAAGATTGGAAGAAGCATACTTTCACAGTCCCGTTGTTTAAATCATCTGACTAAGACAACGTGCTTAACGCCATCCGTCGCCCGCACCGAAATAACCTGTTGCTTCAAGCCTATCCCCGCGCTAACCAAACAGCTGAGGTGTCTGTGAACACGTCCACGCTTCTGACCGCAAAAAAATTCTTTCGCCTACATAAAAATTCAAGGCCATGGTCAGTCTCCAGCCGGAGTCACGTGCGGTTGTTTTAAAGGTAAATAAATTCCATTATTTTTGAAGGTCAATTAACGACCAATATTAAAGTCAGCTTTGGGTCAACCATTACTTTATATTCATTTGGTTAAATTAGTACGTCTCACTTAAACTCCTTTAATTCATAGCTGTATAGTTTGTTTTGTTAGATTTCACTTTTTTTCCTGTTGTAATTAAAGGTGTATTTTTCTTAGAAGTATTTAATTCAATCCTCGAAACGCTGAGCATGGCACTAGAAATCCTCAAAGATTAAAATAACGTAGTAAAATAAAATATAGCACTCTTAGAGAAAACGTAATCAAGGAGTTTTTGAAGTACGTAACAAACCTATACGTACGTACACCAACTCGGTCCTTGCAATGCCACGACAGTCTCATCCAAGTGAAGCTTGGCTGAGTCCTCCCCCCTTAAAAACGGAGCGTCTGGAAGAAATGAAGAAGGCAAACGCAGCTTGGAAACGTTATCCAAGTGGTAAGGTACAAATCCAGGGTCTGGGTACCATTGTAGATAGAGGGTGTAGGAAAAGGGGCGAAATAAAAATAAAGAATGAAAGTAGCGTCGTCCGAGTTGCGAACAGCGTGCTAGCGAACGGCGAATTCAGTGCGTCATTTTGAGTCTCTAAAAAATCTCATTCAAGCGAAGTTTTTAAACCGCTCGCTTGCACTTCTCGTCATACTATCAAGGTAGATGTTCTCCTATGCTCCATCATCACCTTTGAGTTTGCATCACCACTTATCCTCCTGAAAGTACATAAATGGACACCTACTCAAGTTTAACCTACTTCTAACCGAGAAGCCAAGTTTACAGGAAAGTGATCTTTGGCCAGAAAATTTGTTCCATGTGGTTCTGGTATGTAGGTGAGGTGAGCAGAGGTTAATGTCTGGGGATGTGCTATTTTGCGTGTGATGGCACGGTTGTCTGGTTGCGAAGGATGTATTGTTGAGTATGAGTGAGTGAAATAATGATTTGCTATGTGGGGTGTCTCTGTTGTCTGCTGTTAGGGTTCTGAGCAAGGATGGATGATATGCATTAAGGTGGAAGCAGATGAAAAGGTCAGAAAGTCGTGTGAGGGGTTCTAGAATAGGTGGTTTTATTTATTATAAAGATTACAATATTATTATTATCACTATTATTAGTTGTGAGACGTGTTATCAAAGTGGACTTAAAATAGTTAACCGATACTTCAAGCGTTAATTTGATTCAGATTGGTGACTCAGAGTTAGTAGAATAATATACCGTTTTAAATGGGGCTTTTGAGATCACAAAGATTTTTTGCATTTTGAAATTAATCCCTCGGAATACGATATTTAAGTTAAAATAGTTTGATTAAATGTTTACCTCTTTAATCCGCTGCGCTGTAGCTCTATGTAAACAGGCTCCGCATTGCTGCCTCCTTCTTTCCCGCTCTCTCCAATGCACTGATTCCAATCTAAATGGCCTCAACAACTAGAATGAATCATTAAAAACACAGCTGAGAGGCGACCTGGCATAACTGACAAGAACTAACGACCACCGAAAAACCTTACTTGAGCTTGACTTACGGTTAAAAACAACAAGCAATAAAAATGTTATAAAAGGTTGGCACTATAGAAATTACGCATAGGATTTCCAAATGGAAAATCACTGAACTTGGTGGGAGGTGTCACATGTACACAAAAGACAGATTTTGGAATAAATTTAAAGGTTAAACCGGCAAAGAATTTGCATGTGTACTTTCTCCATAATTTTGTAATCTATTGAAACTGCCAGTGACACAAATAAAGGTATTAAACGACCTATTTCATAGACATAGAACTCGTGTTCGAAAAAACACGAGGGATGCCTAAAAAAAAATATAGCTGAGAGCAGAGTTAGAGTTTGCCTTACATACAGAGGGAACAGTGGATAACCAGTAACATTAACGAATAAAACAAACGTCTCGCTCACAACTTTAACGTCACTATATAGTAAGGTTCGAAATTTACCGGTATTTTAATTACCGGTAAATACCGAAGTGAAATTTGTGATTACCGGTAATTACCGACAATAAATTTATTCTTAATTAGGATATTTTAAAAAAGAAAGATGTAAAAAATGCTGTATTTAACAAAAAAAAAACAGTTAAATAAAAATATATATATAAATTTCCCTTAATGAACAAAAAAAAAACAAAATGTTTTAAGAAAATAAAAATTATTTTGTAAAATATAACGGCCTTATTAATTATAGAAAAGATAGCAATTTAATCTATAATTTATTCACTTAACTTCTAGTGAAATACGATTTCAAAAAACAAACTATGCAACATTTTTGGAAATAAGCGAGATCTTATCTTTGAAACAAAGTTTCCCGCACAGGAAAAACTCTCACTGATTCAACATTGGTCGCTCTGATGGTATTTAAACTTCGATAGAGTTTTTCTAGTTTTTCAGATCTCTCTCCAGTAGCTTCAAAAAGCTTCATTTCATTAGTTCATATATCTAAGATTCTGGGAAGAGGTATACTCATCAAGGGAAATTGAGTAACGAATTCCCGCTTTAACTTTACTCCCAAAATATTAAGACAGCTCAGTTTTCTTGACTCGATAATAATTGAAAACAAATCTTTTTACACCATTGCCTGTAGTTGGTGGGATTTTGTCATAAATGTTTCTTGCCAAATTACTTTAAATAAATTCACTAGTTACGATTTGATTAAAACTAAATCCATCTTTGCAAGCTATTTTTTCAATAGCAGACGTAACAGACTTTTTAGGCAAAAATTGTGCTAAAGTTACCCCTTTTCTTGTTTGAAGAAGCACCAGCAGTGACGTCATCTTAAAAGTCATTGGAATGAACTTTGTTTGCATAAGCTCTCATTCCAGAAGTCGATCCACCGATAGTTTTCAAAATTTTACTGCACTTTAAGCACTCAGCTTCATCTTTGGATTTTATTTTGAAATATTGCTACACATTTGATTTTTTTTGAGACATTATGAAGGGAAATGTAATTTTGATAAATTGAAGAAAATAACAGCACTTTACAGATACGTTCAAAACACGTTCGGAACTTCGTAACAGTGAGACAATAGTAAGGGTACTGACTCCTGAGTCCTGAGTAACTTAAGGCGTAGGCATCGACAGCACTACGCAGACGCAGTACGACTTGCAGACTCGAGTACAAAAGTTGTGGCGTTTAGCAAAGCATATCGTATTGGAAAATATTGGAGAGAAAAAGATAGCGATTTATAATTTGAGAATATTTAAACTATGTTCAACTTTAAATATAGTCCTAGACTATTATAATCTACATAAATACTAAATGGCTAGGTTTAGAACGGAGATCAAATAGAATTTAATTGCTTTTCGCAAAATTAAAGCGACTCTGAAATTAATTTTCTCGTTTCTAAAAAAGAAAACGTTTGTGTCGTAGAGTCGAACGTCGATGCTAGCTGAGGATTGACTCTGCGGTGACGCGGAAAGGGAGCACGCCAAAAATTGGGGGCAGTGGGAGGGATATAGATCCCAGTGCGTGGGTTAATTAATCAAAATCGAGTGCGGTTAGCCTAAATAATCAATTCTTAGAGGTTCTGGGTTAGAGAAACTGATTGTAGAAAAATAACTTTACTATATTCAAAGAGAATATTATTAGCAAAAGTAAATAAATGACAATGAATAAGATGAGACCCGGGGTACCAAACGGGGGGGGGGGACGGATACAAATGACTCGACAGGGACGAGAGTCCGAGAGAGGATGTACGGTGATTGCTTCCATGGAAAGGGGGGAAGTGCTAATAAGGGGGAGACTCACGTAAAGCCTAATTAACTGGAGGCTTTGGAGACAATGAGGAAGCGGGCCGCTGCAAAATTCCACTTGCAAAATTCCTTTTTCTTTAACTTTACTCAGAAATGAACAAGGGAGTACTCGAGACGAGAACGAAGTCGATACCCGGGTGATAGATGCCTGTCCGTGTCTATCGTCTGTCGGGCGGGAAGTCTGGCCTTAGTTACGAGCAAGGCCGGGTAGAGAGATGACGCGTCACTTTCGTGGCTGGAAGCTGTTGGGAGGCGGAGCAGGGCGTACGAAACTGTACGTGGCTGCTAACCAAGACTGTGCTATATGGTACTAATTTCTCAAAGCATTTGCCGAAGTACTTATACTTCCTCGGCGAAAGCGGGTCGCCAGAGGCCCCCCAAAGGGGGACGGGGATCTTATTAGACTTTGCGCGCCAGGGGGTAGGGGATATTCTCGGCGAGCATCACAGGCTCGCAAGAAAGTCCTCGACGCCATAGGTCTGGCGCCAATCAGGCGATGCGACGGAGGGGAAGGGGAACCCAACACGGATCACACGGCCGTGCGACATTCTTGAGGCGGCTCCTTAGGTTCGACTGGCCCGACCATTCTTGATAAGAACGCCGGGATCATCTGACCAAGCGAAATTCTCGCTTCTACCTTGCGGCTGTTTGGGCGAGCAGGTGCATCTTTTCTCAGGCGCCACGGGTAGACGTTGGGTTCTAGGGAAGGAAGGGTAACCTTCTCTCTCTGACAGTTTGATGGAAAATTGTTTAATAAATTGCAATTGCGTTTTGAGAGTTGGTAATAGTAATTTCGGTAACGGTAATTTTTATTATTTTTAGAGATCGGTAATTACCAGTAAAAAATTATCGAATTTCGAACCCTACTATATCGGTTTCATTGTCCTTCCCATGATTTCGTGATCTCTACCCATATGTATTCCGTATTGACCCGGGAGCTCAAACTATAGTTTTATGTCATTTTGTCAGGCATAAACTAACAACTGAAGATAAAGGTGACATCAAAGCTAACTGATTAAGGTGTGCACCCGATTCTTGCTACCCGGGAAATTCCCATTTCCTAGATTTCACGAACCAAACCGAGAATCGAAAAGGTTTCCCGGTGCCTAAAAGATCATGAAATCGTAGCTAAGGATAAATAATCTAAAAGTGTTATCCTAGGAAAGCATTAATTCCGTTTAAACTAGAGCTCTAAAACTCGTTACCATATAGAACCTAATATCCAAATTTTCATTGACCCCAACCCCATCGAAATGAAATCAAATAGGCCTAGCATTATGAAAATAAGATGTTTTACAATGGGCAATTTATCTATAAAAAGGTTAGGCCTAATGCTTTGCATATGTTATATATAAAGTCGTAGGACGCCATGACTATTATTATATTTTTGGCTACAATTAACTATTTAAAATAGTACAAAATAATATTGAATTATAAACACTCATAAGAACCTATTATGAGCACCTAAAATTAACATGAATTAGACGCCATTTCTCGAACGTTTTCAAACGTTCGAGAAAGAAATTCTAGGCGGAGTTTAAAGTGCTGTTATTCTTTCGTCAAATGATTATTTTTTGAAAATTTCTAAAATTAAAGTCGAATGTTTAACTCGCAAAACAAAATTGTTCTTTGGTGGTACCAATTCGGGACTAATGAAATATTCTAGATCGCATCACGGAGAAATAAAAGCAAAGAGTGAGTTATCTGCCTTTAAGAAAAGCAAAGAGCTCTTTCAAGTTTTATTGAAAATAATTCGCTGGATACAAAAACATCGCTGTACTTGTAAACATGGAACTAAGCTTTCGAACCGTTGCTATTAAAAAGAAAATAGTGAATTTATTCAAAAAGGTTTGGCAAAATCCCAATAGAACAAAGAAAGCTGCGAGTTCAATGGTGTTAAAAACTCTATGATGAACTTTTATATGAAGAAGAAGACGGAACAAGTTGAGTTATTTTTTCCAAAAGTCTAAGAAGGCAAACGGTATTCAATTAGCCTGGATGCATATACTTCGAAGCAAAATACAAGGTACGTCATTATCAAAGCTCATGACGAAACAATACATATATTAAACGATCGTTTGATAGTGAAACTGATATAAATATGGTTAAAATTCGACTACGAGAGTTCAATCTTGATTTTGATCGTGACATTGTACAATGTACCTCAGACGGAGCTTCGGTCATGTTGAAATTAGGCAAAAATATTTCGGCAATTCACTACCAGTGGCTGACACACGGAATAAATGTAAGCGTTTGTGATGTCCTACAATAACGTTTGAGTTCACAGTGTAAGACTTTTTTATTCCCATTACACAACCGCAGCGACCTCTTGCACTGAAATTAGAAGCCTGTAGAAGAAGGCGCTCAAATTCTTTAACTTTATATTTACACTTAATTACATATATAGACCTTTCAATGTTGGATTGATTTCAGTCAATATTTCCACTTGATGCAATCTCCCAAATGGAAGTTTTTCCCCACGCAATATAATAACAACCCTAAAAGCTTTTAGAATACCACTGCGACTACTTTATCCGATAAAAGTAACCGAATAATACAAAGAAAAACAATAAAATGAAGGGGCCTCCAAAACTTCCCTTCCCGTCCCATCTTAAAAGAAAAAAAGTGACGGTTCGTCTTAGCGAAATCCTTAGGTAATTAAAATGCCACATAATTTTGCGACATACAGTATTCAGCAACCAGAAAAAGAATCTTCTATCTGGAATGACGATGATGAAGACATCGAAAAAGTCGAAGAAGTAAAGCGAGTTGACATAGAATCTCCGGACTTTCATTTAAAACTTTATTGATTTGATTCATTGATTTGCAAGGTTCGGAAAATATGTCGACCGTTCCGTAAATCGCCTCTCAAAATGGACCATTTGCAAGACTTGTCTCGGAAAAACTTTACGGGGAGCGTTTCAATTTGATCATCGATGCCAAGACGCGCTGGAAGAGCCTTTTGCATATGTTAGATCGACCTTTGAAGATAAAATAGTGTAGCCCAAAGCCTTGAGAGCCATAAGATACGAACACTTGATATCAAATTCTGAATGGCATGAACAAATTGTCCAAGTTTTAAAGCCACTAAAAATGGAAATCAAATAACTATCGTCCAGAGATGCCTCACTTTTATAAGTCATCTTCATTTTTCTTCTTTAAATCAATTAAGAGGCAAAGATCGTCTAGGTGAGGAGGTAGGACGACCATCGCTACCTAAGTCAAAGGCAGATAGAAGAAAGTATTAGCTTGGAACGAAAATAATGTCCGATGGTCTAGAGTTAAGTTTTAGATAGTTTTTATTAAAGTAAAGCCTCTTATTATCGTTTAGGAATGTTACAATGAGTAATTGATAACTTTTTATTTCATATTATAAAAATAGTGTTCATCATCTTTCGTATTCACCTCTATATCCTTCTATCTAAAGATAACATTAAACATGTTTTACTCTATGAGTTTCATAAAGGCGTCAATGCAAGTACAGAGGCAAATTCCACCCAGAACATTTATGTAGATGATGCAGTTAAATGAAAGTTGCAGAAGGTGGTTTTCCCGTTTCCGAAATGACTATTTCAGTCTAAAAGAGGGACCAAAACAAGGTCATCCAAACGAGCTTGATTCTTAAGAGTTGGAAGCTGTTGTCATAGAAAAATCCTGCTACAACTTCTAAGGAACTCGCAGAATAATTTAACTTAACTCATACGACTGTCCCACGTTAACTGAAAAGGATTGGAAAGGTTCCGTTCATTAAAGAAATGGGTCCCATACAAACTGTATAACGATGAATTTGAAGTATTTATTTTGCAATTTCTAAGTATGGACCTAAAACTGATCGCGCGCTCCCCTCTGCCCAGCTCTACTTTTATTCAGGTTATTAAACTCGTCCAATTTGACTGCATACAAGTTCTAAGAGCTTAATTGACTACATTATTAAAAACCGCATTAAAAACCTTTCAGATAGAAATATTTGTGGGAGAATTATTATGGATTTTTTGAAAAAAATGACATTTTTCTATAAAAAAAGATCAATTAAAACAATTTCATTTATTGCAAATGGATTTCTTTGGTAAACTTGTACAGAGCCCTTAATTACAATATAGTTTGGCTACCTGTAACTTCCATAAATGCCTTAACACGTCTTGGCAAGACAATGATCAAGGTTTACACATTTCCTAAATTATCAACCAAACGTCAATAAGACGGTATAAGAGTTGCTGTTTGATTGTTGCTGCTTTGTGTATTTCCTCTTTCAATATAAACCAACAACTCTTAATAGGATTTATGTCTTAGGAATTTCAAGCCCATGGGAGCAGCTGAACACCATTTTGTGCACACCATTTCCTCATTGATTTAGCCGCGTGACATGGGAACGAGTCTTGTTGAAATATCCAATGTCTGTCAGCATACCATTCCATTTCATGAGGTAGTAACCGACCTTTTAGTACCTTTATACACTTAACCTGATTCATAGTACCATCAACAATATGTAAACGACTTGTTCCATGTACCGAAATGGCTTTCCACACCATAACTTTCGTTGAAATTTGACATTCATCTTCAGACATTCAGGCAAAAATTCCTCACCTGGCCGCCTTCTTACACTAGACACACGGTGGACCAGCAATGCAATGGTTGTCTGGTCAGAACAAACCACTTGAAACAGCGGAACAGACATAGCAGTTTGCACCCAGTATGAAAATAAGGCTAATATCTCATTGTGATGATACTAAAAACTAATGCACTTTTATGCACCACAGTTGAACTGAATAGTTAGTATATATTATATTAGATTCGATGTATCATTCTTACCTTCTTCACATTGTTCAGACGTTCTCTCAACGTGATTGCTAACCCAGGGGTAATTTACCTGTATAATTGAGATACTAGCTTTACTTTTAGATGGTCAAAGCAGGTGTTGGCGTGCTTTTTCATGGAGGAGGAGGACACATTATAAGCTGATCGCTGAAGGATTTTTTCCCAAGAATTTCATTTAAACGTTGCAATTGTTAATCATTAAAACGTTCTATTTGTTGAACACTATAACGTTGCGTTTGTAGAAAATTAAAACGTTGCAATTGTTGAACATTTAAACCTTGCAATTGTTGAACATATTTTAAAGTTGCAATTGCTGAATATAAAAGTTGCAAAGTTGAACATTTAAAAGCTGCGATTGTTGAACATTAAAACATTGCAATTATTGAACATTAAAACATGGCCATTGTTGAGCATTTAAACGTTGCAATTGTTGAACATTTAAACGTTGCAATTATTGAACATTAAAATGTCGCAATGGGTGAACATAAAACGTTGCAATTGTTGAACATTAAAATGTCGAAATTGTTTAACAAAAAACGTTGCAATTGTTGAACATTAAAATGTCGCATTTGTTGAACATTGCAATTGTTGAACATTAAAATGTCGCAATTGTTGAATATAAAACGTTGCAATTGTTGAACATTAAAATGTCGCAATTGTTGAACATGAAAAGTTGCAATTGTTGAACATATGTAGTAACCGTTTAATTATTATTTTGTTTCTCATAGTGAATAACTGTTTTAATATTCCACCGTTTGGATGCCACGCCTAGGAGTACGAATCTGTTTTTTTGCGATTGCAATTGTTTTTTATAGAATTACAACCCCGTAAAGACCCAAAGGTCAACTCAAGGCTAGTTCAATGGAAAGGAAGAAGTGAAAGTCAGAGGTGAATGATTGAGAAAAGGAAGAGAGGATAGGTAAACAGAATTAGGTTGACACCTTTTAAGTTATATTTTAAAGTAATATTTATCTATTCTATTTTTGAACATATTTGCCGAAGTGCTCCTTCAGATTCCGCAATCTCTCTTCGTGTGATTTATTTCTAAGCTCAAGAATTAATTTCGCCGCTCGACGTTGAACACGTTATAATTTTACCATATACTTTCGCCTATATTTACACCTTTTCACCCTCGAATAAAAAAAAATTGAACTTCAAATTTAAAAAAAGTTGACTGTCATATTAAAAAAGCTGGATTTCAAATTAAATAAAATGACTTTCAAATTTTTACAAGTTGATTTTTAAATTAAAATAAGTGAATTTCCCCCGCCTGGGGGGTAATCCAAATTTATGCCCAATCCAACCGCACTTGGGTAGGAAGTCGAGTGAGGGTCTTTTGCGGGCCATTATGCCATTTTAGCGCCCAATGGTCTCACTTTGGTTGGCCGTGTGCTGTAAGGTCGTTTCTTGCGACCTGGAGGTTGTGTTGAGACCATATTTTATTTCAGTTACTTTTATCTTTTTTACAGGATATTGTTCCTGGTTTTTTTTCAGAGGTGTCTTAATTTTATACAGGTAGTAAATACCAGTATTGCAAATTTGGATTTTAAATATTTTTCCAGTGCAGTATTTGAAAAAATACTCACTTGGTTACTGATAGGGCTGAGCTATGTATGGGAACGGTTGCTAGGGGCGCGAAAGAGCCGCCAATGGGAATATGATGAGAAGAAATCCCGAGCTGGTCGCGACTTTATTTTTTCAGGTGTGACTTTGACTTTGCGACTTTGCCGCCGTATCTGGTGCGACTGCTACTTTACGACTTTATTTTTGGCCCCTCAGTGCGACTTGCGACTTTGCGACATTTTTCCCGGTGCGACTCCGCTAAATTATAAAGTAAACTTTAGCGCGATAACAGAAACATGCTTTTATAAGGCAGAAAAACACATATAAAACAGCCGCGGTAATTTCTTTCAAAAAGGTCGTCTTTGTTCATATTCAAAATCGCGGCAAATGTCACGGAAAATTGGCGGTGCCACTTTGCTTAGTCCGACTTTTTCTAAACGTTTGCGACTTTCGACTTTGTGACTTCGAAATTCATAGTGCGACAAAGTAGCAAAGTGGCAAGGTCGCAACTCGTTGCCGCAACGCCCAGGTCTGAAGAAATCCCACAAGATATGAAAATAGGCTCTTTAACGTCACGGTAGAGAATTTTAAGCAGTTTATCAGTACAAACGTATATACTATGTAATACGGTAGATATGACTCTTACGAATGTTTTAATGTATAAAGGATGCTATTTCATGAAGAAATAAGTGCATGAGAAGCGAAAACATTAGAATATTTTTGCGTAGGTTGGTGGCGAAATTAGTGCTGTTGACGTTATACAGATTCGGATATTACATTTTTTTAATTGAATTTGATATTTTTTCAAATTGAAAGAAGCTTTTTTTATGTTGAAAGTCAGCTTTTTAAAGTTGAGAGTAAACATGATTAATATGAAATCCAAGTATTTTAATTTGAAAGTCAACTTTTAAAATTTAAAGTTCAGTTTTTTAAATTTGAAGTTCAATTTTTTAAAATATGAAAGTAAACTTTTTAAATTTAAAGTTAATTTTTAAAATATGAAAGTCAACTTTTAAAATTTAATGTTTTTTTTTTAAATTTGAAGGTGAAAAGGCGTAGACCAGAATAGTCAAATGAGATCTTACAAGCGCTTTATATAAAGGAAGAATTATATATCTTAATTTGAACGCAACGTGTCTAGATATGAATCTTATAACTTTATTTGCCTTTTGGGAAGCTACAGTACGTTGTTTTGAAACTTTAGATCTGTCGAGATTAACACACCTAAACTTTTTTCAATGTTGACTGTATTTAAAGTTTGACCAAAAATATTGTAATAGTCTATTCGGGAATTATGAAGACCTAAATGTATTTATCTAAGACTTTTCCACATTAAATTTCATTTGTCATGTTTTCAACGATTCGACTACTTTATCAAGTCTTTTTGAAAATTTTCAGTATTGTATTTTTCTTTACATTACAGTAAAGAATCTACTTTTTATCTCTTTTACCCATTTCGTTAAATATTGGCTTACGGGCATTTAGACCTAATAGAAATCAAGCAATATGTAAACGTTGTATGAGTTGTTCTAACAGTTCAATTGGCACCCAAACACCAATTATGTACCTGGAAAAAGGCTTTGGTAATACTAGAGCTTTTTTAAAAAAAAGCTTAGTCATTTCTACAGCTATCTTTAAGTAGGTTGCAGCAAATTTGAAATAATTTTAAGAAGAATTTGTAATAATTCTTCTAAAAACGACATTAATTTCTCGTCAATCTATTACTTTCATCGAGACAACGAGCTAATGACCACTGTAGTGAAGAAATGGTTGAAATACTAAAGTTACTGTTTGGTAATAACCATCACAAAATCCAGATCAGAACTCACTAAAAACCTTCCTCTGGGAATAGAAAAAAACACATCGATCAAAGAACCTAAACGAAAGACGAATTTTGAATGTAATGTAAATTTGAATTATTATTTTTACCACATCAATGTAAACATTTGATGTTCAATTTTTAATTGGAGCTGAAATAAATTCTTTGGGGACCCGGCCGTTCAGCTATCTGGCTTAGGAGACGAAATTGCGCCATAATAAGAGAAAAGATCCTAAAATATAATTTATTACGCCAAAATTACGATGCTAAGATTATCCTTGCGAATTCTAATGAGGCTACTTACAAGCTCAATGCAACAAGGAATTGCCCAAAACCCGGATACTAGGTACCTCACAATCCACACCTTTATGTTGATAAGCATGGTAATTTACCTGAATTAACAATATTATGTGATGTATCCACTAGGGGTTTGGTCTAACCCTTTTCTCTCTCATGGGACAATTACTGGTAAAGCCTATTTCGACCAACTGTGAATACAAATTCTATCTTCAATACTGGATCTGTCTGAAAACGATTCCCAGTCACCAAGATGGAGTTCCGAATATACTTCGATGGAAAAATTACCTCACTATTAGATACAACAAATAAAAAAAAGGGGTAACTTCTACGTTCACCTGATTCGACTTCACTCGATTTTTACTTGTGTGATTCCTTAAAGAATGCAATTTAAGATACAAAGGCTACAACAATCGAGCACCTTAAGGATGCAATTAGCGATATTTGATTGCCCCCCACAGCATCAAAATTAGACGTTTGCGAATCGTTTAATCGACGCATTCATGGCTTTATTTTCTGCTAGGAAACATTTCTCGACGAACTGCCTCGAATAGTCTATTGAATAGCCTTTTCAGACTCTTTTCTTCTTAGGTTATTAATGATTTACCTTTGGGGAATAAATGCTATAACACTTTATTGCTCTAGTTTTTCTTCTTTAGGAAATATATGATGCTACAAACGGAATTTAATGGAAATCAATGGGACTCAACGGAAATTAATAGGAAATTAACGAAAATCAATGAAAATTAATAGGAAATTAACGGAAATCAATGGGAATGAATGGAAATTAATGGATATCAATGGGACGAATGGAAATTAATAGCAAATTAACGGAAATCACTGGGAATCAATGAAAACTAATGGAAATCAATGGGACTCAATAGGAATTAATAGGAAAATTAATGGAAATCAGTGGGACTCAATGGAAATGAATAGGAAATTAACGGAAATCAATGGGATTCAATGTAAATTAATGAGACCCAATGCAAATTCATAGGAAATTAACGGAAATCAAGGGGAATAAATGAAAACTAATGGAAATCAATGGGAATAAAGGAAAACTAATGGGACTCAATAAAAATTAATAGGAAATTAACTGAAATCAATAGGACTCAATGGAAATTAATGGAAATTAAATAACTGTATCTTAGGGTATTTTTTGATGCGTTTTATTCCGGCGGTGATGATAAAAATAATTGGAGTTGTGGATGTCTTAGTGGATAATTAGGGTTCGCTCGGCCTTAGTGGATAATTAGGGTTGTGGCTGAGCTAGTGGATTAATGGGATTTTTGCTACCATCTTGGATAATTGGGTTATCTAAGCCCTAGTGGATATTTTGGGTTCTCGCTGCCCTAGTAGAGAGAAGGGAGTTTTGCTCCCCCCTTGTTGATAAGGTGTTTGACTTCCACGACTAAGGACCGGGTTCGATTCCCAGCGGGAGGGGACACAAAACATCTCTGATTTTGTAGGGAGCTAGTTGATTTATCGCGGCACGCAGAGTCTGACGTATACGGGAAACTCCATCTATACACGGAATCACACACATAGTCAATCAGAGCAGCGCTGTCTTTCCTTCTCTCTTTACACACACGGAACATCACTCGTCCAGCTCGTAATTTGTCGGAGTTCTCGTTATTCTCCATCTTCTTCCGATTGAATCGAGGTTAAGCTACATTGGATGTGGTTAGTCACCGGATGAAGCCACAATTCGGGTTGAATTCACAACAGTGTAACTGTAGATATACGTGGTTCTGATTCTACGTTAATCAGTAGTTCCAAAGACAGACTGAGAAATAAAAATCATCTTTAATGGGTGCATATCGGGCTAAAACCATTAATAATTTATTTTTATTCCTTTGTCCAACGCAGCGTTCCCTCCTTGCCCCACAAATAGTCTCTCGCTGATTTGTGGCCGAACAGTTCTACCCTCTTTTCTGTACCTTAATCCAAGACGGCGGAAGGGACCTCGTTAAATCCGAGCTTGTCAGTGATTGTCATTTTGATTTTTATGTGAATTTTATTATCTGATCGAATGAGCACGTCCAATAAGACCCTTCCCCCCCGTTCCCGAACTTTTCGAGCCTACTTGCGGCGCTGTTGGCTCACTTTGGTGTTTATTAAAGCACTTGTCCGAGCCTTTCCGAGTTGCACCTGGGTTTAGTTGAGTGAGAAGATGTGTAGGTGGTCGAAGGAGGGTTCGGTTGAGAGTAATTGCACCGTTTCATCCTTTCAACAAAGTAAACAAGGTCAACCTCTCTTCATCCTTATTCCTATTTGGTTTGTCTTCGTTCTTTCAAGTGGCAACTTAGTTATTCGGTTAATGTCATGAAACAAGTCGAATAATAACCGTGATTTGAGCGTCAATAGAGAAACAAGATGAAGAGACCTAAGTCGCGTGCTCTCAATTTTGACTCATGACCTTATGACCCTATGACCTTACGACCTTCAAAACTTTCCACATGCGGGTCAATTCGACCCATAGTTAATTTTCTTTTAATAGTTATAGGACTAACCTTGGGAGGACCTTGGCAATTATATCATTCCAAAGAGAATGTAAAACAACATAAGGGTTTCAAATTTCATTAGAATAGGCCGAAAAGTTACGATGTCATTTTCAAATAATTCCAGGACTAACCTTGAGAGGACCTTGGCAATTATATCACTCGAAAAAGAATGTAAAACAACATAAGGGTTTCAAATATCGTTAGGATCGGCCCAATAGTTATGTCATTGCCAAATAATTCCCGGACTAACCTTGGGAGGACTTTGACAATTATATCATTCGAAAGAGAATGTAAAACAACAAAAGGGTTTCAAATTTTGTTAGAATCGGCCGAATAGTTAGGATGTAATAACCAAATAATTCCTGGACTAACCTTGGGAGGACCTTGGCAATTATATCATTCCAAAGAGAATGTAAAACAACATAAGGGTTTTAAATTTTGTTAGAATCGGCCGAATAGTTACGATGTTATTGCCAAATAATCCCCGGACTAACCTTGGGAGGACCTTAACAATTATATCATTCCAAAGAGAATGTAAAACAACATAAGGGTTTCAAATTTCGTTAAAATCGGCCGAATAGTTACGATGTTATTGCCAAATAATTCCCGGACTAATCTTGGGAGGACTTTGGCAATTATATCATTCGAAAGAGAATGTAAAACAACAAAAGGGTTTCAAATTCTGTTAGAATCGGCCAAATAGTTACGATGTAATTGCCAAATAATTCCCGGACTAACCTTGGGAGGACCTTGGCAATTAGATAATTCCGAAGAGAATGTAAAATAACATAAGGGTTTCAAATTTTGTTAGAATCGGCCGAATAGTTATACTGGGTTTTTCAGCGAATGCACCCGTTATATAGATGAGGGGATTTGGCACGGTGACAGTAGAAACCGATGTCGATCTCTTCTAATGATTTTATCGATTCGGTTATAAATCTAACAGACTACCTTAGATTTCTCAGCTTATAAGCACTTGTTGTGATTACTTTATCTCAATGAACGGCAAGGCATTCGTTGGAGAGAGGCGTTGTGCTCTCTGGCTCTCTGCGAGGGATAAATCGGTACGGCACCGATACGAAGAAGAGACGAACTTCTAAATCTTAGAAGTCGAGTCCGGAACAGTGCGAGGGACTGATCACAAAAATCTATTCCTCTATCGTCTCTAACAGAATAATCTCTTTCCTTCCTTACGGGGCTTATTTATAGCCCGCGGACCGCCCCAACTAAGGCTGACGGGGTAATGCCACGGAGGGAAGCGTGAGGGGGAAGGGAGGCACACCGCGGAGCCCAGGTCTGTTTCTCAAGGAGAGGCACTGACAACCGCCGCACTATTTCTCCTCGGTGGTCTTTTGTTCTTATGCCGCTCTTTGGCGCTCTAACCGCGGTCCTCCTGACCTCGTAGGTAATCAGATCTTTTGAGTTCGGCGATTAACTGGGTGTTTTCCCTAGGGAGTTGTTCAAACCGTCAGTTAGACGGATTTCTTCCTCAATTTCGCTGGGGCCAGTTTCTTATTAGAGCTGCTTAATGGCCTTTTGTGGCTTCCTTGGGACAAGCAGCTCGAGTCGACTACGCACCGGGCGGGGAGATCAGAGTCATTCGGCAGTTTGACTGTTAGTATAACGCCTACCGTTCTCACACACCTCAATTTCTCGTTCTTTTCTCTCGCTCTCTCCGAAGAGGGATTTTAATATATATGTCCGCTTGGCCCTCTGGGTGGCGTTACGTTTTAATTTCTCTACACCTAGAATGAACGACCTTGAAAGGAGAGTGACCCAATTACTTTGAATCAATACCCATTTTAATACCTATGACCATAAAAGTCCCTCTACAAACATCCTTTCTAGCTAATCTTCTACCAATTCCTCCAAATTTCAGTCTCAATGAACACAAAGTCACACTTTACATAACTTCCAATCCTAAATTCAACCCGAAATACATCCATCCATAACACCCAACAAGTCACACTGTCAGACTCGTCAGAATTCTCATTAGTCCGTCAAATCCGCGTTCCGTTAACACCTTAAAAGTCGTCATTAAACCACGCTTCACGTACCCACACTAGATTCCGACATCTTATACCCTCGCTACCCGCTACCCTGCTACATCCAACAACTCAATTGAATTCTAACGTCTTCTACCTTCGCTACTCACCACGCTGCTACCATAACAACTAAACTCCAGCCAATACCTGATTCTTCCTTGCACTTTTTTTTTAACCACCCCCAGGCTTCCTTTCTATATTACTTGGAACCGTTTATTCCAGAAGTTGGCAGCCATTTGGCTGAAAATACTCATTTAAAGTAACAGCAAAACATATATAGAACACCAAAACTGAGAAACACATACATAGTGAAATATGAAAATAGCTAAACATATCAGATGTTAATGATTATTGATAATTTTAGTTAGTGTGGGAACTGCACTGTTCTTGTAGCGCTCTGTGCGGGCTCTGATTAGGACGAGCTTGTTGTAGGCACGAAGGGCAAGGCGGGGACGTGGAGCGTTAGGAAGAAGAATGTCGCCATGACGTTGATTGTTTAGCAGTTTATCATTTGCTAAGTGTCCTGGTGCTCTTACGAACGAGCCTAAAGGCAAAACGTGAGTGGTCTGAAGCTTTTGTTTACAGGATGCAAATTGCGGATTTCTTTTTAATAATCTCGCGTAAGTTGGAGGAAATATTTCACTTTGCAAATATCGTATAATATAAGTGATTTTATCTGGCAAGACTCAAGAGTCAAAAATTCAAAATATCCTAAAAATCATTGATACTGCAACGGGATTTAAACCTTAAAATTGAAAGAATGTCATCGACGTACTTCTATCTTGGAACTTTATTCTTAAACTTAAAAAAAAGATTTCATGAAATAATTAAAACGGATAAACGATAAAGGAAACAAGAATAAAGATACAAGAATATTTTGATCTTATCCTTTTGCGAGGACTTCCGTTCAACGGGTGAACAAGATTAACAATATTGGTTGATAGATAATAGATTTAATTATAAATTATCTAATATAAATTTTCAGTATATAAGTATACTGTTAAAAGGCCAGTCCAAATCAAAGCTCAGCCGCTATTCTTTCATAACACATAGTGGCTTCATTTATATATTATTGCATAGTGACTATCCACATTGAATCTACTAGTAAAAGTCTTTGTAAAAAAATGTACAGATGGACACACAGACATACACACACATACACACACGCGCTACGATCATTATAATTAGAAGATGGAATTTTTAATATTAGTTTGTTTTATTTTATATTGAAATGGGATAAGAGCGTTCTCTGAGGATGGCTTCAATCTATCAGCTTTGAAAGTGACACTGAATGACATAAGAGGATGGAAGAGATTTCTCTTTTGTGTCAGGCTATTCATACAGGGAAACAATTGTGATAAAAACATGAGTTTAATAAAAATGAATAGCGATTCGTCATACGAAATGCCATTCTCTCATTGTGCCATTGGCCATTTCTGATTACCAGTACACCATTGTTTCGTTATTTAATATCGATGTCAGAAAGGAGTGGGTTGGAAATTGCATCTAGCCTCGGATATCCCACCGCATGAAGCATTTAACGATCTGTTTTGGTCTACATCGATTTGGCAACGGTTCGTGTTAAATTCGACACAATGCGTTTTATTGCTCGGAGAAAAAGATCACGGAATTTGGCTCTCCCTCCAAAGAGCGGCTACAAGAGTTAATTTTCCTTGAGTTTGGTCTACCTCCATCACATCAGACATAGTTTCTCACCAATCGAGAAAGAGAGAGAGAGAGAGAGAGAGAGAGAGAGAGAGAGAGAGAGAGAGAGAGAGAGAGTGTGTGAATGTGTGTCTGTGTGTCACAAGGAAAACTAGTCCCTTAAAGGACATTGATGACCATACTGTGCAAGTACTATTTTGGGAAGGCCCTAACCTATAGCATAAGAGAAAGCATAGCATATATGAAGGCTCTCCCCGCCCACCTCTCCCACCCACTTTTGCGGGACAGAAAGCGGAACCGATACTTGAATGTGCTGTGAAAAAAAACACGATCAGGAAATTTTTATAGAGAATTTGAAACCTATCTACTTGCTTCTAAACTATACGCATACTATAATATATATCAAGGTGGTACCATCTCGGTCAAGTCGAGATTTGAACTGTACGACTGACGAACTGTTTACTATTTCTGGCGGTAGACGGTTTCTCGTTCCGCAGATTTTGTACGAAAAGTTGCCGCAACTGCTAGTATGGAATTGCGGTAATTCCAGTTTGTAACCGTGGTTACGTGTATCATTTGCGTTCAACGTGAACAACCTCCTGTGACCTAAGTTTTCAACTCCTCGGATTATCTTAAAAGGTTCAATCAGTTGGCTTCTTAACCGGCGCCTCTCCCAGGAGAAAATCCCCAGTTCATTTAGCCTATGCTGATAACTTTTACTGTCTAAGAGGGGCATCAATTTTGTGGCTCTGGCCTGTACCCTTTCCAGCCGTTCAATGTCCTTCCTCAGGTTTGGGGACCAGAATTGAACGGCGCATTTAAGGTGCGACCGAACTAGAGAGTTGTACAAGGCGAGAACAATTTGCTTATTTTGGAAGCAAAGATGTCCCTTTATGTGCCCAAGCATTCGCTGGGCCATCTTTTCCACCTAGAGGCACTGCTTGGAGAACTTTAGATCGCTGCTGATTAGCACGTCTACATCTTTCTCGAGGTCAGTAGTATCTAGCCAATTGCCTAGCTACAAGAAATTTTCCTGAGGGTCAGCACGGCCAATGTGCATTACATTGCACTTGTGAAGGTTAAATGGCATCTGTCACCTCTCGGACCACTTGCCTATCCTGAACAATAGAGGCCCTCGCACTAAGCCTTGTAGGGGAGAGAGAGAGAGAGAGAGAGAGAGAGAGAGAGAGAGAGAGAGAGGGCGAGAGGAGAGAGGGAGGAGAGGAGAGGGGAAGAGCGCGCACGAAAGAATGTGTATGCTTGTGTCATTGAGATGTGTCGAAGAATTGTGGCTCCCTCTTTTTTGTCAGAAAATGATATATTTAACGAATTTAGCGCGCCAGTCTGATACTACTACTAAGAAAGGGAAACAATTCCTCTATTGGCTGAGTGGACTCTTTAATTACTGTATTATGAGAGTACCACAGCGTTTAATCAGTTTTAAGGAAAGAGCCGATCAACACGTAAGGATACAGTGAAACACCAAGAATTAACCAAAAATATATATCTTTTTAATTTATTAATTAACTCAAATATTTACACAAAATTCTAAAAGTTTAACATGGTTCGCAAGAGTTGAATAAGGGCCTATTCCCAACGCGAGTCCTGATCAAAACAAAGTAGGCTCCACATAAACAAACCAATTGCCAGTTAGTTAATTTATGGAGACCTTTTAGTACAGCATTTAGCCACAATTTACGTTCCACTAATCTAACTAGAAAATATGACAGGAGTCACTAAATATTATCCCTCCCTTAGTTAGCTTGGGTACAACATTGAAATCCTGCTTAATCAAAACAAATATATATATATATATATAGTCATTCGGACTTACACGACCTTGGCAGGAACAGGGGTTGACAGATGTCGCTATATTAGATTTTTAACGATTATTCGCGTTGCCGAGGGCGGATGGTGGTTGTCTCGGAGACGGTAGAAAACGATGTCTAATTCTTCTTATAACTTTATCTATCCGGTTATACGTCTAAAAGACGGAGAGAGGAGTTGTGCTCTCTGGCTAAAGGAGTACTCCTCTTGGTAGCTCTTGAGTTCTTCTAGTATCCTCGTCTTCTTCGCAGGGTTGCCCAACTGGGTTTTGGTTTACGAGGTGATTCCGAAAGTACTTAAATGGAACTTCTTTTGGGATTAATTCTTCTTCTCTCACAATTACTGAGATTGCAATTTGAGAGTCCCTTGAGGGTGAGCGGATCTTCTTGTGTCTTGCTCCCGAAATTCCTGTTTGGCACTTAGGAATTGTGATCCAGCCAGAACTCTTACTAAGTCTGTGAAGGATAAATTGGTATGGCACCGATAAGAAAACGAGACGAACTTCTAAGTCTTAGAAGTCGAGTTCGGAACTGGGTGAGGGACTGATCACAATGATCTAGTCCTCTATCGTATCTAATAGAATAATAATCTCTTTTCTTTCCTTAGGGGGCTTATTTATAGACCAGAGACCGCCCTACCTAAGGGAGACGGGGTAATGCCACTGAGGGGAGCGCAAGGGGTGAGATGGGGGGAGCACCGCGGAGCCCAGGTCTGCTTCTTAACGAGAGGCACCGACAACCGTCACATTATTGTTTTTTTTTATCTGACACCGCTTTTTGGCTCTCTGACCGCGGGCCTCCTGACCTCGTAGGTAATAAGATCTTTTGAGAGCTGCTTAGTGGCCTTTTGCGGCTACCTTCGTCCTGCAGCTCGACTCGACTACCCACTCGGCGGGAAGATCAGAGCCCTTCGGCAGTTGGACTGTTAGTCAGACGACTAACTTTCTCACGCCCCTCATCTGATGATTGTTTATAGTATTAAAAAAGAACAAGAAGTTCAGAAAAGTTATAAAAATTTAACCATGGCTGCTTTTCTTTAGATTGTAAATTTTAATCTTAGTAGCGAAGCCATTGCCTGCTTATTTTTATATATATATTTGAAGCTTTTATCAAAGTTGTTTCCTAAGAGTTAAGAAAAAACAATTATGAATATCGAATATTTCGGATATTTTTTCAAACAAAAATAATTACAAATCGTGAAGTTCAGAAAATGTATTAAAATTAAGGGATGGCTGTTTTTATCCATAACCTTATATTTTAAGAACGAGATTTTTTGAAGGTTTGAATAAGATTTTTTCTTTTAGTTCGGTTGTCACCTAAGTAGATTTCAATTCGGTATCAAAGTTATTTCTAATAATTCCTTTATAATATAAAAAAAATAAAATGGTAAAGTTCTGAAATAAATATAAGTATCGAATTTTTGTGACTTTTTTAAAAACTAAAACAATTACAAAATGGTTAAGTTCAGAAAATTTATTAAAATTTTGGCATGGAAATTATTAGAGCAAATTTAGATGGAGAAAAAAAAAAAGAATCATGATAGGCCTTAGGACACAGACCGAAGAAGAAGAAAAAGAAGAAGAAGAAGAAGAAGAAGAAGAAGAAGAAGAAGAAGAAGAAGATGAATATGATGATGAAGAAGATGAAGATGAAGATGAAGAAAAGGGTGTTCAGGGTGTTAAAATAAAGAGTCTATAAAGGGGATTAAAAAAGGCGGTTAAGATTAACAAATAAGGCCGTAGGCCAAACCCTGCAGGGGTGCCTGTGTAACCAAGCTCTTCCTGTTAAGGAACAGAACAGCGGCTTGTATATATATATATATATATATATATATATATATATATATATATATATATATATATATATATATATATATATATATATAAGCAAATTTAGATGAAAACAAAAAAAAAGCTCTGAGGATTGCTTTTTTTCCAATAGGTATCAAATGAATTCCGAGAAAAGTTTTTTCTTTCCATTAGGACTAAAAAATAAGCATAGATCTGAAAAAAATGGACAAAGAGTAAATATTAGAACACCAGGCCATGGCTTCGCCACTACCCCGTAGGGGGGAGCTTGCGTTTCGCTACTAAGATTGAAATTTAAAATAAAAAAAGCAGCCATGGTTAAATTTTTATAAATTTTCTGAACTTCGCTAATTATAATAATTTTTTAAAGAAACTCTAAACTAAATTTCCCCCCTTTCAAAATATCAGGTTGCTAAAATATAGTTATAGAAGAAGATATATAAAAATAAATTTTCTGAACTTCACCATTTGTAATTCTTTGGGTTTTAAAAAATTCACAAAATTTCGATACTTATATTTATTTCTGAACTTCACCATTTTGTTTTTTAATATTATAAAAGAATTATGAGAAATAACTTTGATAAAAAAAACAAGAAAAAAACTTTTATTAATATTTCCCACATCTTCAAAAATCCCGTTATACAATTATAAAGTTAGTGATGATACTCGTATGTACTGGAAACCTTTTAGTTTTTTTAGACCAAAACCTCACTGCTAGAGCCAGATAGGTTGTAGGCCACAGACCGAAGCTCTGCCTGCGAAGCGCAAACTCTTCCTGTAAAGAGCAGTGGCAAAGCCGCTTCTCTTGTCTACCAATAATTTACCCCTGGTCTAACTTTTTCCACATCAATATTTATTTTCGAGCCCTTTAAGCAAGAAAAAACTTTTAGCAGAATTCTTTTTGATATAAGGAAAAAACACACATGGCTGTTTTTTTCCGATCTTAATTCGCTCTAATAATTTATTTTGGGTTTATAAGGTTTTAAGGGCCAATAAATATTTCCTCAGGCTGAAGATTAAAATGGAAAATCTATTTTTAAAAGGAGTTCGATAAAACCTTCAAATATACAACAAACGCCCTCAGCCCTCCCCCGTAAAACCCCCCAACAACCCCAGGCATTCCTTAATTTTAATAATTTTTTTCATTTTTTTTCGAAACTTCATCTTATGCAATTCTTCTTAAAAAAACACACAACAAAACATTCGATTACACAGTTCAACACACTACACTTTTTGCTGACTTAGGTTTTGTGGGTTTTTAGGTAATTTGTAGGTGCTGATTTCAAATATGGCATCCAGTTTCTTCTAACACATCAGGTTTTTATTCTATAGCATATCACTTTTTATGATATACTGTATAAATAATTTACATGGTCAGGATAGTTTACTAAGTCTTTTAACTTAAAAGCATAAGTTATAATGTCCATAGAACCTGAAATTATAAATGAAATATAAGATAAGCACCTTTTATTGAATACATCCGGTTAATTTGTTTTTCCCGATCCAAAAATAATCCCTTGGTTCTTCTATAACAGCCAGGAATGTCTGTTTCATGAAATGTTCTCTTTCAGGGGTCATAATTCCACTCTTTTTTGTCTTGTTCGCACTTCTCTTTATCTTTATTCCTACTTAGTTTGTCTTCGTTCCTTCAGTGGCGACTTAGTTATTTGGTTAATGCCATGAAAGAGGTCGAATAATATCCGTGATTTGAGCGTCAATAGAGAATAAGGTCAAGACGACCTAAGTCGCGTGCTCTCAATTATTCCGAATTATGTCCTTATGATCCTGGATAAAACAAAAACGGTTGTACACAAACCAACATATCCATGGAACAAATTTACGCTAACGAGAGCATCTGGAGTGTTTCGCGTCTACACAGTCTGTCGTGGTATGATATTACATTATATCAATACCATATTATATCTATGGGGGAGGGACCAATAACTTAAAGGCGAACCGACAAGGAACGGAACGCCACGAGTTTCGACGCGCGGAACAACGAGATAAGAGTGCAACAAGGTCAGGTAAAATTTGGGCAATGGCAAAGCTCAAGGTTATTTAAAGAGGCATATACAAAAATATAATTTTATTTACATTACATAAGAGAATTAATGGGCAAAATTAAATCAGAGAATTAATAGGCAAAATTACATCGGTAAATGAGGGGGAGTAATTGTAGTTATGCATCAGACTCTGAAGTTAAAATCTAATGTATTACAGAAGGAGACTATTCAAATGGGGAGGATTAACTCAAATGGGTTACTGAAGGGGGAGAGGGTTTGGCTTACGGAGGATTTCGGGTGAGACGTCAGGGTAAAGCTTAACGGGTGTCTTCTGCAGGCAATAAACGTGAGGCGAGGGCGCTTGGAGCTTCTGAGCGGGAAGTTAACGCAATGACGGTTCTCCAAAAGGGGAGGGGGGTAACGTCCGGTCCAGGGGAGAGTATTTCGGCCACCCGAAAACTAGGGGCGAACGAGGAGGGCTTCGACAGGAGTTGATGAGTGGAGTCGGAAAAATCGCTCGATGGCGATCATCAAATGGAATTACCTCACTGGCTGGGGCTAATTCCAACACACAAAAAGTTCAGCCATCACTTTGCTTTGTTGTTAGCACTCGACTTGGAACTAGGGGAATCTTCTTGGGACCGGGCGAGACTTCTCAACTCTGTGTCTTCCACATGGAAGATGAGCCATATATATATCCGAGGCTCTCTCCGCGGGGGTGGGGGGTAACAGCCCTACTCTCGAATGGCCTCGAATCTTCACACCAAGGCGATTCTAACCCGCGTAAAGGTGGTCCGTGGTGGACGCGGTTAGAGGCCACCGCTTGTGGAAGGGGGGGGGGAGGCTTACCCATTTAAGCCTAACCAACTTCTAGAATCTTCTCCAGCGCAAGGACATCACTTCCGTGCTGGAAAATAAATTCCACGTGGAATTTCCCCACACAGTCTGTTTGGATACTCCAACAGTAGTCGTCCATCATGTGTGTGTTCCATCGGCCTTGATATTTATCCTCCCTAACCTTGAAATCTTGATGGAAGCGCTCGCCATGTTCATCACTCAGATCTGCAAGATTAACAGGAAATTCATTGAGATGGCTTTTAAGGAAATGAATCTTTATGCTCATGTTGCAGCCTAAAAGATGAAAGCTATCAAGCAAAATCTCCACCAAATCCTTTTAGTGTGCAGCCTTTTTACTCCCCCTAAATCCCTTCACAACAGCCACAAATGCATCCCATGCTCTTTTTCTAACTCAGTCATCCAGCTCGAGAAGTTTTGGCATTTTATTAACCATCTGATTTGTGTCCCATTAAAAACACCTACCTTTATTTTGTAATAAAATAGGCAACAAATGTTAGACATATGGATTTGAAACAGTCGCCCTCCACATTGAGAGTTTTGACAAATTGTTCATTAGTCCTAGCTTAATATGAAGGGGTGGGAAGATGATTTTCTCTTGCTCAAGAAGTGGTTGGTGTATGATATTCTTCTCCCAACTGTCAAACTTTTTCTACTAGCCAAAGTTTCTATTCCCAATGATTGCCTTTCGCTCTGCTATCCCATAAACACAGGAAACATCGATATTTTGTACACCCTCCCTGTTGACCAAGTAAAAAATGGACCATTTGCAAATCCACGCACACATATGACCCATTTGTGTTCATCAAACTTGAGTAAATCTAATACAACTTTTATGTGTTCATACTTCTCTTTTAAGTTCACAGAGGGACCAATAGGAATCATACCAAGCAAGTTTCCATTATGGCGTAATAGACATTTAAGACTTTTCTTTGAACTATCTATAAAGAGTCTCCATTCATTAGGATAATATTGTTTGAAAACCCATTGTTTTTAACAGTCCTTCCACGTCACAACAGCTAAACAAAATCTTTTTCAGTTCTAAAGAACTCTAAGAGATCTTTTTCCCTGTTCCATAAAAAAAGTTACATCAGTTCGTTTCTGCCGCATATTTTTCTCTTTAAGTCTAGAAGCTAAACACTTCTGCTAACTCTTTCAACAGGTCTGAGTCTCTAACTAAATCATTCAGTTCTGCCTGCTTGTAGTTTTCAGATTCTTTCGTTGATGTATCAACAAAGTTTGTATCACTGTCATGTTCATGATTTTCACCTGATTCACATATATCACTTTCATCTTCCAGTGAAGGTAGTTCTGTAAAAACGGGTACTGGTATTTCATCTAAGTGAAACACGACAGGAATTGCTGAACCCAGATTTGGGTAACAATTTCTGTCGTGTTTTCTTGCTATAACCAGAAGTCTTTGTCAGGCAAAGGTAGCAACCATCTACATGGTTCTTTTGCCACTGCCATGTCATAAGTATGCCAAATGATAGATGTTTCCTTATGCCCTCTGTCTATTGGCGTAGACTTTTGAAACATGGTTTACATACATTGTGCTGAGGTCACGATTTATCCTGATCACCAATTAAAGTAAGCCAAGTTATGCTCTTTTCACAAACTCACTAAGGGTCATTCTCCAACTTGGTAATGGAAAACTCTCACATATATTAGCAAAAAGAGTCACGGGAATCCCAACATTTCCTCCGTAATGAAGCCGTTGTGCTGAACTCCTGAGGAATTTCATAAAATTAACCTTAAAAGAGAGAAAATAATATAATTAGATACAGTATATTTATATTTCTAGGTGTGCCTAAATAAATACTGTAGATAAATAGATGTATAAATATATAGATAAAATAATAAGCTCACCGTACAAAAAATGAGTTACCTAGGGAGAAAAAACCTAATTTAACATCTGAAGCGTGTAGGAACCTGAGGCAGCCAAAAGGCGTAGCTTCTTAGTTTACGTCGAAACGTTAGTTAGGCTTTATTAGTGTTGCGGAAGCGTGAAGATGTGTAGATAGCAAATCAGCTCTACTTAAAATGGGCCGGAAAAGCGACGTCATGGAATGTCAAAAGGATGTGATTGCATTTGGCCGCGCCAAAGGTCATCATGTGTAGGAGGTGGCGGAATTTGGCAGCGTTTCAACGAGTACGGTCATCCTGGTTTACAAGCAATGGCAGAACTCCAAAAATGTGAAAAACTCTCGCAGGAATTGCGGACGGAAGAAGGTGTTGACAGACAGGGACCGTCGTAGAATCTCCAGGCTTAAAGAGTAAAAATTTGTTGACCTGTGTAATCATATTTATTTCCAAAATTATCTATTTTGTTTAAAAAAGTTGAATGATTAAAATAACAGACATGGTCATTCTCAAACTTACATAAATCTTATGAAATATTCCGAAATTTTCCCCAAGTCAAAAAATCACTAGTGTTATTAATTAAAATCCTTAAAAGGCCAACCAATATCTCAGTTTTCTCCTGTAGTCCAAATTTCTCCCGTATTATAACTATCAATGGTATTACTATCCTATTCCGAATTTAATTTCGCAAGCTTTACTGCGTCAGCCAATCAGAATTGAGATTGTAACTTTATTTTATTTCATTGAAATCACTTTCATCCAAACAACTTTTTAGTCGCGTGTAATCGATTCTATGTTACTATAACGGTCTGTAGGTAGTCGGTCGGATGGTCACTATTTTACTTTTCAATGAGTTTTTTGGCAATAACATCGTAACTATTTGGCTGATTCTAACGAAATATGAAACCCTTATGTTGTTTTAGATTCTCTTTCGAATGATATAATTGCCAAAGTCCTCCCAATGTTAGCCTGGGAATTATTAAAAGAAAACTAACTATGAGTCGGATTGCCGCACTTGTTGAAAGTTTTGAAGGTCGTAAGGTCATAGGGTCATAAGGTCATAAGTCAGAATAATTGAGAGCACGCGACCTGGGTCTCTTGACTTTGTTTCTCTATTGACGCTCAAATCACGGATATTATTTGACCTGTTTCATGACATTAACCGAATAACTAAGTCGCCACTGAAGGAACGAAGACAAACTAAGTAGGAATAAGGATAAAGAGAGGTGTGAGCAAGAGACAAAAAGAGTCGAATTATGACGTCTGAAAGAGATCATCTCATGAAACAGACATTCCTGGCTGTTATGGAAGAAGAACCAAGGGATTATTTTTGAATGAAGAACATAAACCCACAAAAAGAGAGTAAATTTACGTCCACTTGTGTGGTAAAAATGAGCAAGAGACAAAGAAGATAAAGAGAAAACTACAGTAAACCCTCGATATAACGAAAGTCAATATAACGAATTTCGGATATAACGAACTAAATTTCCTGGCCGAACTCCATCGGGTTTAACAGGCAAGCGTTAAGACCAGCCTGAGTGAGTGTTGGTGCGTCACATGTCTCCTACAGTGCAAGGTTCGTATTAATACTATGTTGTGTAATCCACTTAACTTTATTAGTAATTACATACGTATTACATATCCATAATGAACTTGGTTCGTTATTTCCATTGCTTTTAACGCTCATCGGGTTTAACGAACTTTCGGCTTTAACGAATGACCCCCTGCCCCATATAGTTCGTTATATCGAGGGTTTACTGCAATTAGGAATAAAAACTAACAATAATTGCAAAAACCAACGCACTAAACACAAATTAGCTTGCCTACAATGCACGTGCGAACCCTCTATAAGTAAATATTACTAAAAAAAAAACCCCAAAGAAAAAAGACCAATGTCCTAAGTAGAAATAAAAACGGAGGCAGGAATGTTCAGAATAAATAGGAGGCTGCTCACTTAAAGGTTGTTGTATTATGGTAAAGGAGGCAAGTGTACTAGAGGGGCAGCAGATAATAGTCTTTTGTTGCTGGGTATGGTAGGGTCTTGGTTTTAGCTGGATGTATATTTCGGGTTTTGTTACATTGATTTTGACGGATTCGGTCATGCTGAGTTGCTAGTTTTTTTTCGCGGTGAAGGATGGTGATATTGGCGTTAAACATATCTCTTGAGAGGAGGGTAGGATGTTTCTCTGTGTGGTGTTTTATTGCGGTGTCTTGTAGGAGGGATTTGAGAGGTCTTTGAGAGGTCTGGAGATGGTGATTTTGTGAGTTTGACAAATTTATTTTTATGACACTTCAAAATTCCTCGATGAAAGTTGAATGACTTTGTGTCCTTTTTTGCTTACTTGTAAACCTGGCTTATCTGTGACCAACAAGGTTACCGACTATTGGGTTTATATATATATATATATATATATATATATATATATATATATATATATATATATATATATATATATATATATATATATATATATATATATATATATATATATATATATATAGGTGGCGAGAGAAGGTGGTTTTCTTCGATTAAGTCTTCTCTTGCGTATGAATCTAAATTCGGGATTCGAGTTCGTTTCTGAGGGTGTTGACCAAATACAATTGTATTTGGATTTATAAACAATTAAATAAAATAGCTTTATACGTATTTTTAGGATAAATAAGGAGGATAAATTTAGGAAGTTCATTATTATATACCAGGCAATAGCTTCACCCCACTGCCCCCTACGGGGGGAAGCTCTAAACTAAATTTCCCCCCTTTCAAAATATTACCTTGCTAAAATATAAAGTTATAGAATAGAAGATATATAAAATTAAATTTTCTGAACCTCACCATTTGTAATTCTTGGGGTTTTAAAAAATTCACAAAATTTCGATACTTATATTTATTTCTGAACTTGACCATTTTGTTTTTTGATATTATAAAAGAATTATTGGAAATAACTTTGATAAAAAAGCATAAGTCATAACCAAACTAAGATGAAATTATTATTCAAATACTCAAAAAAATCCTCTTCTTAAATTATAGAGTTAGTGATGATTAACTTATTGGAACCGAGGTTTCGGGTAAGAACCTATTCTCAAGGATATAAGATTATCAATATATTTAAACATAAGAATTTTTTAGAGAAGTTATCAGATATTTATAAATTAGTTATATGGGAAATGGGAAGCGCCAGAGGTGGTAATATTCAAATTATAAAAATGCAGGGCTTTTAACTATTAGGGAATAGGAAATATGTTTTTGTTTTTAAAATAAAACTGAGATTAATTAGTTTTGAGTGTCTTCGTTGTAAAACAGCGAGATAATAGAAATATTTTAAAAAATGTGGGTTGTTTTTTTGGGGGGGGAGTGGTTTTGGCGTGTGTAATTCGTGGGTGATTAGAATTGTATTAAAAGTGGAAATGAGCTTATGTCGGAGTTTAAAGTGGGCTTTTTAAATCTAATATAAAGAGATTCCAGTGTACGTATTTGGTTTTCGTTGTTTGCTGTGTCTTTAATTGAAAAATTATTTAAGTTAGGTTTATGGTGTGGATGTCTGTTCTCGTAGTGTATTCGGATAGGGGACAACTCAAGAGTAGTGAGTGGGACTCCAGTTCTATTGCTGACTCCTAAATGTGCGCAATTACGAGTATGTAGTGTTCGCTGTGTCGATTCTAAATACACCTCGGAATTACATCCCGAGCAGTTGAATTCATTTATGATGGAGGATCGAAGCAGCGTTGGTATTTTGTCTTTAATGTTGAAAAGATGTTGTAACTTAGAAGAAGAAACACTTGACAAATACCCCTTACAATTCCGTCCCAGCTTCTACAAGAGATACGTAGACGACACTATCGCCGTTTTCCGCTCTAAAAGTTCATCTGATAAATTCCTAGAGTACAGAAACCAGTTACATCCAAATATTAAGTTCACTCAAGAAAAGGAAGACAAAGACTCCATTACTCTCTTAGACCGACTAATAACACGCACAACCGACGGTTTCTCCACTTCCATTCACCGAAAACCTACACATTCGGGCTCTGGACTCCATTTTCTTAGTCATTGTTCTACCAAAATCAAATTATACTTGATCAAAACTTTATTTTCTCGCGCTTACAATCTCTCCACATCATATCTCAATTTCCACAACGAGATCACTTCCCTCACTAACTATTTCCAACAAAACGGAGATCCTTCAAACTTATACGACCGAACTCTTCGAAATTTTATCACTAAAATATTTACCCCGAAAGATCCCTCATACAACGTCCCTAAAGAAAAGGTTTTTGTACCTCTCCCATATATAGGACCCCTCAATTCACTTCTCTGGCCCAAACTCTCACCATTTCTTAAGAATTCATTTCCTGCAACACATTTTATACCAATTTTTCCAAACACAGGCAAAGTACAACATCTTTTCAACATTAGAGACAAAATACCAACGCTGTTTCGATCCTCCATCATAAATGAATTCAACTGCTCGGGATGTAATTCCGAGGTGTATTTAGGATCGACACAGCGAACACGACATACCCGTAATTGCGCACATTTAGGAGTCAGCAATAGAACTGGAGCCCCACTCACTACTCTCGAGTTGTCCCCTATCCGAATACACTACGAGAACAGACATCCACACCATAAACCTAACTTAAATAATTTTTCAATTAAAGACACAGCAAACAACGAAAACCAAATACGTACATTGGAATCTCTTTATATTAGATTTAAAAACCCCACTTTAAACTCTAACACAAGCTCGTTTCCACTTTTACTACAACTATAATCACCCACTAATTACACATGCAAAATCAATCCCCCCCTAAACAACCCCTATCTTTCAAATATTTCTATTATCTCCCCCGTTTTACAATAAAGACACCCAAAACTAATTAATCTCAGTTTTATTTTAAAAACAAAAACATATTTTCCATTCCCTAATAATTAAAAGCCCTGCATTTTTATAATTTGAATATTGCCACCTCTGCTATTTCCCATTTCCCATATAATTAATTTATAAATATCTGATAACTTCTCTAAAAAATTCTTATGTTTAAATATATTAATAATCTTATATCCTTGAGAATGGGTTCCTACCCAAAACGTCGCTACCAGAAGTTATAATATAATAATGAACTTCCTACATTTAACCTGCTTATTTATCACATATATATATATATATATATATATATATATATATATATATATATATATATATATATATATATATATATATATGCAGATTCACTGACAAAGGAAAAGTGAAAAACGATTCCGAGCGCTTTCGTCTTTATTCTTAAAGACCTTTTCAAGAAATGAAGAGGAGGCAGGACATACATTACCTTAAATAGTGGAAGGAGTGATTAGATTACCCATCACGGAGCCCTGATTAAGGGGTACAAAATCCTAAAACAACTTTATTTGAGATTTTATGTATGTAATGATAATGGGGTCTAGCTTGAACAAATCAGGGCTAAGGTTGAAATTTGGGAACGTGTTATTGAAGAGAAATATATTAGAATGTACCTCCATTAACGCGTTCCCAAATTTCAATCTTACCCCTGGTTTATTCACGCTAGACCCCATTATCACTACATACATAAAATCTCAAATAAAGTTGTTTCAGGATTTTGTACCCCCTAATTCGGGTTCAGAGGTGGGTAGTCTAATCCACCCTTCCACTATTTAAGGCAATATATGTCCAGCCCCCTGTTTATTCCTTGAAAAGGTCTTTAAAAATAAAGACGAAAGCGCTCGGAATCGTTTTTCACTTTTCCTTTGTGGGTGTATCTGCATAACTTTGACTCACGTCCACTTTGGGACCTTTTTTTCACCATATACTCGTATATGGAACAAGTTATAAATTCCCTTCAAGAAACTAGCATTTTCGAAATCCTAAACAAAAGTGGGTGTAAATCCTAAGTATTTATGGACTGTTGAAGAATGTAAATTAATCTTTCATACTTCATTCAAGGTAATTTCATTTTCAGTTTGTCACGCTGGACATTTCGGAACAAACTGGTACGTTATTTTGAAAGGATCTCTTCACGTCACGTGTGTGGCACCTTTCTTCCAAGGTTATTCGGAGGATACTCATTTTCCGAGAGGCTGGGAACTCGTCTCAACTCACTCATCAGACTCAATTAATCAATTACTGGTAAGCCTTTCCTTTCGTAGACAGAGCGCGCTCAGAGTCTTCCTTCTTGGTAAAACAAATGGATTGAATCTGAAAAATGATAGAATTCAAATGCTATACTAGATTTTAGTAAATTGGCTGGATTTTTAAAAACTATTTGTTGTGTTGCTCAGGTGTTAATTTCCCTAACGTCTTTGCATTTTCTTATGCAAATGTAGTCGAAAATGTTTTTTTGTTTTTTTTAACAATACCACTTACTGGAAATTGTAATTTAAAAAAATACCTTTGCGTGAATAATAAGTTATTAAATCTCTAGATATTAATATGATAATTTGTTCTAAATCTTCCAGAATATTGATATCAAAAGGGTAAAGGCATGTTTAATATTTAGGTAGTAAAAATTGTTGATAGGCAATAACTCAAGCGCTAAAGGCAGAACCTAAGAAGCAATGAAAAACAGAGACGTTACTCAACTTAAACCTAGAAAAATAATTTTTCCAAAATCCTAACAAACAAAAACAAGATAAAAAAAAAAAGTCATGGCAACATATTAAAACTTCTATTGTTTTCTCTTGGAGAGGTGATAATAATTGCATAATTGTGTTGAATGTATCATTTTTTTAAGTAACATCATTTTAAATCAAGCTAAATTAACGCTGTGGCTACTACTGGCAGTAAACTATATGCCAATAGGAACATTTGTCTTTTCGTTGATTAATTTCCGAAACCAGCGAGGGCATTGACTGATCGCTGCCAATGTGGAAGACGTTGAATGTCTACTATTTACTCTGGAAAGATGCAAGGAAAAAATTTGTATTTTATCCCTTATTACAGTAAAAAGATTTAAAAAAATACTTTGGCGATATTAAATGAATATTTAAAATAATATGGTAGCATATGAAGATGGAATTATTTAGAGTGGGAATTGCGAATGAGAATAAACTCGCTAGTATTGGCACTAAACCTTTTTGCTTCACTTTATGCAATGCAAAACACTAATTAAATAGGAATTGATAATTATGCTTTTCACCGTATTTTAGTGTTTACAAACGTGTGGAGTGAATTAAATGGTATTTGAATTCAGGGAAGTTATACGAGAAAGGGTATAGGAAACTTGCCGAGAAATGGATGAACTATGATTTAGATTCAATACACGATGATGAATAAAGCGATTAACGGCCACCTTTGACCGTGAAATGCGGCGAGGATATACTTAGTAGCGTGGTTAACATGAATCGTTACCATGGATACCAACGAAAAATGGTAGGGTCTCGTTTAGGGCAAGTGTTCTTTGACTTTTGGTTATATGAAGAATGGGATGAACTCAAATAGAGAGAGTCTGGCTGGGAGAGAAAGGTGCAAAACACTGAGAAGGTTCGTTTCTCTCTCCCTCTCTCCCTCTCTCTCTCCCTCTCTCTCTCTCTCTCTCTCTATCTCTCTCTCTCCCTCCCTCTCTTCCTCCACAGATTCAGGCGGAAGCTTGGCTGGAAGTTTCACTATGTCAACTTTTGTACATAAGTCATGTGGGAAAAGCTGAGAGTCGGCGTTCACCCGCAATAACATTTTGAGTAAACATATAACAAATAAATAAATAAACGTGATAATAATTTTAAAAGAAATTGATTTAAATGAATTAATGTTAAGCTATATTTTTTCATTTGTGCTAAATTCAAGGCAATAATATTGAAAAATAATGTTAAATTGATTGAGAAAGATGGAGCGGCAGTACTTATTAGCAGTTCTATTAGTTTCTTCGCTCTCGCATATAAATAATTTTGTTAAGCGGTTTAAGATCAGCTTTTCGATGTATGTCTCGTTGTCTCCGCATCTCTCTTCTTCTTGTGTTGGTAATAAACAGTATCGCTTTGTTTTGAAGTTGTTGATGTTGGTGTTCTAGATGAGATTACTGGTTACACTATCACTAACTAAAAGAATTGAATGATGGAAGTGCTTTCTATTCTTTAGATTGAGGGATCTGAGTGTACAAAGGGATCTTAATTCTCCTCTTTCCTTTGTTGTCTCTTTCCGAAGTGCGGTTGTTATATTCCGTTTTGGTGATCGTCATTTCTCGCAGTCTGGCTTCGTTCCTCGACTTGTGTCTTTCTTCTTCCATATTGATACTCGTATCTCCAAGCATTTTTCTCAACATTGGTACAATTTTAAATTTGTTAATGATGCCCTGGATATTTACAGTCTTTATATAGGTATCGGGTGTAGTTAATAGAAGAGGTGGAGAATTCTTTCTGAGCTTTGATTTCGGACTTCATCCATACGCATCCATAGACGATGCGTATCTGAATTTCATCAGAGAATTGAGATGTTTTCCGATCAGTAATTTTCTGTTTATTCATTGTCCATGTTGAGGTAATACAGTTGTTTGATGACACTGTCTTGGAGGTGCATATTCAATCTTCAACTGGGGTTAGTTATTGCCATGCTAATATATTACAAAGAAACCCCAAAGCAAGCAATTTAGTAATAAAAAAAACATTTCCCCCAGCAATCTAAATTGAAGTCTACCAATATGGCATACAAATTTTAATGCTTTATTGCCCCAATGAGGATTAACCTCAACTACCAAAATTCAAACTTGGCATGACATCTCGCGTTAGCCACAGGTGGCTCTTCTCACTCCAAGGAGGGGAGGGGGGGGGGGGTTATTGGTAGAGAACGACTAAGTGTTACTTTCTTACAATCCAAAGAAAGGACATAATTTCTGCGTAGTTCTTCCAAACATTCACTCTGATCACACTGAACCTTTGGTAAAGGATGAAAGGAAAGATCAACGCCCTATTTTCCTCTTTCAACACAAAGACTCCTATCTGAAGGTACCATAGAAAAGGCAAAAACTCAGGAACAAGTAGAATATACAATTATTGGGGATACCGAAAAGCAATGTTTTTCGATTAGGAAAAATAATTAATCAAAAAACGATATTGTGACATATTTATTGCTCAATAAAATATTTACCATCGTTAGATATAAGCTTTCTTATTTTGTGGGGAGATTTTTGATTCCTTTGTCAAAATATTCTAGGTCTTTAGAAGCAATAAAGGAATTAAATACTGTTTCAACTTCTTGTTTACTTGTAAATCTTTTTCCATTGATGACATGCTCTAAAGATCTGAATAAATGGAAATCTGATGTAGCCGAGTCTGCCGAATAGGGAGGATAAGGGAGAATTTCCCATCCTAAGGACTTTATTTTTTCTTGAGTTTGTCTCGCAGAATTGAGTCTTGCGTTATTGTGTTGCAGAATGACTCATTTTCTGTTCACTAGAGCAGTAACCAGGCTTTTGCAGTAACATTTTTTTTATTTTTCCAATAATTCAAAGTAAACTACACCTTTATTTGTCCATCAAACACACAACATTACCTTCTTTTGGTGTAGTCCTGGTTTGGGTGTTGGCCTTGTGGTTTCATTCTTGGAAAGCCATTGTTTCTTTCGTTTATTAGAGTTAAAGATCTCAGTTTTCATCTCCAGTAACAATTTAATCGACGAACGTTGTTTTATTATTCCTTAAAATCAGACTTTTGCAAATTGTTGAACGCAATGTTTTATTGTTTGGCGATATTTCATGAGGCACCCAATACCACTTCTATACACCTTTCCAAGTTTTATAAGATGTTCCTCAACAGGGAATCAAGATGTATTAAGTCGCTGGGATGATTCTTTGATGGATTGAGGAGGATCTTCTTAAACTAGAGCTTTCAGAAGTTCGTCATCCAGAAGAGTGGGTCTTCCGGATCGATTCCCATCAGAAAGGTCAAAATTGCCCTCTTTACATTTCAAAAACCATCTCTGGCATTTTCAAAGACTTATTTCTTTACGATAAATAGCGCAAATGATTTTCATTACACTTGTTGCATTGCTGCCTCTGCGGAATTCATATAGCATGCGGTGGCGAATATGTCTCTATTTAATTTTTATTGTCTTCCTGGGGCTATTGATGTGTGCAAACCTTAAACCATTAAAATCAACTAAATGAGTAATTCAACTAGCTATCCGGTACTTGATTTCACCTTTGAAAGTGTAACTTTTAGTTGGTTTGCATTTTTAAAGTTTGGTCCAAGAGATGCGACACTTCTTTCTGGTACCTTAATATTAAATAAAATGGATTTACCTGAATAAAATTTCCAGTTTTTATACTGCAATTAGGCTCGCCAAAGCAAGGTTTAAACTGGTCTTTAACCGAAAATGTACACAAGAAAAGCTGCTTCCTTTTTATATATATATATATATATATATATATATATATATATATATATATATATATATATATATATATATATATGCAATTATTGAAATGTAGTTTCGTCTTTCGTCTCAGTCCATCAGTAAATTGAGACCAGTTCTAAAGAGGCATATAAAGGCGGTGGACTATAACGAAGAGAAATGTAAAATAGATGAAATACAATTAAAAATCCTTCAATAAAGAATAGATGACATAGAAGGAGTCATATATCAAGCAAGGATGAGTATTGGTTCGGATAAACAAGTCTAATTATTCCGATTAAATAGTAGACGGTTTATTATGGATTCGGGGAGAAACTGTTTTAGATATAAACAAACAAACAAGCAATTTATTGGCCTCTACAGGGAACTTTAAAAGCTCATACATGGTAAGTTCTATTAAAAATAGCCTAATTTGGGTGGAACCCCCTCCAATATTTGTAAACAATTTTAACTTTATTTTCTTTTAAATATTTGTCTAATATTTTCTTCATATATTCTGTGTTTGGAGCGCTGACTACTTCATGTGGTAGATTGTTTCTGACTTGAACGTTACGGTTGCTGAAGGCAAAATATCTAGTTAAGGTTTTGAATTTCCGCTTCTTCATCTTTTTGTCGTCTACTCGTGTCGCTGTTCCGCCTGTCAAATTGAAAAGAATGTCTGCAGCATCAGGCATATTCATCAATCATTTATGTTTCTACTTGTGCTCCCCTTTTCCTCATTGTAGCTAAGATGTTTTATTCCCTTTATCATTTTCGTATAGTGACGGTGTACTTGTTCTATTATATCTGTCTTTAATTAATTGTGGAGACCGGAAGGGATCAGCATAATCTAATATTGGTCTGACTAATGACGTTTATAGTTTTGAATTACGCGTTGAGACAAATTGCCTGATAAATGATGTGACTCTTGTTACTTTATTTCTAGTTGCAACGCATTGACTGTAGAAATTTAATTTATTATCTATTTTAACTCCTATATCGAGCTGCTCTTTTACTTCTATAATCCTGGTATCTTGGATATAGTATTTATATTTAGGATTTTTTTTTCCAAACTGTAAAACGTTGCATTTGACAGCATCAAACTTGATGCCAGATTCGTTGCACCATTTAATTAAAATATTCAGGCAATTTTGCAAACTGTTTGAGTCTTCCTTATCCTATATCTTCTACACAAGTTTAGTATCGTCAGCAAATTAATTTACTTGGCAATTCATTCTAGAACCTAGGGTGTTTACGAAAATTATAAAGAGTAGGAATCCCAAAACGCAATATTGAGGAACTCCTCTAGTTATCGGTAGTCAGTCGGATGCCATCCCATTTAAAATTACCCTCCGCTTACGATCTGTCAACTAATTTTTAATCCAAGTTATCGTTTTCTCGTGGATATGCAGAGCTTTTAGCTTTGAAAGGAGGATATTGAACGGGAGTTTATCAAAGGCTTTAACAAAATCGTGATACACCACATCGTAACTAGAAACTGAATCGACAGCTTTTGCTACATGCTCATAAAATGTGATGAGACTAGTGACACAAGACCTCCCTTTCCTAAAACTATGCTGACTATTTACTAAGAGTTGATTTCTCTCCAAATGATTGCATCATTTTAAATCAATAATTGACTCTATTATTTTACATATATGTGAAGTTAACTTACTGGCCGATAATTCTCCTTTTCTTCACATCTACCTTTTTTGAATATGGAAAGAATATTGGCCAGTTTCCTATACCTTAGAGCAAAATTTGCCTCCGGAAAATAATTAAATAGATAGCGAGTAAAACAGAAATTTCTTTCGTCAATCCCGCAAGCTTTATCAGAACTTAATTAAATTAATTGCATTTTTTACACCTGCCGTAACTATTATTTCATTCATTTTTGAGATGTTATTATTGAAGGTTTCTACGCTTTCCTCATTTAAATTCGGTATATTCTTGTTAAAAACTGAAGCAAAATAATTATTCAAGATAGTCGCCTTTTCGAGATCATTTTGATCTATTCGATTGTCATGCTTTAGAATTTGAAATAACTCTTTGTTTTTGGTTCTTTGGTACTTATAAATGTTTTCAGATTATCGCGTGACCTTTCCACTAATCTATTTTTACACCTGCATTTAGCTGCATTCACTTCTCTCTTTAATTGCCTTTGGAGGTCAATAAAATTGTATTGTCATTAAAAAATATAGTTATCGCTAGCTCCAATAAAATGGACCCCTTCTGAAACATAAACGGTCTTCTTCAATCCTATTAATAAAATGACCCGATTCCGTCAAGTATGATTTGGAACAGTACACACAAGAGATCAGCTAAACCTCAGCATCTAGGTTTACTGGATGAAGCCTGGTCAAATATTTTTATGACATTCAAATAATATACTGGAATAGGATCAATAAGTCGAATAGCACATGATTTAAGCTTAATAAATTTAATATTAGGTAATTAATTTCGTCGTGGAAAAAAATGGGTTACACGTTCGATAGGCACGAAGAAATATGTAAAGGAGAGAAAACGGATCTTTTCGTAGATTTGCCATAATATGATAGTATAAATAGACATTAAAATTTGTAAGTTTACTTCTAAACAATAAAACACCTGACCATTTATAAAGTTAACTCTTACATCTTTAAACTGCAAAGAGTCGTCATTGTTACATTCAACTTTAAAATTGTTTGATGTGTTTAGAACGTTCACTTGATTGCAGAAGTCACCCTATTCATTGATTTTTGAGCGCTAAATCAAAAACATATCATCGATATAGTCATTGATTTCTGAGCGCCAAACCAAGAAGATATCATCGATATAGTCATTGATTTCTGAGCGCCAAATCAATAACATATCATCGACATATCTAGACCAGATAAAAAGGTGCAAGAAGATTTGGGGAAGGAGAGAAGTTTAATAATTTTCTCAAGACGTTGCAGAGAATGGGAATAAGAGGATTACTTATGTTTAAATTCTATTATTGACGGTAAAACTTGTCATCAACAGAAATAAAACATTGCTAGTTTTACAACTGGACGGCGGTTAGCATAGCAATAATAGCTGCTACTATCATACTGTATCGGTAACGCCTGGAGAATGCTCTATATCCACGACAAAGAAGTGACTGTATCTAATAGACCAACCTACCAGCTCTCAAATAACTGTATCATTTGACTATTTTAATCTTCACCTTTGCCGTCGCCGATTTGTTAAGACATAACAGACTAACTACTACCATTGAACGCTCCGTCTTCCTAGTTTTCATACGCGAAGGGATCCGAAATCCGAATAAGGGATCAAAAGCCTGGTTTACAGTAGCCCCGCAGATGCCCGTTGCTGCAGACAACGGAGCATTTCTAAATGATGTTGTCTGCGTGTAGGCGCGAGCTTGGGGACCATATGTAAAGAGGCTACGAAATTTACCGCAAGGGCACTTTAAAGTAGCCGAGGTGGACCATGCAGAACACGCCTTTTAGCATTAACTCTTTCCTCGTCCAAACTTGGTTCTGGCCGGTCCCGCGGACCGAACGCCGATTATGAAATTTCATTCTCTCTTGGCAGCTAATAAAAGGAGAGGGGGATTGTTCTGGTAGCCAACAATATTCCGCAAATGCTGCTGGCGGGGATGAAGTCTAGATCATTCCCAGAGAATCAGACTACTTGTCTACTAGTAATTATTACGGTTCTGAAACAAATCAGAGCAGCCTAATTCTATCGAACCAAATGCTTTGAATAGAGGGTGTTGAAGAGTTTAGGAAAAAATGCCTCAGAAAGCAAAAGGTTTGTTAGTCGAAGAAGGAGGAGTGGCTAGGCTAGGGCCAGACGATGCGCTGACGGCCGTCAGCACCGCAACCAAGAACACACTTCGCTAAGTACCTTATTGTGCAGTTGAAGAAGGCTCTATGGAAAGGCTTGAGAAAGTGACGAAGTAAGAATGGTGGATGGAAGGATGATTGCAAGGTGCAAAATAATTGGTACAAAAAGACAAAGTAGTGGTTAGCAAAAGAAGAAGAGGCTAACTGGAGGCTGGACAGGGCACCAATCCCGTCAAGCTGAATCTTGAAACACCCAAATATGGATGTTCGATACCGCTTTGTCCTAACTTATATACAGTGTGATGCAAAAGTCTAGATGATATTTTCTGTTTGAGTCTTTCTAATTAACCAAACTCTGCAAAAGTGACTTATTTTATTTAATATATATGTTTTTTATTTAAACTAGTTCAATAAAAATAGAAGAAAACATTTTTGTAAATAAAATATAGAAGAAAGTTAAAATTGGTAATGCAAAAGTATACAATACAATGAGAATTACTTTAAAAATTTAATTAATCATTTATGAAAGGAATTGTCTTTTAATCGTTTCCAGAATTCTCTAGAAAACCCCAAATACTTCTAACAGCGGCTACAACGGCCTGCAAAGACTTAAACACATCAGTCACGTGCCAGTATCCGCGGAGGGTAGTCGCATGATGGTCAAGCAATGATAAATTAGCCAAGATGTCCCAAAGCGAGTCGTGGAGCTCCATCAGGGTTGCATTGACTATAGACTCATAACCAAATACAGTGGTTTATTATTATAATGATCCTAGCGTGTGTGTGTGTGTATCCATCTGTGCATTTGAAATAAATGGGAAATGATTATTTTCTTCCAAACCAATTTTGAATGTGTTATGAAATAAAAAAAAACCACCTTTTTCTCTCGCGCACTTCTCTGCTAACAAGCGCCACAAGCCAAACAAAAGACGCCCGTAGAGAGGATTTTTGCTAGTATCCATAAACACCGTCGCGCCCATAGTTCGCAAGTGTAAATCCTGCGGTACCACTATTAATCACCCCCAATTACAGGACGTCCACGCAATCTCTCTGAACGTGCTGCCCGAACGTTGGTGCGAATGATAACTCAGATACCCAAAACTACGCGAGAGGAACTTAAGAAGTGCCCACAGGAAGCAGGGGCCGTGGCCAGGGTTCACAGGAGCAGAGCACTGGGTTGTAAAGGAATCCATTCGTGGACGGCTAATGACAAAGCTTCTGCTGAAGACTAAGCGAGTCCAGGACCAGCTAAAGTATGCCAACGAAATTTGAAGACCCCAGATAATTTTTGGGGGCAGCGGTGTTCCATAGACTGAGAAAACCAAATTTAAACGTTTCGGGAAGAACCAAAAGTCGAGTTTAGAGAAAAAGCAAGGTCAACAGACCCAGGTCGCGTGCTCTCAATTATTTTGATTTATGGCCTTATGACCCTGTGACCTCACGACCTTCGAAACTTTCAACAAGTGGGGCAATCGGACTCATAGTTTGTTTTATTTTAATAATTCCCGGAGTAACCTGGAAAAGACCTTGGTAATTATATCATTCGAAAGAGAATGTAAAACAACATAAAGGTTTCAAATTTCGTTAGAATCGGGCAAATAGTTATGATGTTATAGCCAAATAATTACCCGGCTAATCTTGGGAGGACTTTCGCAATTATAAAATTCGAAAGAGAATGTAAAACAACATAGGGGTTTCAAATTTGATTAGAATCGACCGAATAGTTACGATGTCATTGCCCAAAAAACTCATTGGAAAGTAAAACGCCCACCATCCGACCGACCACCTACGGACGGACATAATCCCATACCTAGATTGAAGTTTAGCATTAGAAATATAATGGTATGAGGGTGCTTTAGTTCAGACATTGCGGAACTTCATCTTGTTAAAGGAAAGAAATGGATTCGGCGATGTACAGAGCGTGCGAAAAGTTACTATATACTAAAAATATATAGTCTCACCGGGGTCACAGAAGTCAGAGAGTCTCACCAGGGTCACATAGTTCAGAGAGTCTCACCAAGGTTACAGAAGTCAGAGAGTCTCACCAGGGTCACAGTGGTCAGAGAGTCTCACCATGGTCACAGAAGTCAGAGAGTCTCACCAGGGTGACAGAGTTCAGAGAGTCTCACCGGGGTCACAGTGGTCGGAGAGTTTTACCAAGGTCACAGTGGTCAGAGAGTCTCACCCTGGTCACGCTGGTCAGGGACTCACTGTCGCCCAAGCACCGGCCTGCATAGCAACAGTCGCAGCTGTTAAAACAGACCGGATAAGTCTTCGAGCAGCCAAAAACACATTTATATATTTTGGGAAGAATTGCCATGTGGTTGCCATGTGGTACTTTACTATAGTCATTTTCCGCCCCCATCGACCGCCCTACCAAAGACGTAACCACACAGTTTTAGCACCTGCAACGGTTGCTATCCCCGCAGGTGATTGGGTATCAGTGAGTCTCTGACCACTGTGATCATTGTTAGGCTATATTTTTTTCAGTGCATAATAACTTTTCGGACACCCTGTTTAAGTAACTATTAGAGAAATCATGATTAGCTCAACCAGAGCTCTGATGATGGTTGGATATTGCAATAGATTAATTATCCTAAACACACGATTAAACAAGATCAACAGACTTAAGTCGCGTGTTCTCAATTATTCTGACTCATGACTTTATGTCTATTTGACCTTATGATCTTCAAAAATTTCAATAATTCCCGGACTAATCTTGGGAGGACCTTGTCAATTATATCAATCGAAAGAGAATTTAAAACAACATAAGGGTTTTAAATTTCGTTAGAATCGGCCGAATAGTTACGATGCTATTGCGAAAAAACTCATTGAAAAGTAAAATGGCTATCACCCGACCGACAACCTACGGACCGACACAGTAACTTATAGATTTGCAGCACGCGACTAAAAAAATAAAGGATTGTTGCAGAAAAAATAACTTTATTGAGTTGCCGAGCAAACGTGCTGACCTAAATGCGATAATCTGCAGTGAATGCCCAAGTTAAAGTTCCAAAACAGGGGTCTGATAACCTTGGATGATTTAGAGCCAATTTGCATTGAAGAATGGAGAAAGATCTCAGTCTATATTTGTAGGAGGCCTATTTTCAACGACACACGGCGTTTACAAGCCATTGCTAAAAAGGTTATGTCACCAAGTATTAATTAGTGATAAGGTCTAAGTGTCGTATTATTTTGCCTTTTGGGGTTGCAACCGGTCGATGAGTTTGTTCGATCTTCCCGTTGGAAATGGTTAGGTCATGTTTATAGAAAGCAGGGTATAGTTTGGGATACACCAGGGTTGGTGGCCCCTGGTAGAAGAGGTAGAGGTAGGCCTAGGGAGACTCGGATAAGCAGGAGATGATTGTTGGGAAGATCTTGACGGATTAGCTCAAGATAGAGCGTGGTGGTGTGAGTTCATTGAGGCCCTATGCATCCCCGTGGGTGCCACAGGAAATGATTGATTATTCTGAAATAGCCAATGCATTAGATATTTACCCCATTACATACCTAGATGCGGCTTAATCCCCATCTAGAAACTGAGATCCCTCCAACCACAACTTTCAGAGAGATGTTCTTGGTGAAATACAGTGGGTAGCTAATATGGCATCACAAAAATAACATGAAGGACTACCTTCAAACTCGTGGCATATGGCAATAGTATTTGACTTGACAAGTGGTAGTGGCAGTCGACAGTGGTAATTATGAACGGTACAATTATTAAAGCCCAATAGAGAGCAATGTAACCAGGAACACAACAACCAGACATAGGATAAATTGGTAGTCAAAATCATACAAAATCTGACCTAGAGCTGAGTTAAGATAGCGTTTAAAGGTGGCAACCGATTCAGCGGACACAACATATTCAGGCAACCCATTCCAAATGTCAATGACTCTCACTGAGAAGAAACGTGCTCTAATATCAATGCTATAATGAGGAACAAACAGCTTGAGAGAATGTCCCCTAGTGTCCTCAATTATATTTTTACCAAACAGGTAATCGAGGTGAAGGCAATGCCTTTCAAAATTTTAAATACCATAATCAGGTTAGCTCTAATCAATCTGCCTTTAATAGAATACAAACTCAAATGAGCAAGATGGCCCCTATAGGTCAAATCTCTAAAGGCAACAATTCTCTTAGTCCATCGTCTCTGTACACCTTACAATAATTTGGTATCACCAGAATAACCAGTAAACCAACCCACAGCTGCAAAATCAAGGATGGGACGAACATGAGAAACAAAAAACAGTCTTCATGAAATCAGGGGATCTACAGAGTGTGCCTTTCAAAATATTAAAGCAAATTTCCTTACATGTAAGTGGAACTTGAGCAAAGCATCCACTCAGACATCAAGATCTTTATGATTGCCAACATACTTAATGGGTTGGTTAGCAATAAAATATGGTAGAGAGGAAGGAGCATCACAAAAATTTCTACAGAAAAACATTCTAGACACATTTTTCAACTGAAAAAAAAGACCCCGAGAGTAGCTTGTTATATGAAGAAGCTCAATATAATTCTGTAAATTTATGTGAGATAATAACTAATCAGAAATGCCGTGCAATTGTCCAAGACATAGAAGTTGGTACTTCCCTGCCTGAAGTGTTTGATAGCAAGTGCTATGCAGAGAAATACCTGGCTGAAGGTTAAATATTTAAATTCCGGGCACTTAAAGGCCTTACTGAAGAATTCTTCCTTTTATCCTTAAATGATTGCTGTAAGACAGCACCTACCCCAACATCTGAGGCATCTATAAGACTGAGCAACATCAACTCTATTTTCTTTTTTTAGCCAAATTAGGACAATTTTGATGTGCTAAATCAAAAAATCACATTGGTTTTGCGCAATCAGGTTAACTTTTTGATTTATCAACATATGATGTTTTTTTACGTTTTTTAAAAAATGTACGGACATTATATATATGCAAAAATATTTTTTTATTTCTTTAAATTAACGAATTCTGAAGAGTTTACATGTGGCACTTTTGACTAACTGCTATTTTTCTGAATGAAATGAATTCGGTCAGATCTCGAAAAAAAGACCGATGTATTCTTATACATCTGTGGAGAGTACACCGTCGATTCTAACAGGAATCCACTCAAAAAATTTATGCTTATTTTGGTATGAAAATTGGTGTCCAGGATTAAGATTGGGTGCCCCACATGGTATAGAAAACATGCACCGACGATCGAGGGAACGAATAGTTGTCTGAATTTTGGAATTCCAAGGTTTGGAGCGAGTCGACACACTATGGCACAGGCTGCTACTTCTAGGCTATTAATTTGACTGGCATCAACAGAAAGAACCGGATCAGCCTGAAGTATTCTGATCTTCACTCAGAAGGTCGTCCTATAGCTCATTGTGATGAAATTCCATTACCTGTCTTTAGAGAACTTCCTGACATTAGTGTCAAAGTTTCCTCCAGGGTTGAAGTAAATGAAGAAGAAGTGTTTTTCACAATGATGCTTCATATCCCTTTTCCCCTAAAGAGCTAAATGGACTAGTTCGCGATCTTACCCTGTCAAGGTCCTCTGCTGAACAGTTCGTATCCAGAATGAGAGAAAAACAGCTTCTTTCTGACAGTGATCGCATCCCTTTCTACTGCAATAGACATCGAGAGTACTTCCGTTTTCTTCGAAGAGAAGGACTTGGTGCAATGTACAGATATTGCGCAGCTTCTGGACAAGCATGGAGTGCCACAATATGAAAATAAAGTTTGAACTGTCCATTGACAGTTGACAGTAGCAAGCGATCGGTGAAATGTGTTCTCTGCACAACGGCAACCAGTTTGCCTCTGATCCTCCGCTCACTCGAATACACTAAAGGAAAAGTATGAAGCGGTCAAATACCTGCTGGAGAAAAGTCGTTATGATCAGCGTGAGTGGTTGATTTGTGTTGACCTCTAAAGATGATGAACTTTTTGTTGGGACAAAAGTCCAGGTTCACCAAATACCATTGCTTTCTGAGCATATGGGGTAGTAGAGACCAAACTTAGCGTTGCACAAAAAAGGAGTAGGCTGTACAACAGAAAATAATGTCTTGCAGAGCGAAGACATTATTTTCTGTGAATCAAACTGTGAATCAAACTCGGCTTGATCAAACAGGTCACCAAAGCTCTCGATAATAATGGTGGCTGGTTCATTTATTTGTGACACGCTTTTCCAGCTTTGACCGTGGAGAAGTTGAAAGCTGGCATCTTTGACGGCCCTCAACTTCATCACCTCATCAGAGATCCTGAGTTTAAAAACTCAATGAATGAAGTGGAAATGGAAGCATGGAAGGCTTTTGTTCTGGTCTTGAAGAACTTTTTTGGCAACAAGAAGGCCAGGAACTACACATAACTTGTCACCCCGATATGCTGAATGCTTCCTGAAACCTCGGATGCAACATGAACATCAAAATGCATTACTCATTCTCACATATGCATCGGTTTCCTGAAAATCTGGGATCAATAAGCGACGAGCAGGATGAGATATTCCATTAGTACATGAAACAGATGGAGACCGGATATTAGGGACGCTGGGATTGCAGTCATGAAGGCTGATTACTTTTTGAGACTAAAGAGAGAAATCTAGGGTCTTGAAGGTCGTCTCTAATTATGGGGAAACCTTGAATGTAATCGTGAGGACAAACCAAGAGCGTTGGAAGGGGGACGCTGGTTGCCAGTAATGTTGATAGATTACCGAGTTATCGCGTAATCTTTTGGCAAAGACTCCGGTTGATACATATGCCCCGGTTGGCTTGCGTGGCCCTTCCTTATTTTCCACGAGAGTTATTTGTTGATTGCTATGGGGTGCCCTAAGCCAAGGAGCGGTCTTATTCTAGCGACGAGGTCAAATAGCCGGGAGGATAGGGATATACCACACCAGGGTAGAACACTGGTATTTCGGGAGTTATGTAATCGCGAGGAATTGCGATTAACGAAAAGAATGCGCAACGGCTGTTTTCCCAATTAATAAGGCCTTGAAGCAGTGAGATTGAGGAACGTCAGGATATTGAAGTCACCAAAGCAAAAATAGAATTATTATTGAACTAGAACTTATTGCACTTTACACAAGTTCTTTAATTATGTTTTAAGTTCTAAGTTGTGACATAAATGTAGTTCGAGGTCAATTGCGGGCAAGGTCTAAATGAGGCCTGACGAATAGAGCTTTTAAGAGTTACACCTTAATGTCTGCATTATGTACACAACTATATACAAAGATGAATTACGCGAATCCGAGAGATCGGACTGAACGATCTATAACGCAATATATATTGCTATATAAAACAGTAATCTTAATTCTAATCTTTGTTCTGGCTTCACACAGTTATATATTCAATTTAAGCCACGCCCCACAAATTCCTCGTCCAACTAAGCCACACCTCCCTCTTATGTGCCCGCCTGTTGATTTATCGGTATTAACATAACTCGACTTTTGATTGGCTACTGCCGAACATATTGATAAGGAAGGCACTCCGACTAGTGGGTAAAATTCTCTATGGGCGGTGGCATGTTACCATGGAGACAGCTTCCTGACCTGGCTTCTATTTGTTTAATAGTGATAGCTATCCGTTTTATTCTGGATTCCACCTTGATTATAATGTTTGCCTAAGATTGCCTCGACCAATTCTACTACCGTTTACTACCGTGTGACATTCTCTCTCTGTATTTTATGTGTGTAGCGACTCTCGCATGTGTGTTATTTTAGACGTACACGCCGGTCGCTACACATCCCTATCGCTGAGCATTCCAGGAGTTCGAAGAAACGGAAGTTCATGCCTTCAATTCTGAACAATGATGACCTAATATCCAATTTACATGTACTTACTTTTATTATTGTCTACTATTGAATGTACACCAATAAAATATTTTAACATTTAATTAATAATTTGTGTTAGAAAACGATGTTTTTTATCTTAAAATCTATTTTGAATGAGAATTATTAATAAATAATCACCGAAAATGTCACAAAATGTAATGGATTCAGTTATAAGATCGGATCTTTTAGAAATCAAGTTAGCGAAAACACTTGATCTGATCAGAGTAAACTTATGGGGGGAGGGCATATCCTTCTTATCCCCATTTATTTCGTCTTATCAATATTATTCTCGCTTTTCCTTGGTTTCCTCGATGCACGTTGTCTTCCTCGAAATTTTCTTCACCTTGACTGATTCTTTATTTCTTTAAGTTGGCCCTTCAAACATTTGTCTTCCCTTTTTCTTCATTTCCGTATTCTTCTTGGCTGGGTTGGTCCCTAATCTTAGTTTTTCCTTTTTTGATGCATCTCCTTGAGATTTCTTCAATTTATCTTGAGTTGATGATTTCTTGGTTCTTCTTGTTGAGTTAGTCCTTCAAGCTGTTTTCTTCCGTTTTCTTTCTTGACAGATCTTCATAAAAGTTTTTGGACTCTTGAGCTCCGAACACGGTACCGTTGGATTTGAACGCCAATACTCTAGCCTCACGACCGGCTTTAGTCCGTTTTGGGTTGGTAAATTTATCGGCCATTTATATTATCGAGTTGGAAGGAATACTCTGATACATTTTCACACCCCTACAAACTAATGTCAGTTTCGGATTTAGGGGTGCAAATTTGTCCTAAATCACTAGGAAAATCTTAGACGAACTACAAAGATTTTTTTGTAACCCATTGTAATCAATTGGAGAGGGCACTTCCATAGGGATGTAGCAAAAAGATGCTTTCAACTGTATCCGTTTTAATGTAATTGAAAGAAATGTATTTTTCGTTACTCCGTTGCAATGGAGAGCTTGAGCGACCTTTTTTGCCGTTCTTGAGCAGTTTGCTTAGAGGAAGGAGAGTTCTAGCTGCATCTCCGAGAAAACCTCTACTAAAAATGATTAAACCAAGGAACCTCTGTAATTTTTTTTTATAATATGTAAGGCTTCAGATATCCCATAATAACAACAATCTTGTCATGGTTTGTCGATATACTCCATGAACTACTTTATAGGCCCTCAAACTAATGTCAGATCTAAGGAAGTTGTCTTCTGCAATATTTATATGCAACCATTGGGACCTCAACATTGCAAAGAGTTGGTTTATAGCTTGCGTGTACTCATCGCTGTTTTATTATTGTAATCGGAAGATCTTCGCATAAGCAACAACAAAGTCTAAGTCATCCATGTAATGGTTTACATAGCGCTGAATGGACTAGGAACTATAAACATCCTCTGACGGAGGACGATCAATTCAAACAACCTCATGCAAATGATCAATGCGGCGTTTTCGATCAATGAATCTTCGATTGGAATATGGGAGAAAGCATCCTTCAATTCCAATTTTGAAAATGTGGTGTAGCCTTGTGTGAAGAAGAAGTCCGTCAATTAGGTCAACGAATAATTGTTCTTCACCTTAATGGAGTTGAGCAATAGGTCGTTGCAGGTGACGAGGTAGTTTCCATCAGACTTTTTAAGGAGACCTTCTTGGGCGAATTCGGCCTTCCGCCAAAAACGTTCGAGTAAAATCACTAGTTATTTGCAACATCTTGGAGGATACGCGACGTAGCCTGCACTCAAGCGGAGGAACTTTGGGTGCGTTTGAAATTCTTACAATCTATGGAACGTTATTCAGCTAACAGGCTTTCGATCTTAGAATTAGCACCAATGAAAAACGGCAGTAATGGTTTAATTTCATTATCAATTAAACCTTCGCGCTTCAGATTATCGAAATTTTATGGTTAGACAGGAAATCTTCGCGAAAAATTGCACTTTTTAGGTCATAAATGTAAAAAATTATACGTCAAATTCGATGGCTACAATAAAAGTAGTAGGTTGGCTAAGGCACTAGCCGCCCGTTGTGATACTACCACTAGAGAGAATTAGGTCCCTTTTAAGGCTGGCCTGTACAGCCTGTTGTTGGGACACTCTCTAGTTACGGACTTTTCCTTAGACTAAACCTACTCTGAATAGTCTGGCATATTCCTTATACAGCTTTAACTTTCCTTTCACATTTGACAACATTATAACATCCTAGACTCTTACTCTCTGACTTGTCTGTTCGGGTGGAAGAGACTCTTTGCCATGGTAGGCAGCTCTTCTAAGAGAAGGCTACTCCAAAATCCAACCACTGTTCTCAGTCTTGGATAGTGCCACAGCCTTTGTACCGGGGTATTGCACTTTCTTGGATTGGGGTTCTCTTGATTTGGAGGTACACTAGAGCTCACTATTCTATCAGTTTGTTCTTCATCTTGTTTTTTTCTAACAGTCTGTTGGACAGGCTTAGTAGAAGGGCTAAGGTTGCGTGGTGGTTTATCAAGAGGTTGCCTTATCTTTATCTCCTTCTTTGTCTTCTTCTATTATTTCTTCTAAAATACCATTATTACTGTCCTTCCTACAGTGTCTGGTATACCTTGGGATGTATTTGACCTTGCTGGGTGTCGTGGCTCCTCCCAGTTGACCACTTTATTTCTGTACTTTTTTTATTGCATGGGCGAATATTTTTCTAATCTCTTTGTATATATTGTTCCTGTTACTTGTTTTTTTTAGTTCTTAAATATTATTATATATTTGTTGAACATGTTGCTACTTTCTGGTGGCACTGAACTTAATCCTGGTCCGAAAAATTGATTCCGGAAATGTCGAATATTATATAGCAATGTCCGTGGACTATATAAGAATAAAAAGGACTTGGACGTAGCTGCCGATAAATTTGATATCCTCCTTTGTTCTGAGACCCTTTGTCTGATTTGCGTCATATTTCCGAATTGTTAATTCCAGGATTTAAAAAGCCTGTTTTGCTCAAGCGTAATGCCATCCTGAGAGTCCGTGCAATGACTCTATCTTTTAAAGAGGGTTTCACCCAGTCTCATGGGCCGTTATATGAATGTGGATGTCATAAAACACAGGTAGTTAAAGTCTCTGGGGAACTTTTAAATCTTTATGTATTTGCCAGCTATAGGAACCCGACTTTGGATGAATCTATGTACTTATGACTGTTTGTTAACTAAAATGGCAGCAGTTCAACAGGCTGACCATAAGTCTTGCTTTATTTTCGTTGGTGATTATAATGCTCATCAGACTGAGTGGCTGAACTCCGTTACTGCTACAGATAACAGTGGTGTAGCTGCTTTAAATTTTTCAACTATTTCTGGCTGTGAGCAGCTGATTAATGAACCCACACATCAATCTGGCAACCGTCTTGATCTTGTGTTTACTAATGTTACAGGTATTGTTACCTGCGGAGTGAATTCTCATCTGACCTCATGACCTTATGACATTCAGTTGAAGTGATATTTATAGAAGCCCGAATATTATCGAATGCTTAAATGACCATCTTATCCCAATTATAGAGAGGAGAATCCCTTTTAAACTCTTCAAGTTTAGACTTAAAGATAAACAATGATTTAATGCTGAATGTAAGCAAGAAGCTTATCATTTTGGGAGGAATAATAAATGTGACTTCTTGTGGCCTAATTTCACTGAGCTTAGAAGACAAGCTCAGGTTATCTATGTTAGTCCTGAGAGAGCTTATAATGGTGGAGTAAAGGAGGTCCTGCTATCTATTAGTAGTGATCGAAATTAGTGGTCTACCTTTAAGTCATCACTCTTCGGAGTTGATTCAAGTATTCCCCCACTCCTAAATGATGACGGAAGTGCCATCTACTGCCCTAAAGTAAAGGCTGAACTTTGGGGGACCTGTTTGATAGTAAGCAGTGTAGTGAGTCGCTGTCGTTGCCTCAGTCATGCTTTCCAGACCCTAAGTTGTGTCCAATGTCCTTCAGATATAATAAGGTTAAAACGTTGCCTTTGAATCTTGACAGTCATGGTAGTATCGACCCTAATGTGATATTCGCCCTTTTCTTGAAAAATTCTGCGGATTTTATTGCTACAATTTTCTGCAAGTTAGTTAGACTCGCTAGTTTTCTATCAGTGTGGAGGATTGGTAATATTGCAGCATTACCTAAAGGACTAAGTCCATCCTCATCTCCTTCAGAATACAGGCCAATATCAATAATCCAGGTCTTATCTAAAGTATTTGAAAAACTGCTCTCTAAGCGCCTTTGTACGTTTGCTAAAGATAATCTACTACCAAAATTACAGTTTGGGTTTCGTAAGGTACTTGGAACTTGTGATGTACTCTTGTCAATCTCTACAGCTTTGTAAAGTGCTCTTGATGAAGGTAGGGAGGCACGCATGATAGGTTTAGATTTCAGTTCAGCCTTTGATCGTGTGAATCATAAGCACTTATCTACAAATTAAGATTATCAGGGATTGGTGGCTTTTTTCTTAATATTTTAAGTGAAGTTTTGGTTGGTAGAACCCAGAGGGTCTGTGTTGATGGCCAGTATAATAGTGTTAGAAATATAATCTCAGGTGTCCCTCAGGGTAGCGCTCTTGGTCTCTTGCTATTTATTATTTATACAAGTAACATGTGTCATGGTTTGGAAAACAAACTGATTGCATATGATGATGATGCAACTCTTTTGGCTATTGTTCTTTCTCCCCGCCTGAGGAATATAGTAGCTGATTCCGTGAATAGAGACCGAACACGTATCTATGAGTGGTGTAAGCTTTGGGGCATGAAGCTTAACCCTTCTAAAACTCAGAATATGATAGTTAGTCAGTACAGAACACCTTTGTCTATTCATTTTGATTTACATATTGATGGAACAGTATTAAATACCAGTGAGTATTTTATGGTTTGGGGCGTTACTTTCGACAAGACATTGACCTTTGAGAAGCACATACGTAATATTGCATCCTCTGTTTGCCGGAAAGTTGGTATCTTGAGGAAATGTATTAGAATGTTGGGAGACGAAGCTATTATAACTAAGTGTTTAATTCCTTCCTTCTTCCCTGTTTGGAGTACTGCTCTCCTGTTTGATCCTCAGGTGCAGATTCTCATCTTAAGCTCCTGAATAGAGTTATGTCATCGTTCGAGTTTATTTTACCAAGCATTAATGTTGACCTGTGGCATAGGCGTAAAGTGAGTTATTTATGCTTGTTGCATAAAATGTACTACAGTGATAAACATCCTTTGCATTTGTTCTCACCCGATATAGCTGTTTTTGTTCGTAATACAAGGTAGGCAGCCACTTCTAATAGTGTCACATTTTCTAGTATCAGGTATTGTACTAATCAGTTTGCCAGGAGTTTTATTGTGGCTGCAACCGTGATGTAGAATGGTTTGCCTCGTGCTGTTGTGGAGTCTACTGATCTCCTAACATTTAAGAGGGAAGCTAACTCATTCTTATTATCTGCTGACATCACCTGATTTCCGGTTATTCTGGTTTATTATTATTATTTTTTTTTACTTGTATTTTATCTTTACTCTTCTTTTTTCTCTATCATATTTTTATTAGCAGGCTCATCTCCCCCTGGAGCCTCTTGGGCTTATAGTCTTTTGAATTTTTTCATGTGGGTGATCAGCTCAAGATTTAAAGAAAGAAAGAAAAAGGATGTTGAGAGTTTATTACTAATGTTCTTGATGGGTTAACCAGTGGCGGTCTGGGAGGAATCGTGCTCTCCTCTTGTTGCAGATCAGCGGGGGAGGAGAAGTATGGAAATGAGGGATCCAGGGTCAATTAAGAATCTCCTGCCAGTGAGAGTGGATTTTGTACGTGCAGGTATTTATATGATGGGAAGAAAGGCAGGTTATTCACTGGCGTCCCGAGTGGACGTTCCTCTACTCGAATTCACATCCAGGGAAGCAACGATGATCCTAATCACCATATTTTCGATCGTTCGAACACAAACCTTTCTGTTTCTCAAGTTTGTAGATCATTGTTAGAAAGTTGCGTCCTCTTTGTTGGAGTAGTTTATGGCTCCTTCCCTCATCTTGCATATCTGTAACAAGAGGTTCTTCTTAGCGGAATCTACCCTTAATTGACTTCATCTGCTAAATCATCGGGTGAATTGTTGTAGGGAGAGCTTAAGAAGTTGCAGGTCATCAATAGGGTGTACACATGTACGCGTGTCTATAGAAGGTGTTTGTTCGTTGGTGTGCTCAAAAGTCTATGTATTTGTGCAATTAGACGCATAAATATATTTTCCCGCACCTTTATTTCGAGACGAGTTCTTGTTTGCATTTGGATCAGTTAATCTCGTTTTCATTTTGTAGTAAAGTCTGGAAGTGATAAACTTTTAGGGTAACAAGATATGGTATGGTGACTTGGTCTCTAAAACCGATAAAATGTCAACAATGAACTAAGAAATTCGTTTGGACTGAAACCGGTTAAAAAATTAAGAATTACATCCCGTCTCACATGTATATTGGAATGACCAAAACAAACCTATCTACAATTATGACATACCATCCAAACAATTGATCTCCAAAGCACATACAAGAACAAGGCATGACATTTGGCTTGACAGGATAAGGGTAGTACAAGAAAATGCTAGATTTTGGTCTTTGTTCCAAATACTCTTTCTTGTATACACGAGAAGCAGATAACAAAAACAGTCAATCGAATTCATCCAAAATACTTCAAAGTGCAGAGTAAGGAACATAATGTGATTTATGTCGAAATAATAAAAAGTGTCATCTACATAGCGCCAATAGCAGCGGGCAAAAGTTTTCGGACACCTGAATTTTCTAGTAAATTAGATAAATGCAAGGTCACAAAGTTTTTATTTTCATATCAATATGAATATAACAGTGAAATAAGGAATAATAAATTGCAAAATGATATATGTACCAAAGCAATTAACAAGAATTAACAAAATACAAAAGTTGCCAAAATATGTAACATCAGCAACATATAAATAAATAACCAGATAAAGCTCTGTGAAAATTACAGCAACACTAAACTGATACAAGAAGCTCAGTAACGTATCGAGAGTCCCTCAGTCAAAACTTTAGTTTTACTAAAATATTTACATTCTTAGATTATCCTTGTTTTCTTACATGATCTTTTATTTAATTTCTGCGAAATAACCGGTAAAATATATATCTATAAGTTTATTGTTAATATTTTAAATAGGTGATGGTAAAATATTTTTTTCACAATTTCATTAACGTTCGTTGTCCAATTTTAGTTTTCCCCATAGGTGGGTGCGATAACGAAAAAAAATGTATCTCGATAACCAATAAATCGATAACGATAACCTTATCAACGATAACCGATAATCGATAACTGACGATAAATTTATCGACCGATAAAGTGAGAACCGATAAATCGATAAATCCAAAATTATAATACAATATTGATTATTGACTATATATAGAACGGAAGAAGCACGGGGACATAGGCAAAAAATCATCAAAGAACGCGTAAAACCGGTAGCGTGCAGGAGCAACACCTCATGACCTCTCGTCCGACAGATGGTTCCCAGCTCGGACCTACCTATTTCTGCCTCCAAGGCACGCGCGGCTCGCCTCTGTGCTAAACTGGAACCCCAAACTGAAATTATCGATTATCGCTAGTTTGGAACCAAAAGTATCGGCGATACCGATGAATCGATAACGCGAAAAAAAATCAGATAACCCGATATCGTTATCGCGATAACGCCTACCTATGGTTTTCCCTCACAATTTTTGAAAGCTTGCATGCTACAACTAGCTTCAAAATCATCTTCATTTTGAGCATTATGCATGGGTGCATTAGGCTCAAAATCGATTTGGGAACGCCAAAGTATCATAAGTTTTCGCAAGGATGGAACCTTATTTAAAAACAAAATCCAGAAAAAATAAATATTGGTCTGTAGAGCGAGGAATCCTAATAATGGTTTTGACGAGACTGGTATACCACAGCCTAAAAAAAAAGACCTTACGCCTTACAAAGACCTCTAAGTCACATGAGAAGTTTATTAGAGTGATATCTCTCCGAAACAACCACCTTACTACTCCGGAAATAGTTCAGTAATCAAACAGCCCCCATGAGGCAAACATCTCCGCCACAACGGTAAACTAGAGGCTTATAGAAGCTTTTTTTTCGGTCAAGGGGCAACAAAGAAATTTGTGTTACGATACAATAGAATATAGAGGTTAGCTTGGAAAATGAGTCTTTGGACCGATGAGTTCAAGTTTGATTAGGTTAGATTAGATTCCAAACTTAAGCAAATGGCTCTTCAATATAGTGTGGCTACGGCGAAGTATAAAGTTTAAAGCGTTATAGCTTGGAGCTCTTTTGCTGGTGATTCAGTCGGAAATCCTTATAAAATATTAAAAATTTTCCATAACCCGGCTATCATTTAAAGTTGGCAACAGGTTATCTCATTTGGAACCCGTCTTATCGGCCAAAGTTTTATTTTGAAGCAGGAAAATGATCACTACCACACTTTTAGACTGTCGTAGTTATTTGGATGATTAAAAAACCAGTTTACCATCATGGATTTGGCATTTCATTCTTCTGATTGTAATCCTTTCTGAGTTGTGAGGGATAATCTTGGCAGATAAGTCAGAGAGAAGTAACCGTCAAGTAGAAAGATGCGATGAGACTGTTTGCTTAAATATTTAAAAGAAATTCTGCAATAATATTTGGTTTCTTTGACCATTAGGAGGTCAAGAATATGCTCTGCACTTATCAAAGCAAAAGACATTTAAACGCGTAATAAATTTAATGTTGTTCTCTTAATCGGTATTTTCGGTTATGTTCTTAATTTTATTATAAATTGATCTATAATAACCACTGTTTCATTTGCTTTCATCGATTTATTTGTTTTATTTAATATGGTGCCTCACTTATTTGACACTTTATAATTACTTCTAAAGTCACTATTCTTGCACTCATTTTGATCAAATTTCGATTCATTAGGCATTAATATTATTTTTTGTTGTTATGCTAAAAAGTTTTATTAACTGCTAAAAAATAGGGAAATTTTACGTAGTCAAAGGGGCAAATAGATGAAACACCCTGTATTACCTTCGGATAAGTACTGATATTTTTAATTTTGCAAGCTACTTTAATAATATATATATATATATATATATATATATATATATATATATATATATATATATATATATATATATATATATATATATATATATATATATATACAGTAAACCCTCGATATAACGAACCTTAATATAACGAATTTCGGATATAACGAACTAAATTTCCTGGCCGAACTCCATCGAGTTTAACAGGCAAGCGTTGTGACCAGCCTGAGTGAGTGTTGGTGCGTCACATGTCTCCTACAGTGCAAGGTTCGTATCAATACTATGTTGTGTAGTCCACTTAACTTTATTAGTAATATTAGTAATTACATACGTATTACATATCCATGCAATACAGTTGTTATATACCTATTTACGTATACAGATTAACGAACGAACCATCGGATATAACGAACTTGGTTCGTTATTTCCATCGCTTTTAACGACCATCGGGTTTAACGAACTTTCGGCTTTAACGAACGACCCCCAGCTCCATATAGTTCGTTATATCGAGGGTTTACTGTATATATATATATATATATATATATACTGTATATATATATATATATATATATATATATATATATATATATATTAATTTGATGGTTATTACATTTAATTATATCATTTAATTTAGGTAAAATAATGGTCACAATTAATGTGATGGGTTGGCTTGCCTTTCTGAAGAAAAATTTTGATTTAATGTGGTATTTTTATAGCTGCCATTATGAGGTAAGCGCTTTGTTTTGTAGGGTGCCGAGAATTGCAAGCGGGGGGTTTAAAAACTTCGCTTAAATTAATCATTTTTGAGACTCAAGATGATGCAGCCAATACACTGCTCGCCAATGGTGATCCCGCAACGCAGGAATCCGTTCGAACTCATTAACATTACTTTCATTGTTTATTTTTTCATCTCCCATTTTCCTAAACCTTTCTCTACAGTTTATTTAGACTTAGTTGCTATAATTGCTGAAAACTCCTTTATTGTAGAAATAGATGGATGTGAGTGGAAGTTTATGATCACCATTTCAGTTCGTTTCTTGAATTCACATAGACTCAATTTCCAAAATTCATACAATTTAGTGAACGTTTGCTCGAGTCAATTGTCAATTTTAATCAATTGTTCTTTTAAATGGCTTGTAAGCTCAGCCGAAGACACATCATGGTTCGAAACCCCGTTTTCTTACCCTTTCATTTTAAAGGGAATCTCTGTTTATATTTAGAAAATAATGCAGAAATGACTCTTGAACGTTACTTGGAAGTTGCTTTATAATTGACTTGATTCTAAGACATGGTTTCGTAAATATATTTCTTTGTTCGAGAGGCTTTTTTTCCTCAGTGTATTCTATCCAGTATCAAATATTTTGTTAAAAGATCTTTACTTTTTCTTGAACCTTAAATATGTTTTTGTTTTCCTCTGAAGTTGATTAAATTTGCTATTCAGAAAGAGTTATGTAATAATATGGAATATATATAAACAGTTTTTTAAACCGTTGCGATCGAATTTATCTTATAAGCCACTCATTTTTAACGAATATTAGCACGTCAAATCCAGTTGTCACGAAAAATTTCACTTCATTTCGAAATTAAAACCCCCCCCCAAACTGTTAGCACTTTTCCCCGTGAAGCCATCGAACATTTGTGAACAAAAACAACTGATGATACTTTAGATCCATCACCTCAGGCAGTTTACTTTTAGAATAAGTAAATTTATTGCGTATTTCACTGGCTTTTTACAGCATCATTCAGTATTTTGTGCACTTGAGGACTTCTTTCTATGTCAACTAAAGACTCCTTGTGAATTATGTAGTGACGCCGCTGAATAATATCAAGACTTAATGCTTGAAATCTTACTACTGATACACTTTTTGGCTCATGCATAAGCCTATCCTCGAACACCATTCCAGAAGAGCTTCTATGTAATAATATAGAATATATACAAAAACAGTTTTTAAACCTTTGCAGAAAACGAATGTATCTTATATGATACATGTCTAAAATACAGGTAATTCTCAAAAATAATTATTAAATTCAGTATTATACCTTAGATGAAGTCCAAAAACTACAATTCATAATTTTTTGATGTGTGGAAAAAATTCGAATCTGAGAGAGTTAGGGCCCACTCCCTTATGAGATGCTGTTATTTATTATCAATACTGTCTATTATAACCCTTATTAATGATCAATGCCCTTTTCTCAGAATATTAAGAGGGAGGAATTCAGGTTAGCGCCTTCCCCCCATTTTTTCTGCTGGATCCGCCACTGTTTATTAGCTATTATTATAGATAGGTCTTTGGTTTCTTTGCTTTGCTTAAGAGGAAAGCTAGTTGGATGGTGTCTCTAATGCTGTGTTTGATGGTTTTCGCCTAAAAAGTTTCTGCGTTTGTCTTTGAATTCGCTGCGACTTAATAAATGTCGTCATAAAAGACAGTTATAGGCAATTATTTGATAATGTTTGATTGCAGATTACGTATAAAGACAAAATAGGGTCATCAAATTAGAAATAACACCCCCATTTAATGTAAAAAGCATAATTTTTATGGGTTTTTATTTTGTTAATTTAGAAATCCGACAATTGCCAACATTTGGCTTATGCCTAAGTTCTCAGGGTTGGGTTTCAAGAAACATTATGCAATTTAATGTTTTTTTTTATGTTTTGCTATTTTCTAAAGTGCAAAAGATCATTAGAATAGCCCACTAGTTATAGCTAGATGATATTAATACATAAATGACAAACAATCGAATCGCTTTCGACAAGATTTCAAAATCAACCCAGTTTTTATTGATCAGTGACGTTATCCGATAACGGTGCCCCTTACTCTAGGCCGAAACTTGCCATCAGCAATTTTGGTGATTTAAAAACATTGAAAACTAATTGTTGAGCTTTTAAAAATAGAAAAAATTACGAAAAAATGAATACATTCTAAAACATGTATTATTTAATAATATAAAAAGGATCTGACACGAAGTTTAATTGTAAATATTTACTAGTTTACAAACTTGTTTCAGTAGCAATTCCTGCCTACCCCGTGAAAATCTTTCTAGTACTCCTACAGGTACGAGTATCCCAGTTTAAATACCACTAGTTTAGACTGTCCAAAGTATGAGTGACGTCTCCCACAAATGGGTAACAGCACTAGTCTTCCAGGGGTAATATTAGTTACAATGTCACTACGAAATAAAACTCTTCTTGAATGAATACGTCCATACGTCGAAAAGAGCATCTGTTTTTGTAATTAAACCACATCTAAACAGAGGTTCGATTCAAATGAATCCCCGATACACTTTGTAAGGTTCAAATATGCTAAAATATGAATATACTCGTACCTTAGAGTAGAGAGCAGCTGGCTTCAATGAATACTTCATGAATGGTGAAAAAAACGATCCTACTTTGAGAAATGTTTGCATGAGCTTGATGAAAAATAAGCAGTCCCAAATGATTATTCAGTTCAATAATTATCTTTCTCGAGTAATAAAAATGAGATACAGAATTCATGCCTTAGAAAATTAAGATTTTACATAACTTTACATAACTTTACACAGCGCTAAATGTAAATATAAGCCATGTACTGCTTTAATTAAGGAAGGAAGTGTTAAATCTTTGGACGTATTTAAACTAGGAATGAGTTAAATCTATACAGGTCTTAGTATTAAATGATATTTACACTACTAAAATCTAAATGTATGTATGTAGCGGAAGGTGAGCTGATTAACATAACAAGGTGAAAATAAATAGTTCATAAAATGGGACGGAGTAGGGAGCAAGTCGCTAACGCTGAAACAACTGTAGGAACACAAAAATAAACAATAAAATGGAAGTCCTCAAAAAATGGTTCCCTTATCGTTCGGTAGGGAGAGGGAAACGTGACTGTTGGTTCGTCCTAAAAAAACCCAAGATAGGTAACCGTATGGTTACATAAAAAACTGCCCCAACCATCTCATTTTACAGCCTTTTTCCGGTCAAATTAAAAATTGTAATCACTTTCCAAACAACAAATTCTTCCATAACAAAGCAGCTGCCAGAAATAATTTTGAGTATATTTATGATAGACTATATTATTGGGCTTGGCAAAATTATGTTATACCAAATACTAATTAATATTAATAAATTATGAATGCTTTAATTCATCCTAAGTTCAATCCTATTTTAACCTCGAAAACCAGTTGGCAAAAGCATTGCTCTGAAACTTTAAGACGGATAATAATAATATAATAATAAGTATTTATAATGCGCCCTTCAGGGCTGTAAGCTCTCACAGAGCGCAGGGTTTTAAGTTTTCCTAATAGAAGGTGTTTGTGAGGCTTACGAGCACCTATGACGTCTCCACAGGTGTCTGGCTGTGGTTAGTTACAATGAGTAGCAATTATGAATACACGCGAGGCGCTTCTGCATAAAGCAAACAACCTTTCCACTCTACTAATCCGTACTAGAGCGTTCTCCCTGTCACGTACTTAATAAATGAATTGGCTTCAACACTCTCAATTTAAACCTTCTTTCTTTCATAGTTTCCTGCTTTCATCTCACGGATAGCTGTAGTACTTGTGCTAAAGAAGAAACTGGATCTCCTGACCTTCATAAAAGGCATCAGAGAACCGAATGGTAAACGAAAACTACCTCGACGATTTAAATTTCATCGCTCTGGGATAGCGAAAGAGGTGAATATGGCGGAGAATACGATACGATAGGTAAAAAAAAAACCCCTGCGAAGAGGACAAGGAATGATGTTAAAATTGTAAAGAAGAGGGGGTGATTATGAAGAATAATTTGAATGGTGAATTGTACCAGGGGGCCTGGCAAACACTTTCATTTTGCTTTTCGTTATCGGGTTTAAAGCAAAGTAAACAAACACGAACGGCCACAGATGTCCCGTCACGCCGCTATCATTTAAGCATCCTTTTCGACCGTGGATACGCCCTTTTGACTAACGCTATCCTCATCTATTCACGTTGAGTGCAGATCCGCGGGAAACTAAATTACTTAAATGGCACCCATTGTTTAGTCCAATACTTTTATTGTTTTCATACACACATGATAATGATTCACTCTCCACACACACCTGTGTATTTTATCCGCGCTAAGCCTCATAGTGCTGTTTAACTCCGCAGATACCGAAGGCATCAGATGTTCATATCGTATGTGTATATGTGAGTGTGCGTGTGTGATGGTCAATGCAGGTACCAATCAACTTCTCACGGCCACACATGTGCCAGTGTCATATTTGGTCCCAGTGTTGGCGGAATTGCTTTTGAGTGCCAGGCTCTTCTTACACAACATATTCTATTTAACTCAGTTCGGAGCGCAGTGTCGATGTTGCTAACGGGATGTGTAGGGTTTTTTTTTAATAAATAAAGCGAAAACTAACGAGGAAATCTCGCATTAAGGAGAAGTCTGTAAAGAACGTGACAAAGGTAAAAGAAGTAAAAAATGTGCGGAAGATTCACTTGCAAACGTTGTGGCCGCGGAAGAAACGCAATCTGAGTGATGTCAGCTACGAAGCGGCGCTCGCAGGAGGACGTCTGCTCCGTCAGGCAACGGACCTAAATCTGTCTAGTGGCGCCAAAGACTGTTCCTTCTTTCGTTTATTTGCATTTTCTCTTATTTCTTCTTTTGTTGTTTCTTCTTTTTTCTCTTCTTTCTTCTTTCGTTGGTTTTGTTTTTTCTTTCCTTCTTTTGTTGCTTTGCTTTTCCCCCTCTTCCTTCTTTGACTTCTTCCTTCTCTCATTAGTTTGCTTTTTCTCTTCTTCCTTCTTTCGTTGTTTTTTTTTGCCTTTTTCCCTTCTTCCTTCTTTCGTTGGTTTGCTTTTTCCTTTCCTTCTTTTATTGCTTTGCTTTTCCCCCCCTCTTCTTTCTTTGACTTCTTCCTTCACTCGTTAGTTTGCTTTTTTCTCTTCTTCCTTCTTCCGTTGTTTTTTTGCCTTTTTCCCTTCTTTTTTCTTTCGTTGGTTTGCTTTTTCCTTCCCTTCTTTTGTTGCTTTGCTTTCACCCCTCTTCCTTCTTTGACTTCTTCCTTCTCTCGTTAGTTTGCTTTTTTCTCTTCTTCCTTCTTTCGTTGTTTGTTTGCCTTTTCCCTTCTTACTGCTTTCCTTGGTTTGCTTTTTCCCTTCCTTCTTTTGTTGCTTTGATTTTCCCCCTCTCCCTTCTTTGACTTCTTCCTTCTCTCGTTAGTTGCTTTTTTGTCTCCTTCCTTCTTTCGTTGTTTTTTTTATTTGCTTTTTCGCTTCTTTCTTCTTTCGTTGGTTTGCTTTTCCTCTTCATTATTTTGTTGCTTTGCTTTTTCACCCTCTTCCTTCTTTGACTTCTTCCTTCTCTCGTTAGTTTGCGTTTTCTCTTCTTCCTTCTCTCGTTGTTTTTTGCCTTTTTCCATTCTTTCTTCTTTCGTTGGTTTGCTTTTTCCCTTCCTTCTTTTGTTGCTTTGCTTTTCTCCCCTCTTCCTTCTTTGACTTCTTCCTTCTCTCGTTAGTTTGCTTTTTTCTCTCCTTCCTTCTTTCGTTGTTTTTTTTTGCTTTTTTCGCTTCTTTCTTCTTTCGTTGGTTTGCTTTTTCCTTTCCTTCCTTTGTTGCTTTGCTTTTCTCCCCTCTTCCTTCTTTGACTTCTTCCTTCAGAAACAAGTTTCTTGAGCTCCGTGGCCTCGTAGCAATAGAAGAACCTGAGATGGTGGCCATAACGGAGTCGTGGATAAAAACCTCAAGCCGAGATTTTGAAGATGACTTCACGATTCCCGGTTACCAGCTCTTCCTTCCTAAAAGATAGTCCAGACAGAGAGGGTGGCGGTGTGATGTTGTATGTCAAGGATACTCTCAACTCGACGGATTGCAACATCGTATCTGACCATGAACTACTAGGTGTTGCCTTAGAGATAGGTCCTGCCAAATACAGGATCCTGGTGCGTTATAGACCTCCTGCCCAACTCGTTGAAAAGGACAGAGATCTGTACCAGCCTCTAGGAGAACTTGTCGAAGACAGAGAGTGTATCGTCATGGGGGATTTCAACACACAAGTTGACTGGGAAATCAGAGAACCCTGTAGCGAGAACGCACTAGTCCTGGAGTTCGTGAACAATGAGTTCCTGACTCAATGGGTGAGAGAGCTAACGAGAGGAGACAATATCCTCGACTTAGTTTTCACCTCTGAGGATGACATCGTTAAGGACCTCTCTGTTGGCGAAGAGCTCGGTGGCAGTGACCACCGACTAATTAGATGTGTAGTCAAAGTCCCGAAGGCAGAGCCTGCAACTAGTAAATCTAGGAAACTTGATTTGAGAAGAGCAGACTTTGCAGGTCTACGCGCTGGACTGACTGACGCGAGGCTAGAAGTGTGCGAGGCTGTTGAAGACTCGTGGAACAGTTTCAAAACCACATTCATGAGGCTTCAATCGCGTTTCATCCCTCTGAAATGCTCCCGTCGGTCTTCTGTTCAACCAAAGTGGTTTAATCGAGAAATCGGCCAACTGCTTAGGGAGAAGAGAACTGTGTACCGGCAATCGAAGATCTCGGGTGACTTTGACGAATACAGGAGACTAGCCAGGAGAGTGAAGTCCAGCATAAGGGCGGCTAAGCGGTCTGAGGAACTCCGAGTGGTGAGACTCTGTAAAGAGAATCCCAAGGAGTTCTTTGGATATGTAAACAGCCGTAAACAAATTGGTCGAACGATTGGCCCTTTGAGGAATGAGGAGGGGACATTAAAGCACTCAGATGCAGAAAATGCTAACCTCCTCAACGACTACTTCTCTTCAGTGTTTACTGAAGAGTGTAGTCCCATCCCCCAGCCAACGGATACCTACTCGGGGGAAAAGCTGGAGGATATGGACTTCACCGAAGGCGAAATAAAAAAGAAGATCACTGACCTAATGACGAATAAGTCACCTGACCCGGACGGGGTCTACCTAAAGTGTTGAAAGAAGTTCGCGATCAAGTGTCACGACACCTGAGCGAAATCTTCAACATGTCAATCCGGACCGAATGCGTTCCTAGAGAGTGGCGTGAAGCGGAGGTGACTCGTATCTTCAAGAAAGGAGACCGTAGCCAACCGTCGAACTACCGACCTATCAGTCTGACTTCGATAGTCTGTAAACTCATGGAAAGCATGATGGTGGACAAAATGACGTCGTATTTAGAGTCATAGCTGCTACTGAGGAGTTCCCAGCACGGCTTCCGAAGGCAACGGTCATGCCTGACGAACCTTGTGGAATTCTTTCACTTCGTCTTCAGTAAGCACGATCACGACAAGGCGGTGGATGTGGTCTACTTAGACTTTCAGAAAGCCTTTGATAAGGTACCACACCGCCGCCTTCTCCGGAAAGTGCGAGCGCTGGGCATAGACGGGAAATTAGCAGGCTGGATAGAGAACTTGCTAAGTGGTAGATGGCAACAGGTGGTACTGAATGGACAGGCTTCTGAGTGGGTGTCCGTTACTAGTGGAGTGCCTCATGGTTCTGTCCTGGGACCACTACTATTCATCATCTACGTCAACGACATGGACGGTGGCATGGTTTCCAAGATTTCTAAATTTGCTGACGATACCAAGCTTGGTATGAACTTTGCAGAGGATGGAAATACTGCCCGCCTGCAAGATGATCTTCGGAAGATTGGGGAGTGGTCGGATACGTGGCAAATGCCTTTCAACGTGAGCACATGCAAAGTGATGCATATCGGCCACCGAAATCCCCAATCACCCTATATCCTTAAGGGCACTGATTTCGAATCCACGGACACTGAGAAGGACTTGAGTGTAACTATCACAAGTGACCTCAAGTTCTCGAAACAGTGTATTCATGTGGAGAAGAAAGCCCAAAGGATGTTAGGGTATATAAAGCGACAGTTTGGATATCGGAACAAGAAGATAGTACTCTGTCTCTACAACTCCCTCGTCCGACCGCACCTGGAGTATGCCGTACAAATTTGGAGTCCTTCGTTTCGAAAGGACATCGTGAGATTGGAGTGCGTGCAAGCCAGGGCAACCAAATTGATTCCCTCTATCAGGCATATGAGTTATAATGATAGACTAATGGAATTAGATATGTTCTCACTAGAGACCCGGAGACTACGTGGTCAGCTTATCGAAGTGTTTAAAATACTTCAAGGCTTCCACAGACTGGACTATGGGGATATTTTCCAGCTCAGCGAGGGGAGAACAAGAAATCACGGCTTTATACTTGAACTGAAGCGATACCACCGTGATCTGTGTGGGAAGTTCGTCACTTACAGTATCTGCGGTAGTTGAAACGCACTTCCGACGGTAGTTGTCAATAGTGAATCTGTTGACCAGTTCAAGTCAAGACTAAATAAAGTCTTGCGAAATCACCGTTAAGATCCTCGCGAGTGATCTTCGAGGTTGCCAACGGACACCTTCGAAGATTGCGCCAAAGTACCCTCCTTGTATGGACCGTAATGTATTCTAGGGTACTCTTCTTCCTTATAGCTCCTTGTAGATTCTCTCGGTAGTTTGTTTTTTTCTCTTCTTCCTTCTTTCGTTGGTTTTTGCCTTTTCCCATTCTTTCTTCTTTCGTTGGGTTTGCTTTTTCCCTTCCTTCTTTTTTTGCTTTGCTTTTCCACCCTCTTCCTTTTTTGACTTCTTCCTTCTCTCTTTAGTTTGTTTTTTCTCTTCTTTCTTCTTTCGTTGGTTTCCTCTTATCCCTTCTTTCTTCTTTGGTTGGTTTGCTTTATCCCTTCCTTCTTTTGTTGCTTTGCTTTCCCCCCTGTTCCTTCTTTGACTTCTTCCTTCTCTCGTTAGTTTGCTTTTTTGCCTTCTTCCCTTCTTCCTTCTTTCAGGGTTTGCTTTTTTTGCCTTCTTTCTACTTTCGTTGGTTTGATTTTTCGCTTCTTTCTTTTGTTGGTTTGCCTTTTCCTCTTCTTCCTTGTTCCGTTGGTTTGCTTCTTTCGCTTCTTCCTTCTTTCGTTGGTTTGCTTTTTTCCCTTATTCCTTCTTTCGTTGGTTTGCTTTTTCTTCCTACTTCTCTCGTTGATTTTATTTTTTCCTTTCTTCCTTCTTTGCCTTCTTACTTCTATCGTTGCTTTTTCCATTTTTCTCCTTTTATTAGTTTTCTTTTTCTCTTCCCTCCTTTTGGGTTTGCTTTTTTCCTTCTTTAGCTGGTTTGTCTCTTTTACTTCCTCTTTCTTCTGTTGATTTGCTCTTCCTTTCTTCCTTCTTTCGTTGGTATGCTTCTTTCCTTCTTCCTTGTTTTGTTGGTTTGCTTTTTTCCCTTCTTCCTTCTTTGCCCTCTCTTTCTTTTTTCTGTCCTTTTTTCCTTCTTCCTCTTTCGTTGGTTTGGATCTCCCTTCTTCATTCTTTGCCTTTTTCTTCTTTCGTTGGGTTTCTTTTTGCCCTTCTTCCTTCTTTCGTTGGTATGCTTTTCCCTTCTTCCTTCTTTCGTTGGTTTGCTTTTTCCTTTCTTACTTCATTGCCTTCTTCTCCTTTTTTGTTTGCCTCTTCCTTCTTCATTCATTCTTAGTTTTGCTTTTCCCTTCTTCCTTCTTTCGCTAGTTTGCTTTTCCCTTCTTACTTCTTTCGTTCGTTTATTTTATCCCTTCTTCTTTCTTTGACTACTTACTTCTTTTTTGTTTTCATTTTCCCCTATTCCTTCTTTCGTTTGTTTGGTTTTCCTTTTCTCCTATACCTTATTTCGTTGGTTTGGTTTCCCCATCTTCATTCGTTGCCTCCGTCCTTCGTCCTTCGTCCTTCTTTGCCTTCCCCCTTCTTTGGCTTCTTCCTTCTTTCTTTAGTTTGCTTTTTTCCATTCTTCTTTCTTTCATTGGTTTGCTAATTTCCTTTCGTCCTTCTAAGCCTTCTTCCTACTTTAGTTGATTTAATTTTTGCCTTCTTCCAGTGGTTTGGTTTTCCCTTCTTCTTCTTTCGTTGGTTTGTTTTTCCCCTCCTTCCTTCTTTGCCCTCTTGTTTCTCTAGTTGATTTGATTTTTCCTTCTTTCGGTAGTTTGCTTTTCCCTCCTTGTTCCTTCTTTCGTTGGTTTGTTTGTTCATTCTTCCCTCTTTCGTTGATTTGCTTTATCTTCCTCCTTCTCTGGTTGGTTTGCTTTTTTCCTTCTTCCTTCTTTTGTTTGGTTACCTTTTTACCTTCTTCGCCTTCTTCTTTTTTTTGGTGTTCTTTTCCCTTCTTCCTTCTTTCGTGTCTTTGATATTACTCTTCTTCATTCTTTGCCTTCTTTCCCCTTTTTTGGTTTGCTTTTTTCCTTCTTCTTTCTTTCTTTGGTTTGCTTTTTCCCTTCTTCTTTCTTTTGTTGGTTTGCTTTTCCTTTCTTACTTCTTTGCCTTCTTCCCCTTTTTTTGCTTTTTCCCTTCTTCCTTCTTTCTTTGTTTTGCTTTTTCCCTTTTCCTTCTTTCTCTGGTTTGTTTTTCCCTTCTTCCTTCTTTCATTCGTTTACTTTTCCCTCCTTCCTTCTTTGACCTTTTCCTTTTTGGGGGGTTTGCCTTTTCCGCTATTCCTTCTTTCGTTGGGTTTCCTTTTTCCTCTTCTTCCTTCTTTTGTTGGTTTGTTTTTCCCTTCATCATTCTTTGCCTTCGTCCTTCTTTGCCTTCCCCATTCTTTGCCTTCCATCTTCTTTCGACTCTTCCTTCTTTCTTTACTTTGCTTTTTCCTTATTATTTCTTTCGGTGGTTTGCTTATTTCCATTCTTCCTTCTTTAGTTGATTTGATTTTCCCTTTTTCATTCTTCCGTTGGTTTGCTTTTTTCCCTTCTTCATTCTTTTGTTGGTTTGTTTTTCCCTTCTTCCTTCTTTTGTTGGTTTGGTTTTTACCTTTCTTACTTCTCTCCCTTCTTCCTCTTTTTTGGTTTGTTTTTTCCTTTTCCTTCTTTGTTTGTTTTTCCTTTTCCGTTCTTACTTCTTTCGTTGGTTTAATTTTCCCTTCATCCTTTTTTCGTTCGTTTGCTTTTCCCTTCTTGTTTCTTTGCCTTCTTTGCCTTCGTCCTTCTTTGCCTTTCCCCTTCTTTTGCCTTATTCATTCTTTCGTTAGTTTGTTTTTTTTCCATATTTTCTTTAGTTTGCTTTTTCACTTTTTCCTTCTTTCGTTGGTCTTCCTTTTCCCCTTCGTCCTTCTTTGCCTTCTTCATTCTTTCGTTAGTTTGCTTTTTTCCATATTTTTTTAGTTTGCTTTTTCCCTTTTTCCTTCTTTCGTTGGTCTGCTTTTTTTCCTTTGTCCTTCTTCGCCTTCTTCCTTCTTTAGTTGTTTGATTTTCCCCCTCTTCCTTCTTTCGTTGGTTTGCCTTTTCCCTTCTTCCTTCTTTCGTTAGTTTGATTTTTTCCTTTCTTACTTCTTTAGTTACGTTGGCCTCTTTCTTTTTCTACCTATTTATTGGATTGGCTCTTTACATTTTATTTATTATTGCGAGAAAGGGGCCAGAATATGGCGAATCCCGGGGTTTGCGAACGCGGTCGATCCGCACCCAAACACGCGTCGCATTCTGCAGGTCTCGGGGCACGAGAAGCTTAGGCCCCGAGTGCTGAAAAGTGCTGTCGCGAAGTCGATCTGTGCCATTGTCTTTAATAAACTTAGCATCTGATTTCGATGGGGACGACGAGACTAAAGGTTTGGGACACAATAGTCCGGTGCCCGTTACTACCGTGAAGGGAAAGAATCCCGACTCGGTGGGCATGGCACGAATGCCCAGGAGGATTATTGGCACTGCCAACAGCCAGCCTTTTCGACGGGCCATTATGCAGCCTTTCAGGGTCCTGTTGGCCCTTCCCATTATCCCGTTCGAGGACGGTCTGTAGGATGTAGTGCGGAGCCAATGAAAACCAACGAGGGCTGACAACTCTTTGAATTGCTCGGATTCGAACTGGGAGGCTCTTTCGGTTACAACGTAGAGCGGGACACCAAATCTGGACATCCACCCGTCTAGGAAGGCCAAAGCAACCGTTGTGGCACTTATGTCCGGGCTCTGTATTGCTTCTATCCATCTTGAGGCTCGATCGATACAGGAATGTAAATATCGATGGTGCGAAGGGAAGGATTGACCAGAAAGTGTGCATGGTGGGAGCGGTCCAACTATATCGATATGCACAGTTTCGAACCTTGAAAATGGAATGTCAATGGGCAGGATCGGGGATTTCGTGTGACGGCTAATCTTCGAGGATTGACATGCTAGGCACTCCCTTGTCCAGGAGCGAATATCCCTGACCATATTGGGCCAGAAGTATCGCGCTTTGGTCAGACGAAGCGAAGCCTTGATTCCCGGGTGTGACAAACTGTGTAGTTGGTTGTAAATCGTCCTCCTACACGCCATAGGCACAAATGATCGTGAATATCTTGATGTAATTTCACACCATAGCTGAGTTTCCCCGGGAAAAGGGAAAGATTTTAACTAAGAGCACAGTTCCTTTGTTTCTTTGTTATTTCTCTGCGCTGCTGCCAAGGCTTGGAGGGCAAAAGAATCACAATCTGGACTGAGTTGACGTCCCTTGAAAGGCAGTCAGCGACTACGTTGTCCTGACCATGCCGGTAGGCGATATCGCTGATATACTGCAGTATGGCTGTCCAATGCCGTTGCTGTCTATCAGTTTTGGCGCTTAATGGCGCCGAAAAGGCAGACACTAATGGCTTGTGCTCCGTGCACAAGGTTACGTGGCACCCTTCAATCATGTGTTTGAAGTGGACGACAGCAGGATACGCCACTAGGAGCTCTCTGCCGTAGGTTGAGTATGCTTGCTGCGTCCGGCTGAGCTTGCTCGAGAAGAAAGCAACTGAACGTGGGGATCCGTTAACCATTTGGTGCAAGGCAACACCTGCCGCGAACTGGGAGCAATCTGTCACCAGGTGGTATGGTGAATCGTTGACCAGCGGGTGGTGGGGTTTAATGGATCCAATTAAATCTGACTTGGTCTCCTCAAACGCTCTCTGTGCTTCTTCACCCCATTCGAGCTCACGAGCGTTGGGTTGCAGGCATATAAGCTCGATCAACGGAGCTGCCATTGCTGCAAAAATGGGGATCATTCTGCGGTAATATCCCATCAGGCCCAAATAACGGAGCATTTCCTTTGAGTCTTTTGACAATGACGAGTCTGCTATTTCTTTTACCTTTGTGGCCGGTGGACAGATTCCTTCCACCGAAATGTGATGCCCAAGGAAATCAATTTCTTTCTTCGCGAATTCGCATTTCTCCAATGAAATCCTTAGCCCATTTTCTACCAATATTTGAATATTTCCTCCAAATGCTTCAAGTGGTCGTCCATGTTATCCGAGAAGATCAGAATGTCGTCCATACATACATAAACGAACACCAATACTCGAAAATGTTGTCCACGTGCCGTTGAAATGTGCTACTTGCATTCCGTTGGCCCAAAGGAAGCTTGGCGAATTCCTCCAGACTAAGAGGAGTTGTGATCGCGGTCTTCTCTATATCCGCCGGATTCATGGGGATCTGATGGTAGGCACGGACCAGATTCAGCCTTGAAAAGCTCTTTTTTTTCCATAGAGGTGGTCCGTAAAACTTTGAATCCGCAGCAAGGGATATCTATCGGGCTTCGTAATTGCGTTGAGCGCCCGGAAATCTCAAAACCATCCTGTACTCTCCGAGCGCTTTTTTAGGCACTAAGTGGATTGGTGAGGCCCATGGCGATCTCGATGCACGAACGACCCCCTCCTTAAATATCTCTTTGAGAGTTGCTCTGGCAACCTGTAATCTCTCCATTCAAAGAGGCATAGGCCGTGAAAAGGACGGTGGGGCACTGTCAGTATCAATAGTGTGGGCAACTGAGTGTTGCGATGGCGGTAGTGGCTGAGCGGGAGCGGGTCCGTACAGAAACCCATATTCCTTCGGGATGACCCTGCACGGTGGAGGGGGGGAGGTTATGCCGCAGGTTCCTCAGATAATTTAACACTTGATGCAAGCTTGGTCTTTTGGCCCACCAGTATATCGCGCGCGAAATCCACAAGAGCGGAGAGGTGGTATCCAGGACTATAAATGACCACCTAAAGGACCGACGAAGAATAGGGATCGGTATGTCTGTGTGAACCTCGCCATGCACCTTGAATTTTCTCCATTTGCTGTTGATATGTTCACGTTGGATTCACGAAAATCACTCGACCTTGCTAATTCCGCCGAGATTATTGAGAGACTTGCCCCGGTGTCAATTAAAAAAATGCACTTTTTATCATATATTTTCGCGGCGTCGGTGAAAACTAATGGCATGCCAGCTGCCGCGCCTGTTAAGGCATGCCTGACTAGTTTTTCCGGTTGGACTGGCAAAGATGGTCTGGAGGAAGTCTGCATTTACAAGTGTTCTCCTCTTTTTGGCCACCTACACCAGGGCTTACAAAACTTGGCTTCCTCGCCAAAGTACAGGTGTGAGCGGCAAACCACAGGTTTCTATTTTTTTCCGGAATGGTCGCAATCCCTCCGGTATATTACGGCACTGTATTTATATTAGGCACCGATCGTGCAAATCCCGCCGAATTATTTACGCACTTAACATTCGCTCCGTTATAAAACGCACTGGACGTGGATACGTCACTGCATCTTTCGGAATTGACACTGCGACATCGCTCTTTATCGAACCCAGTAAGTTCATCCACCAGTTGACCCAATTGGGCCAGGGTTAGTTCTTTTTGTGCAGCAATTATAGGCGCAAGGTTCGGCGGTAAGGATTGTATACATTTATGACGCACGAGGTCTTCGTCTACTCCTACCTGAAGGGCAGTTCTTTGCTGTTCTTCTAGATTGATTGAGGGATGGCCTATGACTGCGGAGGATGCTATTAGCTTTTCGAATAGCTCAGGCTTGGTCTTCTCGGAAAGGATGATCACTTACATTTTTAAACTGGTAGTTTTGCTCAGCCAAAATGGTTGCCGGAAGGCGGTCAACAGTCTCAGGCGGAAGTGAGGCTAATACGTGAAAGAATTTGGTCTCTTCCTTTTTTAGCCCCAAAATGTGAAATTGCGCCTCCACAATGCGTAAACAACCTGAGACTGCTGATTCATTGAGGATGGGTGGCTTGATGTTAATGGCATTCACGAAGTCCCGTTCGCCTTGTCGTTTCTGATGGTTGCTTACAGAGTCCATATCTTCAATGCCTTCACTGTTCGTGACGTAGGGATAACCACTTCATAAGGGGTCTCACCAGTCACCCCTTTATAGCGGGTTCACGGTCACCTGTTTGGAGGGTTCAAGTCACCCACTTTATGGCAGGAGGAAGTTAAAGGTAACCGTTACTAGTTTATGGGAGAATGAGGGAACCCGGTTTCTGGGAGAGGAAGGACGTCACCAGTTTGAAGGAGAAATATGATGCGGATATTTTGGAGAAGTTCCTCAAGTCCCACGAGTGAGGTTCTAGGTGGCGTTAATCTGGTATCTAACTCCAAATAATATACCGGCTTGGCTAATCTTACCAAAGGCTTGTGATCGAAAATGGACTGAGAGTAATCACGTAAATAAATAAATAATTAATTCCAACAAACAAAAAGAAGCAAATCAAAGGGAGGCTTGCGTTTACACGATTACGGTCAGGGAAAATTTCAATACCGGTCAGGAAAGCGAGTGTTACTAGAACAAGACTTAGGCGGATACAACGTAGGCTTCGCTACGCTAAACGAACCGTAATTAGTTATTTATATTCGATCGTCTAGCTGACCTAACTGTATACCAGAGTAAATGAATCTCCATCACGCGAATTCTGCATTTTTATTCTATATATAGTATAGGAGGCGTGGTTTATTTCCGTCACCGGGACCACAATGCTTTTAGCTCTAAGGTCATCGTTTCATGGCGCCTACAAATTTACGCTTTCTCGATATAAATATTTATCATACCTGAGACGCAGACAGCTGTCTCGGCTTAATTCCATTTCCAGACGAGAAATGTTCGTTTTTATTACTCTGTCGCTAAATTTTTATTAATATCTGAATTCTCGGCTTAACGTTTAATTCCTGACCAGTTTACATTAAATATATACATCCGCGAGGAAATATTTTGCAATTTTTCTTATTCTTGCGAGGCAGTTTGCTGGTGCAATTTTAGTGACAGGGCCATGCTCTCCACGATTCTACTATTTGAAATGGTGTACATAGGGATCACTGGATATAACCATTGCTGAGTGGATGATCGCTTGGAAATTTTTGTTCTTGTTTCTCAGGTTAAGGGATTTGAGCCTGTATATTAGAAGCAGTCCCCTTCTTTCCTTTTCAACTCTTTCTTTAACGTGCTTGGGGTATTCTATCCTGGTAAACGTTAGTCCCTAGTACTTTGGTTTCATTAGTGTAATCGTATCTCTCTCCTTTTTTAAGAAGTCTGAGTTTCCTCCTGTAGATTGGTACAATTTTAAACTTATTTCTGTTTGTACTTATCTTCCATTGTTTTTCGTATACATTAATCCTTATTATTTCCTCTGCTGTTAATCTTGCCTGCATGTCAAGGTTCATGTATGGGTAGACGACGATTTGTGTAACATCAAGAGGGTGCTCCTGAGATCTCCCATGTACGCGCAACCCTCTTGAGTTCTCTTATGTACGCACAACCCACCTGAGTTCTCCCATGGTGCGTACATGGGAGAACCAGGGGGATTGAGCGTAGATGGGAGAACTCAGGGGGATTGAGAGTACATGAGAGAACTCAGGGGGGGGGTGAACGTATATGGGAGAACTCAGGGGGGTTGAGCGTACATGAGAGAACTTAAGGGGGTTGTGCGTACATGGGAGAACTGAAGAGGGTTGTGCATACATGGGCGAACTCAAGAGGATTATGCCTACATGGGCGAACTTAAGAGGGTTGTGCATACATGGGCAAACTCAAGATTATTGTGCGTACATGGGAGAACTCAAGAGGATTGTGCGCACATGGGAGAACTGAAGAGGGTTGTGCATGCATGGGCGAACTCAAGAGGATTGTGCCTACATGGGCGAAATCAAGAGGGTTGTGCGTACATAGGAGAACTCAAAGGGTTGTGCGTACATGGGTGAACTCAAGAGGATTGTGTCTACATGGGCGAACTTAAGAGGGTTGTGCGTACATGGGCGAACTCAAGAGGATTGTCCTTACATGGAAGAACACAAATGGGTTCAGCAAAATGATCGCTATGGATACCGCGCTACTCTGCTGCCACGATATTCAGAATGATACGAGGGTGTTTGTGAGTCGGGGTCATCTCTCCATTGCCTCGGATCAACGCTGCCATTATGGTCTCAGGTAACATAGTTTAGGGAAGTCCCCTTCGTTAAAAATGTTATCCACTCGTTAATCAGGCTCAAAGCACAACTACCATATCCAAATCATTATTCCTGATGCCCCTCTTAGTTCCGGCCCAATATATATATATATATATATATATATATATATATATATATATATATATATATATATATATATATATATATATATATATATATATATATATATATATATACATATATATATATATATATATATATATATATATATATATATATATATATATATATATATATATATATATATATCCCAAATTTGTTGTAACCTTAAAATGATTAGAATTTGACGAAAGCTGACCTTTGGTCCCTTACCAGGGTATCAACTTTGATATCAAGCTTTGCTAGCCTTCCTAACTCATTCAAAGTACAAAAAATAAGACAGGAAGATAATCTTGCTTTCAGTCCTACTAATAATAGCTAGATTTTAAGTCGGTGCAGCAATCCTGCAGCTTTAATTCTAAGATATTATACAAGGAATTGACCGCGATACTTCTCAGAATTTAAGGATGTTCGTCACTATCTAAACATCCGTTGCACTGAAAGTGTTGAAACTCGTTAATTTAAAGATATTTACTTTATCCAGAATTGGCTACAAAGAAGAGACTCCTTTACCTGAGGTACCGCCTAGTTCTTCCAAATTATGCCTCGTTGAGGACAGGGAAACATCGCATTTCCATCCAGTCTTACGACTGCTTTCCCAATTATAATTCTTCTCCATTCATCATTCACGTCTTCAAGTAACCTAGGCAAGGTCACACATCACTTAGTGATCCACGACTCGATATAAACAACCATCTGGCGTCGAAGGCAGTCAGGCCGACACTCAACGAGTGTAGTGTGCACACGAACTCCCGCACCTTCGAAAGGGCGACCCATTGGAACGACAGGAACCTGGCAATCTTCAAATCTTAACTGCAATGATCAAATACCAATGGTAAAATTCCAATACAAAAGTATAATTTAAACGTACTTTAATAAAATTAACCTAAGACGACCTCGGTTGTCTAATTTCAGGCCACTGTTTGTGCTTATCTTCTTTGGCAAATCAACATGTTGACCAATGAACATGTTGACCAATGAACATGTTGGCAAATTAAAATGTTAACAATGGACATCTTGACCAATGAACATGTTGGACAATGAAAATGCTAACAATGGACATCTTGACCAATGCACATATTGGACAATGAAAATGTTAACAATGGACATCTTGACCAATAAACATGTTGGCTAATGAGAATGTTAACAATGGACATCTTGACCAATGCACATATTGGACAATGAAAATGTTAACAATGGACATCTTGACCAATGAACATGTTGGCCAATGAAAATGTTAACAATGGACATCTTGACCAATGAACATGTTGGACAATGAACATGCTGACTAATCAAAATAGCCAATCAATATGTTGACCAATGAACATGTAGGATGATTTCTTTCGGTCAAATCAAAGCTTGATAGCAAATATTTGTGACAAAAAGGTGATTTGGATGGAAAAAGGAAAAGAAAACGCTTGATGGCCTCTCAATTGCCGATGATTACAAATAAAAGTATAAGTTAAAAAAATGTAAATAAGATATGAACGAAAATAAATGTATTTTCCTACGTCAAATAGCGAATAGAACTTATTAAAGAGATGAGGGAAATTGCAAAAGAAAGGTATCACCGATGGTGCTAACTAAACTCTTGTAGTGATTGAGGAGAAAGTAGTACTGAGACCAAATAGAAGAGCTAAAATGCTAACAAAGGTTGACGACCACAAATTATGAATGGCTAAAATTTAATAAGGTAAGACGCTGCCAAGAAGGACCATTAGGAAAGAGTGTTATTATTAGTAGCGGAAAGCAATAAGAAACGAAGAGGTGTTTGGGTCTTTGTGGTTGGAAGAACCTTTTAAGAACAGGGCAATGACCTCTGCCTCGTTGTTTCGAATCTGCTCTTTTGACATTGTTAGTGAGCGATTAAATGGCAATCAATCAAGTTCAGCGATGGGCCATATAAAGTGTCATATAAAATCGGCCGGTCTTTAATGGAGATATGTTGTTTGGTTGAAAGAGGACCTTGGCATGAATCGAAAGGAAAAGTGGCTGATACTAGTCTTCTCCTGTCGGAAAAAGAGATGGGCGTATATTGAGTGCTGCCATGTGAGTCAGACGTAGGTATAATAGTTTTGGACGTTGAGTCTATAAAATTCATTAGCATGTGTTTTTGTCTTGTTTGTTGGTCTTTCTCTTGATCTTTCCAGTTGTACTATACCTCAATTTAGGGTTGGATGATATTTTCCCTATACTTTGGTAAGAAAATTGTATTTCCTTTGATTGTCTATTTGTAGCGGAAGGTGGACTCGATCCACGACACCGACCTCCGTTCGGCGAGCGGTGCCTTCCGCACGTCTCCCATTGAGAGCCTACTTGCCAATGCCGGGGAGATGCCAGTTACCTTGTACCGCACAAAGGCTTTATGCGCTTATTGACAGAGGCCCGCCGTCTTCCTCAGTCGGCAACAGCTCTCCTCACATCAGCGACCGATCTCGACGGTGTCAATGACGCCGAGAGACACCAGTCATAACCTAACCCTTTGTGTTTAGGACTAGGACACGCCTTCGATAGATCTGTGTAGCTCTCGGACCGGTGAAGCCTCTGGTTCTTCTCAGGATGCCCCTCTAGAGGATACGCCCGGACCATTCCAATGTATAGGAATAGCTACAAGTTCCAAGAGGTGGTCACCTTCCACATTGCATTATCTCTCTTTGAAGTCAGCGGGGAACTTCCAGGACGCTGCGTCTGGCTTCACTCTCAAGCTGGCTGCGATACACCGCTTGGTACGGGAGATAACGCGTCGTGCCCGGCTCAGAAACCTGATTGTGATCGTTAGCTTCTCACAAAGAACCTTGAGTGCTCTCAGGGTATTGAAATTTCCGCACGCCTGGTTCGTGCTATCCATGACGCTACAGTTGCAGCGAGCACGAAAATTTTCGAGACTATCTTTTGGTGGGTTCCTGAACATGTGGGAATTGCAGGGAATGACGGCGCGAAGGGAACACAAAAAAGTTAGTAAGGACTGGACGATCAGACGGGTGTTTCGCTTTCCATCACACTGACTACACGGCAAGAATTATGTCAACCTTCCGGGTTGCCTGTCAAATTAGATGCAAGACGGCCGACGAGACCATAAAGGTGCGGTCCACCGCGCCACGACTGTTCCCGTGGATCTATCCTCCAATGCCGCGACGGCTTCAGGTCACTTTCTGTCGTCTTCAAATTGGACACACCTGCGGGACGCCCCGCCACATAATGGAGCGCTGCCTTGTACTTTACTGCGACGATTGCGTTGTCCTTCAGACTGCTCGGCACCTTCGTGTTGAATGGCCTAGAGTTGGAGATCTGTGGGTACGTTACCTCTCGCGGTACGGGGACAAGCGGGTTTGTTATCCCTTGTCACTAGTACTCTCGACAGTTCGTGTACTCAGACGTGTTGACTGTATGAATTTTTGAAATAGGCTGCCCTGCTCCATTTTAATTGACTCTCTTTGGCGTTGGACGCATAATCCTCCTCCGGAGGGGGGGGGAAGTAAGCCTCCCCTCCGACGCAGGAGTATGCCTTTTATATTCACGTGCGAGTGTAGTCTTGGGGGGAACTACACCTCACTATGTCGGTCTGTCGGTCGGTCGGTCCCAATTTTGCTTTTTTTTTTGTTTTTAGTAATAACATTGTAACTATTCGGCCGATTCTAACGAAATTTGAAACGCTTATGTTGTTTTACATTCTCTTTCGAATCATCACCTACACAACCTACACCACCACTACTACCGCTTGCACCACCTACACCACCTACGCCTACACTACTTACACTACCACCAACACCTACACCCCCACTACCACATACACCACCACCAACTACATCACCTACACCACCACCAACTACACCCCCACCATCTACCCCCAACACCTACATCACCTTCATCTACACCACTACCAACTACACCACCTACAGCACCATCAATTACACCGCCTACGCCACCTACACCACCACCAGCTACTCCACTAGCGCCTCCACCACAACCACATACACCACTACCTACACGCACCCCCATCACCACGTACACTACTACCACCTATACCACCACTACCACCTGCACTACCATCACCTACACCACCTTCACATACACAACTACCACCTACACAACCTATACCTACACTACCGCCACTTCCACCTACACCACTACACCTTCGCCACCACCGCCTGCAACGCAACCACCTACATCACCACTACTTACACCTACCCCACCACCAGCACCACCCAAACCACCACACCTACACCACTACCACCTATACTAACAACAAGACCTACACCACCATCTAAACCAACACCACCTACACTGCCTACACCAACACAACCTACACAGACTACACCACCACATACACCACTACCATTTACACCACCATCACTTACAACACTACCCTATACACCACAACTGTGCACACTACTGCCACCTACACACCACCGCCACCTACACCATCGCTACTTACAACACAGCCACCTACACCACCTACAACACCGCCACCACTTGCACCACCACCACCACTACTTACACCACCTACGCCACTCCTACACACACCACTGATATCTACAACACCACCATGTACACCACTACCAACTAAATAACCACCACCACCACCACGTACACCACCACCAACTAAACCACCACTACCTACATCAGAACCACAAAAACCAGAAACACCTACACCACTACAACCTACACAATCACCACCTACATCACCACTACATACACCAGAACCCCCCAAACCAGAAACACATACACCACTACCACCTACACAATCACCACCTACATCACCACTACATACACCAGAACCCCCTAAACCAGAAACACATACACTACTACCACCTACACCACCACCACCAACATCACCACTACCTACACCAGAACCCTCTAAACCAGAAACACCTCAACCACCACCACCACCTACACTACCACAACTTACATCATTTACACCACCACCATCCAATGTTATCCCGGGAATTATTTGTTAGGGGTAATAACATCATAACTATTCGGGCGATTCTAAAGAAATTTGAAACCCTTAAGGTGTTTACATTCTCTTGCAAATGATAGCATTGCTAAGGCCTTCCCAAGGTTATCTCGTGAATTATTGAACGTTTTGAAGGTCATAAGATCATATGTCAGTATAAGTGAGAGCACGCGACTTTTGGTCAGCAGACCTTGTATTTTGCCTGTCTTGTGATTATTGTTGTCTTGGGCTTTTTCTCGATGTTTACTTGCCCTTTCTTGTTGTTGTATGTTGTTGTTTTTATTTTTAATATATCCTCGGTTTAAGCTACTTTCTGTTTTATTTTTGTTTTGTTTTCGGTGACTTATGCCCTCGGAGGCAATCACCAGATAGGGGCATCAAAAAACCGATCATTTTGGGCACGTGGTAAATGAATGAGTACAGATGAGGCGGATTTTATGTATAAGGAAAGCGGTCATTTTCTCCGGAGCACAAGGGCGAGAATGATGTTACGCAGGGGAGGGAGGGAGGGAGCAAGCTCGTCTTTAAAACAAATATCAATAATCTAAAACTAAAATCTATATTACGGCAAAAGTTCAATTAGTGTAATGCTATAAATTAAAATAACACATAAACGACGGTATATACTAAGATGAACGTTAGGTTCATGAAAAAACAAACTAGTGAGCAAAGTACAGCAGAAATATTTGCAAACAAATTATATCAATCTAACGCATACAAAATAAACATACCACGAAACTTAACAATTGAAATAGGGAAAAATAGAGAATTATAAACATATACACAATATACAATATATATATATATATATATATATATATATATATATATATATATATATATACACATACGTCTCAGACATTGTTGTATATCACATTTTACCTTTGGTAGCTATTACTAGGAACGCAATGCTATTGACCACAATGAATCATTGCTGGATAATTGATAATAGTTTTAGATGTGTGAAATGAGAAGATTAACAATGAAGTGTAGTATTGTGATATCTTGAAAGAATTATTACTAAACGTATTTATCGGTTTATTAAAAAATCTAACTGAAATAAAGGACTGTGATGAGATTTAATGAATAATAAAATTAGACTAACAACAAGTTTAAGTGTGCAGAAAATAATAACTCGCTCTTTGTGCTAAACAAAGTAAACAAATGAATTTTATCACTATCAATGAATTAGTAGGCAATGTAAGGCTACAGATATAATAACAATTGGTTGTAATGTCTAAAATGGCTTTGGAATTGTTTTTTTAAGTGGTTACACTATTTACCACGTTAATGGGATCAATTACCTAATGATTTTGAGTGAGAGAGAGAGAGATTAAATGAGGAGGTAAATCTCACAAAGATTCGACCTCAAAGAGACATTGCCTTGAAACAAGGTCTACTGACCAAAATCGCGTCCTCTTGTTTATTATGATTTATGACCTTAAGACCTTCGAAACTTTCAATAATTCCCGGACTAACCTTGGGAGCACATTGAAAAATATATCATTCGAAAGAGATGTAAAAGAAAAGGATTTAAAATTTCGTTAGAATCGGCTGAATAGTTACAATGTCATTACCAAAACACAATAATTCCCGGATTAACTTTCGGAGGACTTTGGCAATTATTACATTATTTGGAAGAGAATGTTAAACAACATAAGGGTTTCAAATTTCGTTAGAATCGGCAGAATAGTTACAATGTCATTAACCCTAAAATGAAGCAAAACAGGGACTGACGGACCGACCGACCACCCGACCGACATAGTGAGATATAGAGTCGCACGCGACTATAAATTGCCGACGAAGTGTATGAGAGAAATATCCTTAGTTAAGGTATAAGCAATCATTAACCTTGATGAGTTTGTGAGACACAGAAAGTCATTGAGTTCGAATCCCTTTTGTTTCTCTTCATTTCCTGAGAAGGGATAAAAGGGCAGTAGGCAAGAGCTTCCAATGCACGGAAAACGAGCGGAACGAGATTGCTTATCGCCTTCTCAAATCTCATAGCCTCTGACCCGGATCAACCCTGGATCAACCCTCTTGACGAGAGAAAGGTGGCTCTCTGAAATTGATTCTAGATTGGTTTAAAACCTCTGCCAACAGGGTGGGCTGGAGGTCATCCGTGTTTTTTTCTGTCTGTGTATAAAACCTATCTAAAAGGTTTTTGACCGAGTTCGAGGAAATTTTGTCGAAGCCGAGAAAAGTGATTTGATTTGGTGTCGGATCCAAAATGAATACCACCAATGTGTAGCTGAGATAATATAATTTATTAAGCCTCTCTAAGAGATTTGCCTATCTGGTAAAGGTAAAAAGTTATATCCTGGAGGAATGTGAGATGCAGATCAGCCATTATGGAAAATCAGCTTCTTGTTGATGTAGTTCACAAACTCCTGAAGATAAACGCTTGATTTTGCGAGGGTTAGGTTTCCAGAGTGAAGGAATTATATGGTGTTATTTAATTTTATCTATAGCTATTCCGGAGTATACATCCGGGTTCATTCAGCCATTACAGTCTCTGGGGGCATTTTAGTCGCGTGCACGCGACACTATATAAGTTACTCTCTCGGTCCATAGGTCGTCGGTTGGATGGTAACCATTTTACTATTCAATTATTTGGAGGGGGGGGGACAATAACACCGTAACTATTTGGCTGATTCTAACGAAATTTGAAACCCTTATGTTGTTTTACATTCTCTTTTAAATGATAGAATTCTCAAGGTCCTCCCAGGGTAAGCCCTGGAATTATTTGGGAATAAAATCGTAACTCTTCGGGCCTTTCTAACAGAATTTGAAAACTTTATGTTGTTTTACATTCTCCTTTAAATGATATAATTGGTAAGGTCCTCCCAAGTTTAGTCTGAAAATTATTTGGCAATATCATCATAACTATTCGGTCGATTATGACAAAATTTGAAAGCTTTATGTTGTTTTACATTCTCTTTTGAAGGATATAATTACCAAAGTCATTCCAAGGTTAGTCTGGGAATTATTTGGGAATAAAATCGTAACTATTTGGTCCTTTCTAACGAAATTTGAAACCCTTATGTTATCTTACATTCTCTTTCGAATGATATAATTGACAAAGTCCTGCCTAGGTTAGCCCGGGAATTATTTTGTTTTAGCAATAATTTTAATTGCAGTAGGAAGGATAGGACCATCAGCGACATTCTTATTTATTCCAAGCAACGTTTCGGATTACCTAATCCATCATCAGGCGAAAGGGATAAACACAATTTCTGAGGCGAAAAAATGTTAACTTAAACTAAATATAAATCAAAAGCAAATAATTAAGATAGTAAACCTATAAAATTAAAAGTATTAATAATTACAAGTACATATACAAATAAGCTTAAAGCAAAGGACAGGAACAAATTCATACCTGCTGTCAGCGAGTCAAGGGAATGACTAAGGAATTTACCAAAACCGGACACGATCGTGGGTAGTTTGTTGTTGGTAGAATATTAACAGGTCTGAAGCTGGTTGGTTGTGACTATTACCGATAATGGGTGGCAGGTCAAGTCTGAATTTAACGTGGGCGAATGTGTGTCTAAGAAGAGAGATTCCAGAATTCTGAGCTGGGTGATGTTAGGATTAGAGCCCAGAATCTCAAAATTATTGGTGTTTGCATCAACCTTAGACTTTATAATGTGATCTCTGAGAGACTTTCCTGTTCGGCAACTAATGCCAAGGTGTGCGCAAACCCTCGAGTGTAACGAGCGAATAGTACTACCAATATATGTTGCCTGGGAACATCCAGGGCAAGAAAATTTGTATACAATACTATTGCGCAAATAAGCCGGGGTTAAATCCTTGGTGCGGTAGAAATGACCTATTTTTAAATTGTTAATGAAGGTTGTTCGGAAATGGATTTGCAGAAAAAACTTTGAAGAACTTCTCGGTACCGTCTTGAAGCCTCTTGATTCAGAGGACCGAAATCAGGTAGGAGAAAATATCGCAAGTCCTTAGGGACATCTATCTTTGCAACCTTTGGATGGAAGGAGTCATTTAATATTTTGCCTATGACTCTGATAACCAAATCTAGGCGGAATGAGTTGGACACGAAAAAACTTCTTAGAAAGTCAAATTCAAGGTGCATCAAAGCGTAGAAGGAGCAAAGTCGTATGGCTCTTTGTATCAAAATATACAAACTGTTCATTTTAAATTTTTTGTCACAAAAGCTCATGAAATTTAGACCTAATCCACAATATGTTGGTTTTCAAAAAATGGACGTGTAGTAACGAGTAGGTGTTTTTTTAATTAGAATGTCCAGAAAAGAAATAGAGTTTTCATGTTCTCTCTCCATTGTGAATTTTATATTAGGATGAAGTGTATTCAAAAAATTGGAAAAAACTTAAAAGCCTCATTTTCAGATTTAAATTGTGCAGAGGTGTCGTCAAAAAAACGCCTATAGAAAAGAGGCCTAAAGGAGGTTTACTATCTTAATTATTTGCTTTAGATTTATATTTAGTTTAAGTTAACATTTGTTCGCCTCAGAAATTGTGTTTATCCCTTTCGCCTGATGATGGATTAGGTAATCCGAAACGTTGCTTGGAATAGATAAGAATGTCACTGATGGTCGTATCCTTCCTACTGCAATTATATATATATATATATATATATATATATATATATATATATATATATATATGGCCAATTATCACTTGTTTTATAGTATTTAAATACTTTGCAAGCAGTTTTTATTCTTTAAAACGAATACAAAATATTAAATTGAACAATACTGCAAGATTTATTTAATCTTATCATTACTTAAGATACGGGAACAAAATGTGCTTTGTTTTGCCCTACTTAAACTTGAAAATCTTTATTATGGTGTTGTTTGGCACTCTATACCTGTTTTACTAGACTGAATACAGGCACTCATGCAAATTTATCACAAACAAAGGACAATGTAACCAAGAGATTTCGCGATGATTTACAAATGAGTGTTTTGTGATACAGCATCTATAAGTTCAGCATTCCTAAAAAAAGATAGAAACTGTAAACACCCTCTTTTGCTCGACCCAAGCTATATAAATTTCCTTGCCAAACCCTCAGAGACAAACCACCTATCTCTCACCTCAGGAACGAACTTTACACTTAGCCTTACAGATATTAGCAATAACAGTGAACAGTATAATGAAGGTAGTATCCCTCAAGTAACAGTTTATTGCAAGACATTACTGTAATATTGCCTCTTTGAATGCCCATTGAATCTTTTCAACCTACATTAAATACTAGTTTACAACGATCAAAGAAAAATGGCGTAGGTAAACAATAAGTTTGAGGTACCCAAAGTGCTAAAGGAGGCGTTTTTGGTAATGGGCACTCAGTCAACAATCTCTTGCTTTAAGAGCCATCTCAATCACATTGCTACCATAGGCAGGACTTGGAATTCATTTTCATGGTTACAAACGCACGCTCAACCAAAGGTTGTGGTTAGTGGTAAACTGATCTCCCAACAACCTTAACTTAACCAACTCCAATGACCTACATGTCAGAGGATCCATACCTCGCCTTGAGAATAGAATTTACATTCCATAAGTTTCAAAGAACATCTTCAGCTGAAGGCAAGCAACGAAGTTCCAGAATTCGGTAACAAAGAGTGACATTTTTTTATTCTCTTGGCTTTCAAGCTCCGCGAGGCAACTAAAATTTGCCAGTTGATAGACTTTACACACTAAGTGTCCCGAACGATCTTTTTCGTTTCCTCTTACAATTAATATACAGTAAGCAAAATTGCTTGTTTAATTCACTATTTTACCAAAACTAGTTTTTCATATTAAATATTAAAAATTGGACTAAAAAATATATTCTACATTGGCCCACTTGAGCATCATCAACCTTGACGCTTGCCTTCTGCTAAGGCAACGCCTGATATCAAAACTAATCCTCAGAGGAATTAGGGAAAAATGGAAGAGGAACGCAAAATTAGGGCATCCCTAGCGATTCATTTGCACGTTCTTACTGAAAAAGTAAATTCCAAGCCATTTTGTGGTTTCAGTGTTTTAAAAAGAGCCACTAAACCTGGCTACTCTCCCATCCCATTCTTTGTGTTTTTACTTTACTGCTTTATAGCAGGTTATAAGTTTTCTTGTAAACTTAATCTTCGGCGGGCATTTCACAAAATCCTTGTAAATGACCGAAACTACTCTTATTTGACATTACGAATTCCTTAATATACCAGATAGATTGGGATTTTCATATGATTTATTTTTATGTGAAAGGCTACATGACTTGTTATAATTTTTTTTAGGATATTTTACTTTACTCTCGTACTCTTAAAAAACATATGAAGGAATGAGTTGTTTATTCGTGTTTAAAGAGGCAAATGTGACAATGATTACCAAAAAATCGTATCTGTATGGGTTTCAGTGACAACGCTCGTGTTTAACAAAGTAGTTAGAATTTTTTCCCAAAATTATTTCAACCTTTGACTAGCATAACGCTGTCGATAAAGTTTATTTCGCTTTTCAGAAAGCGTTTAATACTATTCGCATGAGAGACTTTTAATAAAGTTAAAAACGCATTTTCTAAGGGTATATTTACTTAAATGGATCGAAAACCTGTTTGCCAACAACGAGTAGAAAGTCATAGTAAATTGAATTAAATAAATCTAGAACACTGTCACTACCATTGTACATCAGGGATAAGTTCTTGGTCCGTTTTAGTTGAGCTTGACATTTTTGGGGTGGTAAATTTTCTAAATATGTGGAAGATACAAAATTATGAAATATAACAAAATATCGACTTAGAGAAAGAGAATAGGCTGAAAAATGGCAGATAAACTTCAACATACGTAAGTGCAAGATACTACGCTTATTTGACCCAAATCCCTGGTAGTGCACAACATTGCCTGTCATAATTTATGCACAGTTTTGTTGCTAAAAAGATACATGTGTATTAATTTCCAGCGACCTAAAATTTAAAACCACGGTGCTGTATGAGTCTAAAAAGCGAAGAAGCTTCAAGGTTACATAGCCAAGAGTATTGTATTTAAATCCCAAGATATTATTCTACTATTAATTAAGGCGCTTGTCAGACCTTGCCTGGAATATGCAGTTCCATTTCGGTCGCCTCATTTATGAACAGTTATTATAACCTTGAACGCCTTTAATATAGAGGAACAAAATTAACTCCTGAAGTGTCAAATAAATCATATGAAGCCAAGATGAGAGATTTTAATTTACCTTCAGTGGCAAATCGTTTTTTAGACGATCAACTCAAAAAGGTCTTAAATTACTAGACCGTTTCACTATTACTGACTCGTTATTTTCACTATTACCGAGTTGTTATTTGAGTTATACAATCGAACGGCCACTAACAATAACAGCTTCAAGCTTATCAATACAAAATATAAGATTACGTCAGCTCAAAATATTTTACCTTAAAACGACAAATATAGATGTAATTATCCGTTCAAATCGTTGAAAGAATCTTAGTTGGTATTTTTAGTTGCGTCCACGCGACGCTGTAAGCTACTATGTCGTTACGTAGGTTGGTCAGTCGGATGGTAGTCATTTTACTTTCCAATGAGTTTTTTAGCAATAACATCATAACTATTCTGAGGATTCTAACGAAATTTGAAACCCTTATGTGGTTTATCATTCTCTTTCGAATGATATAATTGTCAAGGTCTTTCCAAGGTTAGTCCGGGAATTATTTGGCAATGACATGGTAACTATTCGGGCGATTCTAACGAAATTAAAAATCCTTATGTTGTTTTAAATTTTCTCTTGAATGAATAATTGCCAAGGTCCTCACAAGTTTAGTACGGGAATTATTTGGCAATACCATCGGAAATATTCGGCTGATTCTAACGAAATTTGAAACCCTTATGTTGTTTAAATTTTCTTTCGAATGATATAATTGCCAAGGTCCTTCCAAGGTTAGTACGGGAATTATTTGGCAATACCATGGGAACTATTCGACCGATTCTAAGGAAATTTGAAAAACTTATGTTGTTTTACATTCTCTTTCGAATGATATAATTGCCAAGGTCTTCTCAAGGTTAGTCTGGGAATTATTTGGCAATACCATGGGAACTATTCGCCTGATTCTGACGAAATTTGAAACCCTTATGTTGTTTTACATTCTCTTTCGAATGATCTAATTGCCAAGGTTCTCTCAAGGTTAGCCCTGGAATTATTGAAAGTTTTGAAGGTCGTAAGGTTATATGGTCATAAGGTCATAAGTCAGAATAATTGAGAGCACACGAGTTAGTTTTGTTGATATTGTTAAACTACAATTGATAAATATTAACTAAACATATAAAACTACTATAAAAAGTAAAGATGTTATGATAAATATATAATTTATGTACACTTTTCTGTCCGTCCTTATATTCTCAACTCATTTCTTTCGTTTTTTAGACTGAATGGCAGTGGATAGAGGGTCTTCGTCCTTCCGAAATTCAGGAATCTCAAAATATTATTTGAAGATTTTGTCTCCCACGACTTAATATTAACCCGCCCAAAACAGTTGATTTGAAGTATGAAAATGTAAATTTATCTTAAACCTTTCTATTATAATGATCCTGCGTGTGTGTGTGTGTGTATGTATGTGTATGTGTGTCTGTCTCTTCATTTTTAAAAGAAAATTCAGAACGGGATTCTTTTTCTTGCACACCGATTATAAATTTACTGTGAAATACCTTTTTCTCTCGAACATTGTTTTAAATTTTGTAAGAGAAGCGAACAAGCGCGGCAGGTCTAGCAAAGAACCGCCTGTAGGGCGGATGTTTACTCTTTGTTTAGGCAATCACTGTAGGTACGATGAAATGCTCATCTGGAAGATGATATTTGCACATCGATATATGTGTAGTAATAAAGCGAATCGCTTCATTGTCAAAAATATAAAAATACTTATCGGGTTGTTTTTCCTGTGAAAAGGAGGACAAATTTCTTAATTTTAATTTCCTAAATTATTTGCGAGCTTCAATGGCAAATCGCTCACCGCCAGCAGCACCATCCATCTATCAATAGCCTACCACTCTATCAAATGGTAGCAGGCACAAATCGCCCAGCATACCTCAGTAGAAGTTTGAGGTGAGTCAACGAATGGCACTTAAATCACCAAACACAACCGCATAAATGGTAGCTGAGATTTGAACGCCTGCCAGAGGCTTTTTAGAGGAAAGGTTCCTTAGCAAGCTCATGACACAGCGAGGGTGCGTACAGGTGTTTCGCGCTAATCACACTTGCACTCTCACACGTGCTAAACCTTTCAATTCGCTTTATTTCCCCTCGCAATCAAGGAGCAATTAATGCATAAAATTCACCTACCAAACGAGTCAAATAAGAGAGTCAACTTTAAAGCAACAAACTAAACAGACCTAAGTCGAGTTCTCTCAATTATACTGACTTCTGACATTCAAAAGCTTCAACAAGTGGGGCAATCCGAACTATAGTTAGTTTTATTTCAATGATTAACGAACTAACATTTTGAAGACCTTGGTAATTATATCAATCGAAAGAGAATTTAAAACAACATATGGGTTTCAAATATCATTAGAATCGGCCGAATAGTTACGATGTTATTGCTAAAAACTCATTGAAAAGTAAAATGGATATCATCTGACCGACCGACTACTAACCTAAATAGTAACTTATAGAATCGCGTCCACGTGACTAAAAACGAAACAAAACGCCTGGTCAATCAAATCTCAACTTATCGCAGTACTGTTGCAAGTTACGCTGAAGCAATTCTTCAATCAAAGCAAATGAAACGGCCATTCACGTGAGCGCTGGCACTACTCAATGCCATGTGCGACAGGTCATGTAAGTTATTTTGAGATCGCTAATCACTCTCTCATTAGCGTTAATTCTCAGGCTTACAGATACACACAAAGATCAAACAACAAAGGCAGAGTCCTTGAGCTAAAGTCCATCCAAATTTGCCTTAGCAATATCTCATTCTACAATAATCAAAAGGTTAATTTTATATCATTGTATAAAATTAGATGTAAAGTTTGACTTAGAATTAGTGGTAATCAATCACACAGATCAGATCTTATTTCTCATTCGCATCTCTGTTACCGCTTTTGTACATCTCCGCGTATCTCCTTTGCGTCGAACAAAGAGACCTTTAAAACTTGTCACTGGCGCTTGTCCCAGATCAATTGACGTAGGTATTTTCATGAACCCTAATCAATAATCAACGTAAATACCCTTAGCAATTATTTCCTTGCATTTTGGGCAACTTTAGGGCAGAATAACACTGGTTAGACGCTTTTCTTTGGAAAGAACCATTTGTGGAATTGAAAAAATTCAAATATTTATTCTTACATAAAAATATTACGAAATAGATTATATTTACACATCAGTCATTTAATCCATATTTGTTACCCCTTTACACTTTTGATCGCATAGAAAAGCTAGGAGGGACTAAAACCCCTCGTGCAAGAGCATAATTTAGGATTCAGAGAAGGAATGCAGTTTATTTTCTCATTTTGTAATGTTTACTTTTTAATAAACCCGCAATAATTTAAATATTAGAAAAATTATTCTTATCACGTAAATTTTATAAACAAATCCTAAAAATAAAAAATATATATATTATTCTAAGATTTTTTGGTCATTACTGTAGTTCCATAGATAAATATTAGGCTCTTATTAAGTGCATTCTATTAACATTTAATCAACTCTCTATTAAGTTCACTTATATATATATATATATATATATATATATATATATATATATATATATATATATATATATATATATATAGGTTAGGTAAGAGTAATAGTAAGAATTCTTTAATCGGCTAGAGAAGTCTCCTGGAGTTCCTCAACCTTCTTCAGGAGCGTCACCCATACGGCTGGGTATTCATCCATTTCTCTATAAAGAGAAATTTCAAGAAGCCTTTTCGTGAGAGAAGGCGTTTACTTTAACATAAAACGAGAATGCGAATGCTCCCGCGGTTCTTCATCTATCTATTGTTTTGGAATTGAAGACTACTGAGAATTAGGAGTGGAAATAGTCAAGAAGAAAGCTCTGTTGGGAGAGATTATTTGGGTTGGATGAATATGTATTGGTTTATGTGCTAAACAATTTAAGAGAACAAAGGCAATCATTTAGTTCTGGATTTGGTTGTCTAATGTATAAAGATTAGAGAATTCTTAATTTTAAAGAAGAGGAAGCAGAAGTTAATAGACTGAAAGATTCAGAATGAACGGGGTAGTTATATTTTTGAGAATGTTGTGTAATTGAAGATAATTTAGGGGTTGAAAGGGGAATATTGGTTCCTTGTGAACCAAGTGTTTTGCATTCCTACATTTTAGTTGTAGACTTGTTTAGCTCACATAGCGTCTTTGGCAGGTCGCACACGTAAATTAATATCCAATAAAGAATCGCAAGTACAAACGAACAAATTCCTTGTGGCTAAAGTAGCAATCAATGGAGCGGGGATTGGAATTTATTGGGATAAATTGATGTCGTTCGTTCGAATCCCGTTGGATGCGATGTTTCATATGTATTATATTATATTTTATTATATTATATTATTTATCAGGTGAGTTGGTACTCGGAGATTTCAATGTAAATATTCTCTTAAGTATGAATTTAACGGTTATCAAATTTAACTTTCTCTTTGACCAATCTATTGTCAACCTACAATAAAAAAATATTAAACTTCCTCTATTTACTTTTTAATAATGTTAGGTATAATAAAATATCGTGAAAATAAAAAAAAAGCGACAGAAGTTAAGATGTAGAGAATATCTCAATCAAATGGGCTTAAACAGAGCTCTTTGCAAAAGGCTGGTCCGTTTCTGGTCATCGATACAGCCGCAAACTTGTTTTTTGATACCGACACTTTGAAAAGTTGAATTTACCTTGTGTGCTAAAAGTACTTGCCTTTAGTCTATGTTACTCTCTATTCTAGGTAACTATTAGACATAACTTTTTTATCAAGTAAAGAAAAACAAAACAATGTCAAGATTGTTTTCATATTCTACAAAGAACTTATTTAAGACATTAAAAATACATATTCAATTAAATTTGACCTTCATATTACAGTCCCATCAGCAATATATGGCACATATCTGTTCTTTTCATCTTTTCAACTGCTTCCACCCTTCTAGGAAATAAAACAAACCTCATTTTTCAATAATTATTATCACAAGTTTGCTCCTTCCTCGTACTTACCAGTGGAGCTGAAGCCATCATATTACGAAAACGTTGATTGGTACCATACACCACAATGTCGCTACTCTAAGCAGAATTGCTCACTTTCTTGTCATCGCGATAACCAGGATTCATGTCTATGTGATAATATAATAAAATTTCTGCTCTCTCTGATGAACGCCTCGAAATCCCCGCTTACAAAATGGTCTTTGGTCGCAAGAAATACACAGTGAATTCTGAGGTAAGTAAATTCAGTGGCTTTTATTAACGTTGTTATCCATTTCAAAGGAAATAGAATAAAATTGTTTTGAAGAAATGGCTTAAAAATTATAATAATCACTTTTAGAACCATGGGTACCAACGTGTTCATGTAAAACGTATAATTCCATTCTTTTCTGTTTTGAATTAAAAAATTTAAAATTTTTGAAACGTTAAATCAGGGGTTGCCAACTCGTATCAGATGCGACACGCATGGCGCAATGGATAATTTGGTATGTCGCATCAAGACCCTTTTGATTCTAAATAAAAAAAAAATAGAAGACATGATATAAATCGGCAATGCGTGACACAACGCAAGAAAAGAAATAAAAGTTAAACTTAAATTTGTGTAGAGATAAGAAGCCAAGCAGTGACTGAAACTTCTCAGGAACTTGTTTTATTGTTAGCTAAAAAGCTAAGTTCATTTGCTGGTGATGCAGAAACAATAAAATAATGTTTAGAATCATTTGCAAGAAATATAAGTACCATAAAAAGGGTAAATAAGGTAGCTGAACTACCTTTGTCAAAGCTAAGAGTAATCAGAAGAATTGAAGTACTCTCTTATGATATATTCGTCCAATTCAAACATCTTGTCAACATTGTACATTTTGTTTCTATCGCTGGACGAATCTGTCGGTATTTATGATACCGCTAAACTGAGTATTTTTATGAGGCAATTGACAAAATCTTCAATGTTTCTGAAGAACTTCTATCGTTTGAAGCCTAGAATGGCACAAAGAAATGAACGGATATCATTGAAAAGATTTGAATAAACTTGTTTTTATTTGCACAGATGAGGCTCTTTCAATGGTAGGAAAAAACAGTTGACACTGCAGGTTTGCTAGAAAAATTCTTTACTCGTTTCCTATTGAAATACCACTATTAGCTATTAAGAATACTAGTCAGAATAAAGCCTGAATTTATAAAGTTTTGTGAGCTTCTTGAATTGGAATATGGTCATCTTCTTCTTCCTTGTAAAGTTTGTTGGCTTTCCAGAAAGAAGGTGTTAGTGCAACCTGGAAATACCTTTTTAGATATTTTTAGTAAAAAAAGAGAGTCGAAGAGAGAGAACTACTATCGATAGCTTTGGGTTATTTGACTATTCTTAATTAATATGTCCAGTCATCGCAATGATATAAAACAAAAAATACAGAGAAAAATAAAGTAATCTATAAATTAGTAAATGATATCAGTACGTTAAAAAAATTAAGATTGTGGATTTCTCAGAGAATAAACCAGAAATTTGGACTAGTTTCCATATTGTGGATTTCTCAGAGTAGAAACCAGAAATTTGGACTAGTTTCCATATTGTGGATTTCTCAGAGTAGAAACCAAAAATTTCCACTAGTTTACATATTATGTATTTCTCAGAGTAGAAACCAGAAATTTGGACTAGTTTACATATTGTGGATTTCTCAGAGTGGAAAGCAGAAATTTGGACTAGTTTACATATTGTGGATTTCTCAGAGTAGAAATCAGAAATTTAGACTAGTTTCATATTGTGGATTTCTCAGAGTAGAAACCAGAAATTTGGACTAGTTTCCATATTGTGGATTTCTCAGAGTAGAAACCAGAAATTTGGACTAGTTTCCATATTGTGGATTTCTCAGAGTAGAAACCAGAAATTTAGACTAGTTTCCATAGTGTGGATTTCTCAGAGTAGAAATCAGAAATTTGGACTAGTTTCCATATTGTGGATTTCTCAGAGTAGAAATCAGAAATTTGGACTAGTTTCCATATTGTGGATTTCTCAGAGTAGAAATCAGAAATTGAGACTAGTTTCCATATTGTGGATTTCTCAGAGTAGATATAAAATTTTTTGACTAGTTTCCATATTGTGGATTAATCAGAGTAGAAACTAGAAATTTGGACTAGTTTCCATATTGTGGATTAATCAGAGTAGAAACTAGAAATTTGGACTAGTTTCCATATTGTGGATTTCTCAGAGTAGAAACCAGAAATTTGGACTAGTTTCCATATTGTGGATTTCTCAGAGTAGAAACCAGAAATTTAGACTAGTTTCCATAGTGTGGATTTCTCAGAGTAGAAATCAGAAATTTCGACTAGTTTCCATATTGTGGATTTCTCAGAGTAGAAATCATAAATTTAGACTAGTTTCCATATTGTGGATTTCTCAGAGTAGAAACCAGAAATTTAGACTAGTTTCCATAGTGTGGATTTCTCAGAGTAGATATAAAAAAATTTGGACTAGTTTCCATATTGTGGATTAATCAGAGTAGAAACCAGAAATTTGGACTAGTTTCCATATTGTGGATTTCTCAGAGTAGAATTCAGAAATTTGGACTAGTTTCCATATTGTAAATTTCTCAGAGTAAAAATCAGAAATTTGGACCAGTTTCCATTGTGTGAATTTCTTAGAGTAGAAACCAGAAATTTAGACTAGTTTCCATATTGTGCATTTCTCATAGTAGAAACTAGAAATTTGGATAAGTTTCCATTAGTGGATTTATCAGAGTAGAAAACACGAAATTTAGACTATTTCTCATATTGTGGATTTCTCAGAGTAGAAAGCAGAAATTTAGACTACTTTCCACATTGTGCATTTCTCAGAGTAGAAATCAGAAATTTAGACTAGTTTCCATATTGTGGATTTCTCAGAGTAGAAACCAGAAATTTAGACTAGTTTCCATAGTGTGGATTTCTCAGAGTAGATATAACAAATTTGGACTAGTTTCGATATTGTGGATTAATCAGAGTAAAAACCAGAAATTTGGACTAGTTTCCATATTGTGGATTTCTCAGAGTAGAAATCAGAAATTTGGACTAGTTTCCATATTGTGAATTTCTCAGAGTAAAAATCAGAAATTTGGACCAGTTTCCATATTGTGAATTTCTTAGAGTAGAAAGTAGAAATTTAGACTAGTTTCCATATTGTGGATTTTTCAGAGTAGAAACCAGAAATTTAGTTTTGTTCCAATATTGTGGATTTTTCAGAGTAGAAATAGGAAAATTTGACTAGTTTCCATATTGTGGATTTCTCAGAGTATAAACCAGAAATTTGGACTAGTTTCCATAGTGTGGATTGCTCAGAGTAGAAACCAGAAATTTAGTTTAGTTTCCATATTGTTGAATTCTCAATGTAGCTACCAGAAATTTAGACTAATTTCCATATTGTGGATTTCTCAGAGCAGAAATCAGAAATTTAGACTACTTTCCACATTGTGGATTTCTCAGAGTAGAAATCAGAAATTTAGACTAGTTTCCATAGTGTGGATTTATCAGAGTAGATATAAAAAATTTGGACTAGTTTCCATATTGTGGATTAATCAGAGTAGAAACCAGAAATTTGGACTAGTTTACATATTGTGGATTTCTCAGAGTAGAATTCAGAAATTTGGACTAGTTTCCATATTGTTAATTTCTCAGAGTAGAAATCAGAAATTTGGACCAGTTTCCATATTGTGAATTTCTTAGAGTAGAAACCAGAAATTTAGACTAGTTTCCATATTGTGGATTTCTCATAGTAGAAACCAGAAATTTAGATAAGTTTCCATTAGTGGATTTATCAGAGTAGAAAACACGAAATTTGGACTAGTTTCCATATTGTGGATTTCTCAGAATAGAAATCAGAAATTTAGATTAGTGCCATATTGTACATCTCTCAGAGTAAAAACCAGAAATTTAGATTAGTTTCCATATTGTGGATTTCCTAGAGTAGAAACCAGAACTTTGGACTAGTTTCCATATTGTGGATTTCTCGGAGTAGGAATTAGAAATTTAGACTAGTTTCCATATTGTCGATTTCTCAGAGTAGAAACTAGAAATTTGAATAAGTTTCCATTAGTAGATTTATCAGAGTAGAAAACACGAAATTTGGACTAGTTTCAATATTGTGGATTTTTAAGAGTAGAAACCAGAAATTTGGACTAGTTTCCATATTGTGGATTTCTCAGAGTCTAAACCAGAAATTTGGACTAGTTTCCATATTTGACTAATTTCCATATTGTGGATTTTTAAAAGTAGAAAACAGAAATTTGGACTAGTTTCCATATTGTGGATTTCTCAGAGTTGAAACCAGAAATTTTGACTGGTTTCCATATTGTGCGGCGCTGAGTTGGGTTGGCTTGCCGTCCAGTTGTTAAGTTAAAGAAGAACTTCCCAACTAGGACAATTATCGTTTTCTTGGTTACAAGTACTACGTGTGGTTGGTAATTGTCATGAAGTAGCAGAATTACGAACCAGAAAAACCACTAACATCAACTCAAGGAGGAGGTTCAGGAAAGAACTAAAGGGGTGAAAGTCAGATGTGAAAGACTAGTTAAAGGGAGAAAGAATATTGATAATTTACTTCACAATTATATTTCTTTAAAATAATAATTTAAACTAATAGTTATCGATTCTATTCTTAAATATATTTACTATAGTGATTTTAACCTTCAAGGGCAAGTTATTCCAAAAGATTGTTATTTTATATGAAAAGAAGTTTTATGTTATCACAATGTCCAATCTATTTTTCTAGTGACCCCTTGTTTTTCTAGCTCAAATATTGATTTATAATTAATATTAGTTAAGCCTCTTAGTATTTTAAAGACCGTAATAATTTGGCCGGGTAGATGATGATCATCTAATGAAAGTAAAGCGATGTTCTTTAATCTTTCTTCGTAAGATCTATTTCTAAGTTCTGAAATTAATTTTGTCGCTCAGCGCTGGATGCATTGTAATGCTATTTTCTTCCGCATATATGGACATAATTAATCAAAATGAGTTCTTACAATCGCTATTAAGGGCAAAGTTTCCTTAAAACCTATTTACCTTTTGTGAGTTTCAGCTTATTGTTTCGAAAATTTTAGAATATTCGAGATTAAGGCATCTAAATATTTCCCTATTTTGACCATCCAAAATTTGGCCACCAACATTATAATCTCTTCTGAAGTTTTTATGACCTATTTGCTCTTGCACTTATCCATAATGAAATGCATCTACCATCTTTCCAACCATTTGACTATGTCAAATTTTCTTTGCAAGTTTTCACTGTCACTATTATATTTTCCCCTAGTACCTAGTGGCATTAGGATATTTTTAAATTTTACATAATAAATTCGTATCAAGAGCTATTAAAAAGGCAAGGGTCCGTAAGCAGATTCCTCAAGAACACAGCTCACGATCAATGCCCTTGTTGAGCTATTTCTACAGATGGCCGCTTTAGCAAAATGAGGTATTTCCATTGACAACTCTGCCTACGGTTTTCAAGCCAGACTCTAATCTATTTTAGTACGTTGCCACTATTCCGTACACTTTTAGCTTTATGAGTTATCTATATCTTCGGTAAATACATTATATCAAAATGTTTATTTAAAGCCTACACCAGATCTCAAAGACTAGTTAAAGGGAGAAAGAATATTGATAATTATCTTCACAATTATATTTCTTTAAAATAATAATTTAAACTAATAGTTATCGATTCTATTCTTAAATATATTTACTATAGTGATTTTAACATTCAAGAGCAAGCATCGTAAAAGGGGCGGGTGAAATCTCTACTTGACTTACCATTATTTACTTATCTATAAAATCGACTGGGCTGCTGTTTTGTCAAAGGTGCAAGATTTTGTTCTCTGTTCTTATTCTGCGTTTGACAATGCGACGATAATAAAATAAATCATTATAAGATTCATGACACTATTGTGGATTTTCGAAATTTCATACAATCCGTTACGTTCTCTTAAGCACTTTTTAATATCAATATTTATAGACAGCCCCTGATTCGGTCTGTGAAAGTTCTAGGTTTATAGCCCACTATTTCGTTATTTAATGTGAAAAATGAAACGTGAAAATTATTCTACATTTCCTGGGCATTTCGACGTTGATTGTTTTATCCGTATATACACGTATTTAGCGCGCAAAAAAGAACAATATTACAAAATCTAAAGTTGGGTATAAAATCAGAGCTCTCCCTAACATTTTTACGAATATTTAGATAAAATCGAATTATGTTGTGATCTTAGTAGTCTAGAGTTTGCCTACGTAAATTTTTTATACTAATTTCTTTTCATTAGTCCAAATTAATTATAAGATATTCTGTTCACGTGTCGGTTCTTCTACTTTTTGATGGAGGAACTTATCCTTTATTTAGTCTAGATGCCAATTCTCTGCATTGTATACCGTTTCATTTAGAAAATCTGTGTTCAGAAAATTGAAGTAGCTATATATGACCGTTACCTTTTCCAAATTAGGAAGAATAATACCCCAATCTTCCGTTTGCCTTGGCGGCAGATAAATCACGACAAAATCTATTATCTAACTCTTTATCTTGAATTTAATAACTGAAATTTTAGACGTAATATCTACTTTGATTCTTGTGTTTCATAACCAGACTAGTTAGATTTTTGTGTATAAAATAATGTCTCCACTTTTTCTTCTAGACCTACATACACCTATTCAAAGATTTCATAGATAGGTAAGTTTAAATCTTTAACAAGGCTGATTTAGAATTTTCTATCCTTGTATTTGTAGCAGCGACAATATCAAAATCTCACATGTAATTAAGACCTTCAATTTATCGATCTTGTTCTTCAACCGAAGCGCGTTTGTGTTAAAAGCCTAACAAGTTTCGAGTTAAATTTCCACAACTTTGATTCTGTGCGTGTTTATTACATTGTTGCGAACATCTCTTTCCTCTTTACCGTCTGATACAGTCATGCTAGAAAATCGATCAAGGTTATTATTCTTGCCCCCTGCCATCATGATAAAGAGTTACAGAGACGAAGAAATGTATACTGTATGACAATAAGTTTATACTAATTTGTTCATGTTCTCAAGTTATGAAGACAATGGAAGCGGCTGTGGATTTAGTGGAGGCGCTCATAAACGAGGCAAGATGATCTCAAGGTCATTGATGAGGCAAGAATGACGGAACGCAATGTGTGTGGTTATGCGACAGAAAGGGCGCATTAGCGGACGATGTCTAAAATCCTTATCTCTCAGCCGATAGCTACTACTAGAGAGTAGGAAATGAGTCGCACTACTAAATCATATTTGGTACTCAACTTAGTTATAAGACTCGTATCATCAATACCCATCCAAGAGAGAAATGACGTAGATTAAAATAACTATACAAAACTAGAACAAATCCGGGATTTATACAGCTAAATGTAAATATTTTCTGTGGATTTAGGGGCAAAGGATGTTTTTGTTTATGATCCACACCCTTTCTTGGTATTCAGTGTCATTATACGATCAGCGATTTGCCTGTTCTTGCGAATCTGTGGGAATGTATGTATGTATGCTTCCATATGTACAAATGTATGCCACTGTAGTTCCTTTTCTGCGAGGTCAGAAAATGTCATTCATCTCACTGAAGATTCCAAAGAGATCGGAAAGCCAAAATTGATTAGGAACGGAAGTGTCTCAGGCTTTAGGTTTCTTACATAACTGTCTGAAGGGGTTCGAGCTGACTTAGACAGTGGAAGAGTTTTCTCTCCTTATTTTTATATTTTTTATTGGTAATTTGTGTATTGAACTTTGAAGAGTGTTTTAGGATTGGACACTTAAAGAGTTTTGTCTCATTATTTTTATTGGTAAAGTACATTAGATTGTGTATCGAATTTGAGGTGTGTTTTAAGTTTGGACACTTAAAGAGTTTTAACTCATTAATTGATAAGATAGATTAGATTGTGTATGGAACTTTGAGGATTGTTTTAAATTTCTCACAAACACAAGACTAGAATTTATAAAGTCTTTAGGGAAGTTAACCTTCAGTTTGAAATTACGGAGAAACAGGCCTTAAGAGGCAGTCGCCAGATTAGCGCTGAACAGAAATCTGACGGGAAGTCTCTGGAAACAAATTAGAAACATGTCTCCCATATGTGTCTTTGCAGCTTCGGTGAATTCACTTAGAGACAGCTTTAAGAGTATAAAGTGTATATGGTAGTGGCTAAGAGCAGCTATAAAGAGCATGGACTTTGAAGATTGGAATATTAGCCTCAGTTTTAGAGCGGTAGGAGAGAAATATCCTGGCTGCTTTATCGAATCATTGATTCGGTGATTAACCATCAAGCAAATGATTAAACGACTTTACAATTGCAATTTCTCTCAGGTTATATAGAGACAATTTATATTGACCTTACCCCTATTGATCGAAATGATTGGCTTTGGCATCTTAAATCAAGAGGTCCATGCATGAGGACTCGCTAAAATAGATTCTACAGCAGATAGATCAAGGAAGGGATAGTATTTTTTCAGTTAGTGTATGTATCTACCAACGAAATATATGAGATAAATAAAGCCTTGATCTATCCGTATACTAAAGTATCGTCCCAGAAGAACAGATCGCCTGTATTTCTATCACATCTTCTATAAATTTTGCTAAAGAAATTCCCTAGTTTTCAAAATTAGTGTACGATTTTCTCTAGATATAAACTACACGTAAGCAAAGGTTACGCGCATTTGGATGAATCAAACGAAAGTTATCGGCATAAAATCATCCGAACGCTTAGATTTCTTGTAAAGAGAAACGGATGTGTTTGTATATCTACTAACTTTAGTTCAATCTCACGTACGTTAGGTCATTCACCTGCCAGCTGTCGTCCAGGTAACAGGCATATCAAATCTGTACGCGTCTATCTATCCGCGAGTTGTACGTAAATCTGCGCCGCCAAGATGGTCTTTCAATTGGAGCCATTGTAGAGACTGTCAAGCAACATTCAAAGAGTTGTCCAAAATATTCTGTCAACCTATGATAAAAAAAGGATTACTGAACAATTCCGAAAATTGTCAATAAGGACCGTTTTAAGACGACTGCAGCAGGTTTTAGAGCGATTATTGTGATTCTGGCGATCAATGTCTCCATGCAGAATCTGTCACGTCGGATGGAAGAAGATAATTTTTACGCTCGCATATTCGGAGCAAGCCATTGATCCACCTAGAGAATAAGAATGCTCCTTTTGCATTCGCTACTGAGCATGTTGCATGATCGGATGACCAATAGAGCTAAATTCACTTCAGTGGCGAATCTAAGTTTAATTTGTTCGAATCCGATGGTACGACGTTCGTTCATCCAAGAGCAGGCGAAGTTTTGTTTTGTCAATTACACCAAAATGAGCTTGAAGTTTTATGGATAATGTGTCATGCTCTGAATGGGGGAAGGGTGTTTCGGTAGAAGGCACGGGGTAATTTGTGCGCTTACGAGGCACAATACATGCACAAGTGTACAAGGAATTTCTGGGATAACATGCTGTGCTCTATCTGCGAGCCTCCGAAGCGCAATTTGAAAGTTTCAGGTAGGATAACACCCCTTGCCACAGAGATAATTCGATGAAGACCTTCTTGGACCATAACCACATCACTGTTATGAACTTCCCTGCACAGAATCTGACCCTGAATCCCATTAAAAATGTTTAGAAGACACACAGAGATAGGTCTAAATCGAGAGAGATCCGTAAACAGTTCAAGAACTCTGGGAAACTCTTCAAAAAGAATGGAGCATTTTGCTGTGCAAGTGTGTCTGTCCACAGATGGTTTGCTCTTGAGGCAGATATTGGGAGAGAAATACAGACATTATGAACTTTATGTCCGTACTCTATAATACCGAGCATGATGGATATTAAATCGCTTTTAATGTGGCTTTGTTAAATTGCTCATGTATGGTTGCTGGCAGGATATGCAAATCCATTCAAGATAATTTATATGTTTACACACTGAGGGAAAAATTCAGTGTTTAACTACAAGAGGAAGCATTGCTCTGAACTCTGAGTGCTACAACTCGAGTGAGAGAGTGAAACTCTTTTCCTTAGAGGAAACAAGAAGAAGTAATAGAACTGAACTTTAAGAAAAGTCGACAATAATGGGAGAGAGTGTGTGTGTGTGTGTGTGTGAGAGAGAGATAGAGTTTTGTATGTGTGAGAGAAAGAGACAGAGAGGGTGTGTGCATGTGTGTGAGAGAGAGAAAGAGAGAGAGATAAAGTGTGAAAATGTGCGAGAGAAGCTGTGAGAGAGTGTGAAAGAGTGTGAGAGTGAGAAATGGCGAGAGAGATAGTGAGAGAGAGAGAGTGAGAGTGTAAGATAGAAAGAGAGAGTGAGAGTGTAAGAGAGAGGGGGAGCGAGAGAGTGAGAGTGTAAGAGAGAGGGAGCGAGAAAGAGAGGAGGGGCGGCGCCTTATCGGCTGGCGACCGAGACCCTTCGATATCTGAACCCAAATTTGGTAAAAATCGATACATTGATTGGCCTTTCACAAATATAATTTCAAATTTATGAACACACTTCCTTCCCTCATCTATAAGGAATTACAACACAAACAGTGGCATAAAATCAAAGTTTGATGTGATATCAGAAATAACATCGAATTTTTAATTTCAAACTTTTCTTTGCCCGTACCCCCCCCCCCCTCCCCCCATCCAGGAGATCGTGGTATAATCATTACTGGAGAAAGAAGAATTACTCGAGTTCCTTCATTCTTAGACAAGAATCGTAAGTTATTTTTGTTCTGCCTGAATGACCTTTCTGACATCCCCTGAGTCTTCGTCGAATATGAGGCATAAAATATTATCTGTATCTATAAGATGCTCGATCGATCCCTCCGGCTTCAAAGTTGCTCGCTCATAACTAACGGTTATTCTGCCGTATGAAAAGTTTACTTATTCTAACTACATATAATATATGATATTATATGACATTATATGATAGTAAGAATGCACCACTCCCCTGAATCTGCCTTCACCCCCCACCCCCAACTAATAATAATAATAAAATAAAAATCATAATAATTAGCAATTAAAGATATTTTTCTGGCACAATATAAGAATTTCAAACAATATGTAACTGTATTTATTTGCGACAGGACTTTTTATCTCGGGGCAACGCCGGGTACATATCCTAGTGAATTATACATCAGACCAGAATCCTTAATTACGAATGTATCTTAATGGAATTTAATTATATATTAAAAATAACTGAAAATTTTCGTGAAAACAGTAAAGTATATGCAATTAATCGCATCGTATAGAGATAGTGATGTTTGGGCCTTACACGGAAGATACCAACCGTCTTGCATTGTCCTCGGCGTGGAGTTTTGTTTCTGCCCTACGGAAGGCGTGACGCTTAAAGTGCGACAACTAATCCTAATCTTTCCGCTACGAACATGAATTCCCAGTTCTTATGGCATCAAATTTAGTTGGGATACTTTATGCTACAGGGTGTGCTTGGATTATAGGTAGCTGACTTCCTTTGAAGTTCTTGGGAAGTTAAAGGATTTCTTGGTGTTTAGCATTGTAAAGGTTTTAATGGGTTTGATCACCTTGCTAATTAAATCATACTTTATGCAAAAACCTATCAATGGGGATCATGAGGGTCATTTTTAGTGCCTTGAACTAGTTATCCAACTAGTTCCTTCTTTTGAAAGTTCTTTGTTGCCAAAACAATATCAGAGGCGGATGGTGCGTATCAGGGGTGTAGGCATAATAAAAAGATGTAAGGTCCAGGCAAGGGGTGTAGAGACCGTACAAGGAGTGTATAGTAAATACGAGGGGTGTAGGATCAAAGTCTTTCTCCCTTAGTCTCCCGGGAGTTCAGAAGGAGCAGAGATGGCATCTGGTCCCAATGATCTATAAAGAACAACATTAAGTAATCCTGGAATGGAGGAAAACTAGCCTTCGGGATTCGAACACGACGCGATACCAGCAACATGACTTATTTTCTTCTTCTTCCTTCCTTCATCCGATTATCTTAGCTAATCACTTTTTTTTGCCATTGTCCTCCTTCTAATCATTCATATTCTCATCATTGGGGCGTCTCATCTTCCCCACACTGCAATCCTAATTTGTATTCAGGAGTTTCACGGCTCCGCTACCAGGAACGAAGGCTTTTTTTCCTCTCCTTGATGTAGGTTAGGGACATACGATTGAGAGAAGCCTCAATATATGGAACCCCTCTCCCCCTCATTCATTTGCCCCCCCCCCCGATTAATCTCGGGAAAAAAAAACCCTCCCCCTTTTTTATTGGCATCACTGGATTATTCGACAATAATGGCACCCGATTCGGTAGTGGCAAATTCAAGGAGAGGCGAGACCATGAAACGAATGTTAGGTTGCAAGTGGGGAACCCATTTCGTCTGTCACAGCCTTATAGTCCGAAAGCCAATGTGATGGAAGAAAGAAGGAACAAATGGGCCATGGGCCATAGTGGGCCATGGTGGGCCATGTTATATCAGGATCAAGAGAGATGGCAGGCACAAAAGTTTTAGTAACAAGGAGTAACAAGGAAAGAAGGTACCCTAGAAGACCTTACGGTCCATTCAATGAGGGTACCTTTGGACTAGCAGTCGAGCGGGTACATCTCTGCTCAAATGCTTTACGTCCTTAAACGGTCACATTTCAAGACCCTGTCTAGTCTTGACTTGAACTGGTCAACAGATTCACTGTTGACAACTTCAAATGGAAGTGCGTTCCAACTACCGCAGATACTGTACGTGAAAAATTTTCCCCACAGATCGCGGTTGTAACGCTTCAGTTCAAGTTTAAAGCCGTGTCAAGTGGTGGAGCAATATTAAAGATATTTGTGCGATAATAGAAAAAACACACACACGCACACACACACATATATATATATATATATATATATATATATATATATATATATATATATATATATATATATATACAGGGTGTCCACAAAGTCTGGGTACATATTATTTAATTATAATGTTAAGAAATTATATTTTCAATATGATTTCCATTATTTGCAATGCATAATTCGATGCGCCTTGCTAAATTCGTGTGAACTCGATTGAATAGGTGTACATTGCCGTCGATTTCAGCACACTGACTGATAATGCGTTCTCTCAAGTGGTTTAGATTTGCAATCTTCATTAAGTAAACTTTCTCTTTTAACATACCCCAGAAAAAGAAATCAAGGGGAGGAAGGTCTGGTAAACAAGGGGACCACTCCAAATGACCTCTTCTTCCAATCCAGTAAGGAAAAGTGCCATTCAGTTAATCTCTAACATTTGTAGCAAAATTGGCAGGGGCTTCATCCTGCTGAAACCAGTCTGGAAGTCCCTCGCCTAGGCGCTTAATTTGAGGCATTAATTTGTCTCTCAACATGCTCAGATAAGTCTCATCGGTTACATGTTCTTCAAAGAAGAAGGGTCCTAGCACATGAGCTTTCCACAAACCACACCACACCATCAACTTTTGGCAGCCTTGCTGTTTGGATGGATCCATCCAATGTGGATTGTCTTGAGACTAGTATCGAAAATTCTGTCTGTTGACTTCACCATTAACATAAAACAAAGCTTCATCACTGAACAACAAAGTGTCTTTAGTAAAATTGATATTTTCATCTAATTTATCTGAAAACCATTCGCACATCTGCATTCGTCTTTCGGGGTCGTTTTCATTTAAGTGATGCAATATCTGTAATTTGTACGGATGGAACTTCTGCTCTACCAGGATTTTGTGGATAGTTGACCTTGGAACACCCAACTCCATGGATGTCCGACGAAGTTATTTCTTTGGGCTAGCAGCAATCTTGGCCATGACAACCTCTTTCGTTTCCTCTGAAGTCTTTGGTCGCCCGGAACGGGGTTTGTCCAAGACACTGCCTGTTTCTTTAAACTTCGTGACCAATTTCCCGACGGCAGTAAAATAAATAGGTTGCGATCAGGGTGTCGAAGGTTAAATTCATCGGCGATTTTGCGATAAGACCATCCTTCTCGTACACTTAAGAGTACCAACTCGATTCTTTCTTCTTTAGACAGAGCCATCATTCGATCTGGGGAGGAAAAATAACATAAATAAATAAAATATTAAAATTCCTATGTACCCAGACTTTGTGGACACCCTGTATATATATATATATATATATATATATATATATATATATATATATATATATATATATATATATATATAGAGAGAGAGAGAGAGAGAGAGAGAGAGAGAGAGAGAGAGAGATTAAAAGATAGAGAAAGAAAGAGAGAGGGAGAGAGATATGAGAATTGAAATAACGTTTAACTCAGGCGGGCCTCTGAGTGTAATATTGACGGCAAGAAGGATCAAGTGCAGCTGATGGTGATTTCAGTTCCCGATTTTGTTACAAAGGAGTGCGACGGTTTAATTTCCTCTCGCGTTTTAAACTTCTATAATGTGGTGTAGGGTGTAATTTTAAGATAAAGCTAAACTTTTGTATGTAATGTGGTGAATTTCATAATTTTCGACCTTACCATTTCATCATGAGACTTTTAGTCCCGTCCATTGTTTACAATGACCAACGCAGCGATTGTTTGGCGACATCGCGACGCATTCGAGGCGACCTCTGAGCCCAAATTTGTAGACTAAATTAAACATGAAGAAAGCTGAGATCCGAATCAAAGAGTTAGAAAAGTTGATGAATTCAGATTGAAATGGATGGACAAATTGATGGTTAAAATACCATCGATTCCTCACCGCCAGTTTTCTGTGTAAGTTTTATTTTGCAATAGAGAAAAAGGAACTAACTAACGAGGATATTTATTCCCAAGCACAGTGAGAATGGAAAAGATAAAAACTCGGTTATTTAAAGAAGCTTACAAAGGACAATGAATTAACTAGGAATCCTTATCAATCGTTCATATTGGGCCCGGAAGGGAGAAACGATGGTATGGCGAATGGGCTTTGAGCCTCCTGTCTGGACTAAAACCTGAGGGCTCATTATCCCTTTGTTAAGGGTTTATTTTGCATTAGTCCTCCTCTCATTCTTTCTCCCTTTCCGGCAAATGAAGAGTGAGTTCGTATAAATGATTTCCTATCCTCCACATGCGAACAGCCCTGTTCCCTTCGGTAATTTTAGGGCGTAGGTTCTCTAAGCATATTATTTCATCCTTCATCCTCGCATACCATCTCACCAACCCAATTTTCACTGCTTTTTTGTATGTTGTGGAAGTTTTCCATCTCAATGCGAGGAGATTCTCTTTTCAACATTTCCCTCTGCTCACTTTTATAAGGTTGCGGGATTGAGGCGATAAGTTAAGATGTTTTGGTGATCTGTCGGCTATTTTCCCCGAGGCGTTTCAATGTTGATAAAAACACAGGCCAATGATCAATTGACAAAAAGAACAACCGCTGTAATCGGAAGCATCAAGTCAAAAGAAAGCAGCTAAGCTGACGCTGTCAAGAGGAGCCCAATGACAAAAAGAACAACGGCCGTTGGTGGAAGCATCAAGGTATAAAAAGCAGTCAAGCAGACGCTGTCACAAGGAGTGTATTGAGAAAAAGAACAACAGCCTTAGGTAAAAGCATCAAGACATAAGAAAGCAGTCAAGCAGACGCTGTTAAGAGGAGTCTATTGACAAAAAGAACAACGGCCGTAGGCGGAAGCAGCAAGGCATAAAAAAATCAGTCAAGCAGACGCTGTCAAGATGAGTCAATTGACAAAAAGAACAATGGCCATAGACGAAAGCATCAAGATATAAGAAAGCACTCAAGCAGACGCCGTCAAAAGGAGTCCATTGACAAAAAAGAACAAAGGCCGTAGGCGGAAGCATCAAGACATAAGAAAGTACTCAAGCAGGCGCTGTCAAGAGGAGTCAGTGACAAAAAAGAACAATGGCCGTAGGCAGAAGCATCAAAACATCAGAAAGCACTCAAGAAGACGCTGTCAAGAGGAGCCAATTGACAAAAAGAACAACGGCCATAGGCGTAAGCAACAAGGCATAAAAAAACACTCAAGCAGACGTTGTCAAGATGAGTCTATTGACAAAAAGAACAACGACCTCAGGCAGAAGCATCAAGACATAAAAAAGCAGTCAAGCCGACACTGTTAAGGGGAGTTGGTGGCCGTACGCAACGAAATGTAGTCAAATAGAGAGAGTGAAAGCCTATTAACGGGGAAAATATGATAAAACCTTATCTAAATAATCAGTAAATGGTATTTTACAGTTTTTAGGGGATCTTTAGTTCCTGCTGAAGCACCGAGGTCCCTCCTAGGACTATAAGGGTAGAGACCCCCTCCTCAGGCTTTGTGGGAAATACATGCAAAAGCGAAAAGGGAGAAATGATCTAGGTATTTGATAGGGTCTAGACCCCCTAAATTCACTAGTGTGTGACCCTTTAGTTATGGGGGGGGGAAGGCTTATAAAGGAAATTGGATTAAATGAATGAAGTAATGCCCCGAAAGATAGACCATTGATTTTAATGATTAATTTAACAAAAGAGAAGACAAGTAAATTATTGTAATCCAACGAGTGCTTACCAACCTCAAGAGAAGAGAAGCACATAAAAAAAAGAAATGGACAGAACAATCAAAAATATAAAAGAAAATCCCCTAAATAGAATATCTGAACAACCTTTTCCCTTAAATTCTGATACTAGAAGAGTGGCCTATCCCCCACCCCCGGAAGAAATCACACAAAGAGTATTGTGGTGGTTAGTTCAACAAACACACTCCAATTATGTAATATTTGATTTTCAATGTCAGGCGGGAATTATTTATTGATCAAGTCAAGTGACTGCAGCTTGCGTAAATGGAGAGCTTGTAGGTTAACTGTGATGCTCACACTTGGCGTAAAACAAGCGAGTGTTGAGTGAGTGGTGGGGCGATGAAAATACGATATATTTCGCATCTCTTCTCAGTGCCACTTAATAGGCTCGCGTGCCGCGTGAAATGAAGTTCCCACGTGTCGCCATCATAAGATTGCCAGCGGTGCCTAACTGTGCCCATACAAATCTAAGTAAGAATTAGTCCCTATCAGGCTTCTGATCTTGAATGGCGAGAAGATACGGTTCTTGTGCAGCTCGTGGCACTCATAGGAACATAAGGGTGCCATGAGAATAGAGAGCAAGGATCATTAAAATGCTCTCACTTTTCTTTTTATTGTCAAATATTATTTCCATTTTTGTGCTAGTAGTTCAATAGTAATAGTGAACTAAAGGGCTCCAGAATATGGAAATAAACTTCTAGTATAAGTAATAAACACCTGGGAGTTGCATAATCACTAGTAGTTTTCTTTAAGATAAACAAAATAAATAATTAATTGCGAATCCCCAAACTGGGGTGAAATGAAAACCAAAAGGATGATTTTCAAGGTGAGTTTTTTTCTTAATTTTTATGTTTCAATTTCGCAACGAAAGTTCAACCAATGTTCATTCAAGTTGTCAAGAAATTACTTTGTCCTTATCAAACGGAAACGAGCAATCAGTGAGTGCAACGATTGACGGCGCGTTGCTGATGCACGAGCAGCCTCGCAGTGAAAAGGCCAATTATTAATGTGACCTTAAATAAATGACGTCAGAAAACTGAAGGCAATGGGAACGCATAGGGATCAAAACTAGATAGAACCATGGACCTCCAGTAGAAAGAGAAGATGGGATAGAAGAAATAGAGGATTTGCCTTCAACCTTGAGAAATGCATAGGGATCAATTCTAGATAGAACCATGGACCTCCAGTAGAAAGAGAAGATGGGATAGAAGAAATAGAGGATTTGCCTTCAACCTTGAGAAACGCTTAGGGATCTATCCTAGATAGAACCATGGATATCTCCAGTACAAAGAAAAGATGGGATAGAAGAAATAGAGGATTTGCCTTCAACCTTGAGAAATGCATAGGGATCAAAACTAGATAGAACCATGGACCTCCAGTAGAAAGAGAAGATGGGATAGAAGAAATAGAGGATTTGCCCTGAACCTTGAGAAACGCATAGGGATCTATCCTAGATAGAACCATGGATATCTCCAGTACAAAGAAAAGATGGGATAGAAGAAATAGAGGATTTGCCTTCAACCTTGAGAAATGCATAGGGATCAATTCTAGATAGAACCATGGACTTCCAGTAGAAATAGAAGATGGGATAGAAGAAATAGAGGATTTCGCTTCAACCTTGAAACAATCAATCCAGATGATTGGATTCAGTCTCAATATCGAGACAATAAATCCATCTAGAGGAGGGGATTTCGCCTCAACTTCGAAACAATCTGCCCAGACGATTGCATTTAGACTCAAACTCGAGAAATCCAATTTTGAGTTTTAGACTTCCTTTCAACCTTGAGACAATCAAGCTAGAAGATTGGATTTCGCCGAAACATTGAAATAATCAATCTAGATGATTGCATTTAGCTTCAAACTAGAGACAATTACTCAATCTAGAGTATTGGATTTCCTTTGACCAAAATGATAATTAATCCAGAAGACTGGACTTTGCCTCAAATTCGATACAATCAATTCCGAAGATTGCATTTGCTGCAACCTCGAAACAATCCATTTAGATGAATGGATTCCGACTCAACATCGTGACAATCAATCCAAAAGATTGGATTTCGCTTTAACCACGAGACAATCAATCTAAATGATTGGATTTCTCCTCAATCTCGAGACACTCGATCCATAAGATTGGATTTTAGCTCAACTTCGGGAGAATCAATTGATAAGATTGGATTTCGCCTTAACCTTGAGAAAATAAATCCAGATGATTGTATTTCACCCTAATCTCGAGACAATCAATCTAGGGGATTAGATTTCACTTCAACCTCAAGACAACCATTCCTGAGGATTGGATTTTGCAAAAATATCGAGACAATAAATCCTGAAGACTAGATTTCGCCGCACCTTCAAGACAATGAATCGAGAGGATTGGATTTAGTCTCAAGATCGAGATAATCAATCCAGACGATTAGGTTCGCCTAGAGCTCAAGGTAATAAATCCAGAGGATTGGATTTCACCTCAGCCTCGAGACAATCCTTCCAGAAGTTTGGATTTCGCATTAATGTCTAAGCAAACAACACAAAATATTGGATTGCACGCAAAGTCGTGATAATCAATCCAGAGAATTTTATTTCATCTCAGCTCGAGAAAAATTAATCGAGACAATCAAAGCAGAGGATTGGATTTCTACCAACCTTGATACAATCAAGCTAGAGGATTTTGATTTGGCATCCCCTTCGAGATAATCAATCCTAAGGATTGCGATTTCGCCTCAACGACGAGATAATCAATCCGCAAGATTAGGTAAGGCCTCAACCTTGAAACAATCGATCCAGAGGATGTTTTTTTTGCCTCAGCCACGCGAGAATCAATCAAGAGTTTTGGATTTTGCCCAACTTAAAGACAATCGATCCAAAGAATTGGATTTCACCTCAAGTTCGAGTCACTCAATCAAGAGGATTGGATTTCCTCCTTAACTCGAGAAAATAAATCCAGAAGATTAGATTTCGCCTTAATTTTGAGACAATCAATCGATGATTGGATTTCACCTCAACCTTGAGACAATCAATCCAGATGATTGGATTTAGCCTTAAGCGCGAGACAATCAATCCAGACAATTGTATTTCGGTTAAAGCTCGAGATAATAAATCCAGAGGATTGGATTTCGCTTTAATCTCGAACAAACACTACACAGGAGGCAAAAATCGTCCTCATTCAATCTGTCCCCGATCCAAGCAAATACGACTGTCGTCCAATGACTAAACGTTATTCAATATATAAAGGCAAACATCTAATTATGTCAAACTATAGAAACAGAGATTTTTTTTCAATTTTTTGAAACATAGAATTGTCAAATTGCGTATGATTGTCTGCGGTTAGTGGAAAGCAATAAATGACACCACCCGCTTCTTACAGCACCGTGGGGGAGGCCCTAGTCACCCCCAGGGAAGATAAATTTTCAGTCACGCGTTTCTCGCGGATCTAAAAAGATCCATTCGAAACAATAACTTACTACTTTGATCTTTCGCTGTTTTTAAAGAAATTAATTAGTGATAATTCTCCATTTTCTGTTAAAAAACAGCGAGATAAACGGAATAATTTTTTGGGGGGAGGGATGCTTTTTCCTAATTGCTGAAAAAAATCCGTGCTAGGTTGTTAGGATCGAACTAGGCACACTAGGGAAGGCGGGTACTTTTTTTATCTCAATTAAAGCAACGTCTTAGACTACTCGGCTACAGCTTTTGTGAAATTTCTCGACAAACACCGAGCCTACAGAATGGTGTCAGATTCAGCTAATGAAATATGAGTAAATAGAGCAGTTACTAATGTTACGGAGACATTTATAATTCCATATATAAATTTATCATCTAATATTATCAGGAATACAATCACTGTGCATGATAAGCGACTTTACCTATATGACACTGAATATGAGTGATAATAACGGGAAACAGGAAAAAAAAGGAAAGGATTAAAGAATTTCCCTCGGTAGTCTTATTTTTGGCGTCTCGGGTGATTAGGGTTTATATGGTTGGATCGCAAATTTCATTTCACGTACTTTTTTGATCGCGTGATAGAAAGTAGTGCGTCTGTTATTATTTTAGGCGACGTCATGGAAATAAAAGCTGGTTTCTTTGTCGACAAAGGAGTGTCGATTGCGTTGGAATCTTTTATGTGGGCCTGCGGAAGGATGTGAAACTGTTGCATATTTGAGTGTCTATTGCGAAGACATGAAAACACTCTTCTAGATGCTTAGGAATTTATGTACTTTGCAGCGAGAGTCCCGTTAAACTTATGGGTTCTACAGTATTCATCAAAGATTTAAGATCTAGACTAAATTAATTTTTGAAGATATTATTAATCTGGTTAGAAAATAAATTGCCAGGAAGCCTCTTGTTATATGCGTACAGCAGTTGCGCAGTGGAATAGAGGCTATCCGCTTTGGGAGAGCTACACATTGCTAACAGAATGGACGGGAAATCTATTTTTCGAGGTGGCCTTTTGCGAAAAGGCAAGTTTTCAAACTCCTATTTACGCCTTCCCCGAGAGAATTTATAGAGGGATTTCCCAGTGTGATATTCAAAGTCTCCGTTGCTCTAGATTGGAAGAGTTGGTTGAATATCTCAGAGTGGAATTACATTTCATTATTACGATTTTTCGACGCTGCTTCGAATCGTGATATGAAGCCGTTGAGTAATACTTCATTGCCAGACTGAAATCATGTTTTTAAGAGAAGGGAGGCTTCTACCCCTTTCTATACTCATTTAGCTTTGAGGAGGTATATAAATCCCTCGTTGCTTATGTGAAAGTGGCAAACAATGTTGAAAGACAAATAAATCTATAATTGGTGTCAAAAAAATTATGTCGAAAGACAAATAAATCTATAATTGGTGTCAAACAAATTATGTACCCGCTCGATTGCTAGTCCAAAGGTACCCTCTTTGAATGGACCGTAAGGTCTCCTAGGGTACCTTTTCTTCCTTGTTACTCCTTGTTACAACTGGGAGTAGTAGGATGCCATCCTAAATAGATGATCTTTGGTAGGAAGTCCAGGCTTAAGTGATGAAATATCTGTCTCAGCATCATGGCACATTGACTACCCGGTGGACTTTGTGACAGAGTAAACATTCTTTCCTTCTATCAGTTGTGCCTCAGTATATTGAGCAAAATCGGGTAGCTTGACGATGCCCTTTGCATAATGAAGGACAGATGGTGTGTTAACCTCAACTTGTTTACCTGCTAGTTCGGTAAGATTAATAATACTTTGCCTGGTCTCTCGCCTTTACTTTCACCAGGATGCATATATCTACCTGAGGTGTTAAAAGTAAGAATTTAGTTCTTTTTATCTTCTAATGAAGCATTTCATGAAGTTCATTTCTTCCGAAAGTAATTCAGTCAAGGTCTTATGAGGCGCGTGTGGTATTAATTTGTTGCAGGGGTAATTTGTTAATTTGGGGGCTTTTCTTATGATTATCTATGCTTGAAAGGTGATTGTAAAACTAGAAATCTTAATTGTGGTTTGGGTGGCACATACGAGGGGCGGTCAATAAGTTTTAAAATTTGGATATAAGGAAACGAGATATGAGGAAAAGTGTTTTATTATTTTTCAATATAACTACCGTCGACTTCAATGCACTTGCGCCACTTGTCCCTAAGGCTTCAAATTCCCGACAACCAGAAATCTCCCGACTGCTGTTCAATCCACTCCTGGACGGCGAGCTGGATATCTTCATCGTCCCCAAACAGGCGCCCATGCAGTGCAGCCTTGAGCTGGTGGAATAAAAAGTAGTCGCTAGGGGCCAGATCTGGACTGTAGGGGGAAATTGTTGAGCTCCTCGAAACCGCATTCGCACAGGGCAGCTTGTGAAACTCTGGCCTTATGGACTTTGACTACGTTGAAGTCGATAATGGGGCGTGAGGTTTCTAGGCACCCAACGGGCAGAGACCTTGGTCATGGCCAAATTGTTGTGGATGATGTTGATAACACTTCCATGTGATATTCCAAGTTCTCGCTCGATTTCTTCGACCTTCACCCGTCGATTTTCGAGGATGATCCTCTCCACACGGGCCACATTGTACTCCTTGGTCGCGTCTGACGGGCGTCCTGGACGGGGTCATCTTCAACGGACTCACGACCATGGCGGAACTCCTTATTCCAGCGAGCAATGGTTGCATAGGAAGGGGCAGTGTCGGTGTATACTGCAACCATGCGTTCATGGATCTCTTTTGCATTCTTGCCTTCCTTGGTCAAAAATTTGATCACTGCGCGGTGCTCAACCTTCTACATTGTTGAAAGATTTGTGACTGATGATCTGCGATCAGCTACTGCTCCTTAAATAGACGAGGCAGGAGCGTGCAGCTGCAGGTCCTGACTTGTCATAACTTGTCCTAACACCTCCACAAACAGCCATCCCCCTTCCTCTGTTTTGCCCTACCGATTAGCAAAACTTATTGATCGCCCCTCGTATTATGTTAGATGTCCCATGGTTTTCGTTTCTTGATACTTCAGCTTGTTTCGTGCTCATTGGTGACAGACTGGGAAGTTATGGAAAGGGAGGAAGGGGGTGCCACCTGATTCTTTACTATTTTCTGATTTCATTGGGTATTTTTGATTGGATTAAAGTACATGATAAGACGAACTTAAGTTAACTCATGTCCGTATATACTAGGATTTCAGGAAATGGGGCTTATGCTCTGATTCGACAACAATGTGATGAAAACTGACTTCATTTTCTAGAAGAATGTCTAGATGTTTAGGTTCCACAAAACAAGAGCGCATTGGACCGCTTTTAAATTATACATTCAGCGTGTAGGAATGGGTTATAAGGGGCTTTTTTTTAATTTAAAAAAATCTGTTCGGTCTAACCCTGGTTATTATTACGCATCTTAGAAAAATTACTATATACAAAATTTAAGCTCAATTGTTTCATACTATCTGCTACTATACTGACCATTAACTTTCCCTAAATAAACTTTCGAAAAGGTAGAAATTTAGAGGATTGAAGCTTTTATATACATTAGAAGGATAAAACAAATATATATATTGAACACACATATAAAGAAATAAAACATAAAAATAAAAGATAGATATCAAAGGGAAGTGTAACTTTGAAGAGACATTGGATGCATTGGGAAATCCTTTTGTGTTTGGGGCAATGGCCTGGAGGAGGAAATTTCTCTGCTCTTCCTCTTGTGTGACAATTTGATTAAAGTCGTTAATCAGTCTCACACTTTTTTCAGCACAATCATTAAAAACTTGAATAGTGCTGAAACATGGAATCCATTCTACACTCAGGCTGCTTTCTCACTCCATATGATCTATACATAAAAATTCGTTTGGTAGATTGAATACTTGGAAAAGATAATGAGATTTTCAAGTGATAAGCGTTAATATTATTTTTTTCTTCATGCACTAATCTGCAGGAAGATTAATGCGCTTGGAGGGGTAACCCTTCGCATCTTTATGGTGGGTAGGGGAGGGCATGCTTTATCTTCTTTATTGTTGTTGGCCCTTCCTATATCTTTATTCATTTTGAGCTTGTATTGCTTATCCTTTTTTTATTTTCTTCATGCACTAATCTGCAGGAAGATTAATGCGCTTGGAGCGGTAACCCTTCGCATCTTTATGGTGGTGGGGGGAGGGCATGCTTTATCTTCTTTATTGTTGTTGGCCCTTCCTATATCTTTATTCATTTTGAGCTTGTATTGCTTATCCTTTTTTGATTTTCTTTGCTTATCGTAATTTCTTCTTGGGTTGCTTCCCACTCGATTTTTCTTTTCTGCAGGTTGCTTCCTTTTGAGTTGCTTTCCACTCGATTTTTTTTTTCTGCAGGTTGCTTCCTCGAATTTCTTTCTTCTTTAGTTGGTCCTTTAAGCGTTTTCTTCCGTTTTCCTTGGCTTCCGTATTCTTCTTGGGTTGGTCCTTCATTTTCGTTTTCTTTCTTGAAATTATTTTATAAAATTTACTTAGACTCTTGAGTTTCGAACGAGGTACCTCTTGATTCCGCTTCAAATGTTCATGCCACACGACTGGCTGAGTCCTTCCTTTCGTATGGTAGGTTTTTCTGCTATTTATATTATTGAGTTGTAAGAAATTTCTTTTATACATTTCGCACCCCTCCACTGGTCCCTTTCTAGAAAGCGGAGCGAATTTGAGGATTGGGGAGAGACTAGTAGTAGCTCTTCCTCTCCGGCCTCCAAAGTCTGCGACATTAGTGGAGCGAAAGTGAGGGATTGAGCAGAGCGAACGAAGTTTTTTGTGGGTTCTCCTTCCCCCAGCTCTCCGAATTTGACCGCAGCACTTTTGATACAATTGATCAGAAGATTGTTCGGCCGTTGAGGGTCACCAGTTATGGGAGGGCCTTTTTATTATAATTTTATTTATTTATTCTTGACTCATCTTGCTTTTTTCACTTGCTTTTTCTTTTTCTACATTTGCTGGTGTATTGAATTTTCTTCTTCACTGAATTTCCTTTTTCTTTAAGTTGGCCCTTCAAACGTTTTCTTCCATATTCTTTTTGAGTTGATCGTATTCTTGTTAAGCTTGTCCGTGAAACATCTTCGGTTTTTTTTCTTTCTTGAGCGATTTTCTAAAATGTATTTGGACTCTTGAGATTCGAACGAGGTACCTCTGGATTCCGTTTTTGATGTTCATGCTACACGACTGGCAGTCCGTTCTTTTGTATGGTAAGTTTTTCGTCCATTTATATTATCGAGTTGGAAGGAATTTCTCTCATACATTTGGCACCCCTACACAGGTCCCTTTCTAGAAAGCGGAGTGAATTTGAGGATTGGGGAGACTAGTCTTAGATATATCTTAATGGAGGAGTAGTTATCTCTCCCTCCTCGGCCTCCAAGTCTGCGGCATTAGTCGATCGAATTTTTAGGGATTGAGGAGAGCGAACGAAGTCTTGTTTGTAATCAATGAGTAATGGCTTCTCCTTCCCCGGCTCTCCGAAGTTCGCTGCAGCACTTTTGTACAGTTGATCAGAAAATTGTTCGGCCGTAGAGGGTCACTAATTATGGGGGGCCATGCTTTGTTTCATTTGCAAGTATTGTCTTGTTATCGAATCATCTTCTTGTTTTGACTGAATTTCCGTTTTTTCTTTAAGTTGGCCCTTCAAACGTTTTCTTCCAATTTCCTTGGTTTCCGAATACCTTTTTTAATAATTTGAATAATTTGCATGTCTCCATCAGATTTAAATATGAATGGGAATATGATAATAGATTACCCTTTTTAGATGTCCTCATTAATAAAGATCACCATGAATTAAAACTTGACGTTTATAGGAAACCAACCCACTCGAATGCCTATATACATTATTTTTCGTTTCACGATAATACTGTTAAAAAATCGGTAATGTCTAACCTTTTCCTTAGAGCATATAAAATATGTCATCCTTCCTATTTAGATCAGGAAATTGTCATTTTCAGGACCATTTTTTCTAATTTGTATTACCCCGATTGGTTCATATCGTCTGCCCATTTTGCAGCTAGGAAAACATTCTATGGTAATAAGCCTCCCCGCACTAATGACTTCAACAAATGTATAACATTGCCATTTAATAATAAATTAAATAGTTTAAAAGACATATTTGGAAAAGCGGGTATTAATCTAGCCTTTAAATATAATAATTCCTTAAACCAATTGATGATTGCCATGAAACCCAAAGAACATCATAACCTAGGAGTATATGCAATACCATGCAACGATTGCCATAAAGTTTATATAGGGGAAACGGGGAGAAATCTAGACAAGAGATTGTATGAACGCAAAAGAGATATTAGAGTGGGCAACCAAAGCAGTGGAATATTTTGCCATGTTAGAGACTTGAATCATTCGATCAATTTCAATGGAAGTAAAATGGTATTTAAATCGGCTAACTATGTTAAAAGAAGAATCTTAGAATCGAGCTTGATATCGTCAGTTCCTAATTTAAATCTATCTGAGGGTCAATTTTCTTTTAATCCTGTAATACGAAAGCAAATAAACAAAATAGTAAAATGTCAGCCCTTCAATATGTTTAGGCCTAACCCCTCCCCCCTGATTAGCCACAAGTAGGGGATTGGGGAAAAAAGAGGGGATCTTTCACGACCTGACCCCGTGTTATGTTTGTAAGCACTTTTCTAATATTTTCTATCCAGTGTCAGTTGAAAAAGGGTGTGAGATACACCGAAACTGTTCTGAATTAAATTGTCTTCGGAGAATGTGGTTTAATTCCTCATATATATATATATATATATATATATATATATATATATATATATATATATATATATATATATATATATATATATATATATATATATATATATTGTGAAAATTAGTTCGGACAGTACCAAATTTTTGGACTATTTCATAATGTGTCTTCATTTTTGGCAACAGTTGGTAACATCTGGCAACTGTTTTGTTGTGCCCTAGCTACACTAAGCCCGACAGTGCTAAACCAGAGCTTGTCGTAGATGATTATTGCTGGGAGCGTGCTCCGTGGTGTACTTGGTTCTGCCGGAATATTCACCTTCCAATCATTATTAGACTATAAATTTATTATAGATATCACACCCAAGAAGCGTGCAAGAATTATAGGTCTTAGAAAACATGCTGTTTTTTAGCATCAGACGGATTTTTGAGGAAATGAAGGTAGCAAAGTCAACTGTTGGTGCCATTGTGAAAAGAGCTGAAGACACTGGTGAACATTTAACACCGACAAGGAAAATGTAGAAGAAAACGAAAGACAACACTTCACGATGGCAAGGCTCTCATCAGAAATAGTGGGAAGGATCCCAAGAAAACCAATAAAGATTTCTAGAGAGATTTGTCTCTAGTTGGTGTAAATGTTTCTTCTTCAACCGTTCGGCGAAGGCTCATTGAAGTTGGCAGATTTGCTACTGGTACGTAAACAGTTACTGAATTTTGTTATGAAGACCAAACGTCTTCGCTAGGCACGCAAGTATGCTGGATGTAAGGCAGCTGACTGGAAGAAAGTTTTGTTTTCAGACGAATCGCATTTTGAAATACATGGGCATAGGTTAGTGGTAGTAAGACGAAACAAAGATTAATCACTTCAGGCAGGACACATTCAACAGGCGACAAAATAACCACCTAAGAAGTGTTTTGGGGTAGTTTTAGCGCTTAAGCCCGAGGACGGCTTGTTACTATTCAGGGAATGATGAAAAGCGTGAAATACCAGGCAATCCTGCAGACTCATTGCTTCCCGCAATGCAGAAAGACTTTCATGATCGAGGCAGCATTTTCCAGCAGGATCTGGTTCAGTGCCATACTTCCCAAATAATGCGCACATTCTTCGAAAAAAGTGGACTTACCGTTATAGATTTGCCTCGGAATTCTCCTGACCTAAACTCTATCGAGAATCTATGGGCTAAAATTAAACGTATAATTGAGAAAACCGACTGTTCGACGATGCAGAAGATGATTTGTGCTGTTATCAATGCCTGGTACCATAACGAAGAACTGGCAGAAATATGTTCAAATTTGGTTGAATCTATGCCAGAGCGAGTGAAGCAGGTTCTAAAAGCAAAGAGCAGTCATATTTCATATTAAATGTATCATTTATCTTGTCGTAGAATGGACTCTCGACGATATACCATATATAACTATTCGTTGAGGGAACTATTCAATTATATTTCGAGTGTGTGGTTATCTGGTTGACCGATGTTATTTATCTTCAATATGCTTAAGAAGTGGAACTGAGCTCAAGGATAATAATATGGCTATCATTAATAAAATAGAGTTTTATTAATTAAACTATCAACAACACACAAAACGGAAAATGTTTACATAAACAGAGAATGGAAAGAGTCGTGGGAATATCTGGCTAATCCAAGGATTAAGATTTGGGAGAGATTTAAAAAGGTAAACAAATAAAAATTAAAGGGATGGGATGGTTCGCTAAACCATTTAAAGCACAGGGTAGGGTTGACGAAAAGGTTAAATACACAAAGGTAATGTTCAGCTTACGTAATTACAAGTTGTTGTGCAGAGGAAGGCGATGCGAAGGAATCTTAGGTCCGCTGGCGAGTTCCAGCCGAAGGGAGGGGGGATTAAATGATCCTGACGTGACGTCTTGGGAATGAGAACAGTTTCTTGACGAACGGGCTTGAAGAACAATGGCTGTTCTAACGTTGTTCTCTTCTGAACAACAGGGGGGATGGGGTGAGAACCGTCTCTTGTCTACGGGCTCAAAGAACAATGGCTGTTCTAACGTTGCTCTCCTTCTGAACAACAGATGGGGGAGGGTGAGAACCGTTTCTTGTCAACGGGCTCAAAGAACAATGGATGTTCTAACGTTGTTCTCTTTCTGAACAACAGGGGGGGCCTTGTGGACTTGGCGTCTTAGAGGCTCGAACCTTGGCACTCACGGGATATTGTCCTCTTCTGGACAATGATGGTGGATCTCGAGGTAGAGGGCCCTGGTGCCCAAGGTGAGACCGGATCTTCGTGATGTCTCGCGAAGATAATCTGGATCTGATCTGCTCTAATCGACAAAGCTTTGATATAAATACCCGGAGCCATCCCCTTGGTGTAGAGGACAATGGAGTGGGGGCTTCGAGGGACTGCCCCAGCCGCGCCTGAGAACATACCTTATCTGCCCATAAGCCTAACTCAATCTGGCGAGATCGGCGCATGGGGCGAAGCGGGGGGGAAGGGAACCTCCTTGGTTCAATATTGACTCAGGTGGGGATAAGGCGCCCGCTTCGACGCGAAGATGCACGTGGGTAGCAACGTGTTTCTAAACAACATGTGATAGCGGTTGAATTTTAGCGGCCTCAGACCGTTCTATCACATATCTTATCATTGACGGATTCTTTTCAAATATAAACAACAAATATCAAATAATTGTATTATTTCACAACTGTCCGAACTAATTTGCACACTGCTATATATATATATATATATATATATATATATATATATATATATATATATATATATATATATATATATATATAACAGTTATTTCCGCACGAAAAATATTTACTTCTCCATAACTCAAACTATTGAAGCCAGACTGAAAATCTTTGTAGATTTGGAATCAACAACTCAGTCTAGAAGCTACACATGTTTGTTGTTTAAGAGATCCACGATTTAAAAAATTCGAATTTTTGCCTTTTCTCGTTTTTTTGGGGGGGGGAGACCAGTAATCGCGGTTATGAGTTATAATTAAAACACCAACATTGCTCGTGGAAATAAAATAAGGTTTGAAAGACCAATTCTGTCACTGCAATGTTTAAAATACGAAATGATACATACTCGTATTATCAGGATGCCCACGACTCGAATAATTTTGATATTTAGTTAAAAATCGCGCTTATTTGCTTGAAGCATGCTGTAAAGTATATGGTTGCCACCCGCGGAGTCAGGCTTGCCTGAAGATTGCTCGCACGGCCGCATTACTGTGATGTCATGATGCTAACCTGCTTGCAAGAAATGTCATGTCACGGGTTTTGCAGTAAATGTCATGTCACTGATTAGGCTATAATTTCATGTCGCCGACTTGACTGTGAGTGTTAATCAGCACAAAAAGCTAACATTTGCCCATTTCAATCTGACCAGAGCAGACGTGCGCTCATTCGGCGCACGCTTGCTAGTCTTTCATGTTATACTATTCCATTACTCGAAAGTAAAAATATACCTTACATTCTTATAGCTACCAAATTTTAACTTCGCAATTTAACTCAAGCAGAGAATTATTTGTTCGAGATATTTTTTTAGGCCCGGGGCTTAGTACCTTTGCTCATAAAAAACAGATGAAATTTTTGATATATTTTGATATTTTCGACTAAAAAATGTGGTCAAAAGCCAAAGCTAATTTCATATCGATTACTTTCTTTTCGAGTCTCCGGAATTATTGTAAGGTCGATTTTATATCCGAATTCAACCCGTAAATAAGTTCACCAAAAATCATCCGAAATTGAGTAAAGGTAATGTTATTAGATAAAAAATGGCTCCATATATTACAACAACAAAAGGTTACATGTGATTAACAAACAATACGAAGGTATTACAAGTATTAATGTGGTCTATCTATACTGTGGTCTAAATGCAAATAAAAATTGAGATGAAAACGATTTTTAATGATCTGAGCATCAAATTGGAATTAGAGGATCACACTTTATCTTTCAGCTGTACAAAAACCTACAACGTATTCCCCTAAGCGACTATTCCTAGACAAAAAATAATATATAATAACACAAGCCTTAAAAAACAAACCCAAAAGTATTACAAAACCTATTAACGACCAAGAGAATCAGAGTCGCATGATGGAGAGATTTACAAAATAATATAACCAAATGATTCCTCCCTGGGATGTAATTGAAACTGTCTACCAGAAGGGTCCCCAACCTGAACAGTAGCGCAGGCCACATTATTAAGTCCGAGAGGGTCCGAGGGCCGCATCTATAGAAACTTTGAAAAACACATATTATAACCAACAAAAAAATTCAAAGAATTTATTGAGACATTTGGTGATATTTCTCAGCACAAAACTTATCAAAATCAGGGATAATCGAACTCACGCTTAGCAAGAGAACGTCGTCCAAGTTGTCAGTCTGTTAGCTGTACACGGGTCTTCGATTTCGTCAGTTTAATCTTGCTAAACAGCTGTGCGCAAAAGAAGAATGTTGATCCATACATCGACGACACTTTCATCGCGTTCTGTACCAGGGTTGGCAATTGACGTGTAGGAACTTGAGACTGACAGAATCTGTGGAGGAAGGATCCGTTGAACATTGAGCGCTAGCTCGTCGGATCACTGGAGCTCAAGGAGTTCTAGCTTGAGGTAAGCCGGTGCACACTCTGGGTCTACGTCAATGGGTGCGCTGAACCTAACTTCCTAACCTGAACTAACCAATTAACGAAACCTAACAACTTAACCTATCCTAAAATACGTTTATGAGAAAAATATGTTTGGAATGATGGAGAGCCGCACCGAGTACCTTTGACAAGTGGTCGCGGGCCAGGCGGAATAGCCTCGCGGTTCGCGGATTGGTGAGCCTTGCTCTACTAGGTCAACCGGCAAGCAGGACCAAGCTTATTTGCTGATGTAATTACCCTAGTGCACTTTTGTCCCTAGTGAGAACATATGTTGCATATCGTATTTGCTCCCTAAAAAAAGTAAACTAACCTATAAAAATAATACAATATTAACAGCTTATGAGTTAAAGGGTCAAAGTACAGGGTGTCCCAAAGGTCACCATTGATAGAAAAAATGAACAATTTGAGGAAACTGTACCGTAATTTAGAAAATATACCCTACATGATTGCCATTTCTTTGTCAACATACACGTAGTAGTCTCTCATACTCGGGGCGACCACGTATCAACATATGTGGCGATATGATCGTGACTGCATTTCGAATGCGTTTCTTTAAATAATCCATGTTCCTAGTCTTTTCCTTTTATACCGGGTCCTTTAATTGCCACCCTTCCCAAATATAGTGGTGTGTTATAAGGAGATCGCAACGGGGTAACAAACCAGCCATTAGGATAATTCCAAACGCTCGTTTGACAGCAACATTCTTCGAATGAAAACTGAGAAAACAAAATATTTTCCTATGTGTGGTGATTTTTGGGACACCGAATGTCTAATAAAACTGTACTAAACTTATCAGAATAAACGCTTCATTTGAAGAAAAATCGTACTAAGTATGGACATCTTTTGACTTCGGTTCTTACCATAACCTGATAAATAATACTACTAGTATTGCCCCTCGCCCCAAAATAATAGTAAAATTTATACGTTTATAACGGTACGTTTACTACCTGACTTCTTGAAACTAGTTTATCTTAATATACCACCTAGACTAGCAATAGTTCTTACAATTTTAAACCTCCCCCAATAAAATCGTCTGATTAAACGATCATAAATAAATAGCCATATTTTCAAAATTAACAAAAGTGCATGAGGAAGAAAACGACATAAAAAAATATTTTGAGTGAAGAGGGAACGTATGAAGTTCTAGTCCATTGCCCACCCCCCCGCGGGTATAAACAAAACTATTTTAACAAGGAAATAAAAACCGCCTTAAAAGACTTCCCTGATTTAATAAGTAATTTTATAGGTATTAATTCCACTCTTCCCCATATGTATGGCATACTCAATACCCACAAGGAACAGTTAACTCACCATTCTATAAATTAACGCGATGATTCGCTTGGTATTTATCTTCTATTTTAGGCAGTATTTTGGGAACACATAAAAAATAGTGAAGACTTCAAAAAAAGTTAAATCTACCAATGTTGATGTTATTTCCTCTTTATTGAGTATTTCGTTTCGAGAACTATGTCCTACTATCTTTCAAATAAACTCTAGAGTTACTTAAATGTTTTATTTTTGCTATAACCAGTAAGTGATAACTTCAATAATCTCATAAGTAAACATAAGAACCTTTACTCTACACTAAATTTAAGTTGGAATGGAAATCAAATCTTAACCTCCCATTTCTTGATATACTCATCCACAAAGATAACGATTCCAACAGGCTTCATTTCTCCGTTTATCGTACACCCACTCATTCTAAAGCCTCCATAATTTTTTCCCATTGCTGATAATATAAAAACAAGGTTAACATACCTAAGTCGCGTGTTTTCAATTATTCTGACTTATGACCAGTGGCGTGCAATCATTGGAAGCAATGCTTCTCCTATTTAAGAAGAAAAGAAAAAGAAATTACACCCCCAAAATTAATTTATTCTGACTTATGACCAGTGGCGTGCAGTCAATGGAAGCAATGCTTCCCCTATTTAAGAAGAAAAGAAAAATAAATTACACCCTCAAAATTAATATAACAGCAGAATCAATTTTATTCTCATCTTTATGCTTGCCTATACTCGTATACGCCATACATTCACTTTCAATCGAATTGGCCTTAGACCCTGATGAGCCCGACTGCAATTGAAGAAATGCATCCTTTTCGTCGAAATTTCTACTTTTTTATTTCTCTTAATTTCAATAATAGTTCTGCTTTTTGTTGCTTTGGGATGAATAGTTTAAAAAATGTTTTGCTTTTCTTAGCAATAATATACAGTCATTAGAGTTTTATAGTTTTTAACTAGATATTTCAACGCCGTGTTAGAATTAAGAAAAAAATAACCTACTTGTATACGGAAAAGGATGCAAACTTAGCTTTGCAGTCATCTGCTTGCATCTGGCAACTCTGTAAGGTTGCTAGAATCTAGAAAATGACAATAAAATGTCTAAGATACAATGACGTAACTATTATTATGCTCTGAAGCTTAAACAATTTTAGGTTATATTTAAATAGGTTCTGAGAATGAAAGCAGCTACATAGCATAAAATGTATGGTTAGGCTGTTGTGTCTTAACTTCCTAAGCATTTTTTTATTTTTCTCCTGGATTATGGCAGCCCTACCGGAGTCACCGCTCTTATCTTTGATATCAATAGCTGTGAGGCAGTGTAAATGCATTGTTCACAAAATAAGTGTGGCGTATTGTTTATTCATTTTCTTAAGTGATAATCCTCCCCTTTTAAACAAAATGGCTGCAAATGAAGTTGGGAGAAAATGCGATTGCATTATTGAAAAATGATTAAAGGGAAGTTCAGGCGTTGACTTATAATGAAGCTATTATTAAAACAAGTAGGCCTACGCCAACACTAGATGTCATAGAAATCAAAGTGTTAACTCGCAAATACAATGTAGGCCCAATATGATATAACATCTTGTCTAGCTGGTTGTGCATACTTACAGAAGCTATTTTACCATTTAGTTATAGTTTTTACAAAATAACATTTAAATAAAGTTCGTAGCTCACAATTATATAGTTATTTTTAATGAACAACAAATTTACTTAAATTAACATATTAAATTTGTAAAAGTTGAATTGTTTCCTCATCTTCAAAAGTCAGCACACGCCACTGCTTATAACCCTATGACTTTATGACCTTCAAAACATTCAACAAGTGGGGCAATCCGACCCATAGTTAGTTTTATTTTAATAATTCCCGAACTAACCTTGGGATATGCTTGGTAATGATATTATTCGAAGGAGAATGTAAAACAACATAAAGGTTTCAAATTTCGTTAGAGTAGGCAAAATAGTTAGGATGTTATTCCTAAAAAACTCATTGCACGCGACTAAAAATCAGCTTTCACAACTTACTCCTTTTGCGAACAGAACATTTGATCTAACTACATTGGCAATGAACTTGAGAAAAACAGAAAATTCTTTTATTTTTTTTTCTATGGTACAGAGGTGGCTGCACTGATTTGGCAGGCAGACGTCCCCCAGGAAAGGTTGTTGTTCAAACTCGAGCCAATTTTTGTAGGGAAAGAGAAAAATGTGGGAGAGAAGTGAGGACGTTTTATGTGGAGGTGAGATGACCACTCCACCTGGATACAATCATGGAGTGTGACCACCCCAACTGGATGCAATCATGGAGTGTGACCACCCCAACTGGATGCAATCATGGAGTGTGACCAGCCCACTTAGATGCAATCATTGAGTTTATACCACCCCACTTGGATGCAATCATTAAGTTTATACCACTCCACTTGGATGCAATCATTGAGTTTATACCACCCCACTTGAATGCAATCATTGAGTTTATACCACCCTACTCGGATGCAATCATTGAGTTTATACCACCTCACTTGGATGCAATCATTGAGTTTATACCACCCCACTTGGATGCAATCATTGAGTTTATACCACCCCACTTGGATGCAATCATTGAGTTTATACCACCCCACTTGGATGCAATCATTGAGTTTATAACACCCCATTTGGATGCAATCATTGAGTTTATACCACCCCATTTGGATGCAATCATTGAGTTTATACCACCCCACTTGGATGCAATCATTGAGTTTATACCACCCCACTCGGATGCAATCATTGAATTTATACCACCCCACCTGGATGCAACCATTGAGTTTATACCACCCCACTTGGATGCAATCAATGAGATTATACCACCCTTTAGGAGAATAGCATAATGCTCCCACGTTTTCCCACCTCCCTTCCGGGCGGGCCGCGTTATCAAACCTAACCCTTCCGGCCCGATGTCTGGTCCCCTTCCCCCTCCTGGTGGAAGAACCCGCCGACCATTTCAGCTAACCACCGAATTCCGTCCTGGACTGGTTATCAATAGATGGGAGCCCATCTTGGCTTCCGGTGGTTCCCAGAAGTTTACAAAGGACGAAATGGACGAGATAATCAAGCAGCTCTCACCCGAAGAAGGGCGCTTATATCAAATCTACTTCTGGAGCCATGTGAACCTCTCCGGAGTTTCGAGTTTTAACCCTCGGTAGTAGAGCTTTCACAACGTCTGGCGGGGCAGGAATTGCCATCTACGAGGGGCGGTCAATAAGTTTGGGAATCGGTAGGGTAAAACAAAGGAAAGGGGATGGCTGTTTGTGGGGGTGTTAGGACAAGTTATGACAAGTCAGGGCCTGCAGCCGCACGCTCCTGCCTCGTCTATTTAAGAAGCAGTAGCTGATCGCAGATCGTCAGTCACAAATCTTTCAATAATGGAGAAGGTTGAGCACCGCGCAGTGATCAAATTTTTGACCAAGGAAGGCAAGAATGCAAAAGAGATCCATGAACGCATGGTTGCAGTGTACACCGACACAGCCCCTTCCTATGCAACCATTGCTCGCTAGAATAGGGAGTTCCGCCATGGTCGTGAGTTCCTTGAAGATGACCCCCGTCGAGGACGCCTGTCAGACGTGACCAACGAGGATAATGTGGCCCGTGTGGAGAGGATGATCCTCTAAAATCGACGGGTGAAGGTCTAAGAAATCGAGAAAGAACTTGGAATATCACATGGAAGTGTGTTATCAACATCATCCACAACAATTTGGCCATGACCAAGTGTCACAAACTGGGGTCAGGTGACATGCCCAGATTCTTTAACCCCAAAAGTTTATAGCCAAGGATAGAAGACGCGTCGACTTAAAACGAAAAAACTTTATTTACAAATGTTTGATAAATGAATCGACTTAAAAATGCCGATATATTCCAAGACTAAATTATCAGAGAAAGGACCTAAAAATTAATAGGTCGAGCTAAGGAATGGCCTTTTGGAACATATAAAAATATTTAGAGTATGGAATACACAAGAACAAATATGCACACAAAAATAACGCACGTATGATATTCCTATCTATGAGACTACGGAGAAAGAAGGTTGAGCCACAGAGGGAAGCACTCACCGGTAACGTAACTACAATGTACCTACGCGTACAAAAATAAAGGGGCACTCACGACCACCAATATCAGGCCTGGTATAGGCCACACAAAAACAAGGACACCACACACGGTTGTCCTAACAAAGATGCACGAGAGGCACAACACTCGCGGTAAACCCGCACTAAAATGCAAAAGGGGTACAACTCTGCCAGTTGTCTTACACTAAGTCAATCGATCACAATAAACTTAACTCAGGGTAACCTTAACTCACGGTAACCTTAGCTCACGGTAACCTTAACTCACGGTAACCCTAACTCACGGTAACCCTAACTCACGGTAACCCTAACTCACGGTAGCCTTAAATCAGGGTGGCCTTAAATTACAATAGCCTTAAATAGCAATAGCCTTCCGAGACGCACGAATCCGGAAAATAAGTACACGAAATCCACTCTGCTCCCAAACACAACTTTCTTCTCCAAGCACAAAAAAATGGTCTGTCTTCTGTGAAGAATTTAGGCCTCGACATTGAATTCCACGGAACACTAACAAATATGGATCGTTCAAAATCCCAATGCTACATCAACATACAATGAAAGTTCTTAACACTAAATATAAAATAACTTCCTTTCATGACAAAATCATAATAATCTTAATCCAATTTAATATTCAATAAAATAATTAGGAGGGAAACTGGCCGATCAAAGCGAACGAAAATTCTAGAACTCCTTTGGATGACGTGTCAGCCTCAATTAAGCGAACGTAGGTCCCACGATATCACGTCACAGCCCTCGTCCGAAAATAAAGGCAAATTATCAGATATTACGTGTGTGACACCAAGGTCTCTGCCCGTTGAGTCCCTAGAAACCTCACGCCCCATGTTCGACTTCAACGTAGTCAAAGTCCACAAGGCCATAGTTGCACAAGCTGCCCTGCGCGAGTGCAGATTCGAGGAGCTCAACCATCCCCCCTACAGTCCAGATCTGGCCCCTAGCGATACTTTTTATTCCGCGAGCTCAAGGTTGCACTGCGTGGACGCCGGTTTGGGGACGATGAAGATGTCCAGCTCGCCGTCCAGGAGTGGATTGAACAGCACTCGGGAGATTTCTGGTTGCCGGGAATTCGAAGCCTCAGGGACAAGTGGCGCAAGTGCATTGAAGTCGACGGTAGTTATATTGAAAAATAATAAAACACTTTTCCTCATATCTCGTTTTCTTATATCCGAATTGCAAAACTTATTGACCGCCCCTCGTATCTCGGTGTAGTGGTAAATCGTTGAAGCACCAAGTCTCCAGAGAGGAGATCGGTCCCAGTTAGGGAGGCTCCTTACCCCGTTGTTCTGCAAGTCAGTGCGGACCCAGGCTCGTACTCAAGTTTCAGAGCCGAAGCTACAAACAGCCTCCCTCTGGTTCCCTAAGCGAGAAAACTACATCCCGGCTTTTTTCCGTGACCCTACGTGTCGATAGGGCACTTCACACCCCCCCTGTCCTCACAGAGGCACCCAAGAATTCCTCAGAGTTCATGACCCCTCCGTATTCGTAATAATAGGATATATATATATATATATATATATATATATATATATATATATATATATATATATATATATATATATATATAGATAAGAGGCGGGGAAAAACTCCAACCACCCCTCGGCCTATTCCTCGACACACCCCTACTTAGATGCAATCATTGAGTTTATACGACCTCACTTGGACGTTTTCCACGTGAGGTTAACTTACAATAAAACTTCCACTTCCAAGCTTTTGAATGGACGACTTGGACATGGTGTGCAATAAATTCCCACAGCATTCAACAGCCTCCCTCCACCCAAACTTGCTACCTCATGACAGCCACACAGAAGGCGCGGCCCCCTTTAATTGTGGTAACGTGGAGGGGTCTAGAAGCTCTAGCATCAAGTCTTTCTCCCTTAATCTCTCTTAAGGTGTCAAAGAGAAGAAGAGGTCACCTGCTGCTAGGGAGCTATAAACGACAACATTCTCTTTCATATCCCGATTTTTTTTTTATTAATGAAGAATTCATCCACGAGAACAATTAATTGCAACTTAAATACAAATAATATTTCCCTCACCCATAATCAAAATGACCCTTCTCCTCCTCAATGACCCCTCCTCCACAATAACCCCTCCCTTAAAGGCATCAATAAGCATCGGAGAAATTCGAATCTTAAGGTAGCTTTAGCTTCCCGAACTCTCTTAACTTGTAGGTACATGATCTAGTAAACCTGGGGTGAAAATCGATTTGGACTTCAATTACCTTCTTGCGACATTGATTTAACCTTCATATCTCTAAAAATGGCGAATTTATCACCTCTAGCCACTAGGTGGTCAACTTATATCATATTTGAACTCATTAACCTCAATTACCTCTGGTAGCATTAGTTTAAGCTGGCTACATTGAGCCATCGACTCGTTGAAGATGAACACAAGGCGAGATTTGCATCACCCATAGACCTGCTTCGTTGCAGGTAAAAACGAACCAATACAGTATAGCCCCCCATCCCTCCCCTAATAAAGTACGTGTGTACAAAATTACCAGTAAAAATTGGGATGGAATGTATGTAGGACAGATTGGGCGTAGGTTTTCTAAAGGGCTTGCGAACATAAGTATTCTAGAGCTCATGCTAGCCGAGTGGATACGGCGTTGGCCTCCCAACGTCGCGGTACCGGGTTAGATTCCGAATCCCGGCATGAGCAGACACAAACGTCAGCGCGCGGAGAGATCTGGCTACCGATTGGTAGACGCGCTGTGCTCACCCCGTTTTCGGGTGGGTAGATCTTACATCTCACACATAGCCAATCACAACACTGCTTTCTTTCTTCTCCCGTCTTCACATCATAACACACACACACACTCTCTGTTCCAAGGAATCCTTCCGATGGGTATCTATATCCACGTACCTCTGACGCGGAAGAGGTCCCTCTGCCCCGGGGTGACGAAGGCTCCACCTGAACTGTGTTTGGTGTCAAAAACATAATACGTCCTGGCACCTTCCTCTAAAGAGGACCGGCTTCTGGTGCCCTCGGGCCGACCAGCGATTGTCATACTGACGTATATGTAGATTTCATTATCCGGTCGGGATTCTCCTGGATCATGAAAGGTTTGGTGTCGACTAACTAACTAACAAACATAAGTATTCTGTACTTAAGTTCAATGAGTCTCGCCCCTTATTTCGACTTATAGCACAAGGGAAGATAGCATCGATTGGAGAAAGGCAGAATTCATTTCTCCCTCAAAGGACTGTCTAAGATGACAGCTAATTGAGGCCACCTTAAACGGTTCCATCCCAAGCTTTAATCTCTCAAAAGGAAACTTGAGGCTCAACCGGGTCATTAGAGCGCTAATCGCACCCCAGATCAACCGATCGCACGATCTAATAAATATTCCCTCCATACGACTCCCATTTTCTCGGTCATTAATATTTTTTAGTAATACCTTTTAATGTTTTTTATTTCATTATTTATTTTTATGCATACACATAGTCACTTAGGGTAATGCATTTTAAGTCCTTGTACATCCGAGAGGATGGAGCGTGATGCTCCGAAACTGGTTCTGTAGTCATACCATGAAAAGACGTTCTTATCAAAACTTTTATTTACATATAAGTATACATATTATAATAAAGTTTTGTTAATATGCATTTAACCATTTATTATTGTAATATACAAATCCATTTCTTTTTGCATTATGATTAATTTTCCTCTGTGGATGATACGAGTGACATCGAAGCGCATCGCTGCGATAAAACTGCGCCAAGTAGTTGGGTTTTCGGCTTCCTTTCGGAGAAGAGACGAAAATCTCTGTTTCCGAGGAATATTGGTGAAACGCGCCACTCACCGGCACATAACACACATATGTATTGGTAAATAAAAAGGACTTCTTGCGGATTCTACGACTGGGAAGGCAGTTCTTTGTTATTACATGACTGAAAGTTGTTGTTTTTTATTTTAATAACACATAACCTAATGGAACAAAGATTGGGTTAATGCGAGTCGATGATTATAATATGGACTTCATTATTTTTTCATCTGCCTTAAGGGCAATCAATATTCATTATTGCTCTACAATACAAACGAATGGTATCGAGTTTGCCTTGGGATATGGGAACGCTTTTATTTTCCTCCAAGTAATAGGGTCAATATTTGCCTGAAAGTAGCCCTAATTACCAGGGATGCCGTTTCCCGGACAACACCGAAATCTAAGCTCGATCAGATTACCGAACCAAGTAACGTTCTAGCCTTGGAACATTAAATAGATGATTCCCACAGTATGAGACGCTGATGTCATTTTTAGTTACCAGTAAAGATGTGTGGTCGGTTCCGGTATGCCCCGGTAACTCTAAATCTAAACAGGATGGGTAATTAAGATGATTTGCCGAAAACTTACCCGTTGAATTTGAATTGCGTCCAATTTGTCCTTTCGGATTTCTCTATTTTTCTCCTCAGGAGATCTGGACGTTTAAGCTCCTCCCAGGAGGCACCTTCGGCGAATCCGTATTGCGAGGGGGCCCGAGGGGAGCTACCGTCGTTACTAGAGAGACGTGCGAACTACTTCGACTCGAACAAGAAGACTTTCTCAGCCTTTGGGAGGTGGGTGGGACGAAGCCGAGAATGGATACTGAATGACGCTGTGTAGTCGGGTATTGTTAGCATTCAGTGTATATTAGCAAGCACCTTTTGTTTGTGTATGAGCTTTGCACTAGAACTGTTATCCTCGTCTACATAAACTTGTATTTAAGTAAAGTATATTGATGTTTATTAGTAGAATTGTGTATTTATACTGCATGCCTTCTCGTTCATTGAATCGTTACGTGATGTGTAGGTTAAGATGTATAAAGATCGACCTTTACTCTTAGGTTTCATCTTATTGCCTCTGAGATCAAGATAGATCGTGCTCCTTCTCCGTCGACAAAACAACACTTTACTCTTCCAGGCCTTAAGGCCTACTGGAGATTCAAAACGTAGAGCTTTGTTTATATCTGCTGAGGCAAAAGTGGACGATTTATCCCCGGAGACGTAAAGACAACTTCGCTTTCAGTATTTTTCTGTTATTCGATGTTAATGGAAACTTTGATTAAAATAATGTATTCTCATTTTATCATTTGGGGGGCAGATATCAATAAACTTTGCATCTTTTTTTGGTAGTTCACAATCAGTATTTAGTTAAATATTTGTCTAATTATTTCTGAATCGAAATCTAGAATTATATGTTTCAGGTCAGTAATGTCCGAATGTCGGATAAGAGAAAAAGGTAGCTGAATTTAATGTTCTATTAGAATTTGTTCATCAACGTAATCCACACCATTATTAATCAAGTCCTCTCAGCGATTTAAAAGAGTCTCAATATCATTTGTACAGAACTCATTTAGGCTGAAAGGAATAGAGTGCAGAGAAGGTAGTTTCCACCTCCGCAGGTGTTGAAAAGTTTAGTCCATCAAGATGACTCTGCAAAGTCCGGAATAGGTGGTAATCAGATGGAGTAAGGTCTGGGCAAGAGGAGAGTATGGAAGTTTGTCCAAGCTGAGGTCTTCCAACAACAGAGATGTGATCTTTGTTGGATCGAGCGATGCATTATGAAGGTGGAAAATAACGCGTTTGCGACTCATCAGAGAAGTCCAATTTTCCTCAAAGCAGTGTTCAAATAGTCCATGAGCTGACAATAGATGGTTGCTGTAATCGTTTGTTTAACTGGTAGCAACTTAAAGTGGATCATACCAACATAATGCCACCAAACATCAAAACTTTACTTGAATGGAGGTCCCTTCTTGGTTGTTTTTATCAAGCTTGCTACCACTAAACCCTTGTGTGCGTCTCTTTTCCTGTAGAATCTCCATTTTTCATCTCTGGTCAGTAATGGTTCCAGAAACGACGTGAAACATTGAAGAAAATGCAGAGAAGTGTTGATGTCTACTATTGCTTTATGGTTGGTGTCCATCAGATCATGACAATCCATTTTTCAAGTTTAGACAGCATTCCATGGTATTGTAAAAGACTGTGAACTGTTGAATGGTAGGATTTCAGTTTCGTTGATAATTATTTAATCGTAACAATACAATTTGATGGCGTGCAAATAAATCTATTGACATCAGTTTTTTGACAATGGAACTTAAGGAATCACTTGCCATTTTGCCAAATAATGCGTGATGATATTATTAATGAAGGAGAGGTATGTATGTGTAATCCACTAAATAATTATAAACTGAATGAGAGAGTTTTAGGAAAGTCAGAATGCGAAAGAGACTTGGTGTCCTGGTAAGTTCTGACCTCCGGCCTAGAAAGCAGTGCATAAGTGCTAAGAATAGAGCTAAGAGGGTATGGGTATATTGGGAAGAGTGTAAATAATAGGAGTGCTGATGTCATTCTGGCATTCTTTATGCCTCATCTTGACTATGCAGTGAAATTTTGGTCATCATATTATAGGATAGATATTGCTTTGCTTGAGTATGTGCAAAGAGGTATGACTAAGATGATTCATTGGTTGAATTTACCTTATGGTAAAAGGCTCGGGAGACTAAATCTTCATATATTAGAAAGAAAAATTAAGAGGCCTTGATTAAAGTCTTCAAGTGGTCAAAATTTATAATAAGCTTCTTATTTTTAGGAAACAAAGTAGGAATGTAGCAATGGGTTTAAGTTAGACAAATTTAGGTTTAGGAAAGAGATTGGTAGACAGTGGTTGACAAATCGAGTGGTAGATGAATGGAATAGATATCTAGTCATATGATACAAGCGTCCTCCTTTCGGAGTTTAAAGAATAGATTGGATTGCTTTATGGATGAGGATGCTAGATGGGACTAAACTCGGGTAATGGGAACAGAGGCTACATCGTATAGGCTATTTATTAGCTTTTTGCACTTTTTCTTTTCTTATGTTCTTATGACATGGAATTGTGAAAATTCCTGCTATTTAACTGCTAAAGACTACTTATTCTACTCTTCTTTTTTCTTCATCGTGAGGTCGAGAAAAGTTGAGTCTGGAGTAGTTTTTTCAGAGGTTTTTTTTAGAGGGTTTAAATTATAATAATTTAAGTCGAGAGATTGCTATCTCGGAGCTTTTATCAAAGTTCTTTCTACAATATTAGGCGTACAAGTTTTTAGACGATCATATCCATAAGATTTTATTTTAACTTTGGAAATTTATAAAACAAAAGAATTAAAAATGGTGAAGTTCTGAGATATGATTAGCGAAAGTTTTAGATTAAAAAAAAGAAGTAATTGTCGGTGATCTGGTGCGAAGTCTATAATATTGGTGTTGTTTTTTTCTTGAAAGTTTTTTTTCCGAAGCTTTCCGTGCAAATTCACGTTTCTCGTCTGTTCTCCCAGCCATTGCCTCCTTTACTGGGCGTTAAGCTCTTCAGGTGGAGTGCCGTCTTCATTCATATAGAAAGATGGTGAAAAAGTGAGGGACCTCTCCTCGTTTCCATGGGTAGGGGGGGCAGAGAAAGAGAGGTATAGTGGTGAAACTCAAATACAGGGGAGGTAGAAAGTGTGACCGAGGATCGGGCCATCTCAGTATTTAGATTTGAAATAAATTTCTGCTGAAACAGCAAAATAATAGCAAGAATAATAATAATAATAATTGCGCAAAAATCATCTAGAGTAAATAATAGTTAATAAAAAATGCAGAGTCATAATAATAAAATAAAAAATAACGAGAATTACGTAACAATTTGGTTCGTTTCCGTCTTTTATTAATTGCTTTACTTTTTATTCAGCGAGTGGCTTTGCCTGCAGGGTGACCTGTAGATGGCTAGTGTGGCTAACGACCTTCCTGGAGGCATATACGAATTTTACCTTTTCCGGTTCTGTTTTCTGAAACAAGTCGTCGTCTACAGTACCTGGTGTGAGAGTTGCCTCCAAGCTGTCCCAGATAGCGCTGTTTCATGCATGCAAGAAGACATTCACATTCTCTGTTCCTGTTCTTCTGTGCAGCTCATTAGTGTGACATGGTCGTCCAATTTCACGTTGTGAATGAAGCGTATGGCGTGATTTTTCACCTTTTGCATTTTAAGCATCTTCCTTCTTGAGAATGCGCGGAATGGAACTGCTGGGTAAAGCAGTTTAGTTCTTGCTAGGGCAGTAGATAGTTTCATTTTATTTTTTGTGTTTAGGTTACGAAATCTGTGTAGTTTGTCGAGTTCTAGTTTCGCAACTTGAAGCTTTGAGTTTATATGGTTTTCTATGCCGCGCTTGGAGATCCTGAAGCTTATGATATTAGTAGACTAGACTCCGTCTTCTATCTGCCAATCGCCACTGTGGTGAATTTAGTCGGGTTTGTCTGGCTCTTCCACTTCTCTTCTTACCAGGATATTTTCTGTGCCTCGGCTGCAGTTGCCTTCGTCATCACTCCTCCAGATCTAGTTTGCCGAGTTAAAATCTGGGTGATATCGTCTGCGTACTGTATGTTGAGGGTTCAGGGAAGCAGCGGTTTCGGAATGTCCCAGGTGTAGACCGTATAGAGGGTCGGACTCAGACATCCTCCTTGAGGGACTCCTGATTGCAACACAAATGAGGCTCCAACGTGGTCCCGAATGCTCAAGACTTGCGGGCCCTTATATAGGGGAAATTTAGACTTAAGTCATAGAGTATTCTAGGTTCTCAAATGCTCGAGACTTGCGGGCCCTTATATAGGGAGAATTCAGACGTAAGTCATAGAGTATTCCGGGTTCTCGAATGTTCGAGACTTGCGGGCCCTTATATAGGGCGAATTCAGACTTAAGTCATAGAGTATTCCGAGTTCTCGAATGCTCGAGACTTGCGGGCCCTTATATAGGGTGAGTTCAGACTTAAGTCATAGAGTATTCCGTGTTCTCGAATACTCGAGACTTGCGGGCCCTTATATAGGGTGAATTCAGAATTAAGTCATAGAGTATTCCAGGTTCTCGAATGCTCGAGACTTGCGGGCCCTTATATAGGGTAAATTCAGACGTAAGTCTTAGAGTATTCTGGGTTCTCGAATGTTCCGGACTTGCGGGCCCTTATATAGGGCGATTTCAGACTTAAATTATAGAGTATTCCGGGTTCTCGAATGCTCGAGACTTGGGGGCCCTTATAGAGGGCGAATTCAGACATAAGTCATAGAGTATTCCGGGTTCTCAAATGCTCGAGACTTGCGGGCCCTTATATAGGGCGAATTCAGACTTAAGTCATATGGTATTCCAGGTTCTCGAATATTCGAGACTTGCGTGCCCTTATATGGGGCGAATTCAGACGTAAGTCATAGAGTATTTGAGCCGAAAATCCGTCCAGAATGTATAAATAGGAAAACGCTCTCCAAGTACAAGGGGAGAGGGTGTCGGCCGCTCTAGCCTTTTAATCTCACACACCTTTTTCTTTTCTTCTCTTCTACCTCAATATTAGCTTCCCTCTTCTCCTTCTCCCATCCACCTACATATTCCCCTTTCTTCTGCCCACCTAGTCATCATCTCTTACCATAACATACATATACCATTACAATCTCTTCTGTAATTTCTTCCATACCTTCGCTAATTTTATTGTCCCTCTCACTCACTCTTTTATCTATTTTTGTCACTCCTCATATCGATAACAACATTCTCATTTCATCTCCTTCCATTTTCCTTCAAACCTGTTTTGAACAGAACGAGAATAGAATTCATTTTTTTTTAGCCACGAAAATATAATTTTGCTGTGTGAAAGAGATTTCGGTTCTTTCTATAACTCATATCCCGAACTTAACTTTCATTTCGGTCGGAAATGAAGTATTATTGCGATAAAACTAACCTAACCTAACTTAACAAACCTAACCTTAAACTAAGAAATAGTAATCAAAGTACCTAAACATAAGGAACCACCTCTGATAGCAATCAAAGTACCTAAACATAAGGAACCACTCTGATAGCAATCAAAGTACTTAAACATAAGAAATCACCTCTGGTAGCAATCAAAGTATCTAAACACAAGGAACTACTCTGATAGCAATCAAAGTACCTAAACATAAGGAATCCCCTCTGATAGCAATCAAAGTATCTAAACATAAGGAACCACCTCTAGTAGAAATCAAAGTACCTAAACATAAGGAACCACCTCTGATAGCAATCAAAGTACCTAAACATAAGGGACCACCTCTGATTATTCATGATCTTCAAAATCAGATTTAGTGTTCGTATCAATGCACGCAATGTGAAATCCCTGGTTAATATTTAAGATAGGGAAGGGAGGGGGGTCACGTCCCATCTATTGATACGAACACAGAATAAGATTTTGAAGATTAAGAAGAATAAGTTGTAGTTTGTTATGTTCTGGTACCTTCAGTGCAGTTTCTTAGTTTATGGTTAGGTTTACCTCGATAACACTTCATTTTCCACGGAAATGTTGGTCAGATTCGTTTATAACACCTAAAAATAGATAAGAACTAACTTCTCTACAACAACTACTTCTTTTTTTTACAACCAACCTAACCTGTTCACTTGTATGTAAGTATTTAAGCTCTAATCTTCTCCATACTATTACAGTCTGATTTCCGACACCATTTAATTTAGGGATACACAATTACACATTTGGTAGGCTAACCTGTTGTGTATATATATATATATATATATATATATATATATATATATATATATATATATGTGTGTTTGCTTCTTCATTTATTTGTATTTTGCATTGACATTTTTGACACTTGGATTACGTTTTTACTGTGGATTTGCAAATTGTTAAATAATTAATTTTATTTTCTCATTTTACTTTTTTATTATAAGGAAATTGCCAAAGGTGTACAAAAATGTACGAAAAGTACAAAGCTTTATATATATATATATATATATATATATATATATATATATATATATATATATGTGTGTGTGTGTGTGTGTGTGTGTGTTGTGTGTGTGTGTGTGAGAATAAATGCAAAAAATCCCACAGGAAAATGAACAAGTTCGAAGGTACTTGGAATCCGCTTTTCATTTTTTTCGCATATATATATATATATATATATATATATATATATATATATATATATATATATATATATATATATATATATATATATATATATATAATTGGCTTACGACAATCTACAAGTATAAATTATGTATGAGTGAAGGTTATGAAATTTTTTATCAATTAATCAAAATTGATCAGCAGATAATTAATTTAATATAAAAATTCTGTCCAAAATGATCAGAACGACATCAGAAACAAATTTCTTTAAAAAAAAAAAGATTAAATCGGAGAAGGTGAAGAAGAGAAACCACAAGTAGTACAATGTTCTTTATTACTGACGTTTCGCTCTGAAGAAGCTCGAGAGGATAGAAAGGTCAGTAATAAAGAACCTAGTACCACTTGTGTTTTCTCCTATTCTCCCTCTCTAGTTGTTGTGAAAGACACCCATCAATGATTACATTAGTAGTGGAAAACATTTGTACAACTTATAATTAGTGTTTAGTGTGTGGACCTTTATTCTCGATAGTGCTTAAATGTCTCTTTACACAAGAACAAACTAACTGTGGACACACATTGCCTCATTCATCTCCTAAGAATTTCCTAGATTTGTTGAACTGTTTTCGGATTCCTCGCTTTAAGCCTCTCTGAAATGTCTTCCAAACATTTTTAATGGGATCCAGATCCAGGGTCTGATTTAGGCCATAACAGTGAGTTGCTTGTGCTCCAGGAAGGTCTTCATCCATTTGGCCGTGTGGCAGGGAGCATTATCTGCACGAAATTTTCAGGTTGGATTTTTGAGGCTCGCATACGAGTAATTGCTGTAATTAGTTGTACACTTGTGCATTTACTGTTCCACATAAGTGAAAAAGTGGCCCAGTCGGTGTCTTCTACTAAAGTCGCGCCTCAGAGCATTGCACTTCCGCCGCCTAACGTCACACTCTTTTTGGTCCAATTCACACAAGCTTTCACTTACAGGGTGACCTCTCCCTCCCCCCGCCCCCCAAAACCCCCGAACCTGCACACACTTTTTGTGATATATCCTGCATTCATTCACTAATCACCCTTACTTTGCAGGACTTGGCAGAAGCAACGCGTGTGAACACAACTACATCTCAAAGGAGCTCCAGCAAAGAATTTACTGCGTCAAACATTACTACAAGACAGGCTCGTTCAAGAAAGTGCAGGACACTTTCGTGCATCAGTTCGAATACGAAAAGGCCCCCTCCCATAGCAGAATTCAGGACTAAGTGGACCACTTCGAGAACTATGGGACAGAGGAGAACCTCAATGCAGCCAGTGACAACCGTCCAAGCCATTCAAGATGCCCCAGGAAGCGTGCAGCTGAGCTGCTCGAGAGCTTGAGAGAGTCAGTTCAACAGAGTCCAAAACGCTCTGTGCGCAAGTGAAGTCAGTCCCTCGGTATATCCCGTTATACTTGCAGGATAGTGCTAGTAATAATGTAGAGATCTACCCATACAGAATACAGAGGAAGCAGACCCTTACAGCCTTAGACAAGGAGCAGAAAAAGGCTATGGCAGTCAAGATACTGAAGAAGATTCAGGAGATCCCAACTTTCCTTGACCTCCTTTGGATCTCAGATGAAGCTCACTTCCATCTTGAAAAAAAAGTAAACTCGAAGAAAAATGTCTTCTGGGGGATCTACAGACCAAATGACGGAGCCACTACGCCCATACACTCCCCTAAGTGCACTGTATGGACTGCAATCTCAGCCAGAGGCATCATCGGACCATTCTATTTCGAGGAATCTGGCGCGACAGTGACAGTCACCAAGAAGCGGTATGTTGAGGTCCTCAAAACCTTCAAGAGAAGGCTACATACCCTATTCCCGTCGCTTATGGGGAAGTTCTAGTACTAGCAAAATGAAGCAAGCTCTCACACCTCAAACCTGCCCCGAGATTGGCTGAAAGCTGAAAGAGAACTTTGGTTGCCGTGTAATCAGTCTCAAGACTGATTTTGAGTGGGGACCTCAAAGCCCAGACCTTAGTCCCCCAGATTTCTTTCTCTGGGGCTACTTTAAAGACAGAGTGTACGCATGGAGACCCAGGATCATCACGAAACTCAGAAAAGTCTCCAGGGAGGAGATCAGGGCCATAAGTTGGTCGGTTTGTAAGGACGTCATGGACAACTTTGTGCTGCGCCTCAAGAAATGCACAAAGCTAAATGGAGGTCATCTCGAACACGTGCTCTAGAATACAGAAGAAAAGTCCAAAGACTCTCATGTTTTGATATGATGTTTTTAAATACAATAAACTAGTTATCACCAAAGTTTCATTCAATCCTTGCAGAAAATTAAGAAATAAGGCCTATCGAAATTTGGGGCCCGTTTTTTTTTGGTGACCCTGTATTCACTGAAGTTGACCTGGCTCCATTGGTTATCCGACCATATAACCTGTGTAGTGGTGAATGTAAAATGATTCTTCATGTTTTTCGAAGTGATCGATGCCTTAACCGCGAGTGTGCGAGGGTAAAGATTGTCTTCCTTCAACCTATGTGACACAGTTTTTCTGGAGACATTGATGACCAAAATCTCACTAATCACTTTCGAACTACTACAACCGTCTCGAACTCTTTTTGAGGTCATCCGTGGCCTATCAGTTGATTTACCAACCTTACATGTACCTGTTTTGTCATAGATTGACAGAATATTAAAGAATATAGTTTTATAGCGATTGACAGTCTCTACACTGGCTCTAATTGTAAGACCATCTCGGTAGCGCAGCTCTACAATTAGCTGGCGGAAGGATAGATGCGTGCGAAATTTCTTAGGCACGTTACCTAGATGATAGATGGCACGGAAATAACATAACGTAGACGAGATTAAACTAAAGATGTTTGCTATGTAAACTATTACCGTCCACTCTACAAGGAACCAAAACTTTAGGATCTTTTTGGACGCTTCCCTTTATCTAGTAAATCGCTTATCTGCTAATAACTTCCATTATACTCATCCAAATTTGGAAACCTTGGATTTTCTCTTGCAAACTTTATGAAGAATGTTGTTGGAAATTTAGTTGTTCCAACATATATATATATATATATATTGCTAGAGCTACTGGTAGGAACCTGAGACGTATTAGGAATATGGAGCCTCCCATAATCGTTCCAAACATATTTACTGGACGTTAAGGGCCAGGAACAAATACAAGGAAACAATTAAGATAGATGTATAAATTCTAAAAGGGTATAAATAGTTATGAAAACTTCCAGTCGATGGGTACAGGTATTAAAAAAAATGGCAATTAGTTATGAAACTGAAGAAAAAAAACATCTAACGTTAAAACTTAATTAAAATAATAAATAAAAACAACAATTCAAAATATGGAATAATGATCGTAAATACAAAACTGCTGGGCAAGTGAATCGTTAAAAATCAAATTCTCTAAAACTCGTAAAACAAAAATTGACCTTTGAAGTGAATCGGATAAAATTACTAGGTAGGAAAAAGCTAAGAGGAAAACAATTTTGGTGCTTATGATAATTTGGTTGATTAAAATTACTTGGTTGTGTACCTTAAATTGTAAACAATTTAAGGAAACGGCAGTAATCATTGAGTTCCGGTTTTTGTTCTTTAATGTATAAAGATTCGAGTATTTTTAGTTCAAGAGAACTTGAATTTGGAACAAAAAAAATTTCCTAATTGCGAAAACAGCCGTGCAGTGTGAAGATCTCGTTTGTCCTTTGAGTTCTCACTTAATTTCTTTCTCTTTCATAATCCTTCCGATGGACCAAGCGAAGCAGGCTTTAAAAGATTCTGTACTCGAGAGAATGAGAGAATTTTTGTTCTTCCGCGTAGCCGACTGGTCTACGGAGTCGGAATTAGGAAAAAAAAGGTAGTTTCCCATATCATCTTCAGCCGTAAACTAAAGGAAATTGTCTAAAAATTGAAATACTGAAATATATAACACCAGGCAGCTAATATTAATCTGGAGGTATTAACTTAAGGTGATTAACGATATCCTTTATGATTAGGTTTAGGACATGACAACTTAATTTATACTGTTATTCAGTCAAATTGAAATTCTGAATCTCTTTAATTAATAATGATTCGATATTTTTTTATTATACTCATTACAATGATAAATTATTTGGGCACCAAAAACCTTTTAGATGATTGACTTTTTTACATGATTAAACATACTTAATGCACTGCTTGCTTAAGAATATACCCCTATGTTTGTGTATAAATGACCTTTCGTCTTTTCCCCATAGAAAGAGGGGAAATTTGGGGCTTTATACGAGATTAAATAGATGCCTGCATCTTTATTTTACGATTTTGGCCTAGTGAAAGGGAAGGATTTTTTGATGGTTGAAGGATAATTGAAAGTTGTCAAGTTGGGATATACAGGGTAGGGCAGAGAGGACGGACGTTTTTGAAAAGTCACAAAATCAGAGATTTTAGCTTCAAACAAATTTTATTGGGATCAATGTATTCGTATTGAATTAGCATTTGACAAAATCAAGTGTGCAAAACAACCTCCATCATGTGGTGGCCGTTTTCATTGATGCATTTCGGAAGGCGTTCTTGGAAGTTGGCCTCCACTCTCTCCAGCATTGCTCTGTTGATTTTGGCGACTTCCACGGGAATAGCTTCCTTCAAATCGTCCAATGTACGGGGCTGATGCTCATACACACGTGCTTTGAGGTTTCTCCACAAGAAATAATCACACATGGACAAATCATGGCGGGACCGAGGGGGCCAAGGAGTGTCAGCAAACCTGGAAATGAGGCGGTCACCGAAGAGAGGGCGAAGAACCTCTATTGATGCTCTGGCTGTGTGGGCCGTCGCTTCATCCTGCTGAAACCGCACACGTCGGATAGGCATACGTTTTCTTCGTAATTCAGGCACAAAGAAGTTGTTTATCATCTCGATGTAACGCTCTGAGTTCACAATAACAGCATTTCCATTATTGTCTTCAAAAAAGTAAGGACCAATAACGGCAGCTTTTCCAACAGCACACCAGTCTGTCACTTTGGAGCTGTGCAGTGGTCTTTCATGCAGTTATCTCGGATTTTGAAGATACAAATAACGACAGTTCTGTTTATTCACCATGCCATTGAGATGAAAATGAGCTTCATCACTCATTAACCAAATGAGGTTGTTATTTGCCTCAAAAATTGTTTCCATCTGACGTGCGAACTTAAGCTGCTGTTTATAGTCCCCCGGTTGCTACTCTTGTCCAATGACCGATTTGTAGGGGTGGAAATGCAGGTCTTCATGCAAAATACGCCTTCCTGATCGATTACCGATGCTTAGTTCAGTGGAATGACTACGAGCAGAGCGATTCGGACTCCGCAGCAAATCTTGTCTAACACGCTCCACATTTTCCGGGGTCCGTACCGTTCTTAGGGCCCCCACCGGTCTCCTATTCATTAGTGTACCTCGTGTATGAAGTGCATTCATCCAGCGTAAGATTGTGTTATGGATGGGAACGGCCTCATTTCGGTGAATGTTGAAGTGGCGCTGAAATTCACGCTGGACTGCTTTAACAGACTCGTTATTCTTCACGTAACTGTCGTAAGCAAACACTTGATGCTCTATCGTCCACAGCGCCATGGCTTCACCTAAAAAGAAAAGAAAAAAATGTTAAGACACCACGGGCAGAATGGTACCTGCCAGACATATGTTCCTCCCCTGGGGCTGAGTAATAGACATTTCAAAAACGTCCGTCCTCTGCAGGGGATAATATGGTGGAGATAAACAATTGTCTTTTTTTTTGGCATTTAAGATTGTTTTTTGATGTGGGTAAAATACTGGCCTAGCTTTAGATAGTCTTTCACCTATACAATTAAGTGGATACTTTGACTCTATAAACCTACATGTCTCACGTCCCACTGTGACCTAAACCTTAAGGAGAATAAATCATCTCTCGTCGGTCTGCTTCGTGCTCTTCTACTCGGAAGTATTACCTGCAAATTGAATGTTCAACTTTAGCTGTGTTTTTTTTTTCATTATATTGATAGCTTTGAGGAAGAGTAATTAGCGGTGTTCTATGGCAAAGTAAATTATTCTAATGTTTTCCTCCAACATTTTCCTGCCAAGACAAATTATATGCTTTTATCTTGTATCTGTTTTAGGAGCTCTATTCTTTAAATGGTATGTCCTACTTCTCGAGAGTTTTCTCGGTCATTGCAATATATGAATTAGAATGGAGCTCGCAGTCTCCTAAGTTGCATGTGTACTCATATACCATATAGGACCATTGTTTAGGCTTAGGTGTAGGTGTGTTGTTTTGTCTTATAAGGCCCGAGTGTCGTTTAGTTGAATAATTAAAGAGTTTGTTCGTCATTAGCTATCTTCCTCGGTTAATAATTTTTTTTATTACTCTTTCTTCTGCACAGTAGATCTTTTTCATAGTGCTCTTGAAGAAGAGTTTTAGGATGTTTTACTTGTCTATATTCTAGTACTATGAGATAAGTATCATCGGTCCATTTTCGACTTTATATTTAGTTATCTTTAGATCCTGGTTACTAAATCGGGTTTTACCTGCAGCGAAGCGTAAGGTCAAGGTGTGGTTTTGTTTTCAAAAGGAGTAAGGTTCAATTGTACCCATTTTAGAGCCATGAAATGACCCATATGACCATGGAACATAGGGTTATTTACCCTGGAGATTCCAAATCTGCTATCGGATTTGGCGCTGGGTGGCGCCATCTAGTGGCAAAAGCCTCATTTAGCCATTCACAGGCACTTGTAAGTGACTTGAACCACGGGAAACCATCGATGAAATAACCATTTATCTTCTTATTACAAAACGTCGCAAGTCATTGGAGGGACTTTTCCTCTTGTTGACAACTACTTGGGTGGCTCTGTCAAGATCATTGTGTGTTTCTTTCCATGTGGGTCAATGAGTGAAGGCACGATTAATGAGCTAATTCCACTGATTGATGGTTTTGACGTATTATTTGGTAGTTATCTTTTTATGCTATATAGTTGGGTGTCTATAGATGTGAGGTTTATTTTGGCTTCCTTCAACTGTATAGTTGAGAGTAGAACCTTATTTTTAGAGTGAGTGTATATATTTTCTCTTCGAAATGTACATGCATGTATCGTTTGTGCATCTACAGAGTAGATTGTGGGATTTAGATAATTTTATGAAAACGCTTTGAAAGTTCCCAAGTAGAAATTTGGCAAGAGAACTCCAAGAGGAGAATTCATAGCAACCCCATTCACTTGAAGATACAGGTTACCTTTGGGTCTACAGAAACGGACTTGAGAGGTGCAGGTTTCTGGGAGTTCTTTACAGTGTGAGGGAAGGGATCATTTTGGTCATAGACACGTTCTAATATTATCTTTTTCGTTTAAGGCGACGATGCATTAGTAAACAATGACTCAAGATCCATTGAGGATATTCTTTTTATGGGTTGCAGATCGAATCATGTAGATAAAGTCAGTGAAAGATTTGAGGCTGTATTGGTGAGGCACGTAGGGGTTAAGGATTTTGTAAAGCATGTAAACAGACTTAAGTCGCATGCTCCCATGTATTCTGACTTATAACCTTATAACCCTATGACCTTATGACCTCACGGGTTTGTAAACTTTAGGAAGGAATTGGTAAATGTTAGGTTAGCTTATTTCCTGGACAGTAGATTTCAGCTATCTTAAGTTTCTTGAGGCTTAAGTAAGTTCCACTCCACGTGGAATGTTCTGCTTTGGCCGGGTGGGATATTTACGAAGGTTTCAACTGCAGAAAGCAATTCGTTACGGTATTCTTTTATTTGTAGAAGTCAAATGGTACTGCGCGGTATCATTGAGCCCCTCCATTCTAAGGAGGTGAGGAAACGCCTTTAATTTTGCCTGGGTTCTTACAAGGTCGTTGAATCGAAGTACAGGTCAGGGAGGGGAGGGCACTCTGGCCCCGCGCTTCCCTAGGGTATGAGGAGAGAGATCCTTAGTGATGGCCCCAACGATATCACCTCGATGACACCGGAGGATATTATTGCCACGCTCTACACAAACATATCTTCAAATTGTTTTGAGGAGATTTGGATGGCAACCTTGGAGCATTGGCCCGAGGAGCGCTTATACCCAAGGGCGCGGGCCTCGGTTTTCTTCCGGGCAAGAGCAGGACTTTGCACATCTGCCATAGACGTGGGCATCACCCAGTCTCAGACTTTCCCAAATTGGGTACGTGGTGAATTCGTAGCGATTCCTTGGTCTGGTTTTCACCGAAGCTTTATCAGGAGAGCATATTTTCTCAGCCTTTGTATCTACTTTACCCGCGTCATCGAAACTCTTTAGTCATTCGAGTTCAGAACATCGTTGCTGATCGCATTTTATTGCTTTGTATGCTCCTTTGTACGCTCAAAAGTTGACGTAGGGTGCGAGATATACGAGCGTCTATTGCGAATGTTGGATTCGATTCAACATACTGGTCTCTCGTTTGTGCTTTCTGCATATCCGCTATAGCAGGGGTCGGGTAACTTTTTTGGGTGTTACCCCAAAAGAATTTGTAGTAAAATGAATTTACCCCTGACTTTGAAGTACTCTGGGGGACAAACCAATTTACTTATAAAAATCATGGATAATAAAGACAGAAAAAAATTTATATTGGGATAATGTTTAATTTTTTATTTCATCTATCATTAGAAAATAAAAGTCTGTCCTTTTGGCATGGAAATAGCACACAATAAAAAAAATAGGAAATTATATATTTATAAATAGAAATAAAACAGTCACTTTTTAGCATTACATGGCACACAAGCAAAATTCTTGACTATGTCACTATCATGTATTTAAAATTCGTACAAAAACAAAATAGGAAAATGTTATTGAATCCACTAAAAGGGGGAAAAAATGTTTACCCTTTCTGGCATGAGAATAGTAGACAAATAAAACTAATGAAAAAATTATTGAAAACTTGAATATATCAGCTTCCTCAGGCTTTGGAAAAATGATACTGTTTCATTTTTGATACAACAATTTCAATATCGGGGATTTTTTGTCAGTGCTACTTTGATGCTGTCTTCAGGATCCAACCGGCTTCTGTATTTTTTTTTTTAGATTTACAAGGGTAGAAAAACCTTGTTCGCAAAGGTAGGTTGTTGCAAAAGGTAGCAGCATTTTAGTTGCTCCCGAATGTGCAGTTTTATAAGCCTTTGCAGCTTTTGACATTTAAAAACTTGAGAGGTCATCCTTGGTCTCAAATTCGATGCTTGTTTCACTGTTGGAACGCAGTTTAATAAGCTCTTCTGCCAATCCTTCAGGCTCTTCAGGCAAATCAGCCAGTTTACATTTGAAGGGATTTACAACCCAGCTGACAGTATATGAATCAAGCTCTGGAAAATAGTCACAGAACCTATTCCTAAGTTTGGTCAGGTGCCTTGTGACTGATTCCTTCCTGTCATTAAGACTGCAGTCTTCACATTCTTCCCAAAACTCTGCCAGGTTTGGAAAGACACCAATCTTATTGGCATTTACTTTTTGGTTCCAATACTGAAGCTTTGATATAAATGCTGAAATTTTTTCCCTTGCTAAGATGAGATTGATTTTCTTTCCTTGCAATTCTTTGTTCAGCGCATTTACATGCTCAAAAATGTCAGCTAAGTATGCAAGAATAGCTAGACAGGTTGATTTTCTGAACTTCTTTGCAAGTGTGTGTTTTTGATCTGTCAGAAATATTTCAAGTTCTGTTTTAAGAGCCCACACTCTATACAGGATATTTTCACGTGAAAGCCACTTCACTTCCGTATGGAAAAGAAGGGTTGAATATTCAGCCTCTCCATCCTCACATAAATCAAGAAACATTCTCGTGTTTAGTGCATGCCCTTTTACAACATTGACAATCTAAATTACTACATTCAACACAGCTTCCACTTCTGGTTCCAAATCCTTCACAACTAATGCCTGTTGTTTGGCCAAAACCACAAAACCAGTGACGTGACCAAACATGGCAAGAGCTCCATCAACTGATACTGCAATACAATCTTCCCACTTTGAATCAACACTTTGTGTTTTGAAGTATGCACCAATCTTATTGAACATATCAATACCACGAGTTCTCAACAACTCAAGAGGAGAACATAGCAACATTTATTCTTCAATTTCATCAGAACCCCTGTATCGAACGTATACCATCAGCTGCGAATTGCTACTGACATCTGTAGTCTCATCAAGTTGAATAGTAAACTTTTTACTCTTTTTTACTGAAGAAATCACTTGTTCTCTCACATTTTCCGCCAAGATGGAAATTTTTTCTTTGATAACTCTTGCAGACAAAGACACTGTATTCAGTTGTTTAGCTACTTTCTGCCCACACATTATTTCTGCCATTTTCACAGCCGCCGGTTTGATTAAGTCTTAACCAATAGTATGTGGTTTCTTGTTTCGAGCAACCAACTATGCCATTTCAAAACTAGCTATTGCTGCTAAACGTTGGTCAAACGTTGCACTCTTGTTATTTTCCAATCTCTGTCTTTTGACTCTTTTTTCCAGATTCTCAAAGTATTCCCGTGGTTTGCAAGACAGATGTGAATGAACCTTGTTCAAGTGTTTCTTCAGTTGATTCTTTTTGAAAGACTCGGCAGTCAGGACTTTCATACAGACGACCCATTGAGGTTTCATTTGTCCTTTGCCCTTTATTTTTGTAAGGCCATAATTAAGGAACTCTGCCTGATATGTCCTTTTCTTTGCTGATGCCATCTGAAAATGAAAGACAAATCTATCACTTTTTTAAGCTCATTTCACTTCTATTTTTTAAAAATAAAAAAATATTTAGTGACGAATTTAAGAGTTTAAATTGAAACTTTCAAATAACAACATAAAATCAAACCACAACTCGCAACCATAAAAATTCAAACAATATAGACTTAAAAAGAGTGAGCATTACATCTGTAGGGGCTGCAGGAAATCTTCTTAAATATAGTTAAACTCGTTAAAAACTTTCTTTTAAATAAAATAATTCATTAAATAAAAATAAATAAATAAATGAAAAATATAATAGTTACCCCTAAAAAAGTGAGAAATTGCCAACTAAACAACTAATGGGATAATTAGGCCCCTTACAAATAAACTAAAATGTCCTAAAGTCTAAACTAATCTTATATTTATATATTTAACTTTTGTTGAATTTTTATCACAAAAGTCTATACAGAAACGTAAATATTATAGATTATATCATAACTCACCTTATGTAAATAATTATTATATCACTTGATCAGCTCTACTAATTCATCAACTACTCTAAAAGAGGCATGTTCAAAACATGGCAAAATGCCACTTAATTCGGAGAAATGTTGCCAGATTTTACCGAAAAATAGAAGAAAGGCTCCTCGATGCATTCTTTTTCTCCAACTTTTATATTCGTTTCCCTCACTTAGCACATCCATTACCCCACATTTTTTCTAAATTACCCCATTTGGGATAATTTACCCCTGTTCCCCAACCACTGCTCTATAGAGATCCTTGTTTTCAAGGTTGATAAGCTGCCGCCTCCTTTAGTCGTGCAGAGTGTATAGTTACACTCATACACGTGGGTTTAATCTCTCACCCAGTTGATAACGCCTATTAATTTTCTTTATATGCCAATTTAAAGGGTTCATATGATGGTTATAGACGCCAAACAATTCCTAAAACCTTCGAGTTCAGGGCTAGAAAATTTCGGTGTATTTATCAGAAAGGTGGGGCAGATGGTCATAACGAACATGTCACTGGAGGATACCACCATTAAATATTTGCCTCCACATATCTGCTCCCAAACCTTCCACTACACCGGTGTTATTGCTTTCTGACTTATTGGAGCTTATATCGCCTAAACACAATGCATTCGAAGAGGTGAAATCTCTCTATTCCCTTTTCCGCATTATCCGTAACCTAACAGCTACTGGACGTCGGACAAGGAGAGATAAGGGCGGCCTTTTCTTAGGTCTTTGGACGTAGGTTTGTGGGAAACGATGACGCTAATGAGATGGTCATGGTGTCTAAAAAGACTGAGACCCAGCAGCGGCATTTTGCTTTCCCAATACTGACTACATAACAAGAAACACTAGAGCCCTGAGGGCTGCCTCGCAAGAAAATGTGATATGACATCTGGGAAGTTTAAAATTGCGTGCCATCGCGTCTTGACTATCCACGTGGATATATTTTCTGTGATCTAAGAATCGGATGCCCTCCTGTAACGCAGTACCATTTGACGGAACCATTCTGCCAGAATTATTTGGCACGTCATGCGCTACGACACATTTCAATTGAGGATGCTATTCCTATTGGAGCTCTGCGCCCGATCCTTCTATCGATCCTGGGGAAAACAGGGTGATAGCGTTTATCCTCGGAGCTAAGGAACGGGGTTTGCCTGTAAGGTTGTGGAGTCATAGTGGTTTTAGGAAAAGTGCACTACCCTCATACCATTTTATTGTGGAGGTAAACACCTACCTCTGAGGAAGGGTTATTACTTGTGATGCACGTGAGCTTCCCTTTTATTACTATTACCTGCGGATCTTTTATTTTTTTATTTTGTTGTTGTTTTTATATAAGATTATTGATTGGTTGTTCTTTGCCTTCTTCGCTCACGTGCCCTCACCGGCGGCCGCATGACGGGGATCACTAAAATTTTGCCCCTCCCTCCACAAAAACTCTTTCATATATTACAGCTGCTGCCATCCCATATTTCGGACCTCTCAAGGCATTGGCAACCTCTTTGATAGTTAGTAGTTCCCCCCTATGACTTTGCATCGGGTTGCACTCTCTCGGTCATATCCGCATTTACTTCCTCTTCTACGTCTACTCTATGCTGTTCTTCGAATTCATCTCTTCACCTAGGCTCCTCCCCCTCATCAAACATTAATACACTACTCCTGGTAACTTGTCATTCGAACCTTTATATAACATTCCCTTTTATGCGGAGAAGGTGAAAATGAGTGGTGTGGATCTGGTTGCTGTTGTTAGATTTGCTTCTTTCCTCCGAAAACCTGATTCGTCTGCTTTATTAGGCAGTCATCGAAGGACTCACCCCTATCATAAAATATTTCCCTACACAAAAAATGAAGCCATTCTGACGCCCTTAAGTAAGGGGACATAATAGCAATCTGTCGCCCCATCCATTCTGAACCAAGTACGCTGAGGAACGCTCTGCATCCAGGTCAAGGGAGGGTCTGCATCCAGGCCAAGGGAGAGTCTACATCCAGGCCAAGGGAGGGTCTCCATCCAGGCCAAGAGAGGGTCTCCATCCAGGCCAAGAGAGGGTATCCATCCAGGCCAAGAGAGGGCCTGCATCCAGGCCAAGGGAGGATCTATATCCAGGACAAGGGATGGTCTGCCTCCAGGCCAAGGAGGGTCTACATCCAGGCCAAGGGAGGGTTTACATCCAGGCAAAGGAGGGTCTACATCCAGGCTAAGGGAGGGTCTACATCCAGGCCAAGTGAGGGTCTACATCCAGGCCAAGAGAGGGTCTACATCCAGGCCAACGGAGGGTCTACATCCAGGCCAAGGGAGGGTCTGCATCCAGGCCAAGGGAGGATCTATATCCAGGACAAGGGAGGGTCTGCATCCAGGCCAAGGAGGGTCTACATCCAGGCCAAAGGAAGGTCTACATCCAGGCCAAGGGGGGTCTGCATCCAGGCCAAGGGAGGGTTTCTATCCAGGCCAAGGGAGGGTCTCCATCCAGGCCAAGGGAGGGTCTCCATCCAGGCCAAGGGAGGGTTTACATCCAGGCCAAGGGAGGGTCTGCATCCAGGCCAAGGGAGGGTCTGCATCCAAGCCAAGGAAGGGTCTGCATCCAATCTATCAACGGCTCCCCGCCAAAGACGGCTTCAATCGGGCTATTTTAACCTTCACTTTTGCCGTCGTAAACACAAATTCGCTTTCCAATTGGTGGAGGCGTTTTGCTCAGTCCTGTATTCGGGTGGGAGATCTTACACTTCTCATCACACACGCAACACTGCTTTCTTTCCTCTCCTGTCTCTACAGCACAACACACACACTCTGTTCTGAGGACTCCTGCCGGTGGTTATATATATCCACATACATCTGACGCTCTCTTGATGCTCTCTGTTCCAAGGAATCTGCCAATGAGTATCTCTATCCACATACTTCTGACGCGGAACAGGTCCCTCTGCCCCAATGCGACGAAGATTCCACCTGAACGCTGCTGGTGTCAAACACATAATACTTCCTGGCACCTCTCCCTAAAGAGGACCGGGCCCTGGTGCCCTCAGGCTCACCAGCGAAGGTCATACTGACCTTTATGTCGAGTTCAATATCCGGTGGGGATCCGACTGGATAAAAGTAGATTGGGCGAACCACTACTATTACTACTACATGTTTAGCGTGAATGAAGAGCGTCCCCCAGCACGCCGAGAGTGTTATTTTAACCACATATTTCATTCTGGAATATTTCTTTGAATTTATTTACCAAATGGAGAACAATAGTAATATGTTCATGGTTATAAATCCTATTTTTAGATAATTCACATTTTATTCAATTTACTTTTAAGGACTTTAATTATTATTTATTTTAACTACTTGGTTTACTAATGAATATTTGTCGCCGATATTTAATATATTCTTATAGTGTATAGGAGCTGTGATCTATAATTTGTTAAGTCAGCATAATTATGGCTGTCTCTAGCAAAAACATATCATTTAATTCATTCTAATAAGTAATGATTTGTGTGAAATTTTTCTCTTCGAATTTCTTTTCTCCTTATTTATCAAAATGACGCTTCTATTAATTTTAATTAATTTTATTTTTTCAGAGGAATCGTTCTTCTATGGAAAGCTTACTTGGCAGAGTTGATCAAGGTAAGTTGGAGAGGAAATAATATGCCTTCAGAGTTCTAACTTCCAACGTCCACACTTTTTAACCTACTGATATTAATTTAATCAGTTTTTTACTATTACGAGAAACGCAATTATAACAAGCTTAACTAGCTTTATATTTAACATTACCGGGGAGTTTTCGCGATTCCGAGATATTAAAGTAAACTAGAATAGGTATCCGGCGTTGCCCGGGATAAAAAGTCATGTCACCAATAAAGACAGGTGCATATAGGTGGAAATTCTCATATTGTACCACAAAAATATGTTTACTTGCTGATTATTATTATTTGTGGGGTGAACACAGATTCAGGAGAGTTGCGCACTCTCTCTATCATATAATATACTTTCCATGAGTAAACGTTTCACGCCCGGCAGTTTACGCGCACCCGTGAATGACCGTTAGTTAGGAGAGAACAACGTTGTAGCAGCAGGAACAAATCCAACGTCTTATATATATAGAGAGAGAGATGGTATTAGGGAATGAAATTCAGAACAGTAACTCTAAAAAATGTATTTACAACCAAAATTTACAGGTAGGTAACATTAACAGCATCAACATTAGCCGACTCAACAGAGAGCTGGGCAAATGCTTTCTCCAAAAGTTGCTGCGGATCGCAATCCTGCGTTAAATTATAGCAAGGTATTTAAGGTTACTCGTCAACAGAGATTGCTAAGGACTCTCGCTCGTCAAACAGAGGTTGCTAAGGACTCTCACTCGTCAACAGAGGTCGCTGAGGACTCACTCGTCAACAGAGAGAGCTAGGAACTCTCACTTTAAACGGAGGGCGCTAATGACTCTCCCTCGTCAATAAAGGGCGCTAAGGTCTCTAACTCGTCAACAAATGACACTAAGGACTCTTACTCGTCAGCGGAGGGTGCTGAAGACTCTCAGGTTAATTGGCTGCTGAAGGATGATGTCTGACTAAGGACAACATTCTCTCCTTCTCCTGGAAGATTGTCCCACGAAGGCACAAAATTATCGGCTAGAAAATCATTAGATTCAGCGAAGTAAAAACTGAAGAAAAATAAAATAGAAGAGACAAACTTTTAATAATGTTAGAAACGCCTCCCCCCTGCTGTAGAATTTTTATACACTCCAAAATAACACTTGATAACACAAATTATATTTGTTAATTTAATCAAACTAGTCGTTAATACATTCAATCGATATTCGCTAAAATTAACCAGTTCCTACACACTTATAACACCTCAGTCAGAGGAGGTTGAACACTTCTCGACATTACTCACGAATGCACATACAAAGCAAACCGTCGCTTCAAAATTGTTATAAGCTACTTAATGTAAAGAATATGTAAAAAGAAAATAAGATACAAAAGTCGATGAGTATGAAAATTTACAAAAGGCAAAAGAAATAACCTTGGAAACAAATTAGTAGAATTTGTAGGAGAAGCAAAGATACTTTTATCAACTCCTAATTATTAAAAAGGGCATAAGATTGACAGAGGTGGAACCAAGTGCAAGAGAACAAGTTCAACAGACCTAAGTCACCTGTTCTCAATTATTCTTACTTGGGACCTTATGACCTTTAAAACTTCAAATAATTCCCGGACAAAACTTAAGAGGACCTTAACAATTATATCATTCGAAAGAGAATGTAAAACAACATAAGGGTTTCAAAGTTCGTTAGAATCGGCCGAATAGTTACGATGTTATTGCCAAATAATTCCCGGACTAACCTTGGCAGTACCTTGATAATTCTATCATTTAAAAGAGAATCTAAAACAACATAAGGGTTTCAAATTTAGTTTGAATCGGCCGAATAGTTACGATGTTATTGACAAAAAGCTCATTGAAAAGTAAAATGGGTACCATCTGACCGACAGACTTACGGAATGACATAATAACTTATAAAGTTACTTGCACGCAACTAAAAAAATACACATAACAATTAGCAAAGATCAGATGACATCATCCACGGAGAGAGTACACAAAGGAATGGAATTACTGAAAGGATAACGATCATCTTAAGAGTTAAAGACTTCTACCAGGGACTGGATTATAACAATGAGAACCCATCACAAGATTGTAATTTTTCACGATATGTTTAAAAACAAAGAGTGTTCATTTGGCGACTGCTAGCAAGAGCAGAACTCGAAATCTCAAACAAACCTAGCTTTAAATTACCTTAAAAAAGAACAAGGTCTAAAAACAAACCAACAGAAAAACAACAAACAAACCAAAACTAAAAGAAAGCCCCGATAAATACGGGTGGAGAAAATGATGCTTATTGCTTGAAGGTGGTCCGCTTCCAACAGTGGTCAGTTTTCAGTCAATAATTTAAATTTTAGAAGTAATTAAACAATATCGAGGTTCGAAACCTCAAATAACTCAATTATATCACTTTGCGGTGTTCAGGAGTACGTCAAAAGGAAACCGGAGAGGCGGGAACAAGAAATACAAAAACGATTCTTCCGATGCTGAAGAAGCTTTGCGAGCAGAAGCGTGATGGAAAACATCAGAGGTACCCTCCACTAGAGTGCCGTCTCGGGTTAAAAAAACTACACCATCGGACCGAGAGTTATACCGTTGTCTCGAAGGACTTCTCTAGCTCTCAACACGAAAGTTTTAGCATGATTGAAGTCTTGCATCGGATTATGCAATCCTTCCGATGCTGTCGAAGCTTCGCAAGCAGAGGTTATGGCGGGAAACATTAGATGTACTCTCTTACAGTTTGACGTCTCGGGTAGAACCAACTAAACTACCAAACCGAGAGTTACACCATTGTCTCGAAGGACTCCTATAGCTCTCAACACGAAAGTTTTAGCATGATTGACGTCTTGGATCGGATTATGCAATCCTTCCGATGCTGTCGAAGTTTTGCGAGCAGAGGCATGACGGGAAACATCAGATGTACTCTCCTCCAGGGTGACGTCTCGGGTAGAACCAACTAAACTACCGGACCGGGAGTTACACCGTTGTCTCGAAGCCCTCCTCTAGCTCTCAACACGAAAGTTTTAGCATGATTGACGTCTTGGATCGCATTATGCAATCCTTCCGATGCTGTCGAATCTTTGCGAGCAGAGGCATGGCGGGAAACATCAGATGTACTCTCCTCCAGGGTGACGTCTCGGGTAGAACCAACTAAACTACTGGACCGAGAGTTACACCATTGTCTCGAAAGACTTCTCTAGCTCTCAACACGAAAGTTTTAGCATGATTGAAGTCTTGCATCGGATTATGCAATCCTTCCGATGCTGTCGAAGCTTTGCGAGCAGAGGCATGGCGGGAAACATCAGATGTACTCTCCTCCAGGGTGACGTCTCGGGTAGAACCAACTACACTACCGGACAGAGAGTTACACCTGTCTCGAAAGACTTCCTTAGTTCTAAACATGAAAGTCTTAGGGCATGATTGACGTCTTGCATCAGAATATTCACCGTAGTGATCTGCCACCGACGAAATGACAGCGGTGGAGACCGGAATTGTAGGTCGCAATTACCGTTCGTAAGAGACGGCTGCGGATGAATAGAACTTACAGCCTAAAACAAGTTTAAAACAAAATATCACTAAAACATTACAGGAGTCAATTTTTTTAGACGTTTAGAGCCTCCTTTATCCATTTTCTCTGTCTCAACGATCGCGAAAAAGATAAAGATCTAAAAGCGGTTGAAAGGACGACCCGACAGAGAGCGCCACTTTCTCTTAGAGCGGGCATCCCCTCCCCCCCGAAACGTGCTTCTTTCTTCTTGTTTTTGTTTCACTTTTGTTTGTTTTTCGTTGTTGTTTTTTGCTTTTGTTCGCCTCGTTTGGTGTAGTCTAGAATTAGGCTGCAAATTAATTACGGTGACTTATGCTGGATGGAGGTTAAAAATTTGGGGAGGGGGGGCACTGGGGTCAATGGGGAGTCCTGCTCCCCCAGGTTTTATTTGTAGGCGGGGTATTTCTCCCCCTATGCCCCTCCCCCCCCTTGCGGGTCATTAAAATACTAGCGCCATGTTATGGTGAGCGGGACAGAATAGCGGGATAAAATGACGGAAAAGAACAATGTAAAAGAATATCTGGAAGGAATAGTGGAAAAGAATAACTAGAAAGAATGGCTGAAAATAATAGTGGAAAGAAATGCGGAAAAGAATGGCAGAAAAAATGTAAAAGAAAAGCGGGAAAGAAGAGTGTAAAAGAATAGAGGGAAAATAGCGTAAAATAATAGCTGGAAAAGGTAGCGGGAAAGAATAGCTGGAAAAGGTAGCAAGAAAGAATAGCGGAAAATAATAGTGGAAAGAAATGCGGAAAAGAATGGCAGAAAAAACGTAAAAGAATAGCGGGAAAAAGAGTGTAAAAGAATAGAGGGAAAATAGCGTAAACGAATAGCTGAAAAAGGTAGCGGGAAAGAATAGCTGGAAAAAGTAGCGAGAAAGAATAGCGGAAAAGAATAACTGGAAAGAATGGCAGAAAATAATAGCGGAAAAGAATAGTGGAAAGAAATGCGGAAAAGATTGGCAGAAAAAACGTAAAAGAATTGCGGGAAAGAAGAGTGTAAAAGAATAGAGGTAAAATAGCGTAAAAGAAAAGCTGGAAAAGGTAGCGGGAAAGAATAGCTGGAAAAGGTAGCGAGAAAGAATAGCGGAAAAGAATAACTGGAAAGAATGGCAGAAAATAATAGCGGAAAAGAATGGCAGAAAAAACGTAAAAGAATAGCGGGAAAGAGTAGTGTAAAGGAATAGCGGAAAATAGCGTAAAAGAATAGTAGAATTCGCAGGAAAGAATATCGCAAAAGAATAATGGGAAAGAATAGCGGAAAATAATACCGGAAAAAGAATAACGGGAAAGAATAGCGGAAACGAATAGCAGATCAAATAATGGGAAAGAATATCGGGAAAAAAATAACGGGAAAGAATAGTGAAAATTTAAGAGCGGAAAAGAATTGCAGGAAAGAATAGCGGGGAAGAATGGCTGGAAAAAATAGTGGAAAAGAATAATGTAAAGAAAGCGGGAAAGAATACCGAAAAATAAGAACGGAAAATAATAGCGGGAAAGAATATCAGAAAAAAATTACGGGAAAGAATAGCGGGACAGAATAGCGTCTCTCGCATATAATGTGAGTGATAATTATTTGCTTATTTATAGCAGTTAAAAAATATGACCCTTTTTCTTTTGTTTCAGCTCGGCGGATTTCATCCACGCATACAAAGAATGATGAGATCGGGAACGGCAATGATGAAGTAGAGGTACTGGTAGAGAGACAGCAGGTCAGTAGTTCTGAGGAGGAGTCCGAAGATAGCGGGAGACGACGACCGGTACCAAGAGGTAACCGATCTTCAAAGGAGTCAATGAGTAGCAATTGGTCTCCGAGGATGGCTCTGAGGCATATGAGTTCTTTTAGGAGAAAATCTCGTGAAATTCAGAAAACAAATACCAATGGGGTGAGATCGAACTCTTTTACCACACCTAACAACCAGGATAATTGCTCCCCGTCCAGAAATTCTTTGCCAAGGAGAAAGAGTAGGAATAGTGGAACCCATGAAGTTAATTTGTTAGCTACAAGTCCTACAACACCGATTAAAATTGCGACTGCGAGTTGTTCTAAGTTGGAAAAGAAAGATGTAATCAACCCACCGAATAATAGCCCCACCATCATATCAGAACCCCCCTCCATCAACGCTGAAAAAGCGGTCCACAGTATGAATATCATTGATTTGCCTGTGACAGACAAACAAATAAAGAGCAAAGAAATATCTTCCATAGAAACTCTCGTTGGCTCGAAGTTGGAGAGAGAGAAATCTACTCCGCTAGAAATCGGTAAAAGAGATATAAAATCAAGTATAAACTCTCGGCGATTTTCTGAAAACCCCTCCAAGTCATTAAGTCGAGCAGGTCTTTCCCCAGTTACCCTGAAGAAAGCCTTCCAGTTTACAAGGAGTGCTTCCTGGACACAGAGAAAGCACGCGAATGCCTCTCCACCGTGTTTACCAAAGTTCCCCCAAACCGACGCTCAAAACTTCAAAAAGGAAAGTGTAAACATCAAAAGCGGTTCAGATGATTCTGCTGCAAGGCTCTGCAGCTTGGTTCATCCCTCAATTTTTGATAGGAAGCTTGAAGGGGGGCAGTCCCCGAAATTGGACCTAAAAGCTAACAAATTAAGCCTAGTAAAATGCGAATCTCTGGACACGGCAGAAGAAGAGGATGAAGAAGAAGGTGATGTTGACAGTCTAGCGAAAAGCATCGCGGAAAATGAAGATGATATGGGTGAATATAAAAAATCGAGTGGTAGAAAAGCACATAGAGGATTTTCAAGTCAGCGGTCACAGGAACTTGACTCCCCTAGCAACGCTGCTCTCCCAATCCTTGAGGTAATATATATATGTATATGTAGGTTAGCAATGTCTTAATTTAATCGCTCTTGAGACGTTAATTTGAAATCCCAAATTATGTGTGCGGGTAATTTTGATTTCCTCACTGGAAAGAATACAACAAAGAAGTGTAATTATGGATTTACTTTTTTGAGTATCACAAGATATTTACACCAGAGTAAAAAAATAACTATCACCAGGGTTCTAAACCTTTCCTCCTAGTTTTTGTGGGGGACAACATAACCTAACATTCTCTTCCGTTCCTCATATACTTGTGAATAAGGAGTATAGATCACCAGTTTATAGGTGTTGGGTTTAGTGTCGTTCTTTGTTACCGGTTAGGAAACGGTTGGCTAAATGTTCACTGGTAGAAGTCGACTTAGCGGTTTCCCATCGAAGCACTAACGAGGTCCAATGTTGATTAACTTTGACGTAACGCTATTGGGATACTCAGTTACCGGGTGCTGAGCTTGGGCTGACTCCAATTTGGGGAAGATTTTCCTCTCGCTTGATTTTAGGTAAGTAGGCTGTATAAGAGGACCGGTTGATTACCCGCAGGAAAAGGAAATCTTGGAAGATGGATTCAAGGACTCTTTATTGGGCGGAAAACTTGGAAGGCTTAGGCACAATGAATTTGATTAAACTCTGGGTCGGGTATTTGAGGCAGGTCTACTAATGTTTGGTTCCTTTGGCCTACGCTTCCTTGAAAACAGACTACTCACTTATTGTTCTTTTCTACTTTTTTATTTTATGTCCGACTGTCCTTGACTGCCTTGGAGTCACACTCAAGACGCGTAGCTCACTGTTAGCCAATGATGCAGTATGGGTAGAGCTTACTCGACTCGATGTTTATTTGTGTGCACACGCGAATAGAGAGAATCTTTATCTCAAATTTTGAGAATAAGATTTCTTGTTTCATGGCCCTATGGGAATAAACAAAATCGGCGACTTCCCGTTTCCCAGCTCGGTGCATTTTGATAAACACGATAACACAGCTGTTTTGGGCGACTCCCAGAAAGGATGGCGCGAGAAGCGTCTTTTCTGCGTGCATTTTGTTACAATTTAACTGTACTATCGGGTTTTCCTTCAACGTAGTGATTGACGAGTAGTAGGCGGACAAGAAAAAATGAATTATTTCGACAAACAATATTTAGTGATCTCAATTGCTAACCCGGCATCTCAGTAGAACCCTGAGCCTACGAACAGCAAACTAGTAACATTACATTAGGTCCCTCAAATACCTACACTGCTCAAATAGCTACAACAGTGCATCGTTGGCTTAAAAGATAATGGTCAGGAAATAAACAAATTATCGTAGCACCATCATTATGAACAAATGGCAATAAAGGAATAAAGGATAAATTTTATTAATAAAAAGAAACGGCGATCAACTTGGTCCAAATAAAAACAAAATTCATCATTTTAGCGGTAGTCATTAAGAAGTCAAATAAAATGATGAAATATATACCATATATGTGATGTAGTAAACTGGGTGACAACCAGAAGTTTCCTCAGATATTGTTTGCCTTGAAAAATGTTAAAAAGACCATATGATTTGTTAATAATAGACTTAACTAGGGGGTAAAATTTTAAATAAGAACGACGGCAAATAAATTCAGCGAGATCTAGATAAAATCTTCGAATGGTCTAATAAATGGAACATGAAATTCAATCTAGACAAGTGTAGAGTTTTGCTGGTAGGTCAAAATAACCCAAGTTTTAACCATGAAGTGGGTGGTAAAAATCTTATCTTTGTTGGCGAAGAGAGATTTAGGGGGGCGGGTTTGAAAGGATCTTAAGATTAACAAACAGTGTGACGAAGCGTGTAAGAAGGCGAACCGAATGCTTGGATTTATTGCGAGAACTATTCACTACAAAGACCAAGATATAATCATATCTCTAAATAATAGTTTAGTAAGGTCACACCTAGAATACGCGATACAATTGTGGTCACTTTCTACTCATGTAAAGATCAATGAAAGGGAATTACACGACGGACAACTAAACTAATTCCCTCGATTAGATAAGTCATTTATCGGAAGATTAAATATACTAAAACTACCGACTTTCGAAACTAGGCCATTGCGATGTGAGCTTATCGAAGTATTTACAATTTTAAAGAAATTTGAAAACGTAAATTATGAATTTTTTTTACAAATACCACCCTGGTATCACACGTAAGAACGGTTTTAAACTGAAAGGACGACGCAGGTTTCAAACGAACAGAGCTAAAAAAAATTCACCTTTAAAATCATCGATAAATGGAACGCACTTTCCGAGGAGGTAGTAAATGTTAGTAGTGCGAATAGTTTTAAAAACAAAATTGACATTTATTTCACGAATAATGATATTGTTTAAATACGTAGCTCTGTTCTGTTGTGGTTTGAATGTCGCGGGTGTGAGCATCGTGGCGACAATGTTCAAACGAGGACTACTAGCATATTAATATAGAATGGAACTAGCCTTTGAGTGGATTAAGGCCAGTCCCTTAGTTACAGGAAGCAAGTCCTCGCTTGCTCCCTGTAACTATTTAACTATCAAAATATTTCTTGTCTTATTCTTTTTCACATCGGATCATTCTTATAATTTCTCCCCTAAAGGCCAAAGAGTCAGATAACTTGATAGATTTCTCGATTTGTAAGAGGTTTATTGAAAGCAATCAATCTGAGTGGTTTCGCGTAATTAAGTAAATAGATTAAAGTTGGAACGTGTTACTCGTATAGTCTATTGAACCAGAAGGAATATTTGTGAGGTTGATTAGGAAAGCTACGTGAGATATGTGTATGCCTTTTCTTTACACCATAAGTGAAATCTCGAGAACAAGTGTGTGATCAGAAACTTCACCCTGAACTCCTCAATGTCTCATCGAATGTCGGGACATAACACAATTTAGATCCATTATTAAAAAAAAAAAATGAAAGCTAAATAAGTTTCAAATTATTGTTATCTTCAGTATACAAATACAGTTATTTAATAAATTTATTGAGCCCTTACTGATTCTACATATAGTAGGATACTTAACAAAGGCTGGTAGTTCTTACGAATTACACTCGGTTACAAAAAATAATCTTTGTAAGTCGTTTAAGTTTTCCGACTGATTTAGGACAATTTTGCAGCATTGAATCCGAAAATGACATCCGTTTACTCCGATCAGATCAGGTTAGCGTAGAATGAATAGTAGACATGTCTTTCTTCAGAGTCTAACAGTAATCGGCCATCATTAATAATAGTTAACTTGCACATCATTGATAATAAATAACAGCATATAACACGGGAGTGAGCACTAACTCTTTCAGATCCGAATTTATTTCCACACATACATGTACGAATTGTGGTTTAGTATAGTTTTGGATATCAGCTAAGGTATAATAACTGAATTTAATCATTATTTTTGAGATTTAAATGTATTCTAAACATGTATCATATAAGATAAATTCGATCGCAACGGTTTAAAAAAAAACCTTTTTTATATATATTCTATATTATTACATAACTCTTTCTGAATAACATAATAAAGAAATATAAACATGAACTGGTCTGAAATTTAGAGGGGGGGGGGGTGCTTCAGCCCCCTCCCCTCTAAAGGAACATTTTGAAAGTGAGGTGCTGTTGCAGCAAGATTTTGAACTGTAAGAATTAGAATTGATCATCACAAGTTGTTTTGGTTTATTTTGAATGCCAGGCCAGGCGAGTATGGTTTTTCATATGCATAGTTGTAAAGTGTGATTTGGGGATTCAACGGAAGGATTTCTTGAAGAAGAAGGGTAAAAATGAGTGGGGGAGAGTACAGGACCCTGCGGGAATCCTTGATTATGTGATGTATTCACGATAGCTTGCCGTTGTGTAGTTCTTATACTTGTTAAACAGTGAGGAAGTTGGCAAATGAACTTTTGGGGTTACAGCCAAGTGTGATGTTTAGTATTTTGTAGATAGGATGTATGTAGATACGTGTCGAACGCTTTGTTTTATCTATTGTTGGGACTAATGTACTGTGTAGTGGTGTAAGTTATTTGAAACCTTCTTTCGTGAATTATGCGATGTGGGTGAGTACAGTGCATATTGTGGTATTGGCGAATTAGTGTTAGGCTGAATCTAGAATAGGGGTTGGCAAGCTTTATAAACTAGATGGATATTTTTTTTACTTTTATTTAAAAATTAAATATTTTAAAATACATGGTCCCAGGCCATATTTTGAGCATTGGCGTGTCATATGTTTATTACTAGAAGTTTCATGATTTTCAAGTGGTTGTATAGTACGGAGAATTGTTAGAAAGGTGCAGAATCAGTGTATTTGGCTAGATGATTGGCATTATATGAGCAGATTTCTATGCATTTGGAATTGATTTATTGTAGATAATTTTTTTTTTATAGCGTCGATGTCTCTGCCTTATATGTCGAGGTAAATATTTGATATGATATCAGGGCCCGATGATTTTGCCTCCCCTTGTAGTAAATTGTTGTCATGACGCACTCTATTACAATTTAGTGTTGGGGCTTGTTTCTGGTATAGGGTGATAAATCAGTTGTTGTGTTGATAATTTCTTCATAGTGTTGTATGAGAGTGTTTCCTGGTTTGGTAAGGTTGACCCTATTTGAGATAGAGTAGATGGAGTCTTTTGTGTCTATTTTTGGCGTTGTTGTTTTATTAGTCGTCTTATAGTTTTCCAAAATTTCTTGCTGTCTGATTTGTGGTCTAGGTAGTCTAGAAACTCTTGGATCCGTGTTTGAACGTAGATTGTTATATTCGAATATTCTTCTGCGTTTAGAGTATTTCGTGGTTATTTTCGTATGTTGTCATTGTCTTTATGAGCTCTATGATTCCCTCCTGGGAGAAGTTTGGGTCCTAGTATGTTGGGTTTCTTCTCTGGATATGTTTGCTTCTTGCAGTTGAAAGCAGTTTGTAAAGTATGAGGTGTGCTGTGAAACTTCAAGTTGAAACAGACGATCAGAAACACGAGTTATTCTTTATTATTGAAGTTACTTTGTTTTTTGATGTCGTAACAGAGCGAGAGAGAGAAAGAGAAAGACTAAGAAAGAGTGAGAGAGCGGAAAGTGCAATTAAGAGTCTCTTGATAGCGCGGGGCACTTTGACCTGAGTCGCTTGACTCAGTTGAAGCTTTTTTTTTTATAAGGTATCCAAACTGTTACAGAACAGAGTGAGCCGTAAAAATAGTTGTTAGATGCGCTGTTATACAGAAGAAACACAACTTAGATCGAAAGGCTTTCGTGAGATATATAACAAAACGGCGGGTCGATGAAACAATGAGTTTTCTTTTCCTAATTACACAAGAAAAGCAGAAAATATAATTTCAGTAGAATGGAGCTTGGAGAAGTAATTTTAAGAGACTTCACCGATCCTGCTGCAAACGAAAAGAAAGGGGAGATTTTGAGGCTTGTGTCCACAAACATGTAGTATTATGTGTGTGTTAGGGGTTTGTTTATGTTTGTGTAGATATAGAGCTGTGTTGATGTATATTTTGTGTTTTTGTGTGGATGCGCTGTTTAGTTTCGAGACTGGCACGGAATGTTTTGAGTTTTCGTTGTCCTACAGTCTGAAATGTCCCTTATTCCATGCTCTAATGGAAAATGGGAACGTGTTTACTTGGTTTGCATCTACCATGATTATTAAAATGAATTTAATCCGATATTAGATACGATAGTGTTTATAGTAGTAGAAATGATAGGAGTAGAAGGTAATCATGCAGGCTGTAAATTCTAAAAAGATATTGTTCTAGGCTGGATAAGAAATATTTAGAAAGTAAATGAGATTCTTCTAAGGATTTGGACCGTAATGGGATCATTTAATTGTTCTCCTGAACTTTGATGAGTGTGTTAAGTTCTTGACCAACAGATGTGTGCATTTTCGAAGATGCTCTGAAATATGCAAACTCTTTTTACCAAATTGTGTATAAATAGAGGGCGAAGATCTCTTACGCATACTTTCTAGCTTCAAAACGTTCTGAAAGAGGAATAGAAATGCCATACTATTTGTAAAACTACCTGGCTGGTATGACTTCTTTGGAAAGGGAGGTTTAGTGGCCTCGATTTTTTCTCATAAGTTGAGAAGTATCTAATAAAGTGTATGAAACTATCGTTCTTGTGAGGAGCCCTCTACCAAAGACCCCCTTTCAACCTGTGTGAAAGAAAATGAGGGTCCTGGTAATTCTTGTAAAATAAATTTAAATGAAAATGTATTGAATGCAAATAAATTGGTAAAGTCAGAGAAGAGGCTAGAGAGAAATTTGTTTCCCTTCTCAGAAACAACGTGATTGGCATTCCAAAATGAGCAATCTATTCATGCGAATTGAATTGATTCTATTCCCGTTAGACTTTGAATGGCATCTATTTGGTATATCTATCGACAATATATACGAGATCGTTAAATTGACGAAACAGACCCAAGATGTGTATGTGAATTATTGGAAATCGTGCATCTGTCATTGGCAATTGTTGCCAGCGTGATTTTGAGTATTTAGTAACAAAAGGTTGATCGAAGTCCTTTCTCATCCACGGCAATGCTAATTAACCAGATTGTCTCTTTCACATAATGTTCATCTCATTAAGGAGAAGATTTGTTAACGAAAAGAATTTGTAACGAGCACACTGAGGCGGGCGGTGCAATGAAGTATCAACAATAATGTGGGTTAAGAGATTGGGAGAGAGGAAATTTGTAGGTTTGTGGGTCTACTTCTCATTAAATTTCTGAGAAAGGAACGATTTGATTGAGCCCGTTGAAAGTCAGGCACTTTACTTCCTCGAAAAAGATGGAAGAGACGCTATTTAGGTGACAAGAGGCACACTGTTAAATGATTGGGTGGTTGGGATATAAATAAGGAGTAGAAAGCGAGGATAGGTTTATGGAATCTAATTCCGAGCAATTTTAGAGTGATTCCATAATATTTACTCATTTGTGGTGAGTGCAGGAATTATTTTTACTTCTTTCGACAATTTAGCATCGTTTACAATTACACTTTCAATGCGGATATGAAAATCTTACGATTGTTTCTTGGATTTACATTTATGAAAAAGAAGATGTCGTTTATGTTTGTTACACATTTATTATTTTTTATTTCAATATTTACTATCATTATTCACATTTCAATGCGTTTCTTTTTTTATTTTGTATACGAGACAATTTTAGTAAATTCAAATCTTTTTAATGATCTTTTGTAAGCATTTTTATTCATTCCTCTCCATTTTTCCCTATCGGATCAAAATAAAAGAATGTAGAGAGAGAATTATATATTACGGCTTTCTATTCATTTTGATTACTCTTACAAATTTTTTGGTACGTTGTTTAGGTATGGTAGATTTTAAAAACCAGAATTACACTCGCGAGAGGTTTTCCATCGAACTGATCACAGTAATAAATTCTTTTTTCTTTTGAATTTTCATTTATTGGAACATTTCGATGACATTATACCTCAAAGTGAGCAGTTTTCTTGCATTTTCCTATCTTCTTAATGCTTATATGAAATTTTGCTGCATTATTCAGGCTTTCGTTTGCTCGATGTGTCGCCGACTCTTTTATTTACATGAAACTTTGCAAACCCATCAACCATTCCAAAGATAACAGCTTCTGTGGCCCTTCTCTACATCAGTTTACTGTTTTATTTTTGTATATTATCTACATATATAAAGCAATCGTATCCGCGCGAAAAATGCTTGTTTTCAATAACTCCAAACTTTTGAAGCCAGACTGATTTTTTTTTCAGATTTAAAATCAGTTTAGGAGTTTCAGGTGTCTGTTGTCTAAAAAATGTAATTAAAAAAATTCAAATATTTGCCTTTTCTAGGTCTTTTAGTTAAGTAATTGCGGATATGAGTTGCAATTAAAACACAAACAATGCACGTGGAAAAGTTAAGGTTTGACAGGCCAATTTTAAGACTACAATATTTAAAACCCACGATAATACATATTATCTGCATTCCCAGGACTCAAATAATTTAGATATTTAGTTAAAACTTGCTTCCATCTTCTTGAGACGTGCTGCAAAGTCTGCGGCTGCCATCCGCGTAGTCACGCTTGCCTGCCTGCCCGCCCACCCATCCGCTTGCTCGCCAGGCCGAACTACTGTAATGTGAAACTCGTTCTCTCTTAGTCTTTCATGAAACACTACTCCATTACTAAGAAATAAAAATAAACATTACATTCTTATACCAACCAACTTTTAATTGCGCAATTTAACTCAAGAAGAAAATTTAATTTATAGTTTTTATGCCCAGGCAACGCCGGGTATCTATTCTAGTAGAAAATAAAACTGCTTACAAGGGCAACTTCAATAAAGATATGCCCAAATTGTTAGGTACCATTTTTTTATGTTTTGAAATGGGAGGCTGGGCAGAGTTTGTCAAATCTAACGACTTTTTTTCTGAACTTGTAGAATACATGAATTGCAAGTTTGGGGACTGTTCTAAGTCCCTCTTTAGAATTTTCTTCCGCTAAAATTACCCCAGAATTTCCTACACTTGAAACATGTTTTCTCTCCTTGTTTCCTGCCAAGAACAAGCAATCATTTATCTGTCATCGCGTAGCCAGGAATTTGGTGTAGTTCCATGCTTTCCTTTGTAAGATTTGAAATGAATCCGTAGTCTATTTCTGTTCGCACGTATTATTTCACATGCATCCTACATTCTGCAGCATGAAATCATCATAAAGTTTTACACTAAGATAGATTTCATTGAGATAAACCACAAGACCCCTATTTTCCAATGCATTCAACAATGTTGTAACATCCTCGTAAACTATCCTATCTTCTGAGGAGACTGCTTTAGTATTATATTTCCCCGTGCAAACAAAATTTAAATCTAAATCATGGTTTATAATCACATAGAGACCATACACTTGGTATTTTACTAGGTAGAGTCCTCTTGGTGTACAGCCTACCCTTGTATCTAAGAATTGTTTCATCTGCACTGAATTCTTGGTCGTTGATGTAGGCCCTGCAATACAGATCTTTGACCTCATTTAGGACAGTAGTAGTTTCTTTTGTCTCCATGGACAAGATTTTATAAGTTGATACCTATTCCTCTAAAAAAATAAATATAAATCCTGCTGTTCTGGTAAGTTAGTAATTATTTAGAAAATAAAAAGATAACTCTGTTTTGTGTAGTATTAATCTCATCTAAATTGTCGATCCCACTTCGATTCCACTTAATCTCCTTCAATTTCCTGTACCTCGATTTTCTAGGTATTTGCCATGGCTTCTCTATAACGTGTTTTGTATACCTATTTGTTTCTACAGCAAAGTGGTTCTAAATAGGGTAAGGATATTTTTTGTACAACATTCAGAATTAGTCCGCCTTCAAAACCTTTGTTATGTCACCCTCCAAAATCGGGAGTAGAATCCAAATTTGAAACAATACGTTTCTCGCTATCATCAGCCTCCTTCCATAGATTTGAATTTGACGCAGGTAGAGGTGCAATTGATGCACTTGGTGAAACAACTTTAAGGATTCAATCCTTCTCATGGGTGCTGGAAGCATTTCCACTGAAAAACCGATCCAGAGTATTTATATTTACTTCCAAGGATATCCCCCCCTCCCCCCGTAGATGATTGAAAATATTTATCTTCTGTGAGATTACTACTCCTGAATTTTCGATTTCATCCATGGCTTAAATAAGGGAAAAGAACTTCTCAGTGAAGATATATATATATATATATATATATATATATATATATATATATATATATATATATATATATATTTAAATGCCCAAGGAAATGAAAATTATCTACATCTCCTATTTTCATTCTTAAACTTTTATTGGTTCATGTGATATTCTCCTAAGTGTTTTTTCTGGGTTGTGTTTCCAATTTTCATTTCCTTGGGCCTTTAAATACATCTATAAATCACGTGTCATGTGATTTTCAATATATATATATATATATATATATATATATATATATATATATATATATATATATATATATATATATATATATTAGGCAATGGGGCAATTTGCCAGCGAGGCGCAACTTAATTTTCAACATGAAGCCAATGACGAAAACTAATCCAATCATTTTTCTAAATCTATTTATTCAAATTAACAACGTTTCGAGCTTATGCACTTCTCTTCTGGTTCCTAGGAATATTTGACAATTCATTAGCAATTTAACCATGATTTAACAATATGGTGCGGTTAGTAGATAGTAAAACTTGATAACCGACACTGAATCTGGTTCTGAGAGCCGGGCATCGTTCATGGGACCGCTCTAATACACCCAAATAGATGCATTTCAAGAGATCCCCCCAAAAACTGCTCGTTTACCGTCACAGAAAATTGGAAAAGTAAGATTATCTGCCATACATTTTAAAGATGGGAAAATTTCTAGAAATTTCGAGACAAATGGTGCGGTTAGTAGATAGCAAAAGTTGATAACCTACCTGGCGAGGAAAGATGCCGTCCCCAGGACCCGATTCAGTGTCGGTTATCAACATTTGCTATCTACTAACCGCACCATTTTTTCGAGATTTCTCGAAATATATATATATATATATATATATATATATATATATATATATATATATATGATACCCTGCAAAAAGATCAGAACGCTTATTTCTATCACATCTTCCAAAACATTTGCCAGAGAAAATCCAAGGTTTCCTAAATTGGTGTACAATAATTACCTACAGGTGTGAAATAAGTATCATTACTGGTTATGCAAATTTGAATTAATAAAACGAAAGTTATCAGTAGATAAGCAATTGACTAGAAGAATTGAAATGGTCAAAATGATCCGAACCCTTAGGTTTCTTTTAGAGAGAACCGGCAAGTTTTGCTCACCAAATAAGTTCATTTCAATACCGTCAACTTTAAGTCATTCTCTTGCTGGCTGTCGTTTAGGTAACACGTCTAAGAAATTTTCCACGTCGCTCTTTACCCGCTATGGATGGATTGTTTGCGAGTCCCTCGGTGCTCAGTGCGAGGTGATGGCACCGTCTTTGCCCGCGAGCTGAAGAGAAAAATGAGCCACTAAGATGGTTTTCCAATCGGAACAATTCAGTGATTGTGGAGCGTTCTAAACTTTAGTCCATAATATTTTGTTAGTATATGACAAATCAGGTTTATGTGAAGCTGGTAAATCAACAGGTTGCTAAAGCAAAACCTAAAAAAAGGTTGATTGAGATCCTACGGAAATTGTGAACTAGGACCGTTTCAATATTACAATAGCAGTTCGAGAGAGACTAAGTCACTAGAGAGATTTTGGCATCAATATCTCCAGTAAAACTGTGCCACGTCGGGTGAAAGAAGTTAATTATTTTCCACCACCTGACGTGAAACTCACGCCCAAGACATTGATAAGTTTGAAGAACAAAGAGGCTCGCTTGCATTCGCTACTAAAAAGGTTACATGGTCGCATAACCAATGGTTCCATGTCCACTACAGTGACAAAGTTCAACTTGTTCGGATCCGATGACAAGAAGTACATTCATCGCAGAATAGGCGAAAAATTGTGTCAATTGCATCAAAATGATTATAAACTTTTGCAAAGGAAATATAATTCTCTGGAGCGTGATTTCTTTCGAAAGGAGTGGGCCACTTTTGCACTTACAGGTCACACTGAATTCACAAGTGTAAAAGGAATTGGTTCAATGGCATGTTTTGTCGCCTGTGCAAGCCTCCGAAACCCAACTTGCAATTTTCATGCAGGATAACGCCCCCTGTCACGCGGTCAAGTCAGTGAAGATCTTGGATCACAAGCAGATCTCTGTTATGAACTGGCCTGGACAGAGTTTGGACTTGAATCCCATTCAAAATGTTTAAAAGACACTCGGATTAATGGAGGAAGCTTACGACGCGTGTCAATAGTTGATACCTTCTTGTGGCAGATTTCAAAGCATAATCGAGAATAATGGTCTCCACTCTACAAAAATACTAATTACCTAATCTTGTATAAATATTTTCCAACAATAATTTAATCGCTTTAATCGTTATATTCCAATATAAATTTGCTCCGCTGTCGTTAGAATTACTTTTAACATTAATCATCATCATCACGAACTATAATTTAAGAAGTGGATTTTTTTAAGTATTTGAATAATAATTTCATCTTAGTTTGGTTATGACTTATGTTTTTTTATCAAAGTTATTTCTAATAATTCTTTTATAATATAAAAAAAATGGTGAAGTTCAGAAATAAATATAACTATCGAAATTTTGTGAATGTTTTAAAACCAAAACAATTACAAATGGTGAAGTTCAGAAAATTTATAAAAATTTAACCGTCTGCTTTTGTTTAGATTTTAAATGTTAATCCTTGTAGCGAAGTGCGGGGGGAGTGGCGAAGCCATTGCCTAGTATATATATATATATATATATATATATATATATATATATATATATATATATTTATATAGTAGGAATATGAAGACCCAGGTGATCACACTAATCATTTATTGGCCTGACGTTTCGGACTTTCACTAGGACCATCTTCAGCGACTCTGTCGACTAATGAGAAGGGGAAGGAATATTAACGATAACAGTTAAAAGAATGCATTAAATAATGGCTAAAAAAGCGGATGAAGACAAAAATAATAAAATTGACAATTATTGAAATTAAAGTAAAAACACAAATAAAAATATATAGAATTAATTAATGCTATCCAGTGTAATTTAAAAAAAAAATAATAGAAAGAAGTGAAATTATTCATAAACTGACTTGAATATCAAATATTAAAGGTAACTGGAGTAAACAATAGAATAACCTATTATATTAAATTATAAACAAAAAAAACAACAAAAAACCCGAAAACAAATTAGAATGAATTAAAGAGAGTGACTAACCTTTATCGTTGGAGTTGAGAAATCAACTAACTAACGATATAAAAAGTACTAACCAGATTTGTTCGGTTGGTCGGTTGGCTATTTAATCTATTGAAGTGTTGATTGGTTATATAGTGAATAGTTTTATTTTGGTTTGGATTTATTTTATTGATGTACAGTGACTCTAAGATTTTCAAATCGAGAGAAGTTAAGGCTAAAGATACGAGGGGCGGTCAATAAGTGTTGCGAATCGGTAGGGCAAAACAGAGGAAGGGGGATGGCTGTTTGTGGGGGTGTTAGGACAAGTTATGAAAAGTCAGGAATTGCAGCCGCACGCTCCTGCCTCGTCTATTTAAGAAGCAGTAGCTGATAGTAGATCGTCAGCCACAAATATTTCAACAATGGAGAAGGTTGAGCACCGCGCAGTGATCAAATTTTTGACCAAGGAAGGCAAGAATGCAAAAGAGATCCATGAACGCATGGTTGCAGTGTAGACCCGATACCGCCCCTTGCTATGCAACCATTGCTCGCTGGAATAAGGAGTTCCGCCATGGTCGTGAGTCCCTTGAAGATGACCCCCATCCAGGACGCCTATCATAGGTGACCAACGAGCACAATGTGGCCCGTGTGGAGAGGATGATCCTCGAAAATCGACGGGTGAAGTTCGAAGAAATCGAGCGACAACTTGGAATATTACATGGAAGTTTTATTAACATCATCCACGACAATTTGGCCATGACCAAGGTCTCTGCCCGTTGGGTCCCTAGAAACCTCATCAACTCCACGCCCCATGATCGACTTCAACGTCGTCAAAGTCCACAAGGCCATAGTTGCACAAGCTGCCCTGCGCGAGTGCGGATTCGAGGAGCTCAACCATCCCCCCTACAGTCCAGATCTGGCCCCTAGCGACTACTTTTTATTCCGCCAGCTCAAGGCTGCACTGCGTGGACGCCTGTTTGGGGACGATGAAGATGTCCAGCTCGCCGTGCAGGAGTGGATTGAAGAGCAGTCGAGAAATTTCTGGTTGTCGGGAATTCGAAGCCTCAGGGACAAGTGGCGCAAGTGCATTGAAGTCGAGGGTATTTATATTGAGAAAATAATAAAACACTTTTCCTCATATCTCGTTTCCTTATGTCCGAATTGCAAAACTTATTGACTGCCCCTCGTAATATGGTAAATGAAGCAGAATTAAGAGGATGATGGTGATACTCAGAATGTTGCCTGATGGAAGAGGTTTCAGGTTTAAAAATGGGAATACCAGTCCTATGAGACAAACCTAAGTGCTTTACGATCCTGCATTTGAGTTGTAAGCCAGTTTGGCCTACAACACGACTGTGGCAGGTCGTACATGTATAATTGTAAATTATATAGGATCGCAAGCCCAAAGGGATTGGCTCCTCATAGAGAAAAAAGGAATTTAACGATACAGAGTTGGAATTTATACAAATGAATTGACATTGAAGGAAATGATTGTTGAGGGTAGAGAGAAGGAGTTTGTTAAACTCGGCTGTCAAATGCTCGAGATACGGTAGTCTCAGGAAAACCTTCTGTTTAGAAACAGTAGTAAGAAAGGGTCGAGGATAATATATATATATATATATATATATATATATATATATATATATATATATATATATATATATATATATATATATATATCAACTCACCTTGAGTAAAAAGGTTTACCGTCTGTCTCTGATCTCGCTTTGTTGTTTTTGTTTCCAGGGTGATATAAAAGAAAGTGTTTCAATATCCAATGATACAAGTAGTAATTGTACGTGTGTGTGTGTGTGAAGGGGGGGTCTGTGCTTGTATGGTGAAATATGTATAACGTTTATCATTATTTATTTTTCTTGTTAGTGTGTGTGCGCGCGCTCATCGTATAACTATAAATCCATCGATTATAGTTAATGATCGGTGTAATTGTTTGCAATCGTGCAAGTGCAAATTGATAGGTGTAATATTGATTACTTAATCAAAGTGCCAATTCTCACTGGATTATCTATTACACCTTTTAATCTTTCTTTTCTTTATCTCTCATCTCTTCGTCTTCCATTGGGCGCGTATGCTTAGGATTGGAGAATAAGTAACCGATGTGAATAATCAGTGGGATATATTCCTAAATAGGCGTAATTATACGTAATTATATGTACGCCTACGTATACGCATTTGAATTCCCTCATTTTCTCTATCCTTTACCTTGCTCTTGTGTGTTTATGTATGTAGAACCTTCTTCGGTCTATCTTTTCCCTAAGTAGCCCAAATGTGTATATATCAAATAGCCTCGAATTATCTCTTTCGTCCATAACACTGTTTTAGGAATGGAATTTTTCTGAACTGTTTTAATTTTTGTTTCTGATTTACCTCAGAATATTTGAAGCTTTTATCCAAGTATTTTCCTAAGAATTTCTTTACCGTTAGAAAATCAGCAAAAAAAGGCTTTATTTTCGTATATTTGACTCTTTTATCCCTTTTATCTAAGAGTTCAGACAAAAATTAATAGGATTATCGCATGTTTAGGATTTAAAAAAATATATATACCAGGCAATGGCTTCGCCACCCTCCCCTATGGGGGGGAGCTTGCGCTTCGCTAGTGAGATTAAAATTTAACATCTAAAAAATGCAGCCATGGTTAAATTTATATAAATTTTCTGAACTTCACCAATTATAATCATTTTAAAAAGGAACTAAATTTCCCCCCTTTCAAAATATCACGTTGCTAAAATATAGTTATATAATCCGCTGTTCTCTTCCTTAACAGGAAGAGCTTGGTAACACAGGCAACCCTGCGGGGTGTGGCCTACGGCCTTATTTGCTAATCTTAACCGCCTTTTTTAATCCACTTTATAGACTCTTTATTTTAACACCCTGAACACCCTTTTCTTCATCTTCATCTTCATCTTCTTCATCATCATATTCATCTTCTTCTTCTTCTTCTTCTTCTTCTTCTTCTTCTTCTTCTTCTTCTTCTTCGGTCTGTGTCCTAAGGCCTATCATGATTCTTTTTTCTTTTCTCCATCTAAATTTGCTATAATAATTTCCATGCCAAAATGTTAAGAAATTTTCTGAACTTCACCATTTTGTAATTCTTTTAGTTTTAAAAAAGTCACAATAATTTGAAACTTATATTTATTTCAGAACTTTACCATTTTATTTTTTGTATATTATAAAGTAATTATTAGAAATAACTTTGATAAAAAAATTAAATCTACTTAGGTGACAAGCGAACTAAAAGAAAAAATCTTATTCAAACCTTCAAAAAATCTCGTTCTTAAAATATAGGGTTATGAATAAGAAATATAAAAATAAATTACCTGAACTCACCATTTGTAATTCTTTGGGTTTTAAAAAATTCACAAAATTTCGATACTTATATTTATTTCTGAACTTCACTATTTTGTTTTTTAATATTATAAAAGAATTATTCGGAATAACTTTGATAAAAAAACATAAGTCATAACCAAGCTAAGATGAAATTATTATTCAAATAGTCAAAAAAATCCCGCTCTTAAATTATAGAGATAGTGAAAGTGATAAATGATGAAGTTCAGAAAAAAATAAGTAACTTTTCAATCTTTTGTAATTTTTAAAAACAAAAATATTTTCAAATCGTAAACTTGAGAAAATGTATTAGAATAACGGCATGGCCGCTTTTGGCATTTTTTTCATATATAAAAGCAAATTTAAATGGGGAAAGGAGAGCTCTGATGAATTTTTTTCACGATAATCAAATGAATTCCTATAAACAGTCGTCTTGCCTTTAAGCCTAGAAAATAAGAATGGATTTGAACTTGGTCTGCTGACCAAAGTCGCGTGCTCTCACTTATACTAAATTATGAGCAAGATACATAAAAGGTGACTCAAGATAGTAACGATAGATAAATAAAGAAAAACATGATATATATTATTAATAAATATTGATACTAAGGTGCAGAGGAAGATAAAAGAAATATGTAAATAAACAAAGTGGAAGTAGGAGAACGATAGACGCCTCATGTAATAATGCACGTGTATTGGCGTGTATATTTGAATAGTCAAAGAGTATCATCATATTAATGTATGAATATGCGAGGAATACCACTTATATGTAGTTACGTAGCCCATTTAAATATATACCTACATACAGACACAACACATATATAAAGATGTAATAGAATAAAGTCAACAGACCTAAATCGCGTGCTCTTAATTATTCTGACCATATAACCTTACGACCTTCAAAACTTTCAATAATTCCCGAACTAACCTTAGGAGGGCCTTGAAAATTATATAATTCAAAAGAGAATGTAAAACAACATAAGGGTTTCAAATTCCGTTAGAATCGGTTGAATAGCTACGATGTCGTTGCAAAATCATTCCCGGACTAACTTTGGGAGGACATTGACAATTATATCCTTCGAAAGAGAATGTAAAACAACACAAGGGTTTCAAATTTCGTTAGAAAAGAGCGAATAGTTACGATGTTATTGCCAAAAAGGTAATTGAAACGTAAAACGGTTAGCATCCAACCGAAGACCTACGGACCGACATATTATGTTACTTATAGAGTCGCGTGCATGCGACTAAAAAGGATATCAACAAGTGCATATACACATACAACACACATATAATAATAATAATATTAATATATAATTATTGGGCTAAATATTATACCGTGAGTGTTGAATAACGGTAGTTTGATTGATTAGCTTAAGGTTTTCCCATATGCGATGACGTCATCGCTAAAGTATGCAAACGCGATACTATTTGTACGTACTTCCCTTTTATTTATATACCTATGCACGTGTATATGTGTATATCTAAATAGATGTGCTCTATGTGTGTATTGTTTGCAGCTCTGTGTGAGTGAGTGCGCGAATGTCTTATTTTTTCCTCATTCTTGTTTTTTATGTGTACATGCTTGTCTGCATATGTATATCTAAACGGGTTTGAGTGTCTATGCGTGTACGTAAATGTATTTATCCCCCAATTGATGTGATGGGGTTAATGGGGATGGCTTGAATGGTCAGGTCTCTGTAATGTGCATGTGTTGGAATACATGGAGCATATTAGTATTTAAGCACGCTCGTGTGTACGTGCGCATGTATTTATGTAAAGTATAACTGTAAATTGAAACTCTTTAATGTAATAATATTTATATTAGTAGTTACATTACAGATGTGTGTTTTTTATTATTAATTTTGAGGACGTGTATCTGCACATATTCTCTTTAACTATGATGGGAATAAGCTATTTACGTACATACCGTTCATGTGCGTGCATAGCATATTAGAGTTATATTATTCACTTCGTTCGGAAGTAATTCATAGGTAAAAATCACTGGCTTGGGTCTTTGGCTTTGTATTTTATCTGTAATACATTGGAATTCTTTCCCTAATTAAATGAACTGAGTAGATATGAGACTCATTCAGAGTGTTAAAACGCACATACAAGCGCGTTCGTGTACTTACACACAAGTGCAGTTACGTAAATAGATCTGCTGTCTTTAGCACCCCGCAGGGAAGTGCCCTGTGTAGCCTTTTACACTTTGTACCTGGATGAGCCGCACGTCCTCCCGGCATGAGGGCAAATTAGAGAGGTCCTTTCTGTCACTGGGGGGATTCGAACTCCTGATGGGGCTTGGAAAAGTTGCCGCTGCGCTTTTCTCTCGCCCACACTCAGCACTACTTTACCTTTTATTATTATATTTAGTTATTATCAGCAATAATATCATTGTTATTATCATTATTATACCTATTATTTATTAGTGTTATTTATTATTATTATGATTATTATTATTGCGAGAAAAGGAGAAGGTAGAGGATAGTAAATCTAACCTAGTTAAAACTGAAGAGAGAGAGAGAGAAAGACACATAAAGATTAGAACGACATACACGGGTAAAGCAGATCCTCCCCTACCTTCTCAGTTTGTTTTTGTGGGGCAGGTCCCGCGGCCTACAAAAATCGCAAATACTTTTGCCATATTTAATACCGAAATGAAAAGAAAAACGACATCAAGAATTTATATTTGTTCAAGTGTTATGTTACATTCAGAGGTCAGGAAAGAAAGAGAGAGAGAAGAGAGCAAGAAAAAGAACTAAATAAAAATACCAAGGAAAACGAAGGAAACAAGAAGGAATATCACTAAATTAGAAAGAGAGAAGAGTCACAAAGAAATGAAGAAAAATATGAAGGAAAATGTAGGAAAAAAGAAGGAAATATTAATAAGTCAGAGAGAGAGAATAGAGACACAAAGAAATAAAGAAAAATACGAAGGAAAACAAGTAGGAAACAAGAAGGAGCTATCAATAAGTCATATAATTAATAACAAGGTAAAAGTTTTCACATTGTTTTCATAGTGCAATTTATAATATATTCAAGACTTGTAGTAAAATTAGGTAATTTGCTAAAGAAAGAAGATTAGATAATATTACGTACCAAGCATTTTTAATATAACATAATTTTAGCTAGGCAGTTTCAATGGATATTATGGTTTAGTAAAGACATATTTATGTCCATATAAAACCGTACTCTCTTTCCCACATCGGAAATTATATATATGTTCAGATAGAAACATTTACCTGTTTGCCCAACGTAGAATTTGGAGCAATCAACACATTTCACAAAATACATACCGCCAACATTGGCAAGAACATTCTCCACTAAAAGTTTATAAATAGCATTTTTACAATTAAATACAACATAAATGTCTAATTTTTTTTACAATATGAGAGTACCAAAGGCTGGATAAAAAGGTAGTACGGGGATATTCTTGTTATTAAACTGGGTTTGAGTTGTGGTACGATAAAAGAATTTTTCCACTACCTCAAGAAATTTTAAAAAAGGGAGACGATCATAAAATCTGTGTTAAATGTCTAAAATTTTAGAAATTTTCGTCTCAACGAATTCCTGACATACATTAGATCACCGGCGTCCCAGGAGAGTGCGCGATAGACTCACAACTTCGCTTCCTCTTTGCCAACTTCTTTATTGGTTTTCTAGAAGAGACCTTCACTAATTCCACCTTCCTGAAACCTCCCATCTTTTACCGACACATTGATGAAATTTTGGTGAGTGACATCATTGTTGATCGCATTATTAACTTCATTAATGATCTTAAGTAAAACTTCTCCGGTGCTCTTCCGTTACTCGATGTCTTCGTGCTGGCCACGGAACAAAGATTCACCAGGTATCAACATTAAGGCTACCAATGCCGGGGTTTGCCTTAATGTAGACTCTGAGTGCCCTGATTGCTACAGGTGCAGTATCATTACTGCCTCTGTCAACAGGGTCATCTCCTACTCAAAGATAAGGCAGGTTATCTCTGATGAGCTCTAACGGATTTCCAAATTTCTGATCAACAATGGCACCCTTAAGCATAGATCGATGTCGTTTTAAAAAAAATAATCAGATTATTATCTGCTCAACTAGCTCTCGACAAACCTTCCAACCTCCTCATCTACAAAAAAAAGCCTCTATGAGTATCGGCTACAAATTGGATGAGAAATCAATAATCAAGAGAATCGTTATCATACACCTACTGTATAACCTCGATCGTCTTATGCATAACAAAAATAGGAAATCTTCTCCAGCATTACTATGGGAAATAGCTGCCTCTCCAAGTCCGACATTCTCCAAGAAGTTAATGACATTTACCAATATAACTGTGTCGACGGTGAGTTTGATCACCTCAAATTATGGTACATTGTTATGACGACCATAACGCTCCCAAGAGAAATAGCAGCAAACTTACAGAGTGGTCCTCAACGACCATACCACCATGGTGCACCGTGAAAGCGACCCAACCGGACTACGGATGCCTGAAGCAGTGACCAAATTTCAAAACAAACCAGTAATCAACATTTAAAGCATGGCTAAAACAGTCCTCCCAACAAAAAATCTTTTAACATAGTTTCGAACACAACCACTGTCTTTAAATTGCTTCCTGATTGTTCCAAATTTTCTTTCTTCCTGTTTACTTTTTAGTCGATATAGTTCCCAAATAGCTCAGCCGTCCCAGAATTCCAACTTACTTCACTAGCATAGGTGCAACAACACCAGATATAACTCTAAACTGCCATTACATGCCTTAGAACATCCTCATGCAGACAGTAAACTTTGCATAGATTGACCATATTCGAACTCTACTTATCTTCAATCCGAACCCGATACAAATGCCAGCACAGGAAAGGAAAAATTACAACAGACCGATTTGGGGCAAGTACACGAATGAATTCCTGAACTTCGTTCCAGGTGTTCTATCGGTACCTAGATCGACTGCAAAAAGGTATCATCACAGCAGAACTATACAACGTTCCGAAAAAACATGACGCTGCACAAACCTCCCAACCTAAATAAACAGAGGAGATGAGAGATAAGGACAAACAGCTCAGCGATAAACAATCAGATCGCTATTTTCGGACCTACATAGAAACACAGTATACACAGTGTTAAAGAGAAAGGAGGAAGAATGAGACATATCATAGAAGAATAACAAAGAAATATATTGAATAGCCTCATAGCCAAAAAACAATCAAGAAAAAAACCCAAACGAAAAATGAATGTTAATCAATATAGTGAAAGGAAGAAGTTTAACGAGTAAAATCTCTAACTAACCAACAAGGGATAGAATTCAAAATAGTAGAACACTAGAAGAAATGTTTAGAACTCAATGGAAGTCGGTGTTCTAAATAATTCCTGAAGATAATATGGAGTTCAACCATGAAATTGACAACTTGGTTATGATAATCTGGGTAACAAATTTCCCCGGTATCAGGCGTCAAACAACGCAGAGAAGAAATAATGGGACCATGAGCTACTGTAACAACAGCAGAAGAAAAAGTGCCATCAACTCTTTCAAACAGAAGGCACCAGGCCCCTCTTGTATAATCAAGATCACCCTAACTAAGTGACCCGACAATATAATAAACGCGATCAAAAACACATGAACGTACCTAAATACTGGATAATTCCCAAACGGTACAAACTTGACAAGATGATCTTCGTCCAGAAACAAATCAAACATTCCAGTCTCCAAACCAGCTACATATCTATATCACTTCTGAACTTCATAGCAAAAATCTTTGGACATTTCTTACCCAATGAATGATAAAATATATCAACTTAAATAACGAATACCAGTTCGGATTCCATAAAAGAAGAGGCCACAATGGCCCTTGGCATCATCAATCAGAAGATAAGCAACGCCAAAGCAGATAACAAGTACAATAATCTGGTCCTGATAAATTTCGCAAAAGTTTGGATCAAAAAGTTGCAACATAAGATCTTCAAGCTCCGGGTAAACAAAAACTTGTAGGGAATTTTTTGCGACTATTTCACAAAGAGAAGAGCTTTTGTGGACATCAATGAACAAGAGAGGACCGAATTTGAAACGGGAATAGGACTCTCCCAGGTGGGCTGTCTCAATCCTACGCTTTATTCCATTAACACAGTGGATCTGCCTACATCGGGGATACCTGGATGTTTTAACGTCAAATTCGCTGACGACATAACTCAATTAGAGGTCAGTCAGTACAGAAATGAAAACATTCAAGCGGGGTGACAGCTATTGAAATCGACAACATAATCCTATTCGAGAGGGCAATAAAATTAAAACCAACACAAAGATTTACCATATTCGCAATTTCTACCCAAGAGATGTTGAGGTAGAAGACCAACTCCACCGATATCATCACGAAATTAAAGTGATGGGCCTAAAGATGACCTCGTTCGGTTACAATCAACATATGCTACAAGAATAAATAGAACAACCCTACAGTTAAAGGGGCTTACGCCTACAAAACAAAAGAAAGATTTATCTCGCACTAGGAAGGAAGACGCTTTTCTACCCTCCGATCTTGCTAAAAAGTGCGTCTAAAACAAAGAAATAAAGAGAATACAAAATAAAGCTCTGCCTAATCACAATCACAACAAGGAAAGCGTGAGAAGGCAACGAATCCTAAAGCAACAATCAAAGATTGAACCGCCCAATATAACAATCAGGAAAAGAGCGGACAATATTTGGAGGAAGTGAGATTACCTTCATCCGATATTCTCAGAAAACATGACCACCAGAGTTGACGCAACCTTCCTGATGTTCCAGTGGAAGAATTAAGCTGGTAATGGAGGAGGAAACAATCTATACACGAAAAAAAAAGCCAGTACAACAAAATGAAGATATAGCTCCCAAGTAGCTCAACCATATCAAATCCAATAACCTGAAGGTGAATTAACTTACCAGTCTACTTAAACCCACAAAAGACAAACTATTAAGTTTAGCCGATCAAGACATCAAAAGTTCGTACCAAACTGAAATTGTAAAGTGCCATGCATTAGTCCAACAAGGTTAAAAAATGATAATAAAACTTTAAATTAACAAAGGGTTATAAGTGAATAAAAGAATAGGAAAAAAGTCTTAATTAGCCAAAATAGTGAAAAGTGTATTAAAAGGTGAAAGAAAGTGAAGTAAAGTGCGCCGAAGGGCATAGGCAAAGTAAAATCAACTCGACACAAAATAACAACAAACAAATAAGATAAAAACCATACATTCATTCCAAATGCACCAAAACCCAATACAATACACAGCTAGGTAATAGCTTAAAACACATATTCAAACAACGGCATGAATGCTCTTTTAAGCATATGAATGAATAAACGATTGCATGTGAAGAGAGATTAGGCGGTTCTCTCGTTGCCTATAGGGAAGTTGCGCTAAGTAACCGACTAGAGCACGGGAAAAAAATGGAAATTGAATAAGGGATCGTGGTTGGGATTCCACGTTAATCAGAATGTCCAAATAATGGAAATGTCCCATTATATTCTTCTATCCATTAAACGAGGGCAGAAGGCCAACTTAGATAAACTTTTACCTCCTACTCTTATTTCATATTCCTTTCAACCTCGTCCTCATTCTCGTCTCCTTCCTGTTCGGCTCCTGCCGATCTCCCTCTTTAGGCCCTGAGTCTCTAGGAGGGAGTAGGCGGGACCCTGGGGAAAGATCGACCTATAGTCGCTTCTTTGCCGCACCCTCTAGTGGAGGGAAGGAGACCTACGGTAGATGCCTTTGTCTCTCATGCTATCAATATATATATATATATATATATATATATATATATATATATATATATATATATATATATATATATATCTAAGAAGATGTAGATATGTAGTAAAACGTCTAAGCATTAGAGTTATCAAAGCATGTGATTTTGCTTCGTCCCCTAAAGGTTCAAAAGGAAGCTCTTTTCCCAAACTTGAATAACTATTAACCCTACTTTACACCTATAGCTTGTCTACTTTGCGTAACTGAAAATGTCTTCAATAGTTACATGGGCTTTAATATGAGTAACCCTTTACCGCCTATCATTTATATTCGCTTCTCTCTTTCTCAAATGCTCTGGAAGCTGTCTTGAGTGGGGTGAGAGGAAACACGATGTGTTATTTTTTATTCACATGAATTGGCAAACTCGCCTGACTCATTTTATACTACCATAACCATTCTTTTGTGCAGACGCCCAGCGTGAGGGGTTGTGAGGCAGCATGGGTATTGCGAACATTGGTCCTTATTCGAGCCCCGAGCCTGCTTCAAGATAGGAAATCAGGCGATATAGAGACAGCTCGATGTGGCATCGGCTCGGAACTCACGGAATGGCTCATGAGTCAGTCTTCCTCCATCCACTCGAGAGCTCAAGCGGCAGCCATGTGGCAGGTCATGCTCGAAGAAGGGGCACTTCTGCACGGTAAGTATTACTCTCATTTCGCAAAATTTAATATATGGCTATACACCCAGTGAGGAGACCTGCTTCACGTAGGAAGGGTGATGGCAGCTGTTCCTGGTGCGCCCTCTACTTGGAGGCCAGACACTAATAACAAGAAGTTCTAAAGTGTGTTCTTTAGGGTAGCGAGTCGTAGAGGATGCCAGTTCAGAGTTCGGTGGAGGTAAATATGTGTGAAGGTGTATAAGCTGAGCTAAAGAATTAGTAGTGTGTAGAGTTCGGTGGAGGTAAATATGTGTGAAGGTTTATAAGCTAAGTACCAGATCCCACATTATAGGAAAGTTTGTTTCGAAATGGAAGGTGTGTATTTTATTTTAGGCACTGATATATTTTTAAATGGGAAAAAATATTCAATTTCTTGCCGCTCGTTCTTCGCTAAATTCGATTGCAGGACTCACTAGGGTTAATGATTGGGGAGTTGTTGGAACTGATCTTGTTCTTACGCTCTAGAACCCTTTAGACAAGCTGGAAATTTGCAGCCCCCGATATTTCACACAAGTCTTTGTATAGTTGGGTGCCTCAAAAGAGCTAGGATTGAAATGGCTAGCAGCAGGAAGGCTAGTCCAAAATAACTAGTTAGACAAAACAGCTCGTCGCATAATAACTCGTCCAAAAATATATGTATAGTGGCAAAAGTCTGTACCACTAAAAAGATATAGTTGCTGAAAAAACCTCTACCTCCTATATAGTCGAAAAATCTCAACCACCAAAAGATCTAGTGGCAAACATCTCTACCATAAACAACTAGTAGCTAAAATATCTAGGAGCAAAATGATTTTGAAAACCTAAATAAAGAACAGGCCCGTGTCTGAATGATACACCGAGAAGGAAGCTGCAGTCCGGGACCTTTTTTTGTTGGGGTTTTTGTCCCATAGTGGATTTATGCACCGCGCGAAAAGAGATTGAAAAGATGTCTACGTAGAACGTGCTGCAAACATTTGGCCTCATCGAGGTGTGACCGTTGAGGCTTATGATAAAAAGAGTAAGAGTGAGGATAATTGCGTGGGGAACACCATCCTCTTGCCCACAGGCATGAAGATGGCTCTTCCTATCACTATGCCGAATAGACATCGTAAGAACTAAGGCAGAACAAGAGGAATTGTAGGAACTTCGTAATACTGTATCGCCACTTTATAGCATAGGCTCCCCAAATGTATAGAAAGCTTTGGGAGATACTGCCTGCTAAGAAAGACAGCAATCTCCTTCCGATGTAGAATAAACAAAGTAAAAAGTAACTTACTGAAGCCATACTGTGAAGAAGACAGGCGACCTTTCTTGTATTTGAAATCAGCTAGCCTAACATTTACCAATTTCTACATCAACTTGCACATGTAAGATGTAAGAGGATGATCATTTCACACCAGATCCTTTTCAACAAAGCTAACAGAAAAGGGAATTCTCACTTTCTCAGGTGTCAAATAATATCGTAAGGATATCAACGATACCAAGGAAGGTCGCCGTCTATGAAGTAAAGGTGAACACAAGTAATTGGAACGTTCCCAAAATGTGGAGGTGAATTCAAGTCTGCGAACTTCAACATCTATGTGACATTTTTGAAATTCTGTTGGATCAGTTTCCCACCTGACGAATGTAGAGAAAGTGGTCGGAAAGGATCCTGTCAAAGATACATGGTCTGAGCTTGTTGTTCCGCCTTCTTGGAGAACGGAAGAGATCCTCGTTCAACCTACTTTAAATCCTTTGCCATGATTCATATCTCCACAAGAGCATTCTTCCCGAACCCCGTCATTAAAACCGTTTGGCGAGCCAGCTTCTAAAGGAGAAGTTGGACCTTGCAAGACGAAATTGAGCAAAATAAAATCCTAAGGACGACATTTATAGACCTTATAATCGTACCGCTCATGATTGGAGGAAACTAACAAGGAAGCGGTTGGCAACAAACGTTCAAAGAATAGAAACTAGGCGCGCTGCGATGGAATTGACGGAGAAAAACTTACCAATCTCATCTAATAACTGGATTCCTCCAAATTAAGGGGACTATTTTTCAGCTCTTCTTCCTTTTCCACTAGTAGTGGGCTCCTGGGTATGACATAGTGCCCCCAGATAGGTTGTGTACCGTTCTTGTTCCCGAGAAAGAGAAAAAGCCTCGGCAACCGGCCTATCACGCTCCATAGCTTCTTCGAATTCTGTTGACAGTGAGAAAACATCATAGACAGGCGAAGTTCACCTGCTACCCTAAGAATTAGGGTATAAGAGGTGAAAGAATAGAGGGTGGTCTTTTCAGCTAAAAGGCTTTTGAGGTGCATGGTCGTGCAGACCGTGACAGGACTATTTATATCCATAACTCCTGTATCGCACTTTGATCCAAAGTATCCCGCAAGAAGGTTGATGGGGGTGCAGATTTGAACACCTGCTATACATTCTACGGCCTCTTCGGACAAGTGTGCACAATACAAGATGGCGTCGGCTGCAACTTGACCATCGTGTTGCATGTGATATCTAGATGACCGCGTTTCCCCTGCGTCCTTTTGCTTTGGAACGTTTTTACACATCTCTTCTTGCAAAGTTTCAGGAGATACCCTCTTTAGTTTTCTCTTTAAATTTAATAAAGAAATGTTCACGGGCGGGATTGCTTTTCCGATAATATACTAATTACAATTATTAGAGGAAGGAGGCTGTAATCTTTGACACTAAACACAATTATTTATGCACCCAGCAGATTTATAGTGTCAACCTTGGAACAGGATCATAACATTTGGGCTTTGCCCATTTTTGCACGTTGACACGATTTACTTGTACATCCGATCAGTGGCAATAGCAGTACCATCTAGTATAACAGCGAAAATGATTTCATATGGCAGAGATACCAACCAACACTCAACGACTCAAGATACCTGGATAGGTTAAGCGTAACGATGAGTTTCGGAGTGGGTCTTGCAGTTCTCTAGCATGCACTATCACTTTTACTAAATTCAAGGCAATGTTTGGTCACCATCATATGTGTGCCATTGAGTGCTCGATGATCCATTAATTTGTCAATCTGGACGGGATTGGTTATCTAAGACTGAAGTGGATGGATGGAGTCTGTGTCCATCGGATGACCTTGTTTCGTCCGTTGATCAAATAGGTTAACCTGTGTCCATTACATTCAAATATCGGTGTGCAGCGATGCGATTCAGAAAGACCGATGAAATAAACAAGGCCTGCTGACCAAAAAGTCGTTTGCTCTCACTTATTCTGATTTATGACCCTACGACCTTCAAAACTTTTAATAATTTTAGGACTAACCTTGGGAGGACCTTGGCAATTCTATCATTCGAAAGAGAATGTAAAACAATATAAGCGATTCAAATTTCGTTAGAATGGGTCAAATAGTTACAATGTTATCACATAAACAAAAACAAAGCAAAAATGGGACCGACCGACCGACATAGTGAGATGTAGAGTCTCACGCGACTAAAAATGCTCATTGTTCCTACTATGACAAGAAATTAAACTTAAGTTTGAAGACTGCCTGAGTCATCTTGTTTGATATCCATTAGTAGTCCGCCACATGTCCCATGGTCATGAGGTGTTGGTGGAAGCGCTCTTCCCGTTCATCCTTTACAGCTCCAAGGCTCTCTCAGAAATGGCGACGGTGGCTTGAGGAAATGAAGCTCAATACTCATCTAAGATCAAGAAAAGCCACAGCCGCATTCTAGCAACCTAATTCCTAGTTATCTGCCTTTTTGCTACCTTTAGTCTGGATAGACTGGATGGGATAATTGTCTCATTTTGGTGTTTCATTTAGTGATCTTGGTCTGGATAGACTGGGTGATCGATTGTCTCGTTTGGGTGTTTTTTGTTATCTTAGTCTGGATAGACTGGATGAGAGATTGTCTCGTGTGTTTCATTTTGCTACCTTTGTTCGAGATAGACTGGATGGGAGATTGTCTCCTTTTGGTGTTTCATTTTGTTATCTTGGTCTGGATAGACTGGGTGATAGATTGTCTCGTTTGGGTGTTTTTTGTTATCTTAGTCTGGATAGACTGGATGAGAGATTGTTTCGCGTGTTTCATTTTGCTACCTTTAGTCTGGATAGACTGGATGGGAGATTGTCTCATTTTGGTGTTTCATTTAGTGATCTTGGTCTGGATAGACTGGGTGATCGATTGTCTCGTTTGGGTGTTTTTTGTTATCTTAGTCTGGATAGACTGGATGAGAGATTGTCTCGTGTGTTTCATTTTGCTACCTTTGTTCGAGATAGACTGGATGGGAGATTTTCTCCTTTTGGTGTTTCATTTTGTGATCTTGGTCTGGATAGACTGGGTGATAGATTGTCTCGTTTGGGTGGGTTTTTTATTATCTTGGTCTGGATAGATTGGATGAGAGATTATCTCGTGTGTTTCTTTTTGCTACCTTTAGTCTGGATAGACTGGATGGGAGATTGTCTCCTTTAAGAGTTTCATTTTGCGATCTTGGTATGGATAGACTGGGTAATAGATTGTCTCGTTTGGGTGTTTTTTGTTATCTTGGTCTAGATAGACTGGATGAGAGATTGTCTCGTATGTTTCTTTTTGTTACCCTTGTTCTAGATTGACTGGATGGGAGATTGTCTCGTTTCGGTGTTTCTTTTTTTCCTGTCCTTTGATTATGTGGCCAAGGAGCTCGCATGCCCAAATTACCTGGAAGGAACCCCGTTCAGCAAATTACATTCAGCTCTTCGTGTAATATTCAACTGAACAAAGGAGATCAATCGTGGCTACATTCGTGTCTTCAGGCGTGAAATAAATCACGTGGGGGTTGTGGCGAGGCAGGACTCACGGACTTGGAGGGGTCTAGTATGGGTTTTACAAAATATCATCCATTGTATGGTTCCCTTTTGGGTTAGAAATGTGTGAGTATATCAAAATTAACTCGTATTTTGATACTCCCTCCATCACTCGCTCTCTCATACTATGTGGGTCTTTCTGCAGTAACATGCGAGCAGCCGTTTCGTGATAAGCATCTTTTCTACCGTTTCCTGGAAGACAATTGCGTTCAGGTAGGAGACCCACTACAGCCTCCACTCTCACAGGAGAAGAAGGACGCTGAGGAGCGACTGCCCTCGATCGTGGCCTACCTCGCCCAGAGAGCGCCGGACGCCACTCTCAGGCTGGTCCTCCGAAAACCGTAAGTAAAGGCAATTTTACATTTTTAAGTGTATCGAAAGCAGTAATTTATACCAGAGCAATTTGTAGTTTCAGTCCAATATTACGTAGCACGAGTTGTATGAATTCAACAAAGATTTTAATGCATGTTTAGATGAGATCTGATTGTCTCATCTTCGAATGTAGGAGCTAATAAATAATTACCTTAGTTAATCCCTCCCTGGCAATCCTTTTTCTTCGGAATGATCTCCAATCTCTCAATTTTGGACTATTCCATAAATACCTACAATGCTGACGCTTAGCTTCAGATTCCATTCGTCGTCTAATGCTTGTGCTTGAACGTCAAGATTCACTGTTAGACACTATTTATATGTATTATTTGGCTCCAAAATCATGTTAGGGAACTAGATTTGTAGAAAGATGATCTAAAGAACATTTAGTTGAATTATCAAATCGATATTATAGTGTATTTTACTTTGCAAGGTTTTTGACAAACTAATGGATAAAAAAAATAGTTAAAATATTGGCATATGAATATAAATATTGGCCTCAGATATATTTGTTTTAATCCAAGTCTTATCTATCGGCGGTCCGCTAGGGAATATTCGCCAACAGGCCAAATAGAGGGTATCTTCTGGCTAATTTAATTGCCCTGGAATAAGCAAGCAAGCCACTAAAGGTTTAACAATTTCAAAAGTATGGAGGAGGAATGTCCCCCACCCAAACAAACTCTATCACACCACAATCTGGTGTGCAGGGACCAACCAACCCCCCAAGAGGGAGAAGCAGTAGAGATCCCGCACATGATGGTACGTGGACGGGTACAGAACAAAAAGGTCCCCTAGACAAGGACATTAATCTAAAATGTGGGGGCAGAGATTGGGGTATCATGCAGTCTTCATAGAAAAGTTCAGGTGAGCATCTGATTAGATGGCGCTGCGTCCCGCGAGTGTATCCGATTCGGATACGATAAGAAAATGACTTGATAGTGGCAAGCCTTTGTAGAATAAGTCAATGGAGAAAGGTCTGGTCGCAATGGCATGCGCCTTTAAGTTTCCGAGTGTCATCCCCTTCAAGTGTGTCACGCAGCCCTATGGGTTGACCTGATTCCTACCATGTAGGCAAAGTATAAAAGAATAAAACACCACTCTGGTCACTCAGTCTGTCCAGATAGCCTGTCTCCAACGTTTACAACAACCTCTAATTGTCCAAGAACTCTGAAGAACATCTTGACGTCCCCACCACTCGGAGCGCCATAGGGCAAACCAAGAGATTCCGGAGGCATCAAAGACACAGCGATCTTTAAGAGTCGCTAGATTGCAAGGCGCTCTATAAAGTGGACGCGTCACGCAACTTCACGTACAGGGGATTACATGTATTACAACAAGCTTAGCCAAGAAAAAAGACACAGCAACCCGAAATAGCTCCGATGGAGTTAAATAATTGGCATGTTGCCTGAAAGCCATCTTTCACTTCGGACTTGGATCCATCTGTGCACATCGGTACAGTTCCAATGTGACCCGGAACAAGTTCTCTGAAATTCGAACGCAGGACCCACGATGCCATAGCTATTCACCAGTAATCTAGAAACACTCGAATATTATTATTGTATCACTAATCGAATTTAACTGTTTAAAAATATAATAATTATTTTTTCGATTTTAATATTACTTGGGGAGTATAAATATATCTTGAGTTATAATATCTGTAGTAGTTATAGCCTAAAAATGATTACTTTCTTGCATCTTATCATAGGTCTATAATAGCCACTGGATTTACTTCCAAGATATAAATCAACATCCATAGAAACTATCCTTTGTTCAGCTCTCAAAATGTACAATTGCCTAAGTTTCCAGCGAAAAGAGCAATGGACATCAGTATTTCAGTGAAAAGATAAACCTCAGAGACACACTTTTACACATCAAGCAAATTGGCAAAGGCAATGTTTAAACTCAGTTAATATAGTCATTTTTTTGTATCAAGGAAAACAAAGATTTTCAACATTTCGAAGTATTTGCTATTACAATTTACATTGTCCTGCAATATAATGTCCATGGTATGCGGATTGTATAGCAATATTTAGTCACTCTTTCAATCCATAGAACAATAGGAAGAACTAATGGTATTAAAATAGAACTGTTTGAATGTGTCAACAAACTAGTATGCAATCGCGTACTTCGGGTACAAGCCTTTTTGCATAACTGAGATTGAAATCATGCACTCGACAAACTCCATGCATAGATTAACATTCGTGGAGTGTCTGCGACAGATTTATATTTATTTTCTAGTGAAATTTAAGATCCGATTTGGTCAAGAAGGCAATTCCTTTGATAAGGTATTATGAATGTGAACCTTTAGAAAATCAACCTAAATCTTTTTTCAAGCCACTTACATATTTAAATCCTCCAGGAGGAGATGCGTAGCATAATTGGATAACGATATCACAACAGGATGAAAATTACCAAATCTCAAACCACACTTAAGTGAGGACAAGGAGGAGGTACTGAGGTCTAAATGAAAGAAAAAAGAGGAAGACCAAAAGGTTCTTTCTTCTCACTGACGGCACTGGAAAAGATGGGCTCCAATTTGACGTCTTCCGCCCGACCTACCATCACGCTAGGTCACCTGGTCTTGGTGCCGACCTTTGGAAGGGGACCAAATAAGACGATAAGCTCACATACACATCTTAAAAATATAGAACCTTCAGTAGTAACTGGAGCCTCCGAGACTTCAGGGCCGATGGTTGAGTGGGTATCCAGCATCTATAAACCCGCTAGTTTAAGAAGGTTCTTTGTCATTAGGCCCACTTATTTTTTTTTTTTAAATGGATGGGACCCTGAGGTGTCGCCGGTTTCCAAAGGCAAATTTCTGACTCATATAACCGACCCTTTTCAGAGTACGAAATTAACAGCTCACTTGTGTGGGTGAACTTCTAAAAGATGTATAGTAAATATAATTCCCTCGCTACTCTAGAGATGAGTTCACTGAAGAGCTGGCTTACTGGCGACTCTTCATTATCTTTATGGAGGGGGGGTTTGTGGGGAGGAGTTAACTCCAAAACTCTTTATCGCATTTAACCGCGCAAGAGCTCTCTGAGTCGTTGCGCGCAGGTTGGTCTACATTCCATGTGATGGCATAATTGCCATTATCGCGTAGATGTTTCCACTGCCAGGGTTCGGCCATACTATTAAAACTCGTCAACGAACTAGGATAGGTCATCCTCAAATTTGCCTCACCTATTCTTAGGGGGATACCCGTTGACCCTTCCTCCAAAGAACACTTCATGTGTGGATACCACCCCTGGCCACGCTGGGTAGCCCCGTAAGGCTGCATCTAGTGTAGGATTAGCACTCGGCTGTATTTGACTACTGGAGGATATCGCGCCATCCAGACTCCAACCTCCATCTTGGGTATCTGTTAGTAGTAGAATGGCACACTCAGGGCAGATTTGTGACGGCACGGGCAAGTTAGAAATTTCCTCTGGGTGTGCCAAATGCTCACACTCACGCACGAATTCTCTCCTAGGCATGCACATTCACACGCACGTATTCATGCGTACACATGTACCCCTACATGAATCTATAATACTTTTCCGTATTTTCTACCTTTCGTTATTCGTCTGCGCATATACATGCACGAGTCTAACATACACTTCCCCAATTGTCTACATACTCACACATATACACGTATAAACAATATATATGCCATAAATATCGTGACATAGATACACATCCTCTAAATTTCATCAATTGTCTGTTTTAGAAGCAATTTATGCTATTTACTAGACATAAGTAATTAGTTCCTGTCCAGAGTAAGGAAATGGCTGATTTTAGGGGCAATTTATGATACTCACTAAAGGAGATTAATTAATTTTGTCTAGAGTGATGAAATGGCAGATTTTAGGAGATATTTATGCAACTCACTGAAGGAAATTAATTAGTTCCTGTTCTAGGCGAGGGAATGGCAGATTTTAGGGGCGATTTATACTACTCACTAAAACCGATTAATTAGTTCCATCCCAAAGTGAGGAAATGGAAAATTTTAGGGGCAATTTATGATACTCACAAAAGGAGATTGATTAATTCCTGTCCAAATTGAGGCCTTGGCTATTTTATGGGCGATTTATGGTACTCCCTAGAGGCAATTAATTTGTTCTTGGCCAAATTGAAAAGAAAATGAAAATGTTATCGAGTCCAAAATCAAGAAAGTTGTAAGACCAAGACGTGACTTTTTCCCAGCAAAGAAAATCAAGATATTTACTAATTAATAAATGTATTTGTTATCCTCCATAACCCTATATTTTAAGAACGAATTTTTTTGAAGGTTTGAATAAGATTTTTTTTTTAGTTCGGTTGTCACCTAAGTAGATTTAATTTTTTATCAAAGTTATTTCTAATAATTCCTTTATAATATAAAAAAAAATAAAATGATGAAGTTCAGAAAATTTATTAAAATTTTGGCATGAAAATTATCAGAGCAAATTTAGATGGAGAAAAAAAAAAGAATCATGATAGGACACAGACCGAAAGTTCGCCAGCGAAGCGCAAGCTCCTTCTGTAAGAAGGAGTGGCGAAGCTGCTCCTCTTGTTATAGTTATGTAGAAGAACCCGTAATATACAGCAGTTTAAATTGCGATGAAAATGTTTAATAAATTGAATGATGTTATATATATAGATTGCTGTATCCATTTGTGTGAGCCAATGTTTCGAAAACTGTGGGCGATTAAGCGTCAATTCCTTTCTCCTTGACGATGTGTTTTGTATTCCTCACTTTCTACATTAACAAGTAATGAGTATGGTTGTTTTTTGTAGGTGGGGGAGGAGGGGGGGGCTGAATCCTTTGTTATGTCACCTAGATCTTCGCATGCCGGTGGAATGTATACGTTTTCCTTTGTTTTGACTATTAGTGAGTCAGTATTGACTTAACGAAGAGGTTTACTTAAACTGCACATCGAGCGATTTCTGTGTACACCACCGTCAACAATGGGAGAACTTGAATAGGTATATTTGTACCAGCTTCGATGTGTCACCTTCCTCGCGGCCCTACAGGATTTGCTCTATTTTCATAATGTATGGGTATAAAAAAGAAAAAAAGTACTGTATATTGATTTCTGTCAGTTAATAAAACAAGATCAAGAGACCTAAGTCGCCTGCTATCAATTATTCAGACTTATGACCTTATGATCTATGACCTTACGACCTTCAAAACTTTCGACAAGTGGGGCAATCCGATCCATAACTAGTTTTCTTTTAATAATTCCCGGACTAACCTTGGGAAGACCTTGGCAATTATATAATTTGAAAGAGAATGAAAAACAACATGAGGGTTTCAAATTTCGTTAGAATTGGCACAATAGTTACGATGTGATTTTCAAAAAACTCATTCAGCCTATTGTAACGAAATTTAAAAACCTTATGTTGTTTTTCATTCTCTTTCAAATTATATAATTACCAAGGTCCTCTCAAGGTTAACCCGGGAATTATTTGACAATAACATCATAACTATTCGGCCGATTCTAACGAAATTTATAACTCTTATGATGTTTTTCATTCTCTTTCGAATGATATAATTACCAATGTCCTCCTAAGGTTAGTCCGGGAATTACTGAAAGTTTTGAAGGTCGTAAGGTCATAAATCAGAATGATCGAGAGCACGCAATTTAGGTCTGTTGACCTCGTTGGTTACCGGACAGTGTTTCCTGAATGCTGGAAGCATCCGTGAATATAAAACTCTACTCCTTCTCACCCATTTCCGGCGTTGGATTCATATACATCAATTAAATGCTTTATGTTACATGTCACATATCTTCAAGGACATCACACAATTTCTTGGTCCCTAGAATACCCATCGTGTGCACGAATAAACTCAAGCTAGAAGTTTGTTTTATAGCTAGAATGGACCGCGTTGTTCTCCCTTATAACTCCTCTATCATTTCTAGATATCTGAGTTATAGATAGAAAAGAACAAGGGTGCGTTTGTTCTTTCTTTTTGTAATAGATCTATTTTAAAACATTCAATATTCTAAACTTTTCATAACAGACTCTCAGATATCTTACATGATTCACACATTGTTTGTCTCTCTCTTCACTTATGACAAACAGCTTTTTAGGGAACTCGTTTAAAAAGGAAGTCGTCTCTCTCATCCACACTCACTTTAGCGATAGGGAAATAGTGTTTGCCAGGAAAATGGCCTCGATCGCTTATATTGCCAAGTTTTAACATAACATAACATAATTTCACGGATGAAAAAAGCCGCAAGACCCTATCAAAGGTCATCCACATTTGTTCAAACCCTCCCACAAACTGCATCCATAAGATTGTGTCAGATCATCCACAATATACAATTTAAACCATCTATAGGAGTGGGTCAAAAACAAAAAAAAAACATCACCATTAAGGTCGTCAAAATTCCAATCACCCATATTATACAATGATATAAAAACTCCATCCATATGAATGAGTCTAGACTCCCCCCCCTCCCCACCCACCCCCAAAAGTTAACCCTTCCTCCCCATATAAACATCCAATCTGCGCTTGAACACATTTAAGTTTGGACTGCCGACTGTCTCAACTGGCAAACTACTCCAGTCACAAAGTCACATATAGAAGTCCAAGGGAAAAGTCCTTTAGCAACCTGTATGTACATTTAGAATGCTGTAGGAATTGATCAAAGTTTTATTGGTAAGAAAAGTTCTCATTTAAATGTAGGGTTGCCAAGCACTTTGAGCCGTGTGAGTTTTCAGACGCAGACGAGTGTGTTACATGTGATTCTGTTTACGCAGGTCTCAAGTAATGTCACATAGAAACTTTAAAGTAAGTCTCAAGTAGTTATATAGTAACTGTAAAGTGAGTCTCAATTAATGTTTTAGATATAAACTGCAAAATAAGTCTCAAGTAGTCATATAGAGACTGTAAAGTGCGTCTCAATTAATGTCTTATATATAAACTGCAAAGTAAGTCTCAAGTAATGTCTTATATTGAGACTGTAAAGTGAATCGCAAGTAATGGCTTGTATAGAAACTGTACATAAAGTAAGTCTAACTAATGTCTTATAGAGATACTGTAAAGTGAATCTCAAGTAATGTCTTATATAGAAACTTTAAAGTTAGTCTCAAGTAATGTCTTATATAGAAACTTTAAAGTTAGTCTCAAGTAATGTCTTATATAGATACTGTAAAGTGAGTCTCAATTAATGTCTTATATAGAAACTGTAAAGTGAGTCTCAAGTAATGTCTTATATAGAAACTTTAAAGTTAGTCTCAAGTAATGTCTTATATTGAGACTGTAAAGTGAATCGCAAGTAATGCCTTGTATAGAAACTGTACATAAAGTAAGTCTAACTAATGTCTTATAGAGATACTGTAAAGTGAATCTCAAGTAATGTCTTATATAGAAACTTTAAAGTTAGTCTCAAGTAATGTCTTATATATATACTGTAAAGTGAGTCTCAATTAATGTCTTATATAGAAACTGTAAAGTGAGTCTCAAGTAATGTCTTATATAGAAACTGTAAAGTGAGTCTCAATTAATGTCTTATATATAAACTGCAAAGTAAGTCTCAAGTAATGTCTTATATTGAGACTGTAAAGTGAATCGCAAGTAATGCCTTGTATAGAAACTGTACATAAAGTAAGTCTAACTAATGTCTTATATAGATACTGTAAAGTGAATCTCAAGTAATGTCTTATATAGAAACTTTAAAGTTAGTCTCAAGTAATGTCTTATATAGAAACTTTAAAGTTAGTCTCAAGTAATGTCTTATATAGATACTGTAAAGTGAGTCTCAATTAATGTCTTATATAGAAACTGTAAAGTGAGTCTCAAGTAATGTCTTATATAGAAACTTTAAAGTTAGTCTCAAGTAATGTCATACAGAAACTGTAAAGTGAGTCTCTAGTAATGTCTTAAATAGAAACTCCAAACCGAATATTTGCTTTATGGCTAAAAGGAAAATTTGTGTTTTAGAAATATTGCTTACAAGTTTTTGACAAAATTTCAGCCAAGTCTATTACAGGTTCAGATTTAAACACCCGTCTTACACATCCTATACATATCCTCATAGTCTTTTACTTCATTGCAATCCTTACGCATCTATATATAGCAAAATTAGATTCGCCTATATTGTTAACGATACATTTTTCGCCAACCTTTTAAGTTTCCGCGCATTTTATTCATTAGATTTGATACATTTTAGGAGCAAATTTACTAAGCCTCTGAAACCGCTTTTCAATAGATGATGAGGTGTCAAAGGATCCTTAGGAATCATTTGGTAAATCAAAATTGTAAAGAATTTTGTAGAAAATCGAGGATTAAAATTAAACAAGATCAACAGACTGAAGTCGCGTGCTCTCGATTATTTCAATAATTTAGAAGAAAAAAAAAATTAACAAACGTATTATCAATTAACAAATATATCTGACCTTGCAAACTTCAAAACTTTCAAAAACTCATTGAAATGTAAAATGGTTGCCATCCGACCGACCGATCGACTGACCGACTGACCGACCAACCGACGACATAGTAACAGAGAGAGTCGCACGACTAAAAATTGAAGAATATGCGACAAACTCTTTTCTTTGGGATAATATGTACGTTGATTTGGAAACTGTGCTTTATTGCTATGCTTGTAATGATGATATTAAGTTCATTTATGCTAAAAAAATAATGTTTCGAAACTAATGAAAGATCGGTGAGAACAGCGAGAGCTGTTTAACAGAACTTACAGTAAACAGTGGAGTTTCAATCACAGATTTCTACACATGAGCTCAAACAAATGGAAATAACAATCTACGCATAACATAATCCAATTTATTAAACATTTCCATCGCATTTTAAAGTGTTGTATATTACGGGTGTATATACACAAATATAATAACAAATACATTTATTAATTAATAAATATCTTCATTTTCTTTGCTGAAAAAAAAATCGCGTCCTGGTTTTCCAACTCTTTTGATTTTGGTCTCGGCAAAAGTGCCATTTTTCTCACTTGAGCCACGAACTAATTAATCATTTTTAGTGAATAGCAAAATGGCACCTAAAAATAAACAATTCATGAAATATACTCTGTATGTGTATGTGTCACGACTTTTATGCCGTGTATGTATATGAGTGTGCATGTGTGAGGATGTAGACAATTAAAAAAAAAGGTATGTTAGACTCGTGTATCTGTGAAACGACAAATAAGGAAAGTTATGATAGATTCATGTGTGTGTGGGGGGGGGGAGGTGTTGCATGTGCGTGTTCATAATATGTATGTTTACGTAAAATGTCCCATTATATTGTACAAGTGCACATATGCGTGTAAATATGCACACGATAATATGTACGTGTATATGTGCGCGTACAGGTGCACGTGAGTACATGTCCGTGTGTATGTTTACTTGAGAATACGTGTCTGTACATGTGCAAGTAGCAATATGTACGTATGTACTTTTCGCGTCAATATATATGTGCTTAAGTGCGTGAGTTTGTACATATAAGACATTCAGAACAGATATTTGACTTAACTACCGCGACGTCAGAAAACTTGTGGCATCAAAACAACTCTGCTCTCTCTCTCTCTCTCTCTCTCTCTCTCTGTCTGTCTCTCTCTCTCTCTCTCTCTCTCTCTCTCTCTCTCTCTCTCTCTCTCTCTCTTCTTGCTGTCTCTCTTTCTCTCTCTCTTTCTCTCTCTCCCTCTCTCATTCTCTGGCTCAATCTCTCTCTTATTCCCTATCTTACTCTCTTTCATTCTCTTCTCTCTCTTTTATCATTCTCTCTCTTTATCTCTCTTTATATTTCTCATTCTCTCTCTTTATCTCTCTCTCCTCTCTCTCATTCTCTCCAATCTCTCGCTCATTCTCTCTCACTCACTCACTCTCTCTCTCTTAATGGCAAATATTCAGGAAAATAAATTCCATTGTTAGTTTTAAACATTTATAAAATCTTGTTAAAATTTGTGACTTCAATTCGTATTCAAAGTCGCCATTGATAAAATCGATAGACGGAAAGTAGTAGCATAGCTCTTTAGAAGTAATTATTACTATTTTATTAAATAGTCCATCTGAAAATAATTAAATGGAAGGGAATATAGTCATAAAATATGAGCATGCAAAAAGACTGCTTTTTCAGTGTGGCTGCTAATGTCATTAACGCTGATGTTATTTGTGGATTTTAAAGGTTTTTATTTGCAATTTCAACAAAAACAAAATTGATATTTTTTTTCATTGCCACAAATAAATGTTTTACTCTTCAGATAAAAGTGCCAAAATATACCATATTTATCGCACCTACCTATCTCAGATGATAGGAAAGGATATAAATAAGCATATAAATAGGAGCAAATTATCATCCTATGTACAAAAACACAGGCGCTGATCCAAAGGGGGGCTAGGGGGCTGAAGTTCCCCAAATTTCAGACCTATTTGTCTTTATATATTTTTTTTAACCCATACTTGTATTCAGCTATTCAGAAAGAGTTATGTAATAATATAGAATATATAAAACAATTTTGTAAACCGTTGCGATCGAATGTATCTTATATGATACATGTTTAAATTACAGGTAAATGTCAAAGATAATTATTAAATTGAGTATTAAACCTTAGCTGACGAACAAAAACTGCAATATACCACAATTCATAATTTTCTGTGTGGAAATAAATTGGGATTTGCGAGTTAATATTCACTCCTTTATCAGATGTTGCTCTGTATTATCAATGATGTGTATTAATCATCAATGCCCTTTTCTCAGACTACCAAGAGGGAGGAATTCAGGTTATCTCTCCCCGCCCACCCCACACCATTTCTATCCTGGATCCGCCACTACAAAACAAACAAACAAGACAAACTAATAAGTTGTCATCCATAACCCTATATTTTAAGAACGAGATTTTTTGAAGGTTTGAATTAAATTTTTTCTTTTAGTTCGGTTGTCACCTAAGTAGATTTCAATTCGGTATCAAAGTTATTTCTAATAATTCCTTTATAATATAAAAAAAATAAAATAGTAAAGTTCAGAAATAAATATAAGTATCGAATTTTTGTGACTTTTTTTAAAACTAAAACAATTACAAAATGGTGAAGTTCAGAAAATTTATTAAAATTTTGGCATGGAATTATTAGAGCAAATTTAGATGGAGAAATATAAAGAATCATGATAGGACACAGACCGAAAGTCTGCCAGCGAAGCGCAAGCTCGTTCTGTTTAGGTTTATTTGAAACTTTTATTCGCAGGGCTGTTTTTTGGATGTTTCGAGCCTTTATCAAAGTTCTTTCTAAGAGTTCAGAAAAAATAAATATAATTATCGAATGATTTGGAATGAAAAAACATATAAATCGTGAAGTTAAAAAAATGTATTAAAATTAGGGCTTTGTCGCTTTTTTAATATCATTTCGTATAAAAAACAAATTTAGATGAAAAACAGAGATCTGACAAAGGTTTTTTTATATATCAAACCGGGTGAAATAACTTAAAAAACAGGTTTCAGGGTGTCTATGTTGAAAAAAGTGTTGGGAAAATTCGCAACTATATATAAATCTTCAAAGGATAAAGACAATATAATAAAAGGTGAAATAACTTTAAAAAAAAGTTTCAGGGTATCTATGTTGAAAAAGGTGTTCAGGGTGTTAAAATAAAGAGTCTATAAAGGGGATTAAAAAAAGCGGTTTAGAATAGCAAATAGGCCGTAGGCCACACGCCGAGGATTGCCTGTGGAACCAAGTTCTTTCTGTAAGAAAGAATACGAAGTATCACTTGTAATACCTATATGATATGAGAGATGCCAAAAGGAATTCCGCACATACAGAGTTATATTAACCTGCTATTCAAAAGCCAGCTTGACATAGAAAATGTTTGGCCTCTCGCAAATATGCAGTGTGCACCTTATATAATGTAAATAAAAGGACGTATATACAAATGTGTATGTAGAGAGGAGAATCCAATTGAGAAAGTATTGTCGGAGGCAATATGAGAAACTCCTTGATGTACACAGTAGTACAAACGGCTACGAAAAAAATCCTCCTGGTGGAGAACCCATCCTCCAGAACTGGTTCTCCCTATACTTCTTCAGCTTCCTTAAACTGCCATACATTTTCATATATTTAGGGCCAAGTAAAGTAGAAAGGTTAAGAAACAGCGGCAAGTGGTAAATTAGGCTATGTATACAACATACCGATAAATTTGATCATGTATATACCACGTACTGATAAATATTATCATATATATACCACATACTAGTAAATTTGCTCATCTATATACCACATACTAGTAAATTTGCTCATCTATATACCACATACTGATAAATTTATTCATGTATATACCACATAGTGATAAATTCTTTAAGTTTTTAGAAGAGTTATTTCTTGAGTTATAGATGAAGGTACAAAGACGGGGGGGGACCTTACGACCAATGATTTTATTGTTGCAGAAGTCATGAAAGAACATTCGAAGATCAGGAGTTAATATATGAGGAACTTCTGCATCTACGAGCGCTTTCTCATCTCTCGAATTCAGTAAAGAGGGAATTGGCAGGAGTCATCAAATTCGAGTCTCACATGAGGGAAGGAACTGTTCGTAAGTACCCAGACATTTCTCTCATGTTGTTGTAGCATATGAGAGTAGGGGGGTTTAGCGTTAAGTCTTAGTATTAAGTCTGGTTCCTTCAAATTTATCGTATAATCTTTAGGGAATTTGTTATTTTAATCGATAAATGAGAAAAGGATTTAATACAGTATGAGTGATCTATAATCTGTAAAAAGGGCAATACATTTAAAAAAGTTGAAGTGAGACCTGTATTGCAAGAAGACTTTACCAGGGTGTTCAGAAGTCTCTTCCATGAATCCATCTTACCCTGCTAAATGACATCAGTTTGCTTTACATTCTCACTAATTGAAAATAATACAGATGTTTTGTCCATGTCAGTTTAGAAGTCTCAATGAATCGACATTTTGCCTTAATCAACTGATTGCTCTCTCATTGTGGGAATATTTTCCATTTTACAAGTCTTGCAATCTTGATTTTCTCTTTTAAGGTCTTGTTTTTTTTAAATCATAAAATTCAGAGTTGTTTTGAATTTCCACTTTGGTTTATTCCTTTCATCAACCAATTAATAAACATAAGAAAATCTTTCATTATGACATTACACGATCACCTCACCAGGATGCCATCATTGAGTTTATACCACCCCACCTGGATGCAATCATTGAGTAAATACCACCCTATTTGAATGCAATCATTAAGTTTATACCATCCCAGCTGGATGATATTATTGAGTTTATACCAAACCACCTGGATGCAATCATTGAGTTTATACTACCCCACCTGGATGCAATCGTTGAGTTTATATCACCCCACCTGTATGCAATCATTAAGTTTATACCACTTCATTTGAATGCAATCATTAAGTTTCTACCACCTCATTTGAATGCAATCATTTAGTTTATACCAACCCCCATTGATGCAATCATTGAATTTATACCTCCCAATTTGAATGCAATCATTGAGTTTATACTACCCCATTTGAATGCCAAAATTGAGTTTATACCACCCCACATGGATGCAATCAGTAAGTTTATACCACCGCACTGGATGCAATCATTGAGTTTATACCACCCCATTTGAATCCAATCATTGAGTTTATACCACCCCATTTGAATGCAATCATTTAGATTATACCATCCCACATGGATGCAATCATTGAGTTTATACCATACCACATAGATGCAAAAATTGAGTTTATACCACCCCACATGGATGCAATCATTAATTTTATACCACCACACTGGATGCAATCATTGAGTGTATACCACCTCACCTGGATGCAATCAATGAGTTTATACCACCTCACCTGGATGCAATCATTGAATTATACCACCCCAATTGAATGCAATCATAATATTCAAACCACCCAACCTGGATGCAATCATTGCGTGTATACCACCGCACCTGGATGCAATAATTGAGTTTATACCACCACACTTGGATGCAATCATTGAGTGTATACCACCCCACTTGGATGCAGTCAAAAGGTTTATACCACCACACTAGGAGGCAATCATTGAGTGTATACCACCCCACTTGGATGGAGTCAAAAGGTTTATACCACCACACCTGGATGCAATAATTGACCTTATACTACCCCATTTGAATGCAATCATTGAGTATATACCACCCCATTTGAATGCAATCATTTAGTTTATACCATCCCACCTGGATGCAATTATTGAGTTTCTACCACCTCCCCTGGATGCAATCCTTGAGTTTATACTAACCCACCTGGATGCCATTATTGAGTTTATATCACCCCACCTGGATTCAATCATTAAGTTTATACCACCTCATTTGAATGCAATCATTGTGTTTATACCACCTCATTTGAATGCAATTATTTAGTTTATACCACCCAACATGGATGCAATCATTGAGTTTATACCAGCCCATTTGAATGCAATCATTGAGTTTATACTACCCCATTAGAATGCAATCATTGAGTTTATACCACCCCATTTGAAGGCAATCATTGAATTTATACTACCCCCATTTGAATGCAATCATTGAGTTTATATCTCCCCATTTGAATCCAATCATTGAGTTTATACCACCCCATTTGAATGCAAACATTTAGATTATACCATCCCACATGAATGCAATCAGGGAGTTTATACCACCCCACCTGGATGCAATCATTGATTTTATAACACCCCACGTAGATTGCAATCATTGAGTTTATAATACCGCATCTGGATGCAATCATTGAGTCTATACCACCCCACCTGGAAGCAATCATTGAGTTTATACCACCCCACCTGGATGCAATCATTGAGTGTATACACCCCACCTGGATGCAATCAAGGAGTGTATACCACCTCACCTGGATGCAATCAATGAGTTTATACCACCTCACCTGGATCCAATCGTTGAATTTATACCACCCCATTTGAATGCAATCATTTAATTTAAACCACCCAACCTGGATGCAATCATTGAGTTTATACCACCTCATTTAAATGCAATCATTGAGTTTGTACTATCCCACATGGATGCAATCTTGAGTTTATACCTCCCCATTTGAATCCAATCATTGAGTTTATACCATTCCACCTGGATGTAACCATTGAGTTTATACCATCCCACCTGGATGCAATCATTGAGTTTATACCACTTCATTTGAATGCAATCATTGTGTTTATACCACCTCATTTGAATGCAATCATTGAGTTTATACCACCCCACATGGATGCAATCATTGAGTTTATAGCACCCCATTTGAATGCAATCGTTGAGTTTATACTACCCCAGTTGAATGCAATCATTGAGTTTATACCACCCCACCTGGATGCAATCATTGAGTTTATATCACCCCATCTGAATGCAATCATTGAGTTTATACCACCTCATTTGAATGCATTCATTGAGTTTATACAACCTCATTTGAATGCAATCATCTTAGTTTATACCACCCCACATGAATGCAATCATTGAGTTCATACCGGCCCCTTTGAATGCAATTATTGAGTTTATACTACCCCATTTGAATGCAATCATTGAGTTTATACCACCCACATGGATGCAATCATTGAGTTTATTCCCCTCCACCTGGATGCAATCATCGAGTTTATAACACCCCATTTGAATGCAATCATTGAGTTCATACCACCCCACCTGGATGCAATCATTGAGTTTATACCATCCCACAAGAATGCAATCATTGAGTGTATACCACCCCACCAGGATGCAATTATTGAGTTTATACCACCCCACCTAGATGCAATCATTGAGTTTATACTACCATACCTGGATGCAATCATTAAGTTTATATAACCCCAACTGAATGCAATCATTTAATTTATACCACCTCATTTGAATGCAATCATTGAGTTTATACCACCTCATTTGAATATCAATCATTTAGTTTATACCACCCACATGGATGCAATAATTGAGTTTATACCACCCCATTTGAATGCAATCATTGAGTTTATACTACCTCATTTGAATGCAATCATTGAGTTTATACCAGCCCACAGGATGCAATCATTGAGTTTATACCACCCCACCTGGATGCAATCATTGAGTTTATGCCACCCCATTTGAATGCAATCATTGAGTTTATACCACCCCACATGGATGCAATCATTGAGTTTATTCCACCTTATTTGAAAGCCATCATTAAGTTTATATTACCCCCATTTTAATGCAATCATTGAGTTTATATCTCCCCATTTGAATCCAATCATTGAGTTTATACCACCCCATTTGAATGCAATCATTTAGATTATACCATCCCTCATGGATGCAATCATTCAGTTTATACCACTCCACCTGGATGCAATCAATCAGTTTATACCACCCCATTTGAATGCAATCATTGGGTTTATACTACCCCATTTGAATGCAATCATTTAGACTATACCACCCCATTTGAATGCAATCATTGGGTTTATACCATCTCATTTGAATGCAATAATTTAGTTCATACCACCCCACCGGGATGCAATCATTGAGTGTATACCATCACACCTGGATTCAATCAATGAGTGTATACCACCTCACCTGGATGCAATCAATGAGTTTATACCACCTCACCTGGATGCAATCGTTGAATTTATACCACCCCATTTGAATGTACTCATTGAATTTAAACCACCCAACCTGGATGCAATCATTGAGTTTGTATTATCCCACCTGGATGCAATTTTGAGTTTATATCTCCCCATTTGAATCCAATCATTGAGTTTATACTACGCCATTTGAAAGCAATCATTTAGATTATACCATCCCACATGGATTCAATCATTGAGTTTATACCACCCCACCTGGATGCAATCATTGAGTGTATACCACGCCACCTGGATGCAATCAATTAGTTTTACCAGCCCACCTGGATATAACGATTGAGTTTATAACACCCCAAATGGATATAATCATTGAGTTTATACCACCCCATTTGAATGCAATAATTGAGTTTATACCACCCCACATGGATGCAATCATTGATTTTATTGCACCCCATTTGAATGCAATCATTAAGTTTATACTACCCCATTTGAATGCAATCATTGAGTTTATACCACCCCATTTAAATGAAATCATTTAATTTATACTACCTCATTTGAATGCAATCATTGCGTGTATACCACCGCACCTGAGTGCAATCATTGAGTTTATACCACCCCATTTGAATGCAATCATTGGGTTTATCCTATCCCATTTCAATGCAATCATTTAGTTTATACCACCCCACCTGGATGCAATCATTGAGTTTATACCACCCCACCTGGATGTAATAATTGAGTTTATACCACCCTATTTGAATGCAATCATTTAGTTTATACCACCCCACCTGGTTGCAATCATTGAGTTTATACCACCCCGCCTGGATACAATTATTGAGTTTATACCACTCCACTTGGATGCAATCATTGAGTTTATACCACCCTATTTGGATGCAATCATTGTGTTTATACTACCCCATTTGAATGCAATCATTTAGTTCATACCCCCCCCCCCCCCTGGCTGCAATTATTGAGTTTATACCACCCCACCTCGATGCAATTATTGAGTTTATACCATCCCACTTGGATGCAATCATTGAGTTTATACCCCCCCCCCTGGATGCAATTATTGAGTTTCTACTACTCCACTTGGATGCAATCATTGAGTTTATACTACCCCATTTGAATGCAATCATTCAGTTTATACTACCCAATTTTGATGCAATCATTGAGTTTGTACCACCCCATTTTAATGGAATTATTGAGTTTATACCACCCCATTTGAATGCAATTATTGAGTTTATACCACCCCACATGGATTCAATCATTGAATTTATACCACCCCACATGGATGAAATCATTGAGTTTATACCACCCCACCTGAATGCAATCCTTGAGTTTATACCACCCCATTTGAATGCAATCATTGAGTTTATACCACCCAATTTGAATGCAATCATTGAGGTTATACCACCCCACATGGATGCAATCATTGAGTTTATACCACCCCATTTAAATGCACTCATTGAGTTTATACTACCCTATTTGAATGCAATCATTGAGTTTTTACCACCCCATTTGAATGAAATCATTTAATTTATACCACTCCACATGGATGCAATCATCGAGTTTATACCACCCCACCTGGATGCAATCATTGAGTGTATACCACCCAACCTGGATGCAATCGATTAGTTTTACTAGCCCACTTGACTGCCCTCCACGTCAGGTTAAGTTTCAATAGAACTTTCACTTCCTAACAGCATTCAACAGCCTCCCTTTCCTTCAACTTACTGCTCTCAGGACAGCCTTACAGAAAGGCTCCACCTAATTGGGGTAAGGTGTCGGGATGTTCAGGCTGTAGGATCAGACGCTTTCAACCTTAATCTCTCCAGTGGTTGGAAAGAGCGGAGATTCCATCTGGTCCGGGGAAGGTCTAAACAAAAACATGAGAATAGACACCAAACAAGTGTTTGAGGCATGACTGTATCTACTTATATGCTTCCTAGGTATACATTTAGACCTATGTCTTTAGCCATGTATTCCTCTTTCAGTGTTCGAACAGGGTTGTGAAGGAAAGTCGTGGTTTATCATCATAAAAGGCTCTGTTGATGTTGTTATCCGATCAAAGGGAATCGTCAACACACTGCAAGAAGGCGACGACTTTGGCAAGCTCGCTCTCGTCAATGATGCCCCAAGGTTTGACCTTTAAGAAATGTTTACCTACATATTCACACTACGGTTAATATGTTTTTAGTGGCGTGCGAGTCTCTAAGTTTCTTTTTTCGGTCCGTAAGTCAGTCGGTCGGATGTTAACCATTTTACTTTTCAATGAATTCTTTGGCAATAACATCATAACTATTTGGCTGATTCTAACGAAATTTGAAGCCCTTATGTTGTTTTAGATTTCCTTTCGAATTATATCGTTGCCAATGTCCTCCTCAGTTTAGTCTGTGATTTATTAAAATAAAACTAACAATGTGTCGGATTGACCCACTTGTTGAAAGTTTTGAAGGTCGTAAGGTCATATGGCCAAAATAATTGAGAGCACGCGACTTAAGTCTGTTGACCCTGTTGTTTGGGTAGTAGATACCAACCCGGCATCTCGCTCGGGGAAATATTTGGAAGAAACTTTGTAATGAAAATGATGAAGAGGAAATACTAATATGCAGTGGTGGGCAGTCCGTCAGTACCGATGATGGAAGGTCCATCAGTCCGTCACTGACGGACTCCCGTTTCGCTGACGACTGACGGAAACATTATTTGCTGAAGGTTGTCTTTGCTTTTCGGGTTAGTGACAGTTCGGCCAAAAATCGCTTCGTCGGCGCTTATTCCTTCAGTGTTTCAAAGTTTCCGTCAGTCGTCAGTCCACCAGCGAAACGGGAGTCCGTCAGTGACGGACCTTCCGTCATCGGTACTGACGGACTGCCCACCACTGCAGTAATATGCGGAATATAACTAAAGTAATTACAAAAAAAATCGAAGAATCATAAAACGATTCAGTTCTCCGATGTGCATGTCAATATTAAAGCTGCAAAGCCGCTCAGGCGACATCGTGGCCATTTAGGTCGAAAGATTCACGCTTGTCTTCCTCCTACTTTCCTTTCCCCTGCTCTTACTTCTTAACATTTCACTTTACGGTAGCATCATTTCTGTAGATAATACTTTGTCTTTAAAGTAACCCCAAACTTAGCTTTCGTCATTTTTTATCCCTCTACTGGAGTAGGTTACTTGCAGAATCGTCCCAGCGTTAAAATCGCGTTCTTCCTTTTAGGACTTCGGTAGAAACCAAGAGTAAAGACCTAAATAATGAAATATCTGAAATTTATTTTAGAGATAAAGTCTAATAGTACTCGATAAACAAACCAATAATAATTGAGTTCTAATGACGAGGAAGAAGAGTGAAAGAGGCAGTGTCCTTAGACTCCAGGAGACCCTTGGTATTAGCACGCAAAGAGGCAAAAGTAAAGAAAGAATGCGATGAAATAGATTAAGCGAGTGACGAGAGAGAAGATGAAAGAGAAATATATCATAAATGACTCAAGTTAGGGCAATATTGTTTCCCTTTAAAGGCAGATGAAAATTTTCCGATAATGCCAAGTTTCACGTACGCGCACAAACAACGAATGGCTGACACTTGGCTTCGATTGTTAGTGGAAATCTGTTGGAATAATCTTGATAAAATACATTAAAATGAATTACAACACCCAGCCAGCGATCATCCATCATAACATAGGCCAAACAGTAGACAATCTACTGAAAAGAAGATAGAAAGTGAATCCATTTGTTACACTCCGTGCAAGACAGCTGTGACCTTGGGAAAAACTATTAATGAAAGTATTTTCATAAATACATAATTCCCTGTATGAGCGTGTATGAGAGAGGCGGGATAAAATACTCAAAATGTCGTTGTATAAGTCACTAAACACAGATGGGAGTCGCTGACTTGTTAGTCCGAGTCGTGGAAACGCCTTTTCCTGTGTTTACCTAAGGAATGGTGGCAATTAGAGATCATTTTCAGTCATAAATACACAATTCTCTGTATGAGAGTGTATAAGAGAGGTGGGGTAAAATACTCATACACTTTTTTCGACGTGCGTTGTATAAGTCACGAAACCCAGATGTGAGTCGTTGTCCTGTTAGTCCGAATCGCAGAAGCGCCTTTTCCTGTGCTCGCTAAAGAATGGTGGTAATTAGGTAGCATTTTCAGTCAGCTCGCTTAAGGAATGGTGGTAATTAGGTGGCATTCTCAGTCAGCTCGACTAATCGGTGTCAATGTGAGAGTTCACTGCGTGTTTGGAGTGTGAGGAATATATGTGACGAAGGTAAAACAGACAAAGGAGCGAATGTGTTAGAATAGGGGAGATTGCAGTTTTTAGTGCGTGAGTCTAACATAAAACGAATTAAAAAAGGTCGGATGGGGTGAAATGAATAAAGTGCAACCTGGTATGATTCATGGGCGGAGAGGTAGGGAAGATGTGGGTGTGGTTTTGAGTGAATATTTGCACGATGCAATAATTGTATGAATGAGTGAGGCCGATAATTATGTGAGCGAAGTTGACATTTGACAGCGTGAAACTACGTGGTTGTTGGATGTAATCCTTTTAGTGATGGAGTTTGCAGTGAAAAAGAGAATTTCTAGAATATGTGGAGAAGATGGAAGGATGGGGTCGTGTTTGGGGGTGGTCTGGTGGATAAGGAATATAAAAGGAACCGGTTTTGGTGTACATCTAGTAGAGAATGGAGATAAAGAGGGAGCGGTAGGCTTCTGTGTTGAAAGAAACAATCTACCAGACACTTTTCTTCAGCTTGGGTTAAAAAAGAGAGGGAATGTAAGAATTAGCTTGATTTACTACTAGTAATAAAGGTTGTACTAATGTATGTGATGTTTGGTATGAGTATGGGACCACATCATCATTAAATTATGCTCTGTAACATCAAATTGATGGATGTTTTTAGTCGCGATTCTTATAAGTTATTATGCCAGTCCATAGGTCGGTCGGTCGGACGGACGATAACATTTTACTTTTTAATAGTTTTTTTTGGGCAATAACATCGTAACTATTCGGCTAATTCTAACGAAATTTGATATCCTTATGTTGCTTTACATTCTCTTTTGAATGATATAATTACCAAGATCCTCCCAAGGTTAGTTCTGGAATTATTTGGCAATAATATCGTAACTATTTGGCAGATTCTAACAAAATTTGAGACCCTTATTTTGTTTTATATTCTCTTTCGAATGTTATAATTACCAAGGTCCTCTCAAGGGTAGTCCGGGAATTATTAAAAGAAAACTAACTATGGGTCGGATTGCCCCAATTATTGAAAGTTCTGAAGATCGTAAGGTCATAGGGTCATAAGGTCATGAGTCAGAATAATTGAGAGCACGAGACTTACGTCTATTAACCTTGTTTAATTGACTATTGGTAATACACACACACACACACACACTGGTCTCCCCACATTTTAAATTACTTCCCTAAACAAATGTTTAACTACAATGTTAGTTATTATGTGTACCTTTTTCTTCTAAACATTAGGTTAGGTTAGGTAAGTATGTATACCTAAACACGTCCATGACAGCAACGTCTTGACTCTTCAGGAGAGTGACGTATCGGAGCCCAACAATACCCCCCGAATACCCGAACAGTGGTATCAATTTAAGCCTCTTAAAATGGCAACTGAATATGCCCTCTACCGTGTATATAATGGTTGATAATGGGTTGTAATGTTCGGTTCTGAACCCATTGCTTGTATCATCATATGTGTTGCATGAAATGGCCTTAAGATAGAGGAAAACCCTATATTCTATATCTTACTCCTTTTCCAATTGATCCATCTATTTACTCTTTCTCTTCTTCTCGGGAAGTGTATCCTGTCCTGTATCCTATAGGGAAGTGTATCCTGTCCTGTATCCTATAGGAAAGTGTATCCTGTACTGTATCTTATAGGGAAGTGTATCCTGTCCTGTATCCTATAGGGAAGTGTATCCTGTACTGTATCCTATAGGGAAGTGTATCCTGTACTGTATCCTATAGGGAAGTGTATCCTGTACTGTATCCTATAGGGAAGTGTATCCTGTACTGTATCCTATAGGGATGTGTATCCTGTCCTGTATCCTATAAGGAAGTGTATCCTTTTCTGTATCTTATAGGGAAGTGAAACCTGTCCTGTATCCTATAGGGAAGTGTATCCTGTACTGTATCTTATAGAGAAGTGTATCCTGTCCTGTATCTTATAGGGAAGTGTATCCTGTCCTGTATCCTATAAGGAAGTGTATCTTGTCCTGTCCCCTATAAAGAGGTGTATCCTTTTCTGTATCCTATAGGGAAGTGTATCCTGTTCTGTATCTTATAGGGAAGTGTAACCTGTCCTGTATTCTATAGGGAAGTGTATCCTTTTCTGTATCTTATAGGGAAGTGTAACCTGTCCTGTATCCTATAGGGAAGTGTATCCTGTCCTGTATCCTTATCCTATCCTGTATCTTATCCTATTCTGTATCCTTATCCTATCCTGTCCTGTATCCTTATCCTATCCTATATCTTATCCTATCCTGTCCTGTATCCTATAGGGAAGTGTATCCTATCCTGTATCCTATCATGTATCCTATCCTATCCTGTATCCTATAGGGAAGTGTATCATGTCTTGTATCCTATCCTGTATCCTATCCTGCCCTGTATCCTATCGGTGGGTTCCCGATAAAGAAGAAAATTAGCACTAGTTCGCTACATGTCTTTAACAACCCTTTGATACTGAAGGTAATTTTATATGCGTTTCTTGGGCTAAATTTGACCTTTTCCTCACGATTCTCCTGAATTGAAAAGAGTAATTAAAAGACAACGTTGGTCATATATTTCATAAAGCGAGGTCAACAGACTTAAGTCTCGTGTTCTCAATTATTCTGAAGTATGACCTTCAAAACTTTCAACAAGTGGGGCAATTTCCTGACTAACCTTGGGAGGACATTGGCAATTCTATCATTCGAAAGAGAATGTAAAACAACATAAGGGTTTCAAATTTCGTTAGAATCGGTTGAATAATTACGATGTTATTGCCAAATAATTTCAGGACTAACCTTGGGAGGACCTTAACAATTCTATCATTTAAAAGAGAATGTAAAACAACATAAGGGTTTCAAATTTCGTTAGAATTAGCCGAATAGTTACGATGTCATTGCCAAATATCTCCTTGAAAAGTAAAATGGTTACCATCCGCCCGACGACCTACGGACCGGCATAATAACTTATAAGAGTCGCGTCCACGCGACTATAAATGACCGACGCGACTTAAATTCAATTAATCCGAACCGTGAATTCCAATTTCTAAGGCTCAGAATTTTGGCTCCAACTTGGCGTTTATTTTGCTTTTCATTCGTGTTTAATATTCCGACTCTTTTATGCAAAATTATGCCTTATTTCTATTAGAATTTAAATTACCTATTGATTTAATGCATATATCTTTGTTTTAAAATATCTTTTAATTAATCAAAGTAGTTAGTGAAACATGATAATGTTATTTTAAAATCTATTTCCGTTTTTCATTACTCTGTCAGATGAGCTTCATAAGGCTTATTCTAACGAACTTTATTCTGTTACCCAATCCGATACTGGTATTTTATTATTATTATCGTCATGATGTATTATGAAATATTTTATATTACCGATTAATATTAAAAATAATCCCTCTTACTTTCATTGCGCCGATAATATTGCTTTTACCTTTCCCGTCGTCATTTTACCGACCCTTATCAGCATCATGGTGCGAAAATAGCCTCCAAAGTCACTTGAGTAAATAATCCCCTTCAAAATGGCATAAAATTCGTACCCCACAAATTATGCAACCTTATATCAATATAGATTATTAATATATCAATTTAACGTCTTCTTTCTCCCTTTAAAAGAGCGGCTACAATAGTGCTGAGAGAGGACAACTGCCAGTTCCTGCGAGTCGATAAAGGTGATTTCAACCGTATTTTAAGGGACGTAGAAGCCAACACCGTCCGGCTGAAGGAACATGGGAAAGACGTCCTCGTTCTTGAAAAGATCTCCACTTCGCAACCACATTCTCATTACAAGTACGGCGCAGGTAGTCCAGATAAACTGCATTGAAAGGAGCCCAAGGCCTCTCCACGGACATTCAGAAGTGTCGCCATGACACGGAGTAGCTTAGATTCATCCAGTGGAAGGCGTCTTCTAAAGTAGATTCTACTTAGGACACTTTCTTTTTTATTTGTTTGAAAGGAAAGTTGTCATTGCTTCATCCGAGTCCAATTCAATCAACTAAAGAATTCATAGGGTATCTGTTAGTTTCGAGAGACAAATCAATTTAGCAAAAAGACTAAGGATTAAAAATTGACTTTGTCTTAAATGACGCTTTTCCGTGTAAATCTTTATTCGAAGATACTAGTTTGTGAAGAATCTATCTTCCATTGTCAGTCTAGAACTAATGAAACCTGATACTAGTCTTTGAAGAATCCAGCTTCATTAGTCAGTCTAGAACTAATGAAACCATGGCGACGAGTGTTTAGAACATATTCAACCAAATATTTCCTGTTGCTAGTGGTTTTCAATGGTTCTAGACTCACGATAGAAGCTGGAGACTGCAAACTTGTATCTCCGATCAAGACTTAAAAGAAATGGTGTCCTTTCTTCCGTCATCTTGAATTTGACATCACTTTCATATCACAACACCCCTTTTGTACATTATTTAAATTGGATGACGATACTAATATTAGAAATATCTAATATCACTCTCACTTCAGGTACACTGTAATGGCTGGCACGCCACAAAAGATGTTAGAACACCTCCTCGAGACTCGTCTCGATGGGCGCCGTCTCGGAAGATCTGACACTCTCACTATGGGAGTAGGTGTAGCTGTGGGCATCGGTGTTGCTCTTGGGGCTTCAATGGGCGTAGGCGAGACCCACGATTCTCACCTGACAATACGTCGTTGCGACTTCTCTTCGTCCGACTTCTTCCTCGACGACTTCCTTTTGACGCATGTCGTCTTCATGCCCTACCCAATTCTCACAAGCGAACTCATCAAGAAATATCCTTTAGTACTAAACACATAAGTGGGAGCACTACTCAATCAATTTGGGGGATAATTACCCATTCAATTTTCCAAGCAAACGACCCTTGCAAGCCTTATGTGCTTGAGAAAGCACCTTGTATGGAAGAGCCTTGTGGTTTATCAAACAGTCTTACACCAAGCTTTATCACTCTGGTGCAAGTATATTGGTAAGTCTAGGAGAAATTACGATCAGCACGAGGTGTCCGAATCAATCAATTGATTTGCGGTTTAATTCATTTTATTGGTATAATTTAAAAATTTACCTCGCGATTTCTCCGGATGCTTTTCCATCCTCATTAAACTTCGTCGAGCTTCTTCTTGACGGTTAGTCGGACTCTTGTGTACGTTTGCCAAACAAGAATTATGGTGCGAGAAAAGCTTTTCATATGGAAGAGAATTAAGATTTTGAGGTAGTAGTTTCTTTCTGGTAGACTTTTATTAATTTCAACATTTTCTATATTCGTCAGTGTATTAGAGATCTCAATAATCTGTCCCCAGAGTCTTTTATTCTCAAGACTAAAAATTTAGACGTTTAATTTGTTTTCATAACTAGGAATTACATAAATCTAGATTATTTTTTATGTATGTACATGCTTTTAATTTTTAGAGTTTTTCCACATGCTTCCTATGATGTAATTATACATCGCAAAACTATATACCAAGTATCCCAGACAAGAGTTGTATGTATGTTTTCATATTCAATTTTGCAAGTTTGGCTCCTTCCATAGATACGAAACCATGCACTGTTCCAAATCTATTGGTCACCGGGTCCTTCAGGCCTCTGAGCTCTTTGGCCCTATCTCCATAGGTCTCTCAAGCTTATTTTTTTATTGTTGAGTAACACCAATTTCCTTCTTTCAATAGCTAATCAATAAACAATTAGAACTTTCCAAAGACGTTTCTAATAGGTCATGTTATTGCCTGCTCATCTCATATTACTGTCACGCATGTAACTGCAATATATTGTTACCCCCTTTCGAGAAACTTATAGTGATTATATAAGATAGATGTAAATTAATATAGTTGTTCTTTAGAGGGTAACAAGATATTCTGAACGCCCTATACTCTACCTTTCTCCTGTCCAAAACTCCTCTGGTTCTTTAGATGATCCTGCTCCTCTTTTTCTTGATCTTAGCTATTAACACTGAATACAACACCGTCTAGTAATGTACCAAAGACGTCCAGACTTTATTTCCAAGCTATGTATGATGGGAGGTTCTCCCTCAGGGAGGGGGATTGATTTTCCATATTGAGATTTTCGTTCCTAAGCTTTTCTTACTGACGTCTGCGTCTCCATGTTTGGATTTTATTTTTCAATATATTTTGCATATATTTGGAGATGATTTTTCTATTAACAGGAAGGATAGCAAGACTAAATGTTTGTTCGGAGGTTATATCATGTCATTGATATTGATAATATTGTTGGCTCAGGTATGATAAAAAATATTGAACAAACATACCAGGTCCCCTTACAGGGTAAATGGCAGTAAACTACTGTAAAATGAAAAGTACATGTTTCGACATCAGGGATAGAATAAAGGGAACGCACACATTGCATTAGCATGTATAGTCACTGCGTATAGTGATGAAAGGCACCATGAAGTTCTAACGTGAACCCCTTCTTTTCTAGCAAATCAAGGTTCATCATCACATAATATATAGTTGATAGATAAAAAAATAGCGATTTGTTTTTATCTAATCAGAGAAAAAACTAAAAATATTACTATTTATGAAAACACCTAGGATCTTGCACGTCTTGGCTCTAACCTCCTTTTAATATACCTGGACATATTTTTAGAATAATAATATCGGTGTATATTCTCCTTATATATTGTATTACCTATCGAGTGAGTGGTTCTTCCTCTAGTCAAGATGATACGTACATTATCGCGTGCAAAAGACGGGTCATTCACTTCACTCATCGATGGGTCATGACTATAAGCGACCCAATTTTTGCAAATAAGCATGGAGCCAACTATCTTCGTGTGAGTACTATGCGAAACTAGTTTGTTCAAATGGCACAATCGCCACTAGGTTCAGGAAGAAGGTGAACTTAGATCAACTTCTCTCTAACTGATTTTTATCTCATCTCCCATTTCACTTAAGCTCTCCTCCCTGCACGGCCTCCGACGTTCCTTCTCCCTCTGGTCCACCAAACATGGGGGAACCTGGGGGGATCTGGGCGCTGGGGTAACGGGAGGGGTCAAATGGATTTTCTCTCCTCCTATGCAACTAGGGGAAAGAGGGGGGGGGAGGACCTGAGGACGATACACATATCTTTCACACCATTACAATAATTGCCTTTCTAATTTCTCTATTTATAACACCATTCCCATTCACGCCATTTGTGTTGCACAGGTTTCTAGTATTAGTAGATCTCACTTAGTAGGCATCTAGTATTAGTAGATCCCCACTTATTCCAATAGCTATTGCTTAAGAGTTTCTCCGTCTCTCCAAATGCATTTGTGGCTGCCGACGTTTTATTTATCTCTCCCCCGCAATCTTTACTCTCTATAGGAACTGAAGACATTAGTTGATACAGATTTAGAGAAGTTCGGAGCAGTTCTGAGAGAGGAAGTTTCCCTTATGATAAGCGTGACAGAGTCTCTGGACCGGTACGAACAAGAGGTCTCCACCGCTGGAATCAGCAAATGGAAACTGCCGACGAGCGGTCGTCCAATTTCACTCTTCGGCGCTTCTTCACTGGATGATGGAGAAGAAACACATCGGAAGATTCATGCACACGATGACAGTGAGTAGTCTTTGAACTACCACTTGCATTTTAAACCTAGATTTATTTTCTAGAGAGTGGCTAATTAAAAATCATTCACTCTATTAAGTAAAAATTGTTACACACACGCCCATATATATATATATATATATATATATATATATATATATATATATATATATATATATATATATATATATATATATATATATATATATACTTAGTTAGGGTAGATTGAAGATGTCCAGGAGCTGCAATAATTTTTGTAGACAACATTTAAGAAGTAAGTTTTGAGTAAAAAAATAAATAAATAAAAGAAGTATTAAATTAATTTCAGAATTTTAACAGAGTTACCCCCCCACCACCACACACTTTGAGTTTATTCACCCCAAGTATTTAAAAATATATCAAATTAGGAAAATTAATCGGAGTGCAAAAATTGAAGAATAAAAACAAAGAAGTAAAAAGGAAATGCGGCTCAAAATTAGGATAATTGAACTGAGATATTAACTTGGAGATTAGCGCGGTTAAACATTACTATACATATTAACCATTAACTAGACACTTTGATCTTAGAATAGTAGAATCTAATTAGGTAAATGTGCTTCATTTACATAAGAGTTATGCTAAAATAATGAATGGAATTATAATAGCAAGTGATAAAAAGTAGTAAGTTATTATCAATGCTAATAATACCAACTCTCTCTCTCTCCATATATATATATATATATATATATATATATATATATATATATAGCACAAAATGATACCGCCCGGTTCCTATATCTTCCTGGGAAACGCCCTAGTTACCACCAAGGAAGATCAAGTTTCAGTTAGCCATTTCTAACGAACCCCCAAAAGTTAGTTATGGTTGCCGGTATAGTACTCGATCTACCTCCCGATGTGATCTACAGCAACTTAAATCTAGTCTAGTTTGTGATCTAAATTCAAAATTTTTGTTAGAAATGTGAAATTCTAATTAAAGGAGTGAGTGAAACATTAAAACATAATATTAAATATGTATAAAAATCCAACGATGAAGGAAAAGGCAAAGAAAAAATACTAAATTGTTTTTTTATTTCATATTAGAAACATAAAGACCATCACTATCTGTATACAGCCCGAATATCATTTAAAAATGCAATAAAGAGATTTTGCTCATTTGATTTCATAATTTTCCACAAATAGAATCTAAATGAGTTTCCAATGTTTGCAATCAAACAGGGCCGGCTCTAGGTCATTTGGTGCCCTAGGCGAGTGTACTTTGGCGCCCCCACCCACCCCAAAAAACCGCCCCATCATGTACGCAATTATTATTTTAAATGCAACCCAATAACCTGTAGAAAAAATACAAACTATTTTAATAATAATATAAGTACCCCCACGTGTAGTGCAAATGTTCTGGGGAAAAAAGGTGCAAAATCCAAAAAGCAATTTAAAATCAAATAGAAAAATTTCAAAGCAAGTAAATTTGCTACTTTTCTATTTGTTTATAGTATTCAGTAACACAACTCTTTAAAACAATGAACACAATGTGAAAATAAGGCAATTTTAAACGATAAATAGCACGAACATCTCTAATGTTCTTTAAAATTTCACACGTCCTGACTCCCTAACAACAAAGGCATCTATGGTTTCATCAAATGAAATTTGTTTAGACACTTTCTGATTAATATTTATTAATTCCTGTCCATTGAGGCGCTCCTAAGACATTGTAGAACTTAAATAAGTTTTAATCAGCTTCAGTTTGGAGAAGCTTCTCTCAGCAGATGTAAGAGTCACTGGAGTGGTGACAGCGATTCTCAGTGTTATCCACGTATTGGGATATACTTCCTTTAGATTTTTCTCCTCCAGAAAAAAAACATAAGTTCAGGTGTTATCATCTGGCATTTGGGCCAAGTTGGAAAAGATTGCATTTTCACAATCAGTTCTTCCAACCTAAGTACGACATATCTCCAAAGGTCAGGGTTTGGTCAGTTCTTTAGCTTGCTTCTCGAGCTAAGTAGGTTGCAGATAAGCGAGGTTTATGAGAACACTAAATTTATTGGCACTGTCACTCATCTTTTCTGTTCTCTCTCTTAGTGATGAAATGCACACATCAGCAACTGCATTGTAAAAAAAGAAACTTCAATTCTCCTCAGTGCATCATTGAGCTGCTCATCTAAGATTGATTTGCAGTAGTCTGTCTTGAACTCCCCTCTTTTTTCTCTTCATGTTTGTTGTTTGTTCCATCACCATGAGACTGTCCTCTGCAGTCTTCAAACGGGATATGAATCTCTTGGAGCCTCCTTAAAATGAGGGCTGAGAGGTTTTCTCCAGTAGTTTCTTCTGCTTCAAGGAACCCCAATAAATGCTCTTTTACTTGCGGAGTTCCTTCAACTGAAACAATTCTAATGATTATGGATAATTGCTCCTTATGACTCAAATCTGGAGTGGTCTGAAATTATCGAAAAGTATTTGGACTCTCTGATTTCAAACAGAATTGACTCTATAATCTTTTCACTGATGCAATCAAAGAGTTCATTTCGAATGTTTTCTCCAAGGTATGATGAGTGTTTGGCTTCTCCTTCCACTTAGCAACATGATCTTCAAGACAGGGCCAAAATGAGCCGAGCTCTACTTCTTTTAGAAAATTACCATCATTTGGTTCGTTTAGTTTCTCAGTGATCCCCCTGATGACAATGTTTCGCTCTGCTAACGACTGAATGATTGCTACAAACCTGGTAAGCACTTTACGCCACCTTCTTTCTGCATTTATAAGTGTCTTTTCCATTCTGTCTATTGTTTGACCTGTTTTTATACGACTCTCTAGTGTTCAGGACTATATTCATGCATTTTGAGAGTATCACTACAGTTTTTTTAGTCATTAAAATCATCCATGATTAATTTAAATGTTTTCGAGAGAAGAGTTTTCAACAGAAACAGAATAAACCATCGTTTGGGGGGGAATACATCAACCACGTTCTTTTGATTTTCTCCCCATTTTCTTTGAGGGAATCTGAAGTCTGATTTTACCTCATTAGGTCCTCGACTAGCTAAATCTGTCCTCACTGTATCAGACAGGTGGTGTGGTCAATCAGCAGGATCAATGGGACAGGTTTTCAGATTCACAGACATCTGTTGAAACTGAGGATGTGTCTTTAGGCTGTTGGATTGTAACATTGAGTCTGCTGGTGCTGGTTTCTTATCCTGTTATCAGAATCATTCGAATCATTCGAATCATCTGCAGATACATTAATAATAATGATTTTAGTTCAATTACAAGCTTTGAAAAACACAAAATACATGATATACAATTGCATCTCTGGCCTCTGCATTCATTGTACCTCTTAAGTACTTCATTATGGCATGATAAAAATAGTATTTATAGTGTTGTAATTATTGATAGATAAGACATAGATCAATAAATGCAACTACTGCAACAAACAGCATAAATACTCACCTGGAATTAAGTGCTGAAGCTGTGTCTCACTAGCCGATGTGCTGCTGCTGCTTGCTGACTCAGCTTGAATAGATGCCGCTGTGTAAAACACAAAACAACATAGCATACAATGACATCTCTGCATCATTGTACCTCTTAAATACTTCATTATAGTATGATAAAAATATAAAATTCATATTGTATTTATAAATAAAACATTGTTCTTGAAAAATAATTGTACTGCAATCATATTCCAAATTTGATTAAACTTACACTCTTTTTAACTGAGAGGCTCAAGTGAAGACAGTGATGACTCGTCTGTAGCAGCTTTCGCAGGTGCCTGTCATGGCTGCAAATATTTTTTCAGTGCATTCAAGAAATCAGAAAATAGTATACATTAATTTATTTGGATAATTGGTTACATTGTGGCCAATAACCAAGCTTACAATTAACATAGTTTAAGTGTAGGGTTGCCAACTTTTTCACCTCCATGCATTTTGGGTGCTAGTGTTAGTTTATGTAATTAGGTTAGTATAATACCAAAAATAGGTATTATACTAATCTAACAACCTAACCTAACCTATACTTTAACCACCTGAATTTTTGACATGCGCTCATTAATATAAGAGGTGGTAGGGTACTTGTTGAATGACTGTCATATTTTCTTCAAAACATCGTCATTCAATGACGAAGTTTTACAGAAATTACTACGACTGTAAATTGGTATATATTGCAGCTAGCGTAGCTTAGCTGTTGCTCTTAGCCTAGTAAACTGAAAAGTTAACACGGTAAAGCTTTAAAAGCTAATTAACTAAAGTTACATACCTCTGCTTTGGTCCCGTTTTTCCTCTTCCTCATTTCTTCGATTCCTGGAAGCAGCACCTGACGGTTTGGATGACCTTTTCATTTTAAAAAATAAGCAAATGACTCGTTGACAAAAATGACAATACGACGACGTCCTTGTTTATCAATTTGAGAACCGGTGATGGCCTAATGCGCTACTCCTCCCCCACTTTAAGAAAGAAAACGTGTCAAGTATCAAGAAAACGTATTTAAAAGAAAACGTGTCAATTAGCCTAAATGTAAAGGGGGTGTTTCAAGTTTATTATACATATATTTTTATTTAATTATTGTGAATCTGTAATTTTGCGCTCTAGGCAGCCGCCTATGTGGCCTTTGCGCAGAGCCGGCCTTGCAAGCAAACATTATAATAGAATAATCTCGAATAACCTGCGTGTAAACTTGTTCTGCTCTCATCCTGACTTCTTTCAATGGGCTCAAGACTAAAAGTGTATAAACTATAAAAGCTGCTTTGGTTTACATACTCAACCAACCGGAAGTTTTCATCTCTATTTTCCCGCAATTCTTTCGTCTTGCTTTTTTAGTTCTTTCTTTCTATTTAGACTTTAAAATTAAATGAATCTTAAAGCGAAAAAACTCTTGCTTTTATCCGGCTTTGTCTTCTTCTTCAATTTTTGCTATCTTCAAAAAAAGCTGAAAATTATGTCGACGAAACGAATATATTTCTTTTCCGTTATTCAGTTTTTTTAATTTCCTTTTTATATGTAAAGTCACTTAAATTTTTTAGCAGTTTTAACGAGAGTACTATGTTAATTATTTAAGTATTTATTGTCCCTTTCTTTTTAATTTACATTTTTTTGTATTACAATTCTGAATTTTATATGGAATGAAGAGGAGGCTTAAATTTTTTTATTTTATGATTGATCCTGGTTCGGTCTTGACATTAAACTTTAAGATTTTTGATCATTTACGATTGATGAAGTACCTAATATATGAATCCCTATAGGATTATCCAAGAAACACTATTTGCTACTTCACTTTTTAGTAGGTAAACACTTTTTTGAAAGTCCAAAAGTATTGTCCTTGAAGCCACTTAAGTTGCTTTCAATTTTCTTATTACGGATCCTTCTTCGAATTTCTGTGTTTGCCGCTGAAATTGATGGAATCCTAATATGTGAACCCACAATAGTCATATCACGCTTTAAATTGAATTTCGTTCAGTAGCAATATTATATATTATTATTTAATGAGAGATGTAGTGTTTGAGGTATATTTAGTTATAAATAAACTAGATAAGTCAATTACTAATAAAATGAATTAAATTTAATGAACTTTTTTAAAGTTATTTCAAGCAACTGAGAAACATTTGACGCAGTTTTGTTTCAAAATTTTTAAAGCGACGTTGCCAAATTTCCGAAATGTGGTCTTTTCTTAGCATAATTTGATCATATATTAATTTAGATATTCTTGATTAACAATTGTCTATTATTTATTGCTATAATTAATTTTACATGTTAAGGTTTTGGAAAAATATTCTTAGTTGGTAAAACAGCACATCAAATCTTAGCGCCAGCCATGCAAGGCTATTCGAGGATTTCTAAAACAAATATTGGGGTTAACTTACCTTTGCTCTATGAAACATTTTGAAAATGTGACATGAATACTTATGGCATACATATGTATGTATATAAAAATATTTTATCAGCATTTTTCTGTATTGTTTTTTTTTTTTACAGATAACTAAAAATTGTAATTTTTGACATGAGTGTACTAGTTATAATAAAGGGAGCGGCTTCTTCCCTCCCCCTTACAAGAGGAGCTTGCACTTTGCATGCAGACCTTGGGTCTGTGGCACACTTGCTAATTTATGGTGATCCAGTTATTGAATTAATATTCTAATAAAGTTTGTGGCTTAAAGAACTGAAGGGTCTTTTGTTAATATGGTAGATTAACACTAAATATATCACTTTTATTAATATTTTATGATTATCATTTTTATTATTATTCTTATTATTATCGCTAGTCTAGAGCTGAGTTGTCATGGTAACCAATTTAGGCTATCTTTCGCCCATCTTCTATTATTTTTTTCTGGGAATACATCTTACATATTCGCACTCCATAACTTTAAATGTTTTCACTAATATTTATTACTAATGTTTACATTCTAACCTATGTATTTCATAAATAGCAGGTTTATATTATTGGTCTATCCCATTCCAGACCATGTATTTTTTTTTATAAACCTTTATTTTTCATATTTCCCAATAAACTCAACTGATACTTCTCTTGCTCTATTTCAGTTATATTCCGCGTCTATTGCGCCGATCATACGTACTGCACTCTGCGTTTCCCTCTCAATGCCAGCGGAGAAACGGTGAAAAGATCCGCGGCTGACAAATTGGGATTAAGCCTCGACAACCTGCTCCTTGTTGAACTTAAATCAAATGGTAGGATGGAGAATAAGATATTGTTCGTTTTTATTAAATATCTAACCACAAAAGTTATAGAAATAGGAAGAGTTTGCTTGTCGGCACGGTCTGACCCCTCGTCTACCTCGACTAAGCAATATTCGGCAGCTGCTGATTCCAATGCTTATTGTGTGGCCAATAGGAACTCAAGGATGGGCGATGACTGCTTCTTTCCTTTTACATTAACTTGCGGAACTCTCTCTACCTTCTCATGTTTATCCTGATAATTATGATCTGGCACTTTTCAAAACACCGGTCTTTTTCTTTCTGAAAAAAAATATAAACGCTCTCCCATGTCTTGCTTTTCTGTTTCCTAACTCTCTATACATATATTAATTTGGGTCCGTCCTCAATGTGGACTTTGGTCTGTGTCTGGCGCCTTCAACATCAAACAGGGAAAGTGGAGTCTAATAGGAATCCCCCTTAAACCCCAAATAGTTAAAAAAAAACTAAATTTAAACTTCATCGAAGGACTTTCAAGATTAATGATCCTTAGATTTATTCGGTATGGTAATGGCTCCTCCTTTTAGAATGCCAAGAAGCGTAATTCATCTCTTGTATCGATCTGCTTTTCTCGAAATATTGGTCCCCCTTCCTACCATTTCCTCGGGGAGTGAAGCAAATTTGCTATGAAATGAACTCAAATCTGAAAATAATAATAATAGATGGGTTGAATGAGTAGGTAAAAGGCCCTAGGGGCGAAATATATGGGTCTAGTATGAAGAAAACTAGGATTTAATGTAAGAATTTAAAACTCAAGATTGCAACCTGTACCGCTCCTTATAGGGTAATTATTTAAACTTTTCAAATTAGTGGTAAATGTTCCCACCCATCCAAGGAGAAGCTTCTAACACCCTATTCGATGCCCAATGGCTTTCTGACACTGCAAGAAGCTCTCGTGGTTCCAGGAGATGACGCCGAAATTCAACGCAACCGGGGACTAGTTCGAGTCCTGGCTAAAATGGACTCAAAAGTCGTCCTTGCTGGCCAGGACTTCCCACCAACCACGGCTCAATGCGGGGTCAGGTGTGCGGGCAAATCCATCCAAACACATCTTTACCGAACTAGGCAGCTACGACACCGTTGGGATTCAATTTCCTTCTCTCACACACAGCCCATCACTCTTCCGTTTACGAAACTCCCCCGATAAGGAGTTTTATTCCACACTCACCTGATAAAGAGCAAATCCCTTTCCCCTTTGAACCACATAGGATTCCCCCCCATCATTTGTCGGGGATCAAAATACAACACCGTATTTAATGCTTCTCTCCTCCTAAAGTGGACATTTATCTGGGACTCTTAAGCTAGGTAGTGAATGTCATACTGATCTATATGTTAGAGGGTGGCACTTATTAGTCAGATGTGTTAGTAAAGATAGCACGCAGTCATGCTAGTGGTTGTGGGTGATATTCACTTATCGATAAACTTCTTAATAAACCATTAATGACCTGACCTCTCCATAAACATCTTGATAAAACCAAAAATATTCTAATCTCTCTGCTCATTTATTTATTAAAAAAAATGTTGGTCCTTAAATTTACAACAATACAATTAAATTACATTTAATTTAAAATTTCAAATGAAAAGTGTCTGACATCCTTTTGATTTAAAAAAGAAAGTCCTTCCCAAAAGAAAGGGGAAGAATTGTCTTTATTAGGTAAGTTCTGGGGAAATTATCTTTACTAGGTCAGGTTGGGGAGTGATATATTTTTTTACTAGTAGCAACTGGGAAGCATTTGGTTCCAGTATTAATTTATAGCACGACCTCATGACAATTAGAATGGGGAACAATCGTAAGAATGTAATTTAGTTCCACATAAGAGACTTTTGGAGAAGCTTGGGGCGCTCAGTAAATAGGTAGCGCATTGCCATGGCTTTAGAACTGGCTACAGACCGTAAACAAACAGAGACGATAAATGGAGAATCATTTGACTTGGCCAAACTCACTAAAAGCCCACATCAAGATTCAGTTATGGGTCCTGTATTATTCGTTATCTTCGTTAACAACTTATATTTAACACTATTAAACAAGAGTGTCAATTTCGTGGCCGATGCAAAACTAGTTTGGAACACGACTTAAATTGAGAGGAAATAGCGAGACCTAAATGAGATATTTGATTGGTCGGTTAAATGGTAGGTAAATTTCAGTATCAATAAATGCAAAGTAATGCATATCAGCTCTCGAAATGGAAAATCTGATTATATCTTCGGTGCTCATCGATTTAAAAACGTGTAGGAAGAACGTGATCTCGGTATATTTTTTCTGTGCACGAAATTTCGAATGTAAGGGTAAAGAAATAGTAGTTCCATTGTTCAAATTAATAGTGCGTCCAAAGCTTGAATTTGCAACTCAGTTCTGGTACAGCGAAGGGTGACAAAGCTCATTCCAGAACTGTAAAACAAACCTTATTTGGACTGATTTAAAAAAGATAAAATTGATTCGCTTGAAGATAGGCTCCTTCGTGGCCAATAGATAGAATTCTTCAAAATTATGCATGGTTGCAATAGTCTAAACTTTGACTCACCTTTTGAACGCACTGAAAAGATGACGCGAGCAAATGGTCAAATTGAAATTAAATTGTTATGAGACGAATATAGTAGGGAAATGTTCCACCCATTTAATCATGTCAACTTGGAACACTCTCCCAACTAATATAGTTCAAATTAGGCCCATCAAAGTATTTAAAAATATATTAAACAAACACCTATCGAACTATTAAAGAACTCAGATTAAAACCATAGTATATACGTGGTACATTTGATTGTCTTACCATAAAGATCCTCCAAAGACCTCCATACTTTACCTTCTCCACTTTCTCTACGACTACCCATAGAAGCTGACCTAAGATTCTTAGCTGTCTTCATTCATAATTCTATAAATAAGTTCTTTGAAAAGGGAATTAAATTGCAACGAGTGGAATATTTTAATACATTGGACTAAAACAATCAATTCCAAGCCAATTACATTTCTATATAAAGGCTAAAGTAAAGGGTGGAAAATATACAAGGATCACATATCAATTCGCAAGAATTCATTCCTTTACCACGTGCAGGTTTCAAATTTTACCTAACCTATCCATAGCCGAGATTAATTCATTTTACTTAGAAATTTTAGGGAGTGATTTTCTTTAATTAATTTGAAATATGATAAACCGTTTTACTGGATTAGCATAGTGTACACGCTGAAAATTAATGAAAAACAAAAGCATTGAGAGAAAACATTTTTTTTTATTCACAAGGAGAGAACAACTTTCGAAGAATCCTTCTCCATTCTTCAATGGGTTTCTGTGACAGATAGTCGAATCCGCACTAATCGAATGCTTGGGTTAAGCGACAAATAGATGACTCCGCACTAATCGATTCTCTCTCAGACTGTAATCTGTCGAAAGAGAATTTAAAATTTAATCCGCTGGTTAGGTCGCTGATTGCTTCCCAAATAGGTATCACCTGAACCTTAAGGAGGCCAACCCCCTCTTATTAATATTGTCTGTGTTTTTTGAACATGTCTCCCTTTCCTTTGTTTAGCGTTTTCCTTTTCTCTTTTGTATATAAGGAATGTGTTATGGTAAGATTTATCAAACTTTGTACACTTTAAGGATGGAGCGTGAGCTCTGAAACTACTCCTATGCTTGTGAACTAATAAACTCGTTCTCTCTCAAAGATTTTCTTTTTTATGTATGATAAACCGTTATTGCAATCGACACATTTCAACTTATAAAGTTTTCTTACAAAATATGGCTTTGAAGTATCGTTCATAAGTAAGGAACTATTAAGGAAGGTGTTGTTTTCAGGCTACGTCTTAATTTAAGACAAATTTCTTATTTGGTATGAATCCTATCTCCGATTTACAACGGCACATTCATATCTTAATGGGTCACTGCAATATAGCCTGAGGTCCGAAACAAGGGTCAATAAACGTATAGAAGCACCCACAAAGTGGGGTAAAATAGTGATCCCAATGAGGCAACATCCATTACCTAATGCTGTATAACTTCACTCATTGATGAGTGTTTCTCCTTGGTCGAATCGTAGCCCATTTATGGAGTGCTCATAAGTCATTCAGAGATGCCCTTAACTCGTCCGTCCCCAAATCAGAGTCTACGCGAGATTGGTCACGCGAATTGCCTTTGATTCCACCTCGGTAGCAAATGCATACCTTAGGGTAAAGCAGTGATAACTAGAAAACCAAATCACTAGAGATAATTGGTGATGTCCCGAAACTTCCATATTTCTTCAGCCATTCCTTATACCTCAAGCACCCCATAATAATAACCACTCTCATATCCAAGCATGTTTTACTCGTTGTAGTCTATGTATACACAGCATTGGACATATGCAAATATAGATAAACGTCACCTCTACTCGACCATTCAGTGATTAGAAACCTAGGAAAATGCACTTCTCAACTTAGTTGTCCGTATTTTAGTGGAAAAGCGACGCAAAAGTGCATCCGGTTGTTCTTTATAATTTTACCACCAAGTTTGGGATTGGATTTATGAACTTTATCAACTTTAAGCGTAAATTATTCGAACCTATTTGTGTACCATATATAACCCAATTTGAGGTTGATGTCTTGGAATAGAAAATGTTTTAGGGTGAGATAAATAGCTAACAGTTCTTTCGAAAAGGTTGAAATTAAAATTCCTTATCTCAGAATTAAGCTTGATTTCGCCATGCAGATGAAGCTTTGTTCTAAAATTATCACTGCAGTGCACCCAATAATTAAAGGGAACTTATTGCCAACATTTCAAGTATTTCATATTTATTTAAAAAAATAAAGCTAAAATATCATTATTATTTTCGCAACATTGTTAAATATGATCTTTCCAATTGTCATTTAACTGTGTCAAGCAGCATCCATTTTCCTGGTCACATTACAATGTTGTTGTCCAACTTTCTGCATAAAACTCATCAACGTTGAGCTTCGACGGAAAATGAGAATTCAAAAGTAGTCAAGTCACTAAATAAAGTGAGATATCTTTAGAGATAGCCAAAATAATATTAGTCATGTCCAAGTTGCCATCAATAAATTCGTAAATGGAAAGTTCGACAAGTTGAAAACACGAAAGGATTCAATTATTACACACGTACTATTGCTCTCACCCTTTGAAAAATCATTAAAATTCACTTGTAAATAAGTTGGATGGTTCATCGATCTCGACGATGTCCCCAAAGGTTCATGATGCCGCCAAGGCCAACGTGTGGGAAAATCCATAAGCCACTGACTGGTTCGACCTCCTCTTGAGGGAATTTATATGAACAAGGTCAACAGACCTAAGTCTGAGGCTCTCAATTATTCTGATTTATGACCTTACGACCTTCAAACTAGTAACAAGTGGGGTCATACAACCCGTAGTAAGTTTTCTTTAAATAACTCCCGGGCTAACCTTAGGAGGACTCATTGAAAAGTAAAATGGTTACCACCAGACCCACCGACGACTTATGGACCAAGAGAATGTAAAAGCTCATAAGGATTCCAAATTTGGTTGAAATCGGCCAACTAGTAATGATGTTATTGGCAAAAAAAGATAATTCATGGGTTAACCTTGGGAGGACATTGACAATTATATCATTTGAAAGAAAATGTAAAACAACATCAGGGTTTCAAATTTCATTAGAATCGACTGAATAGTTACGATGTTATTGGCCCCTCCAATACTCAGTGAAAAGTAAAATGGTTACCATCCGACTGACCGACGACTTACGGACCAACATAGTAACTTATAGAACGCATGAACGCGACTAAAAAGAGTGATTGTAATGAACGAAGATCCCTACATACACCGAATTTTAGCAGATCCATACATGTTTGTTTCTATTCAAGAGGATCCATTAAAACTCTTCCTTCGACTCGAGGACAAGAAATCTCGCTCTCACACTTAAGACACCTACTTACAAGCAACTGCACACTTCAGGTCCTACGGGCAACTCTACAGTCTCCCTAAAATTCGTTAAGCAAATATTCCACTGCACCCAATTGTCGTAATTTATAACCTCCCTAACTTTAAGCCGCTAAATTTATTACCACCCTCACTTTATTAGCCTCACTAACGGTAAACCAATATCCTGTTAAGAATTCTCTTTACCTTAAAAACTAACTAGGAGCTATTGACCTTAACTTGTTAATGACCAGTTGTGAATTATATTTCTTGAATACATAATCATCGTCATCCAAATAGAAGATTTACCCATAAATGGAAAACAATAACTCCTTTACACTCGATATAAATATATCTCGTACCATTCCTAATTTGTTTCACAGTCGGTCAAAGGGTCATAATCAAAACTACCTGTTTTTATTTATAATACCAGTTTTTCTTTAACGTAATAAGCTTCAAAAAGTCTGCGGATATCAACAATCTACACCTTTTTAATGATGGAACCATTATTGAAATAGAAAAACACATGGTTGGATTCTGAGACATACCATTACTCGAATTGTCTGTTCTTACTTTATATTTGTTGATAAGTACGTCGGTCTAAATCAATGGTCGCTCGTCCATAAGTGCGTGGCACTAAAGAAATTGGATGGAATAGGTACAATTGGTGTTCTTTTCTGGGGACATGAGCTTATTTTTGACTCATGTGAAAATAGTGCAGTTGTAGGATTTCCCCACTTGAAGATCACAGGAAGGTACAAAGTAACAGGGATTTTGAGAAGATACCTATTCTCATCTTTTATTTTGTGCTCGTCCTCGCATAAGTTTGAGCAAATCTTCCTCCTAGTCTTGAAAATAACGTCATGAATAAAACGTGGAATTTATTTCGGGAAAAATGTGCATAAAAAATGCGTAAAACTCGTAAAATCTTGACCTAAATTATGCCTGGCCTGCCCTAATGAAACAAAGTGTTCATATGAATTAATGTGTATGGTTACAAAAACTTCGAAATATAGTTTGGAAACTTGTCTTTAAATTAGGAAATCTACAAAGGGGAGGGAGTTATCTGTTACCAAATCCATTTAAACTTAAAACTAAAGAAATGAGAGTTTAACTGTACCATCATACCGTTTAAATCTAAACCTTTATCCTCTAGAGCCGAAGTATTATTACTATAACATCAGCACTTTTCCTCAGGAACTAATGATGGGGGAAGGCACGTTGACTCGAAAAAGTCCATAAAATATTGTCGTATATTTGGCTGAGAAAAGAACTCAATGGTAACCCAAAGCTTTGCGAATAAAAAACCATTGCATTAAAAGTAAAGATGTTTTGTATACTTAATTCAATCATTTTAATAAATGAATTAAGATTATCTCATAATATATTCTTTTTCTCAACTAATAAAGTACGAAGAAAAAATAAAAGTTCTTTAACACGGACACTCGGGAAAAGTGACTTCGAAAATGACTAAAAGTTTTTGGTGTAGGTCGACAGTTTTAAACTTATTAAACAAACCCAAGTTCTTCAAATGAACATTGGACACAGTAGCCGCAAACAGTCAAATGCACTGAAACGAATTTCGCTAGTTTATCTGGAATGCAAACTACATTAGAAATAAGAGGGTCTTAATGGAACATATTTATGTATTTGGGCTATACCACACAACGTATTGGTACGTAGGGACGATAACTGTTTACGTGGCCCTTCTCTTGCGAAAGCGGTGTTGATCTTAGTTATACAGTGTCATTAGGTGCGACATTAGTCTGATTTTATGGATTTTTGTAGAGCCTTGCTGATTGTTTCAAGTTGTCAAATCGGTCTGTCGTTCACCGCCATATTAGTCAGCTTCCTTGCATCGGTATAACTATCATTTTTGACGTTTTCAAGCCGCATGGAGAAAGTATCTTGTTGATATGAGTGGATTTTAATCCTTCGTTGGCCCCATTCAAATGGCTATTAGTTTTCTGACTAATGCTTGGTGTTTTATGCTTAATTGAGGAAACCCCTGTGCTAATGCCTTCCTTTCTTATGGCAAGATTTGCAGTGGTTTAATATAGGGAGAATCGGTCTTCACGTTTTCCCATGTATTCAAGGACATTGTTTTCAACGTTTTGATCGAAGTTTTCTTTCTCTTCTTCGGTTATTTTGAACTCTTTCTAGACACGTCGGAAGAATCTTTCTTCGTCTTTACTAGAACTACGTTGCTGCCGTGTCAATGTGGTCGACATTCGACTACCCTTAATCTCACGTTAGTTTTATGATCGTATTCCAGAAGGTTTTCGAATCTTCTTCGAGGTCTAGCCTCTCGATTGTATTGTTCTAATTTCCCTTTAAATTTCGTAGTAATTTGGTATCAGTTGTTCTCTAAGCTGCTGTACCGGCGCTAGTAAGGAAGGTACTCATTTGCTCCACCATATTTTAAAATAATGAATAAAACAAAGAAACTGGAACTTCAAGAAGAAAGCTTCTGACAAATTTGGGATTGACTGTCTGAAGTACATACTGTTTTGTCTCGTATTTCCCGTTGGAAAGATCTGGAGCCCCCTGTAAAGGACAGAAAAACCATTATCTCCTTCTAAAATTACATATATGGGAGAACCCTTTGATCTAGAATCGTGAATTTTGCAAGATGGATGCCTTACCCCTACTCTCTTTAAAATTTATACGGGGAATTACCAAAACAGATCACCACTCAGATCATCAACGTGCAATATGCAGAAGACATCACTCAAATTGTTAGCCGACGCACAAAATGAAGGATGACTATGTTATAAGTGACTGCAGCTGGAACAAAGAGGATATCTAGATTCGAATAACCCTGAAATTGCTAGATTTTCCGGACAAAATTCCTGCCACTTTATTTGTCCATCACCGGACTGAAACAATCGAACTTGATGTTTTGAAATCAAATCAATATGCATAATTCTCTTTAATTAAATGCCGAATAACTAAAGAAACATTTAGCAAAATATTTTCGAAACTGTCCTAAATTATTTGCCCGACTTCGTGCGCCAGCAGCCTTTCTCCGCTGACAGGAAACAAGTTGTAGCAATACTTCATCTCATTTGAAGTTCCTTCTCTTTATGCACAGCTACACAGTGAAGTTTTGAACCCGTTAATCTTATACTATCTGTCATCTTCCTCCTTCACTTCCAATCGCTTGATGACCCTAGTTCGTGGTATTCCCTTTACGCATTGACAACATTTCGTCGACAATGCTAAAGACCACTCATTCGATTTCCCCTGGGAATGGGATTAGGATAGCAAAAGAGGTGAATGAGTTGGAGAATAATAAGATAGAATAGGTAGAAAGAATTGTGGAAATAGGAAGTCTCTCTCGTCTCTTGGAAATACTGCTGCCTCTCTTCTGGCGAAATTCCTCATACTGGAATCAAACTTCATTGATCTTTCAGTCCTCTTGGCCACCGTCAACTATCATTCTTTTTCACTTTCCAAATTTGGTCTCACTCTCACTGCACTCCTACGGAGATCAGCGCCTCCATCGGTGGCTCTGCTCTATTCAATTTGAACGTCACATTTAAATGAGATTTCTTCGCTCTACCTTAATACTGTACTCAATCTTCGTGCTGAATAATGTCTCTCATCCAAGTACGCTTATTTCGATGTAGAGGTACATATAATATTCAAAATCAGTTCTACCACCATTCACAGTAGAGGGAACTTGAATGATTCATTATTTGGCTATTCTTTCATGGCGTCAGGTTTTACTCCAGTTCTTCATTATACTTGAAAAGAACCGTGCAATCGAGAGAATAATATCACGATCCCCAATTGGTGCCAAAAGAAATCCTGCCAACACAGGATTGTTATTCAAGCTCCAGCTCCCTTTCGACAGGGTTGTTGCCTAGCCGAATGGAATTACCGTACAGCAAAGTTAAGCCACATCACATGTGATTAGTAGTCAAGAAATGGATCTGATTCGGGCCAACTTTTGGGAGGGGCCGCCATATGCAGTAGACATCCATGGTTTGCACCTGACGTTAAAATGTATATCCTCACTGATAAATAAAAGGCTTCAAAACGAGCACTTAAATCTAGCTTGGGGTTTGTAGGTGTCTCGGCTATTGATGAACTATTTTTCCTTTGCTCTTCTTAATTGCGGCGAGGCAAACAGGTCTATGGGTCATGCAAATCTCATGTTGTGTTCATCTTGTGTCTGCAATGGGTCGCTGGCTCAATGTAGCCACTAAAACCAATGCTAGCAAAGGTAATTGAAGTCACTGAGTTCAAACATGATATAGGTAGACCACCAAATGGAGCTGGCTCAATGTAGTCAGCTCAAATCAATGCTACCAAAGGTAATTGCGGTCACTGGTTAAAATATGATATAAGTTGACCACCAGGTGGCGCCGCCTAGTGGCTAGAGGTGCTAAATAGGCCATTTTAGAGATATGAAGATCAAACCAATGTCACAAGGGGTAATTTATTTAGGGGGTCCAATTTTGGATAAGTGTGATGGCAGAGGTAACTAGTTGTTTCACTAGTTTGTCTTGAAATCTTCATCTTAAAAGTAATTAAACCAGTTGATGATCTTGATTGATTTTCGCCGCAGGCCACTAAATCATGTCCCTCTCGTTTCAGTACACGTCATTTCTTTTTTTTCCCCTACCGAATGAATTTGTTTGTGCCAGAATTCACCATTTCCTTATATTCGTCTAATTTGTCCTTGTGTGTATTCCCTCTCTCCCATTGCTTCTTTATTTTATTAATAATTAACTTTTTCTATAAATGGTAATCACTCTCTTTGAATCGGGAAGATCTGGATGTCTGGTCCATTTCATAGATGCAAGTCTGATTGATCGAATTATTCACTTTCTTGTTCGTTTTTTTCTCATTCGCTATACACGCTTTCACGAATGACCTAAAAGAAAGAGATGAGGAACAATAAAAAAGTAACACAGTAAAAATAAACAAGAGAAGGGAAGGTGAGTGGAAAATACCCCCGAAATTGTACGATAAGAATTGACACCTTGAAAGACGGGGAGCTAGGATCTGCCATGACCCCTGGGACGATGGGGAACTAGGAAAAGACCTGTTCTTGGGACGATAGGGAAATAGGAAATGACATGACCCCGGGACGACGGGGAACTAGGAAAAGACATGACCCCCTGGACTACGGGAACTAGGAAATAACATACCTCCTGGGACGACGGTGAACTAGGAAATCACATGACCCCTGAGACTACGAGGAACAAAGAAATTACTTGACCCCTGAGACAACGGGGAACTAGGAAATGACTTGACCCCTGGGACTACGAGGAACAAAGAAATGACTTGACCCCTGGGACAATTGGAAACTAGGAATGGCATGCCCCCTGGGACGACGGGGACCTAGGAAATGATATGACCCCTGAGATGACGGAGAAACTAAAAAATGGCATGACCCCTGGGACGACGGGGGACTAGGAAAGTGCAAAGGACTCTCCGAATCAATTTGTAATCTCCTTTTTTTCCACAGGTGACGTGGTCGCTATTGAGGATAAGGAGGTTTGCATTCCGACTGGTATCACCATCAATGGAAGGCTCTTCGTCGCTCACAAGGACCATCTCGATGCCTTGGTAGGGATACTTGTGCACTAGCAGCACTAGGAGTAGAGCCAAAATGAGGGTTTCATACTTTTGTCAGGTATTCAGAATTACGAAAACCAATAGGGATCTCTATTAGGAGGTTCTATAAAAGAAGTGTATAAGCTGAGCTAGAGAAAGTTTAAATATGTGAAATATAGCTAAAAGATTAGAGTAAATGGTATGTAAGAAGTTAAGAGAGTATGTAACTCACCTGGTCTCACTGGTGATTATGTAAAAAAGAGGAGGGTTAGAGTTAGAATATTCACCGCAACAAAGATAAGAGTGAAAATTATGATTAAGACAAAGAGAATAACTAGAAGCAAACGTAAAGAAGCAGGGCTATGACGTGACCTAGGCCCTCCGAATTTATTTATTTCTTTCCTAATACTTCTTCTTTCTTTCTTTCCTTCTTTCTTTCGTAATACATCATTCTTTCTTTCATAACGCCTCTTTCATTCTATAGGAAAGCGTCTTTCTTTTTTACCACGTCATTCTTGTTTTCTACAACGTCTTTCTTTCTTAAAGCGTCTTTATTTCCTTCCTGACATATTTTTTTTTCTTTCATAACGCGTCTATCGTTTTTTTTAAAGAAAACGCCATTATTTCTTTCCCAAACGCCATTCTTTCTTTCTTAACATATTTTTATTTCTTTCATTAGAAGTCTTTCTTTCTTTCATAACACGTTTCTTTCTATCAAAATGCGTCTTTCTTTTTCTTTAATAACCCGCCTTTACTTCTTTCAGAAAAAGTTTTTCTTTCATTCCTAAAAAGTCATTCCTTCTTTCATAACGTGCTGTTCTTTCTTTCAAAACTCGTCATTCTTTCTAATACAACACTTCATTCTTTCTTTCAAAACGAGTCTTTCTTTCATTCTCAACACGTCATTCTTTTTTCTTCCATAAAGCGTCTTTCCTTCTTTCAAAAACGCGTATTTCTTTCTTTCCCAACACGTCATTCTTTTTTCTTCCATAAATTGTCCTTCCTTCCTTCTTTCAGAAAATTCTTTCTTTCTTTCCCAACACGTCATTCTTTTCTCTTCCATAAAGCGTCTTTCCTTCTTTCAGAAAAGTCTCTTTCTTGCCCAACACGTCATTCTTTTTTCTTCCATAAAGCCTCTTTCCTTCTTTCAGAAAAGTCTTTCTTTCTTTCCCAACACGTCATTCTTTTTTCTTCCATAAATTGTCTTTCCTTCTTTCAGAAAAGTCTTTCTTTCTTTCCCAACACGTCATTCTTTCTTTCGGCTCTCTCAGACTCCTTTGTCGGATCAGGACGGGCCGGGTGAAGGAACTTTCACTCAGCTGGAGATGTTCAGTACCAAAGAACTCGCTTACCACATCACTTCGTACGACTGGGACCTTTTCATCACCATTCACGAGGTAGGGCTTCCTTCCTTTCTTTTACACACTCACCCACTTTTATCTACTAGACATTCATGATACCAGGAAAGAACTAAAGTTAATGAGAAAAGTTTATTTGAATATTTTTTTTAATTAATTTTAAAGCGCAAACGAACGAGGGCATCTCCCGCAGAGATCTGTAGAGTAGTGAAGATAGAAGGAGTCAAAATGTGTGCGAGATATATAGCCACAGTCCCTCCTGCGGTGCTTTGGTACGGGAGCCACTCAATACTCCAGATGTCAGCTGCAACATGGTTGTTTAGACTCCCCCTGACATCGCACTAGACTTAACAGACGTAAACTTTTGAATATTTCTGCTTTTTCCGGTTGAAAATTTAATGCAGCGTCATCGGCCAATTACTACAGGACTTTACTCACCTTGTACTTACTTCCTCAGGTTCCCAAAATGCACGCCTAAACACCCTGTATAGGGGCTATTAGTTTTCTAAATTCTTCTCCCGATACTAAAATTTATCTTTCTAAGTTCTTTTATTTGGACTAGAATTCGCTCTACCGGTCCGTTAATCTCTGGAGTTTCTTTTTCTTCAGGAGGGATTTGGTTAAAGTTGAGAAAAGTGGGGTTATTTTTTCCTGTCGCCATTACCCACTCGTAAAATGTTTGGAGGTTGGACCAAACATCTTGTCTCGTTACTTCCTCACAAAATTTGTATTCTTATTTCATTAGTCAGGGTCTTTTTCTCTTTGTATTTTTTTCGCTTTCATTGTGTTCGGTCTTGAGATTTATATCCTATTATATCATCAGTAGTGGATCCGGGATCAAAATAGGATGGGGGAACCTGAATTCCTCCCTCTGAGTAGTCTGAGAAAGGGACATTGATCATTAATAAGGGTTATAATAGACATATTGAAAATAAATAACAGCATCTCATAAAATTATGAATTGTAGTTTTGGGGCGTCAGCTAAAGTATAATACTAAATTTAATAATTGTGTTTGAGATTTCCCGGTATTTTAGACATGTATCATAAAAGATACATTCGATGGAACGGTTTAAAAAAACATTTTTTTATATTCTATATTATTTCGTCACTCTTTCTGAATCCCAGAATACAAATATGGCTTAAAAAGGAAATATACACATAAACAGATCTTAAATTTGGAGGGTGGGGGAGGCCTTCAGCCCCCTAGCCCTATCCCTGGATCCGCGACTGTACATCATCATTTAATAGAGCTGCTCCGCCCTATTAACACTTTTCTGACGACTTTATTTAAATTATAAATCCCCCAAGTTAGATTAGATTAGTATGGAACATTTTGGAGATAAAATTTCGATTATTTTTGCGTTTTTCCTCAGTACGAGTTCTTATACCAAACGTTTGGCCGAATCTATTTCGAAGAGGTGATGTGTAACCTGGATGTGTTTCGTCGGCGCTTTAACGAACTTCAGTTTTGGGTAGCTACTGAAATCTGCCTCGCGAATAACATTTCTAAACGTACACAGCTTTTGCGCAAGTTCATCAAATTGGCAGCTTAGTAAGTGGATGATGCGTTATTTTGTTTCGCATTTATGATGCACTTGTTTTGCATGTCAATGATTTTAAAAGATATATTTTGGTAGAAGCGAATTAGGGCTTAGTTTGGGATCAAGGAAATATGTGTTACCACGATTTTTTGTAACTGTAGAAATTACATTCATACAGGTAAGTGACTTACGATATTACAAATCTATTACCTCTTGATCTGTTATTTTTCTTGTCTGGAACGCATAGCTTTAATGACAATTTAACGGTTCTTAGATTAATATCAACTCGATTTTTTTTATTAATTAAAAGTAAATCAAATTTAACAATTAAGTATGTTTATTTAACAATCGTGGAATTGTATATATAAGATTTAGAATTGAATTTTGATAATAAAGGGTTGGGCATAACGCCATAGATTTAAAAAGTAAAACTATTTCAATCGGAAATTTGACACACCAGCAAAAATCAGCGCCACCACACTATACCAAAAGCGAACTAGAGCATGGATGTTTTCAAAATTTGAAAAATCCCTACTTCTATTTACACTGTTTATGTCATCCTAATCCTGAAGTAAGTGTTTTTATTCATATATTTATTTATTTTTAATTAACTGGTATTCGTTTTTATGTAATAAAAACTTTTAAATTTAATCCCTTCGCAGACTTCAGTCAGTGTGTTGAAACTTGTAACTTTTTTAAACGAATGTATTAAGGCTTATTTGCATAGACTTTGAAAGTTTTCACTGGTGTAAGATATATACATATTTAGTAATTTCCATTTTCCCTTCCCGTAATAATATATATAACTAAATGTATATATATAATGATATATTTTTTAAGTGTTAAATTCTTTGTGTATACTGATTTAGTTTCTCTCCTCTCTTGCTTTTAACCTTAATTGTGCTTTTGGGCTTCTATGATCCCGAACTTTGCATGGTAAGTAACTATTTCTTACGTTTCTTCCTATATTTTGGTGTGTTTGCCGTTGTATTTCTTTTTTACAGTTGTTTTGGAAAACCTCTAATGTATAACCAATCATCAGTAGTAAGAAAATTAATGATTCTTTATTTCCCAAAGCAGACGTTCGCTTATGAAATTAACATTGTTTCGTTTACAACGCATTTGATTGCTTTCCTATTTAACATTGATGCCAGATGTCGCCATATACGGGATTTGAATCACAATCATGACATTGATAAACAAACGGCATCGGCATAAATATAAATAGGACTCTTAGATGATCGCACGTGGCAGTGACGGATCAATGATAGCAATTTGGAGGACTAACCTGATTTCTTCCCTCTGAGGAGTCTGAGAAAAGGGCATTGATCATTAATAAGGGTTCTAATAGACAGTATTGATAATAAATAACAGCATCGCATAAAGGAGTGAAGATGAACTCTCAAATCTGATTTTTTTTTCCCACACATCAGAAAATTATGAATTGTAGTTTTTGGACGTCAGTTAAGCTATAATACTGAATTTAATAATTATGTTTGAGATTTTCCCTTATTTTAGACATGTATCATATAAGATACATTCGATCGCAACTGTTTAAAAACCGGGGGGTTTTTATATATATTCTATATTATTTCATAATTCTTTTTGAAGAGCAGAATACAAGTAAGGCTTTAAAAAGCAATATAAACATAAACGGGTCTGAAATTTGGGAGGAGAGGGCTGCATCCGCCTCAGCCCCCCGCATGGATCCGCGCCTGGCAAACTTTCTCATCATTCTTCGCGTAGTTAAACCCCGAACCACAGAAAATGCTAGTTTCTTATTTACCTACATAAAGTTGCCTGAGAGAAACCAAAATCGAAAGAAAGATTTGAGGCGCTGAGGAATACACTATATATATATATATATATATATATATATATATATATATATATATATATATATATATATATATATATATATATATATATATATATTCGTCGCCTAAATTCTGATACAAGAACAACCCCAAAGAATTTATCTTTTCTCATGGATGTAGTTATCATTTTTGTCTTAAATCAACGTATCAAAAGTAAGTACGTGAGTGTAATAAGCCATTATACATGACGGTTCATTAATGTACTTCGTGTGAAAGAGTGTCAATAGAGTGGTACTGTGTGGTCCCCACTATTCTTCCCTTAAGGTCCGGTATTCTACTCTTATGAACGCTTCGAGGTCAGATAGCGAAAAGTTCCCCTGTCAACAATAGCAACCTCTCTCCAATATGAATATGATGTAGAGGACAAAATTAGACGTACGTCATCTTTACTTAATTGTTGAAAGAATAAATAAAATTATTTACTAAATAAGAAGAAAAGCAGAATAAAAAATTCACTGAATTTGAAACGGACGGTATACAAATTTATTTAAAAAGAAATTGTGTGTCAATTGCTGTTAGGCTGTGTTTCTGTACAATTGCACAAATTAGACATGTCATAATTTAAAAAAATGTTTCGGAGACAGTATTTAACCATGAGTTATTTATTTCTTTGTTGTATAACCCTCAAATAATTTTTGATGTCTGCCGGTAGGCTTTGCTGTGCTGTGTTGCCAAGTATTATTTATTTATCACACGATAGGTTGGAAAAATAATCATAGCTATAAAATAGCAAATAGCCAAATGTTAATACAAATATTTTGTGATATCACTGAATAAAAATTAAATATATAAAATTATTTAAACTAAAAAAATGAAAAAGAAAAATTGAGGAAATTTGGCAATCCTGCTTCGATACAAAACTGTTTCAAAATGTTTCGACTCTGTTTGAGCTAACGTAAAAAAAAAAATCCCTAAATTTAATTTATTATATTGGTGAATATCTTATCTAGTTTATTTATAACAGCATATAGCCAAAACACCATATCTCATCAAATAATAGTATATTATATTATTGTCCCTCTGAACAAAATTCAGAGTAACCGTGACATAACTAATTTGAGGAACTGTACCGTTGCATGATCTCCATTCGATGCCTAAGTAAAAATAATAGGAAAAGTGGTCCTTGGGTCTCCCCAGTCCGTGGCCCCGTCGTATATAGGACCGAGTCTTTGAATTACCCGTAGGAAAAAGAAAATTAGATTCCAGGCGTAATTCGCCTGTATTAAAGAAACCTCATTCAGGGAACAGAGAGACACCTCCCGCAGAAAGTTCGCAAAAAGAGATATGTTAAAGTGGAAAAGTTGGTAGGAGTGAAAATGTGGGGAAGATATAAAGCCACAAACTTTCAAATATCAGCTACACCTGAGATCCCCCCTAGGGGTGCGGGCTGCAGAATAAGGGGGGGGGAACCTCCCCCCTCACCCGACCCTTCCCAGACCCGAATGGACAAAAGCTGGTCAGCGATTAACCTACGAAATCAGTCGGGGCCTAATAGAAATAGGAATAAGCCCTGGTAGTGTCAATCTACTTCGAGACTACTGGTGGTATTGGGGCCGGGAGGGCGAGACACTCCTCCAGGCGCTAGGTGTATGTCTACACGGGGCAAAAAGGGGGCATAAAGGAGGGAGGTTGACACAAACTTCATACACCAAGATTTTGATAATTAATAGAATTTATTACAAATTCAGCGACCCCGATTTGGGTTACCAAAAGTGTCGCGTTTTATGGGATTCCGCTTACAATGGCAGGAAATGGAACAATTTTATGGCAGAATGGATTGGTTATTCATATTTTCATAATTACATAAAAAATAACATAAAATGTTAATTAATATTAACCTTAAAAACAAACTTCCTTAGCTCGCTGTATCTTCAAACGTGCCTAGCCTAACCTAGGACGTCTCATGGCTCTTAAAGCTGCCACTGTAACCAAAACAATGTTTAGCCTAAATTTATTTTTAGGGACTCACTGGGTAATTAAGAAAATGTAAACAACTAATAATCATTATATAAAATTAACATACCCAAATTAACGTTACTAACGCTTCAAATAACTCAATTATGCAAATGATAACAAAACCGAACGTAAGCAATCGGAATATCGCCATTCTTGCGTTGCAAAATCGGGTTGAAATATTGACTTTTCGTAAATAATAGGTGGTAGAGCCTCCTCGCCATCAAAATACTACCCCAAGGTCACTATTACAAAGATACGAAGAGATATGACATAATATAGTAGGCCCAATCGGAGACCGCTACTGTATCAGGTTACCAATGAGTCAAGGACAAACAAACATGGCTCCATATTGAGATTCGGGAGGCGAAGGGGATATAAAGGCAGGTTTGTTTGTCCTCGTTCTTTTTATTATTATTCCACCATATATGTCGTAAAATGTTGTTTTATTGAAGTCTGTATCCGCCTCTTTAATTTTTCTATTATATAATATGTATCCTTTCAACTGTTCTCCATTCCCTAAATGAGGCCTATTTCATATAGGCGAAAGCGCTCGGATATAGTGTTCGTGCGGATATGTTTTACGGGAGTTTGATATACGACTTACGAGTTTCTGAATCGCAGTTCATTTGCTTTCTTAGCTTAGATCTTGCAAACTTTTATCATTTTATTATTTCTCATCACTAAAGGGTTTTATTTCTATCACGTGTTTCAACAGGATTTTTTCCTTTCATTTGATATTTAATATTTTTGTAAATAATAGATTCTAACATGCAAAGATTCAGTCGCATCGTTTCAGACTTTTCTTAATTTGCATACGTTAAAACTGATTTCTACTCATATTCACAGTTATGGTGGTTTCTTCTTTTATTTTAATTCGCCCATTTCGACCAAATGCTTACCGTTAGTGATGGATAAGAGGCTAGGGAGTCAAGCTCATAGGGTTGCCTCTACTCAGGGGGTTGTTTTATGTAGCTATCGTAGTTGTTCTTAAATGCATTTACACTTGTTCCAGAGAGTCTGTTCCATTTATCTATTACTCTTCGGTCGAAGAATCTACTCCTCTTTTTTGTGCGGTGACGTGGCCTCTGGAGCTTGAGGCTGTGACCTCTGGTGTCCATATGCAGACCTCTTGGGACTAGTTTGAAAAACTGGGAGTGGTTGATGTTCTCGTACCCTTTCAGGATCTTGAAGACTTCCAGCATGTCTCTTCTTGTTCTTCTGTCTTCAAGCGTTGTTAACCCTAGTCTTGATAGCCGGACTTTGTAGGGGAGATCTCTGAGGGTAGGCACTAGTTTCGTAGCTTTTCGCTGGACTTTCTCGAGTGCTTCTATGTCTCCTTTGCCTTGGAGAGACTAGGCCTGGACAGCATACTCCAGTAGGGGTCTGATAAGGGATTTGTACAGTGCGAAAAGCATGTCCGGGTCCATGTAGGTGAGGGTGTTTCTTACCCTGCCCAACATGGAGTTGGCCTTTGCTGCTGATTTGGCCACGTGCACGGCAGGTTTCAAGTCGTCAGTGATAATGACCCCTAGATCTCTCTGTATCTCTGGTCACCTCTGTATTCTTCCAAGCTATCCTGAAATCCACCTATTTCACACTTGAAGACCCCTTGGAAGGCTTTATTCAGAATTTCGTTACTTTCAAGGTTGCTGGTGGTGAGTGATTTGTCTTGCCTCGTTAGCTTGGTTACTTCCTCCTTAACAGTCGTTTTGCTCCTGCAATAGGCGTAGAAGGCTCGTGGGCTGGTCTTTGTGTCCTGTACTAACCTCTGTTCGAAGCGATATTTGGTCAGTCTAACTGTTTTTGTGCCGAAGTTTCTTTTGTTGCAGAAGGTGTGGTAACTGCACCTTGTCTTTCTCCTCCTATAGTTCATCCATGCTCTCTGTGAGAGGTTATCCATTTGTGTTTTTTCTTCCCTCCGTGTTGGTAAGCCAGCTGCCTTGGGACATACTGCGAGACGGCCTCATTGTATTTGCTAGTGAAGGTGTTCCATATTTCTTGCACAGATTTGCCCCGCAGGCAGGTGTCTCAGTTTGTCTGGTTAAAAAACTTCTTCATGGCCTGGTAGTCCCCGTTGAAGTAGTTAAGCTTGTTGTCGGTAGTTTCATCTATTGCAGCACGGTTCTCTAAGCAAAAATTGAAGACTAAGACCGCATGGTCGCTGGATTCTATAGGGGCTCTATACTGGATGTCCTCAATTTTCAGTTCACTCTTTGTCAAAATGAGATCAATAAGTGATGGGTCATTACTTCCACGGGCTCGAGTAAACTGATCAACGTGGTAATGGAGGTAGGAGCCCTGGAAGGCGTCGTGCAACTTGGTCCGCTCACTCTCAGGTCCTCCAGATATAGCATGCTCCATCCACCTGATTTCCCTAAAGTTGAAGTCTCCACACAGCAACACTTGATTGTCAGCATAATTGCACATTTCCGAAATTGCGTTCCTTATAATATAGTTATACTGAGGGGTTGACCCTGGGGGTCTGTATATACATCCTAAAATTACTTTGTTGTTACCCGCATATACAGCAATGTCCAGTGCTTCAACATCCGTCCAAGCATAGTTTTCTAATTTTTCGGCCACAAGAGACTTGGGAATCAAGACTGCGACTCCATCTCCCAATGTTTCTCTTTGTCTTTCCTGAAGATGTTGTACTTGTCGATGTTGAAGTAGTTGGCTGACACATCATTTGCACTTAACTTGCTCTCTATTATAAAAATAATATATGGTTCTTCTATTTCAACTAATAAGGCTGGTTGGTCTCTCTTATTGCTACTATTTACACCATCTATGTTGGTGTATATACACTTCAGATGGGTTAGTACCCTCCTCTTTAAGGTATCGGTATCTGATTTTTTTCGCATCAGCCTCCCGTGCCGTATTACCCACTTCTCCCCGTCGACCCTCAGTTCTTCTTCGTTTTTTTTTCACCCCTGAGTTTGGCCAGGTCGGCATCGGTTTTCCTGTCCTTGAGGGTTCTGTCCGGTAGGATTTTTATATCTCTCAGGCTCTGGTCTTGTGCGTTTTTTAGGTCGGGGCTTGCTTTGAGGATGTTCCATTTGGTCCCCTCATGTTTAAATACCACTTTGAGTAACGTAGGGGTGTCTCTCCTGGCTCCCTCTTTCTTTCTTAGTCGCACCATGGTTTTTATTTCAATTTTTTCCGTGACTCCAATGGTTTCGGCAATCTTCATCACTGTCTTCTGGTCTGTCTCATATTTTTTGGCATCGCTTGCGCCCACTGGTTCTTTAACCCCATGGAGCATTAAGTTAGGCTTCCTGAAGGCTCGTTCTTCTTCGTCTCTCTTAAATTCATTTATCTGCTCCCAGACATTCTCTTTGAATTCGGTTTTCTTTTCAAGTATGTTTACTTTGACCCCTATGTCCTCACTGCAGTCTCAAGGACTTGCATTTTGCTTCCCAGATCTTTTAAGAAACCCTTGGCCTTGAAGAGGTCGGGTACTTCTCCAGAGCATTCCAAACAAACATAGACTCTTTCTTCTTTGGCGAAGAACTTTAGGTCACCAGAAGATAGGTTCTGGCATTTTACATGGAACCATTTTGTGCAGCAGTCACATCTTATGTTGCCATCACTGCTTAAGTCAACACCACATACCTTGTTAGTCGCTTCCTGGCAGAGTGACTGTTCCCTTCCCTGGGTTTGTATCTGTGTGTGGTTTTCCCCTTGGTTCCTGGTTCTAGCTGGCTTTGTAGGGCTAGGCTTCTTTTGTTGTTGTATATTTGTATTCCTTACGCTCCTTAGCGGGGTGATATGGTGTTGATTCATCCTGGTCCTTTGTCGCGTGCGAGTGCCTGGTCTTACGGCTGGTGATGGGCTGGTTGGTGATCCACGTGAGATAACTCTTGATCTACCCGTTGCCATTATGGTGTTAATCGGAAAAAAAACTTTAGACTCCCTAACACTACCCTAGCTTTCCCCAAAGCACCCCCTTTCCCCTGCCTCAATAGCCACACTAGTAGGCAAGCAATGGTTGATGAAGATGATCTGGGCTGCTCTGCTCCGCTCATCGTTAGTCAAAACAACTTGCCACCAGTATAGCCTTTGGGGAGGCACTGGTAATATTGGTGCCCTTGGCTATATGGGTGTAGATATAGATCTTTGTTTTAAATATAGTGGTATAATCAAAATTATCCCAACATGACTATTTGCCTTGGCTTGTTGTCATTTTGTCCTTTCTCAACTTGTTTTACATTTCAGCTGCAAGGAGCAGCAGAATTTGAACGCCTTTTTCGCCATCGTTATTGGACTGAGTAATGTGGCCGTCTCCAGACTTAATCAGACGTGGGAGAGGCTTTCATCCAGGTGCGTGAAAGCTTTTTTTTTTTGTCTTAGGGATAAAAAGAGGGTCTGATTTTCATTAATAGCTGTACTGAGATGACTTTCAAACTTGATATATTTAGGGAAGATTAAGATCATTATGTCAATTTGATCGCGCAGGAGTTAGGCCCATTGCGCGATATAGCAAGTTAATTTTAACTTTCCCTTTTTCTCTCCAGTAAGGTTAGTTATGTAAAATAGTGGTGATTAGAGATAGTGAAAATGTGTAATATATATATATATATATATATATATATATATATATATATATATATATATATATATATATATATATATATATATTTAATTTAACTTGTAGTACTTTCTACTGATATTTTGTAATTGGTCACCTTTAAAATAATGTCTTGTTGGCCTTTTCAAGTTTTCTTCATACATATTAACTTTGTAAACTTATTCTAACCTGAAGATGAAAACTTGTAGTTTTCGAAACGTAGTGAAAAATTAAAAGATGCTACATCCGTTTCTCGTGGCTCTGGGATTTATCCTCAATATTAAATGCAGGCTTCACGGCCCAGCTCTATATGGATATATATATATATATATATATATATATATATATATATATATATATATATATATATATATATATATATATATATATATATTGAAAATCACATCAGGCGGGATTTTTTATAGATGTATTTTTAAAGGCCCAAGGAAATGAAAATTGGTGACACAACCCGGAAAAACACTTAGGAGAATATCACGTGAACCAATCAAAGCTTAAGAAGAAAAATGGGAGACGTAGAGAACGGAAAGATAGGACAAACTATTTTAACCGTTATATGAAAATAAATAAACGGTTAAAATAGTTTGTCCTATCTTTCCGTTCTCTACGTCTCCCATTTTTCTTCTTAAGCTTTGATTGGTTCACGTAATATTCTCCTAAGTGTTTTTCTGGGTTGTGCAACCAATTTTCATTTCCTTGGGCCTTTAAAAATACACACACACACACACACACATATATATATATATATATATATATATATATATATATATATATATATATATATATATGTATCTGCAAAACGGAGGACCTAAAAATCATATTGAGAGCGCGCATAACATCAACCTAACGAGAGATATTCTAGTTGACGACACCGTAATTAAAAGAAAAGAGGGAAATAAAGCTAGGCTGAAATTCTTATAAGCCATTTTAATAAGCGAAGAAAATCCGGCCATCAATAGTCAAGCGTTAAGCTGGAATCGAACACATTAAAATTGTTTTAAAATTCCACCCACTGGATTAGATCGTTTCCTTTAACGTTACGATCAACCAGGTGGAATAAATATCCCCGAAAACGCGTTTTCTTTCATGAATTCGCCGCTTGGATTGCTGATAGACCACTCTCGTTAAGCTTGGTAAAACAGACTCACAGCAAAAATTCAGCTCATTCTCGATCGAAGAAGATTTTTTTTTACGTATGACCCTCGGAAGGAATCGACACGAGGATATTTACTTGCATACGAGGTTCAGAAGGAAGCCGCCGCTCACCTCATTTTCATTTTCATTATCGTCTCGATCACCTTTCCTCTCCCACACCCGAAATCCTCCCATACAGGGGAGTACTAAAAAGAGAGAAATACATTTTAGGCCCTTCATATATTTCACCATGACTGCCTTAAGAGATCCCATCCTCCGACCCCCACTCAAGGCTCAATACCTTAGCTAAAGGACGCTGATATTCGACCTCGTCCCAACTATGCAAAACATTAGCATATGCATAATTGGGGGTACGGGAGGAGGAAGGTTTGAGGATTAGCCCACTGCCAGATACCCGTACCAGAGGAGCCCCCAGACAATGGGCGTGGGTGCAACCTTTGAGGGAAGTTTAACAACTTCACCTGTGGGGGCCCGCAAGACCACTGAAGGACACGCAACCGTCTCAGTGTATGGTAGGACGCAGCAGGGGGTTTTAATTCCCTCGAGGAGACGGCACCCCCGGCTAGCGATGGGTGATTCCGCGCTAGCCAACAAAAAGTCCGTCACTTTTCACCCCTCGAGAGGAGCCCACCCTTGTCCATCCTTTCATTCATTCATCACATCATATCTAAGGGATAATTGGGGTAGGACCCCATAATACAGAAATGAATCTAGAATACAAAAGACTGCCCCTACGGCCCGAACCAGGAAAAGCAAAACCGGAAAGAGGACTTCTCATTAGGACCTTATATACTGATTTGAAAATCACGCTGACGAAGCTGATAGAAGTACCAAATGGGTACGTGGCACTCTGCCACAAACAGGAGGACGTGGAAAGGATAGTGGCAACCGATGGGCTGAAAGCTCTAAACAAAATCGGCTTATCACCAAAACTACCACCACAATTATTGGCGAATCGTTCATTTGTGTGCCGCAAAGTAGACCTTTATGTCGGCTCGCACACAAAAGAAGAACTTAAAGAAGAATTGGACAGGGAAAACAAGTACCTCAAAATCGCAGAAATAATCAAATTCGGCCAACATACTCATGTTTTCAAAGTAGTGTGTATATCATCGGAGAGGGACAATAAAGCTACAAGCAACGGAATTCTGGCATTCGCAATGCGGATACCACCGGAAAATATCGACATAGAAAAATTCATAAATGTTCAGACCTGTTTCCAATGTTATGCGATCGAAGATCACGTCACAAGGAACTGCCCCCCAAAAGACATTAAGATCTGCTCAGAGTGCAGCACAATTGGCCATGCAATGAACAAGTAAAAAAATGTATGGCCTTTCCAAAAGGAAAGGCCATAATAAACAGGAAAGTAGAAGTGGAAAAAGAAGAAATACAAAAAAGAGCAAATCAAACATACGCCAATATAGCAAAGGCCAAAGTAGAAGAAAGTAAAGAAACGCAGGAACAAAAAATTAACATCCACGTTAATGAAGGAACCCGCCTTGACATATTGACTTCTATAATGTTTGCCCACGTCCATAACATAGCACAACCGGGAACATTCGCCGAGACGCTGAACCTACTTTTAGAAAAGAACGGAGTCAGGAAAATGTGGTCCCCCCAACCCCCCTTCATCATTAATATATGGCGTAACAGCTGGAAAAACGCTGCAGGTAAAAGATATGTTAGAGGGGGAGGGGCACACTGGCTGAGGGAGAAGCAGTAGAAGACACTGACGAATCCGGTGAAGAAGAAAAGGATACTGATAAATCTGAAAAAGTTCAAGGAAATAAAAAAAAGAGAAACCACCAAAAGAAGAAAAGTCAAACTAAGAATGTGTACACCGAAACGGATACACAATCAGAAACTGAGTCAGAATCAGGAACAGAAAATGAAGAAGGCTGTCGATATGAAGCCAAAGAATTCCAATTAAAGATCTTCGTCCACGAAGCAGACCCCATTGCCAAAAGGAACAAAAATAGAGGACATTAAAAAAGGAATAGAAAGAGAAACCTGTAAATGGAACTTTGTTACCGATCACGACGAAAAAGCAATAGAGAAACTGATTGAAGAGAACAGAATTAGAATTTACCCCCAGGACACGAAAATAATTAAAAAGGACACATTCGAAAGGATAGAAAACGAAAAATTGAAGAACCTCAAAATAAAAAGCAAGTAGTTACAAAAGGAAATAAAAAAAATTATGGATAACACGATGAAAAAGCTAAAGATCCTTCACATTAACACCGACGGCTGGAAAAGCAAAAGCCTACAATATGGAAGTATTTTTAGGAAACTTGATCCTGACGTGATCACATTTTCGGAGCATGGAACAAAAGAGGAAGAAACCATGAAAATCTCAAACTATCATATAATAAAAAAGAATCCCACCGGGAAAGTTAGGATGGTACGGCCATCGCAATAAAGAGAAACTTAATATACACGCAAGAACGGGAAGTTGACGAAGCCTCAATAGCCGCTACTATCGAAATGGAGTACACCCCGATCACAATAGTGGCAGGATACCAACCACCCCGTCGCTCGTATATACCGATACAATCTGTTATGGAGCTACTACATAAAAACAACCCATCAATTCTCCTGGGGGACCTCAACGCCAGGCTTCCAGAATTAGGGTACCGCACAAACAACAACGCAGGGCGGAACCTAGAAACAATAATGGACAGAAATATATTAAAAAGAATAGGTCCGGAATTCCGAACATATATCCCCAAAAGAACTTCAACTAAACCGGACATAATAATGACGACAGAGAACTTCCCGTATAATTCTTATATGAAACCGATACCCATTCCCCGTAGCGATCATATCGGAGTTTTGGTGACTGTAAATCAAAACCCGATACAAGTCTCAATCAAGCTTCGAAGAGCCTACAGGAAGGTGAACTGGCAGACATACACAGCTATGTTAAATAGCCATGAGCAGCCAGAACTGAACGGGAAAGCATAGACGAACTAGAGGAAATAACCAGAAACTTAATAGAAAATATACAGAAAGCGAACGAAGCAAGTGTGCCAAAAATCAAATACAGAACTCTACCAAATCCAAAGTGGACAAAAGAAATGAAGAAGAAAGCAAGAAAAGTCCAAGAAAAATGCTCGGAAATAAGATTTTTCGGTATAAACAGACAAAGAAGCGGGAAATTAAAATATTAGATCTGACGAACTCCTGTAAAGGGTGACAATGTTGATGACTTTTCTCTGGTAAGAAATCTTTTGTGTGTTGACTGGAACAGGAGCTGCCAAGTGTAGGCCATAAATGGTCTTTTGCAGTCTCCTCCTTTTCTTATGTTCTTAAATTACCTATCAAATGTCTGCTTCTTGTGAACCGCAACGTACTAGTTACTGTATGATCACAAATTCGGCGTAAGCGTGGCCCAATCGCGACATCGTATCAAACAGTAAATCGTTGCATAGTCTACGATTGGTTTAAGAAAGTTCAGCGTGGCCAATTCGATCTCCAAGATCAGCCTATAAGTGGTCGATCCTCACTTATTGACAATAGCCGTTTGTGCGGCTGTGTCAAATCTGATCCACATCTGACATCACGCGGCCTGGTTGAAAAGTTTAACGTCAGTCATGCAACCATTTTGCATCATTTAGAGGAAATATGCAAAGTCAGCACAATGGACTTATGGATTTTATGTAAACTGACCAACCTCGACCGCCAGCGCCGCATAGACGCCTGCATGACACTACTGTCCAAGAAACATGGTTTTGATTGGCTGAACAAAGTGGTTCCTGCAGATGATAAATGGTGTCTACACTCGAACATGGCACGCAAAAGGAGCTGGACAGAAAAAGATGCACCTGCACAGCTTCAAGGAAAGGCCGACCGTCATCAAGAGAAGCTTATGGTTTGCGTCTTGTTGGACGTGAAGGGAGTGATTTACTAGGAAATGTTGGAGCGCATTTATTCTTATCCATTTGTCACTCTTCTTTTATGGTTGAAACTCCATAGATGTTCTCAACAAGGAGCTGTAAAATACTCTTTCCAGAAATGAACCCCTTGAAGCCAACTCTTTCTTGTACTAGAGTTCCTTAGCCATGTTTCCACCTATTCTCAAGGTTCCTCTGTTCATCCACAGTTAGTCTACAATTGTTGTGGTGGAGAAGATGTCTCGGTGTTCATTTTCCTTCCACCTTACCCTTGAATACATCATCTTACACGACAGAGTAGTATACCATACGGGGTACCCCAGAAAATTTCTATTCTCTTACACCAAATTCCCCCTCACATAATGGAGTCCCTCGAAACGACTCCACTGAACAAGCTGTTCGCTTGGTTTCCAGACCACCACCCTATGCTCGCTCCATTTATTGATCTCCTTCCAAATATGAAAGAAATCTATACTGCACAATGGCTAGCTGCCAGGCAATCTCTGCCTATCTCTAAATTTCACCGCAACAAACCTCAACTCGGTCAATTAGCCTCATCTTTCTACCCCCGCCCGCCAAAAAATAAGTGGAGTTGGCCTGCCCCCCCCCCTGGGTCATACCAGTTTAACTCAAAGATAGCTTATATTCCTTGATTGTAGTTAAAGATATCTTAGAGTAGCTAGATACCTTATTTTACTTACCAAGGGAACAGATCTCTGCCCCAAAGCTATCAATAGCAGCGTTACCCGGTTGGAAATGAAAGAGTGTAATCACAACAATCGAATATATGTGAAAATACTTACACTTTATGGTATTCTGTACAATTAAACCCTTAATACTTGCCAAACTGGACATCAGTATTAATTTCAAACGATTTTGACACGGGAACAATTTCGAGAGAAAGCACAAAGTCTTTGCAGCGAGAGCGATAATTGCAGGGAACCGCCCGGGTTGATTTGAAAGCGAACAATAATAAAGCTAGGGAGAATTTTCCTTGTCATAATCACGCATGGATGAAACAAATTCGGTTGGCTAACCGTACAAAATAAATGAAGATAGAAAATTATGATCCGCAATTAAAAAGGTGGAAAAACACACTACTAAATAATAATATGGCTTATTACGGAAAGACTTGAATTTATGGTCTGTTTGTCGGAAGGTATATTTTCCGACAACAATCTCCCACTCATCTTTTTGAGCCTCTTCCTACCCTGACGTAGAACACTTGTGTTAATCCTGGCCGATAGCTCTTGATCTCTTTCTTTCTCTTTGCTGCCATTCCTCTTCTTCGTTTGATATTATTGTGTATTTATTATCCTCCCATAATACTCCATCCCCTTCGATAAGGATAAGCGCAAGTTGAGTAGGCGAATATGCGCCAATCGGCGTTCACCCTCAACTTCAACGAAAAACTAAAGAGACCTGATCTAGTGGACCTGAGGCGAAAATGGCCGATTTAGCCCCTCTAGCCACTAGACTGCGCCACCTGGTGGTCAACTTATATCATATTTGAACTCAAGGACCTCAATTACCTCTGGTAGCATTGGTTTAAGCTGGCTACATTGAGCCAGCGACTCGTTGAAGATGAACACAACACGAGATTTGCATTCCCCATCGACCTGCTTCGCCGCAGGTAAAAAGTGAACTGAAGCCGGCGAGAATTTGATTCGCTGAGATTTTTCTCCAGACGTTTTATTCTTTGTTGTAGGTCACATGTTCCTGTACCCGGGGAAAGGGGGACCTCCACCCGAGGCGGTAACGTGTTTCCTTCTTGTTTGATTTTGTTCTTTGTTTTTCGTTTTGTTTTGTTTTTTAATTTTAGAATAGCCTAGCATTAGGCTAGAATTTTAATTACTGTGACTTATGCCTTTGAAGAAAGTCACCAGACGGGCCAATTTAAAAAAAAATATCTTCAGACGTGTTTTCACCCTCTCAAACTTCAATAATTCGCCTCTCTTTGTTCCATGCGTATGTCAATAATAAGCTAAGTCGCCGTAATTATCCTATAACCTAATTCTAGGCATAAACAAAAAAACAAAACAAAAAAAAACAAAAGCAAAAAAAAAAGAATCACGCTGTAGCGCGGGAACAAGAAACCAACACCAAAAAGAGTTAAATAAAATGGAGAAAGCCAGAGAAAGTTCTGGAAGATAATAAAATTTACAAATACTTGGCAAACATGTATGTATACACTTACACTACGGTACAAAAGCTTGAGAACAAAATTTCCAAACTTTCATTTTCTTGAAAATATTCTTTTAATTTTCATAAAAATTGAACATAATTTTGGAAATTTGCCTCTGATGTGATTTAAATTTCATTTCCTACAACAATGGCTAAAATGTTACCGAGAAAAAAATGCAAATTTGTAATAAACGTGCTTCCAAAACTAGCGAACAATTAGTAAACAACATAATTATCTCATGAACACATAGACAAAATATAAATAAGAATTATACTGGCTCTTTGTTCTGAATGACTCGAGCTGATCTTCGGCCGCTGGACTTCCCCTATTTCTCGCATTCTTCGGCCGTGATTTTATTCCATTTTTCTTCCAATCTTTTTCGGTCTCCAAGCAAAAGCCTTTTCACCGAGTATTTTACATCAGTTTTCTAACGGGTTTAAATCAAAGCTCTGGAAAAGCCAGTATATCACTATGATATTTTCAACACCCTACAACTGTTTCACAACTTTGTTGTGCGGAAGGGAGCAATGTCAGGCATGAAAAAAAAATTCACGTACACCCGATGTTCGAAGATAGGATATCTTTCCCTGAAACAGATTCTTTTATCCCGCAGTGTTTTATTTACGGCGTAAACAGACGAGTGGGCATAATACAGCACCTGAAAACATGTAGGTACACACTATAACGCCTCTACCTCCAAATTTAACCATCACATTCGTCCATGTGGTATTCAATTTTTACCTGATCGATGCCTTGAATGCTGCTTACCATGTGATCCGAACAAAATTTGTTTTCTTCGCTTAAAAATATTTTCCCAATTTTCAGCATTCGCTAGTAAATGCTCAGTAGCGAAGGTCAACTTGACCGCTATATATTTTTTTTTTTTTACTTTTGGGAGTTTTGTAGCAGTAAGGGTTATATGAATCACACTTCGCTCAGGTGGACGAGGTACTCTGGCAGGACATATTCAGATTCATGCTCTTTTTAAGTTCGATCTTCTGTGGGAGGGGTTTTTCAAAGGCGACCCGTTTTTTAGGTCGCATCGTTGGACTCAGTATCCTCATGAAACTTTGTTATGGGTAAAATCACTCTTTTTGACGGATTATAATGCCTTGAATTGTCAAACAATCTCATTCCTTCACTTTTACAAAGGACAATCTTCCTTATGAATGAATTGTCGACTTTAATTGTATGCCATCTAATATCATAAATATCAGTGTACAAAGTAATTTTTCCATATATAAGGTACAAATTTTACATGGAAACATAAAGTTATGTTATTGTTCTCTAGTTTGGGATGAATCCTTTCTCTAAATAAACATTACAGTCCTCATACCAAGTTAAAAATGTGTTAGAAAGATTCTATGAAAATATCCTTCCTGGCGAAACAAGATGCCCGACACCCAGGACCTGATGCTGTCAGTTGTCAATTTTTGATTTATACTAACCGCACCTTTTGTCTTGATATTTCATATATATATATATATATATATATATATATATATATATATATATATATATATATATATATATATATATATATATATATACTATTAAGGTCTACAGCTGTGGCAGCGTTATTAATTTTAACTTGTATTTTCTTTCTTATAAGTTTTTTAACGGGGTCTTCGAGGCGAGAAAAAACATCAAAGAATCACATTCTTTATTCCTAAACATCTTTCGACCGTGTTAGGTCATCTTCAGGGAATGGAATTATTCATTGGACATATAAATTGGAGAATATAGCAGTAGAGGGTTTTAGTAGGAGAAAATAATGGGGAAAATAAGAAAAGTTTTAGAAAAGCGAAAATGAAAAGTAGGATGAAAGACAGGTCCCTGGTTATAGGGCATCTCCGGCTTTCTTTGCGTTTTGATATATATTTTATGTCATATATATATATTGCTTTTTGTGAAGACTTTGTATCTTCTTATCTAGGTTGTTTACACCCAGATTTTGAATTTTTTATTATTTTGTTTATTTTATTGTTTTTGGTATTTTTGGCGAGTTTATCGCGCTAAAATTTGGGGGGAAATTTAGAAAACTAGCACTTTGCTAATTTATTGAAAGGTGATTTTGTATGGCTTTGTGTCGGTTGCTATTGTGAAAATCTAAGTGAACCTTGAATCTACGTCGTCGTCAATGAATAGTCTGCTGCTTTTAAAAGGTATTGCGCGTCTTATGTCATCAAAGTCCATGTGCCCGAGTACAAACTCGGCAGGGAGGTGCCGGTGTACTTTGTCCCAGATCTTAATTGCTCTCAGGTGAAGCTATGGGTCGGGGGGATATTTATGTATTTTACCAATATCATTCATCTATCTTGAGATTTCTCTATTCGAATCTATTTAGTACTTCTAGACTGAAGTTGCCCCTTGAAACATTTCTTCCAGTAATCTGACTCCATATTCTAGTTGGCTGAGATTCCTTCTTTTTTAAGTTGGCTGAGTTAATTCTTGATCTTTGTATCCTTCCTTTCTTGACGCATCTTCCATTTAACTTGACGTGATGATTTTTTCTTGGTTCTTGATGACGTGATGATTTCTTCTTGATTCTTGATGAGTTAGCCCTTGAAGTCGTTTTCTTTCCGTTTTCCTTGACATCGGTTTTCTCTTGAGTCGATTTCTTGAGTTAGTCCTTGATTTCCGTTTTCTTCTGGGAGGTTTCTTCATAAATTTTTTGTGGACTGAGTATCAATCGCGGGTCTTTGAATCCAAATGCCAGCACTCTGCCGTCACGCTACGGTGAAGTCCGTCTTGAGTTCGTAATTTAATGGGCTATTTATATTCTCGCTTTGGAAGGAATTTTTCTCTGATACATCTTCTCACCCCTACAAAGCTCCACGTTTATGGGGGTTATCCTCAGTTCACCAGGGAGCTCAGTCTGCCTTCTCCGCTCTCTCCTTCGGGTTCCCTTTATGATATAGACCGCCTTATTTTTGACCTTTTGCAGTTTAAGGACTTGGGTCTCGGAAATCGCGTTTATAGGGGCCGGCGGATACAGGAGTTTTGATCGAATGCATCTATTATGGATTTTAGGTTTGTTGGAGGTACTCAGGTTTAGGAACTTGAAAAGTTCCGCCAAGTCTCTCCGTGCATTCGATGTAGTTTTAGCTACATGACTATGGATTAATTCACAAATTGCTACACTATATATATGTATATTCTTTCTACGTGAGCATAAGTATTACAAAAATTGGCCACTCATGGGGCGTAAAATTTTTAAGGGCAAACTAAGCGCTACAAGAAACATAAAATTGGAAGGCTCAGATTACCAACCGGGAACCTTCGCGGACACACTCAACCTTCTCATCGAAAAGAATGGAGTAAGGAAAATGTGGTTTCCGCCCATCCATCAGCACTCATATACGGAGTCACGGCTGGAAAGACTCTTCAGGTGAAAGATATGCTCGAAGTGGGAGCCACAATGGAAGGATAAAAGGCGACTGAAGAGACAGAAGAGACCACAGAAGACGAAGACGAAGAGGAAAACGGAACAGAACAATCTAACAAAGAATCTAAAAACAAAAAGAAGAAAAAGAAACAGGAGAAAACAAAACAAAGACAAGACACGGAAGAAACAACCGACTCGGAATCCTCAAAAGAGACCGAAAATTAAGAAGGCTGCAGGTACGAAGCAAAAGATTTCAAACTCAGAATCTTTGTACATGAGGCCTACCCCTTACCAAAGGGGGCCAGTGCTGCTGACATCAGAAAAGGGCCGGAAAAAGGCACCTGCAAATGGACCAATGTAACCAACCATGACGAAAACGCAATTGGAAAACTTATATGAGAAGACCGCATCGGGTTCTTCCCCAATGATATATGACCACTTAAAAAGGAAACATTCGACAAACTCGCAAATGGAAAATACCAATGTTCAAAAGAGACGACAAAAAGCAAACCTAAAATAATGGCAAATACGAACAGAAAACTAAAAATCTTACACCTGAACACGGATGGATGGAAAACCAAAGCCATACAATATGGAAACATATTCAGGCAAATAGACGCGGACATCATCTGTATCTCGGAACATGGGGTAACAGACGATGTGCCCATGAAAATCAATAACTATAGTATATTTAAATAGAATCCAACCGGAGAAAGGTACGATGGCGCGGCTATCGCAATAAGAAAGAACCTCCACTACACTCAAGGACAAGAAGTCGACAAGGCCTACGTGGCCGTGACACTAGAGATGGAATATTCCCTTCTCACAGTTGCTGCGGCCTACCAGCCACCCCGCCGCCTCTATGGCCCGATCCATTCAATAATGGAAATATACAACAACAACACTACTATATAATTAGAAGACCTGAACGCTCGTTTACGGGAATCAGGTTATCAAAGGTCGAACAATGCAGGACAAAATATAGAATTACTGTTGGACAGGGGAATAATCCAAAGGGTAGGCCCAGACTTCCCGACGTTCATTATAGGAAGATCCGCCACCAGCCCGGATTGAGTTTTATCATCTCTAAACTTCCCGTACAACATCTACATGGAGCCAATCCCAATTTCCTGCAGCGACCACATAGGAATCCTGGTGATGATCAACCAGAACCACATAATGATTCCCATAACACCAAGGAAATCATATAAGAGGGCAGACTGGCAAAATTATACCCAAATATTAGAGAGATATCAACAACCAGATCTTAATGGCAAAAAATTAGAAGAACTAAATAACATAATGGACAACCTGATTGAGACAATGATAGAAGCTGACAAACAGGCAGTACCACTGACAAAATATAAGACCTTAACCACATCCCAAATGGACAACAGAAATGAGAAGAAAAGCAAAGAACATCAGAATAAAGTACCAAGAAATAAGAGACTATGGAACCACTCGGCAAAGTGCAAAAGAGCTCAATCAAATGAAGAAAGAAATGATTTTCTTAATAGAAGAGCAACAAGGAGAAATATGGCAAGAACTAATAGATAAAACAGCTACAACCGAAGACCCCAAAGTAGCATGGAGGCTAATAAAAGCGATAAAAGGTAGACCACCAAGAGAGCCGATCAAAATAAAAGATCAAAATAACGAATACATAAGGACCAACGTAGAAATAGAAGAGAAATTAATAGCTCATTGGAGCAAAATCTATACAATTGAAGATGAAGATAACATAAACTTTGACAGAACAACAGAAAAAAGAGTTAACGAGTCTATTGAAGGCAACATCCACAGATTAACCCCGGCGTTAAAAGTCAAAAACAACAGAAACGAACAAATAGACCTGGGAGCCATAATTACGGCCGAAGAAATAAAAATTACTATCAAATCCTTCAAACAAAAAACGCCAGGGACAACAGGTCTAACGTAATGCAATTATGAGAAGGCCACAGAAAATATTCTGAATAGCATAAAAGAGCTATTTAATGCCTACCTAAACATAGGCGCCTTCCCTGAGAAATTCAAATTAGCAAGGATGGTATTCATACCGAAACCGGGCAAACCAGAAACCTGGTCTCAAGTTACAGGCCCATCTCCTTGCTGAACTTCCAGGCGAAGGTCTTTGAAAAAATAATAAATAAAAGATTTGACACTTTCCTCGAAGAACACGAAAAAAACAACAAACAACAGTTCGGTCTCATGAAGGGAAGAGACCCCACAATGGCCCTAGCATATAATCACAGAAAAAATAGCTCAATCCACGGCCAAAGAAGGATACATCGATGTAGTCCTTCGCGACGTAGAAAAGACCTTCGGCAAGGTATGAGTCTAAGGACTAAAATATAAACTCCTACAGCTCAACTTCGGCGTTAAAATGCAAAGAATCATAGCCGACTATGTATAAAATAGAAAAGCACAAATAAGCATTGAAAGACAAGAAGGCCCCACTTTCAACCTACAAACAGGAGTCACTCAAGGGAGGTGCCTAAGCCCCACATTGTATTTCAACTTTACCGCCGACCTACCTGCCCCAATCTCACCTAACAGTATAAATATATAATATGCAGATGATATAAGCCAAATAATTCCGACAAACTGTACAAACTCCAAATGGCAGGCTCGAATAACACCACTTGGAATAAAAAACATAAACACGATTATGAGAAACGTTGGAAAATAAAAACAAACATCAACAAGTTCAAAATAATCCCTATACAAAGAATAAAAAGACAAATAATGAGGGGAAAGTACTGGCCTGCAGTTGGGAAGTCGAAGATACAGAAACCACGTGAAATCCTGGATCGCCTCGGCGAAATCAGGCTTAAGACTGCTCTACACCCTAGGGAATCTGAGTCAAAAAAAGAAAAGAACGCTGCACAAAGCGTTCGTCGAGTCGGTCCTGGCGTATCCACCGATCCCTCTGCACGTCATATAGAAGTCTAATAAGAAAAAAATACAGAGAATCTAAAACAAAGCGGCATATCTTATCACTAACACTAGAAGAAGAAAATACGAGACATATTAGAAACAGCCGAAATTCAACCCATAAACAAGTCGAAAGAAGAACGAGCTAATAAAATATGGACAAAGATAGATGAAAAGCTCGTAGAAATGAACGACGAACTTAGAATCCTGGAAGGAAACCAAAACCGAATAAAGAAAGTATTCCCGAGCAACAGCGAGAAGAACAAACAATATACACTTGAGTAAAAGAAAACTTAACCCAGGAAAAACAAGAAAAACAAAGGCAAGAATGCCAGAAATAACGTAAGAGAAAATAAAAGAAATACAAAGATTAATTAGAAGAAACGCTACCCGCAAGGGTACCCAAACGAAAAAACTCGGACTCAGAAACAGAATATAAAAGAAAAAAGACTTAGAACAAACTAAAATAAACTAATTAGAAGTAACATTGAAAAATATATAAATATATATATTTCGAGATCACATCAAAGTATGCAAGTCTGAAATTAATATGGATAACTTTAAAATACTTAGTTATATCCACCATCCCAACGAACTACGGATATTAGAATCACTTTACATCCTAAAACTTAACCCTAATTTAAATATCAATCAAACTGCTTCTAATCTTTATATTGTATCATGGAATATTGAAAGTTTTATTCTTGTATTAATCAGTTTATCCTATTCAATTTTAGTATTTTATGAAAACTAGAAATTTTAACCCTTTACTTTTTTACTGCTGATGATGAGGCTAGGAGCTCGAAACGTTTAAACCCAAACAAATAAGATGTTTTTATCAATAGCATCCTACGTTCTCACCTTCATATTGAAACTCCAATTTGGAAGAAGCTCAACAGTTCATATAAATATATATATATATATATATATATATATATATATATATATATATATATATATATATATATATATATATATATATATATATATATATATATATATATATATATATATATATATATATATATATGCATACAACCGACGAATATGGACAATTATGCTAGGTGTATTTAAACTTCTTATTCAAACATGTACAATTGGATGTGGAAAGCTTAGCAGCTAATAAGAAGCTCACTATAGCTTCCCTCTTCCATACATGAGATATGTGTATCGGTAGAATGGAAAAATTAATGATTATATAGAAAATAATATTGTGAAATTTTCCAAAAGTGTTAGGAATAAAATAACCCCCCAGCCCCCCAAGACTCGCTAAATTTCTTGAAATGGATATAGAAAATATTAGCCAAAAGCATTGAGGAGGTATCTATGACAATAATTTATACATAATAAAATCACAAACGGTCATAAATAGCACAAACCTATTGGTCGCTGGTTAGACAATAAACAAAAACCTACCTTGTTATGAATTTAAAACCCTGTACTTAAGATGTACATCTATGGGCCATGGGTAATATATTCACGCACACGGGTACACTAGAGCTTAGATTCTAGTGAACTTGTTTAATACTAGATAATCATTTAGGTGGATTTTGGCAAGGTATTTATGGGACTCTTGTGATATATTCCTGAAGGTTTCGCAAAATGTTCATTGAATTTGAGATTTTGATCGACCCGTCGCGCAACCACCGAGCTTATCGGCTCTACGTTGCCAAACTGCTCCCACCCATTATACCCTTCACTCCACTTCTTATGAAAGGTAAGGATATTCTTCTGCTCTGTCATTCATTTATCATTTTTACCTTCCAGGATTAGAGCTCTTTTGGTCGGCCGAGTGGATACGTCGTTGGTCTGCCAACGTCGCAGTATGGGTTCGATCCCGGAGATGCTGAAAGTGGGGATGGTTAAATCGGGGATGATGAAGGAAGGATGATTAAATCGGGGATGATGAAAGAGGGTATGGTTAAATCGGGGATGATGAAATAGGGGGGGGGGTGAAAGAGGGGATGATCTGATTTCGTTTCATGTTCAACAACGACCACAGCCAAACGTTAGTTCTGATTGGTTTTAAAAACCAAAGGAAAATGACATTTCGACGCTGCCGGCGCCGATCACGTCCTCAATCGTTGCTCGCCAGTGGGCAGCTAGCGCTTGCCCCTGGTACTCGGGACGAGTTCGTGCACACAGACTTGTGGACTTACTTTTCCATATATTATCGGGTCATTGTTGAGTACTGGTGGGTGCTAGAAACGTATGATTCGCTACATTGTATAGCTGAAGCAATGTAGATTTAGGATGCTTCAAACACATTTTGGCTCTCTGTTATAAGTATAGTTCTATCTAGACGAATACGAGATCCGGATGCGCCCTATCTGGATGAATTCAAGATCCAGATCTAGTATATGTGGACGAATATGAGATCTAGATCTGCTGTCTGGATGAATACGAGATCAGGATCTGCCACATCTAGCTAGATCTGTCATATTCGGATGAATACGAGATTAGGATCGGCCATATATGGACGGATACGAGATCCGGATCTACTATATCTGGACGAATATGAGATCTAGATCTTCCATGTTTAGATGAATACGAAACCAGCGTCTGCCATATTTGAACGGATACGAGATCTAGATCTACTATACTTGGACGAATATGACATCTAGATCTGCTATGTCTGGATGAATACGATATCAGAATCTGCCATATCTGGATGAATACGAGATCAGGATTTACTCTATCTAGACGAATATGAGATCTATATCTGCCATATCTGGATGAATACAAGATCAGGATTTGCTATTTCCGGACGATGAGAGATCCAGACCTGCCATATCTGGATGAATACATGGGCCGAATTTGGCATATCTTGATGAACACGAGAGCCGGATTTGCCATATCCTGACGAATACGAGATCTGGATCTGCTATTATGGATAAACAGCATTTTTTTTATTATTCACTTCCGCCAACAGATTTGGCATACATACATGTATTCACCCTTGTATGTCTGTAGGTTTGTGTGCATGATACATATGAAGCTTATTTGTGGATTTCGATAAAGTGTTATAGAGGAGATGAATTTTGAGCCGACAAGGAATTTTGTAGATTTAAGAGCTAATCAGAAGGCGCGAAATCAAAGTATTGGACCTTCCTACCTCTCTTGAAATCTCGCGTAAGGGGCACGGTGATTTGTCATCCTGGCCGCCGCGCTGACGTGATTCAACGCTCCGTCCGGCAAAAGCTTAGCCTCTCCTCCTTCATTCTGACGGGCGACAATAACTCTTGATTGAAGTTGCGTAGCCCTTAAACAATCAATAATCAATCAATCAATCTCTGGAAATCCCAGAATGTGTACTACCGAGAACAATTCCCCGACGGAGCTCAGGTAGTTCCTTTCAATTGTGGAGGTATCTTTGCAGAGTAAAGAGTGCTATAATGGCAATATTGCAGTTCTTACCGACTGAGAAAAATGTTGCGCCAGATTATTTCAGGAAACTTCTATATTGTATGTTTATCAAAAAGTTGTTCTCTTATTATGGAAGTGTTACTATTTTATTTTGTTAGTTTATTTAGTATAATTTCTTGAATATAATCTTGTATTTATGAAATCTTCCTAAAATAAACTAAATGCTTGCATATTTTTGTACCATGGAATTTAAATGTCCATGGTAGTTCCTAGGGTATTTACAAGATATCTCAACAAACTATTGACGGATCTCCATTCTGTTGAGAGGCGGGTCTAATAATCAAGAATGGTTGGATATATTTTAAGGTTAATATGGATAGGGTATTTTTTTTTAACTTTTATTTAGGAACCCATCTGGCAACTACGGCAAAAGTCGCCGTAATCACACTAAAGTCTAATACTAGGCTAGATTAAAATGAAACATGCAAAAAACAAATAACAAAGATACAAAAAAACAAAAAAACAAAAGCGGGAATGAAAAAAAGCAAGAAGCAGGAAACGCTCCGCCGTTGAGGGGTCCCGCCTTTCCCCTGGCGCATGAACATGCGACTTACAACAAGGATTTAAATAATATGGAGGTTGGAAAAAGTTAGATAATCCACAAGTGTACACAGATCGTTTATGCATACGAGGCACAAGCAGTAGCAACCCCTATCGTTCCGGTACCGGGACAGGTAACGTGCGCGATCACCCAGACCGGGGCGAGAATTCCATGTTTGTGTTACTTTATAAGAAAATAAATTTTATGTTTTTGTAGTGCTAAATCTTTAATTTATTAACTTGCATCCGTTATTTCTAGTCAATAAACGTTTATATAATAAATAAATTGAATTATAGCTTGTTTAGTATTTTAAATACATTGATAATTTTGCTGTGCTGATGACGATTTCTTCCAGTGATACTAAATTAAGTTACTTCAATCTGTCTTTATACGATCTATATTTATCTTAAATTAAGCCTAGATATTAGAAATGGCTAGCTTAAATTAGGCTTAGGTACTAAGCATGGCTAGTTTAAATTAGGCCTAGGTAGTAGACATAACTATCTTAAATTAGTCCTAGGACGCGTTCCAATATTTCAGTTGTCAAATTTCAAACACGGTCAAGATGGAAATGGATTTAGGTCTTTTATCTTGAGTGATTTAAAATTTTAAAAACAATTTACTGTAGCTTCACAAAGAACAAATATGGTGCTAGACTACATAACTCTACATTTTGAGTTTAATTAAGGGATATCGTCTTCCATTATATAGGGCGCTTAGTTGACCTCATTCGGAGACTATGAATTGATTAAATGCTTCAACCATGGCTTTTTGGATTCACGTATCTTTATTTGGGTATAAAAACCTCCAAGTGTTTGAAAAAGTGTGACTTTGTTGAGTAAGATGGATGTGGCAAAATTTCATAACGTAGTGCATTATTTGCGAGTACTGATTTGCAAGGAGCATAACGAGCGTTGTTGGATAGCCGAATTGGCCCATATCTAATAACCAGCCAGTTTTTCAAGCATACTGTGAACTTTCTGACCTTATATGTTACAATACTCGACTTTCATCCTTGCATACACGAACAGTATGTTGTCTTTTTTAAGTCATTATACACTCAATAGAATCTTAAGTAGGAGAGGGGAAGCTTTTGGGTTATAAGATGTTTAAAATTAAATAGGCTCGCATTCCTAAACTGATACCCAGCCAAAGAGACAAATCTTAAAAACCACCTCAGGATTCTGAAAATAAGAACACCCAAAAGAGAACTAACTCAAGTTTTTAGAATCTCTATCTAAACAAAAAAAATTAATTCAGCTGGATACTACATACAACACTAAAAGTTACTCTTTAACATTTGAAACACATGTTGTGAAGGATTTTCTTTCTATAAATCCTTCACAGAATCTACACAAAAGGGCGAAATGTTGTTGATAAAAGATATATAAATGGGTTCAAAAAGTATCAAATTGGACATTTCAAAAGATTAACTATTGCCTAAATTCTGCTGGCAGGAGTCCATTGGCTTCTTTGCCAACCATGATTTCTTTATAATACTTGCAAAGAACTTCACCTTTCTCCATTACTTCATTTGTTTGTTTTTTTTCTAACCACAGACATGACCTTCACGCACGAAGGAAACAGGACCAAAATCGACGACCTTATCAACTTTGAGAAGATGCATATGTTGGCTCAGACCTTAAGAACTATTCGTTATTGTCGATCCAAGAATATAGGTAAGCTAATTGTATGAACAAACTGGCGTTTTTAGCCAATCACAGATATAATAGAAAGGCTAAAAAGGTTTCATAAGGAAAGAATAGAGGTTAAACTTTGCCTCTTTGAGTGTGGATATTCTCAAAAACAAAGTCCCAATTCAGATCTAATTTGCCGTGGCATCCACATTTTATGATGTCTCGGTGTTGGAGTCTCGTGTTTAACTGTAGGTGCCACTAAATTGGCATAGGAAGTTGCCATTCGGTGAAGACAACCATGAAGGATTGGCGAAGTCAACTCCGTTCATTCTCCTCAAAAAATCTTCAATGAATGTTAAAACGTCCACTACAGAGAAAAGGCCTTTTTTCCACTAGGGAAACCCAATACGAGTGTAAAATAATAAAAACAAAGAAACTAGTGGATTAGCTTAGTGTACACGCTTATAATTAATGAAAAACAAAAATAAATAAAAGACGACGAATTTATTTATTCACAACTACAGAACTAGTTTCGAAGAATCACACTCTATCCTTCAGTTGCACAAATACTGAGCAAAATATTACCTTAACATATTCATTATATATCTAAGCACTACTTTGGGCAAACTCGAAAATCCTTAAATTTTCGTTTGATCCAAAACAAATACAATATTAGAAGAGGTGAAAGCAATAGTGCTTTTTTTCTTTGTTAACCTATCTGAAAATAGTCATCCTATCAATTGGAATTTGGCTAAATTTATTTACAAATCTGATGACTTTGTTAAAAGAAATATTGTTGGATGCTCCTTCATTGATTCCTCTCCTAACTTCAATATATCCCCCGGTCTCTTTAAACTGGCCTCTGTCATTAAAAAGCTTATTTTGAATGAAATTGTTCATTTTAATTATTAGGTCTTTGATTTATTTAATTTGTTATATTTCTTTTGTTTATTGAACAATGTATTTATATTTGTTTGTCTTCTTAGTCATGTAACTTATATTTCTACATTTCACACACACACTCTCACACGTGGATATTTTGGTAGAGATTTTATCTATATGTCTTTACCCTTTTGTATCTGCTTTTAATTTTTTTTTTATAATATATTTCTATTTTCATCCTCACTCTGTTCTGTATCCTTTTGCTGTATAGCATGTTTTATTAAAAACGACCGCTAGTTTCAAATTAATAATTCTTTTTCAATCTTCTCGATTTGTCTTATATTCGCCTTTTCTTTATTGTTTAACCTGTGGATAAGCGTACCGAAGTTTATCGGGGACTGATGCTTGTTATTTTGCTAAAGGTAGAAGTAAATCAATGTAATTTAGCACTTTTTTTAATTTAACTGACACGTTTCAAAACATCAAGTATCATCTTCAGAGATACAATGGGGAATTATTACAAAGTATTCAGTTTATATATGTTACAAAATGTATTAACAAAATTGCAAACGAAGCTATACACGTATAGGCAGGTTGGATACAGGTGATAAAAGGTCGGAGAAGTAGGTAGCCAGAGAGGATGGGGGGAATTAAGCTGCTTGCCAGAGGAAATTATTGGCTAGGGGCAGCTCTGAGTACACCTGTCCCTCTGTTAGCTTTTCTTGCGCTAGGCAGGATTTCATTGGAGTTAGACTGTAAGTTTAAATTCAGTTGTTTCTCTTGGATAAATATAGCTTCAAGGAAGAGCAGTTGACGCCTGTTGGGAGCATAGTCTAAAGTTTTGGTGTTTTCTTCTATCATTTCTTCTACCATTTTTTCTGTAGAGCTGCCCGGGAGCGGCTCCGACGATGGACGAGGGGAAATTGAGGGGAGATTTTTTATTTTATCATCATTGGGCATGGTGACCCTATTTGTTTTACGGAAAGCAAACGCTAATCTGAAAGAAGGAGAAGAGGCTAAGCTGGGGCCGGACAGGGCGCTGAGTCCCGTCAGCACGGAGGCCAGGAAGTTAAATCGCCGCGCCCCTTACGAGAATGGAGAGATATAGAGAGGGAGAGAGAGAAGGAGAGAGATAGAGAGAGAGAGAGAGAAACATCCATTTTAGTGCGGTTGTATCAGGACAATGTTAAGAATTCCTCTATCCGTTAGAAAATTCTCCTGGAGTTCCTCAATCCGTCTTGAGGAGCGCCACTCATACAACAGGATGACCATCCATTTCTCTTAAAAGAGAAATTTCAAGAACCTTTTGTAAGAGATGGCGTTTACTTTAACATAAAACGAGAATTTTTAATCTTCTCGCGGTTTCTTCGCCCTGCTAAATTTGTAAAAAGTGAACAATAACGTCCACGTATCTAAAGGTCATTTATATGTTAACTAAATTTATTTCCTTTGCTTACTCCTTATACTCGTATTTAGCATAGCATAGAAAATATTCATTCATTTTCGGTATGAAATCTTTATTTATTTCCATCACAGTAAATGAAACTATTGGACTCTTCAAGCCTAAAGCTTTCCCTTCGCTAATTCAACGTTTTATAGATTTTCTCATGTATTCCCAGGATGCAATCAAGGGACGTACACAGCGCTCTGAGTTACCTGAGTGCTCTCTGAGCACTTAAATATCCACACCCTCTGGTTCGCGGTATCCGCGGCGCCAGCGTTGCCGCGAATTGACCGGATATCGATATTCTCTTGTGTTAGGTTCCTGGACACGTAAGAATGGCGGGTAATGAATGTGCCGATGAGGGCGCTAAAGATCCCGCGAGGACTGGGCTACCAGAGCATCGTTTCGTTCTTCCTCACTGCGACTATATGGCAGGAATTAGGTGAGCCCTCTGGGTATCCTCGCAAGGAAGATGGGAGACGGTCGACGAAATCTTATAGTCTTACGCCATCGGGCTGCCACTATTCCCGCGGAGAGTTGCGCTCCCCTGCACCTTAATGCGATGACAGTGTGGTACCCCAGACTGATTGGCACACTCTTCCTTGTGTCCCCTTCTAGGAGATCTTCGCGCACGTTACCTGTCCCTGTTCCGGGACGAGCAGGGACGCTACCGTTTGCTCCTTGTACTCGGGAGAAGTCCGTGTATACACACTTGCGGTCTGTATGAGTTTATTGAAGAGGCTGGCCTGCTCCATTTTATTTGACCTTCTTCGTGTTGGAGTAGCTTCTCTGGCTCCGTTGGAAGACAGGTCTCCCTCCGATGGCCAAGCCTACCTCTGCCTTTTCTTGGTTATTTTGTCCCGGTTTTGTGTTTCATTGGGTTTGGTTGGTTTCTCTTTTATTTTGGTTTGGTTTGTTGCTTCTTTTTGTTCCTTTTTAATATACCCTAATTATTTAGGCTGACTTGACTACAGCGACTTCTGTACATGCAAGAGGTCGCCAGGCTGAACTAAATTTTAAAAAAAGACGTCTCTCTGTATATATTTGCAATTGGACTCATGTCTGAATTTTGCACTGACAAATCTAGACCGTTCATATTCTGGTTGCTTTAACATTATCAAATTATTTATATTTTCCACCGGTGTATAAATATTACTATAACTATTTCTGGAAGGGTGACTTTAAATATAGTATTAAGGGGTTAATTTCGGTCTATGGGTGTAATAATTAATCGTATTTATAACCCAATTCATTCTTTACTCATAAGTACGGTCCATCTATGGGTGTAATAATTAATCGTATTTACGGCCTTTTAAGATTAAAATTAAGTTAGAATTAGAGAGTTTTATAAACAAGTTTTAAGATATCTTTCTTTTTATACGATCCTTTCCACTAGCTTTGACTGGTCTAGAAACACGCGTATCTAAAAGAGGTTAGCGGCGTTTCTTCTTTACTCGATATTATTTATTCTCTGTTCACTTATGTATGAGTGATATCTTTAAAAGGTACAAAATTATAATATATTTGAATAAATGCTAAGAAAAATTCAATGAAACGGTTAATTAAAAATCGCTAGCTACATTAAAAAGAAGCGTTTTAGAGTGATAGAAGTAAGAATATAAAGGAATTGCTTAAGGATATATAAAAATAAAATTGAAGAGACTGGAAATGATGAATAGGATTTTAAAAATATTTATCCATTCGAATTTTAATTTTAATTTTAACCTCATTTTAGTTTTTACTTATTTCTCATGATTGAGTCTGATTAGTGACAAAGAAGAACAAAAATATCGGTGGTAGATATAAAATTAACATAAATATAATTAAAATTTAACAGTTAAATGAAAGGCCTGAAATTAGCCTCTTTTGTCTCGTGAGGCTTCAAGAAACGCCATTTTAGCCACAGGACCGAGACTGGTAGGGTTCAAATTAAATTCTAAGACATGTTCTGAACCTGTCTTCCACGTGCCAGTCCCAGCGTTTAGGGGCAAATTTGCCCACAAAGAAATAATTCTGACATTTTTTTGTAAAAGTTTTTGATAAATTTAATTTGAGGGGACCTTAATCTTCAAATTTCTACAGTCAATTAATGTTTTATTTTTATATTTTTCACAGCTCTAGATCCTCCAGCAGTCCCGAAAAATGAGGCAGAAATTCGGCTCTACGTGAGAAACCTGCATACCATAGATAACCAAAGAAGGCTACTTACTTTGTCTCAAAGGCACGAGCCAAAGAGACCTTAGAGTAGAAACTACCCCAATCTACATGTTGACAATCTTCAGGGCTTTAGTAGTATCATTTGCACTTATACATACAACATATCGTCTATAGAATGATTTATGTAACTCAATATCAAGTAATGGACAAAGAAACATTACTTTTGAGTGACGCACAAAAATTATACCACCGCCTATATATTGAAGATATCATAAATAATGGAACATTGGTCACTAATTATTAATCGACAAGGTGACCTTTGATTCATAATTATCATTCCATTTGAGAGCAAGTTTTCTGCATTTGTCCGCGGTTGGAGATACCCGACGTTGCTTTACCTCGTTTGAAGGCGATTCGTTATTTCCTCGATCAATTCACCTTTTCGTGGGGCATTCCAAAACTCTCTTTTCCTTCCCTGTTTCCGTCAGACTCACTTTGCAAGGCACATATGAACCGATAATATTTCTCATGCGCCGTTTATTTAGCACATTTCTTCCTTCCTTAACAGTGTCAATACCACTCATCCTACCATAAAATTCAACGTTCAAGGGGGATAAATTTGCAATTTATCGTTGACTACCATAGTCGAAATATATTTTTTTTATTACAAAGATACAAAATATACGTTTGTTACTCTAGGAGAGGAAAGGTCTCGATATATAAATATACACACGTAAACGTGATCTCTGTTGCGCATTTCTAACCTCGATAGATACATAAAAAAATAAACACTATAATTTATTTTATATTATAGTTTCCATCCGTTTCAGAGATATTTTTCAAACAAAATTAATGTTTATCTTTGCATTTTGACTAAAACTCTTTAAGTTTTGGATAAAAAATCCAATTGAAGTCTCTCTCTTCAAGTGCCTCCTTATCAAATATTATTTTATTGTCAATCAGTATGTATGAAGGAAAAATATAAAGCTATGTATAAGTTGTACAACTGCGAAGACTATACAGTGAAGTTATCCGGAAGCATCCAGCGCTGTTTAACCGCAAAGAAGTGTTGGCAACATAATCCAAGACTGCACACCGCACGCAGGTCGTGAGATATACACCAAATATCTAGGATATAGGAGGTATTGCTTCGGCCACCATACACTCCTGGTGTGTCCTTTTCTCTTTAACACCTTATTTTGTCTCTACACAATCCAATTCGTCTACAGAAACTTTAATTTGGCCTGGAAAAGATCTATGAAACGGCTGAAAATTATTTTTCAACGGGATCAAAAAAGTTCGGAAAAATTTCTTTCTCTTTTGTTGTTTATAAAAAGGAAGAACAATTTTTGGTTAATTGAGAGGTGGAAACAAATGAGAAATAATCGAAAATTTCTTCACAATTCCTTTATTTCTAACAGCATTTCTAGCTATTATCTTCTGGTCTCTAGTAGACACAATACTTTAGTAGTAATTATACAAAAACTAGTTAATTAGCTTCACTGATGGAATAATATTATTTGCTAATTGTAAAAAATACGCTAAATGCATAATTTCATGAACTGTTTTTAATTTCGAAAGCTTTAGACAACTTAAAATCTGGTAGCATTGGTCCTTTTTTTCTAGTTTGAGGGTAACTGGACATTGCAAACTCGTCTATGTATCCGCATGTAGAGACGAAGGGCGAAGGGCGAGGAACACATTTACAGAAAGTTTTAGGCAATTTTCACCCTTATGAGTGGCCTAGGGAGAGATTATAAATGCTTCCTAAGACGACCTGATAGAACAGTTTCTCACGGGACACTGAGGTGTGAGCTTATGTCACTCCTGCAGATTTCATTTGTCACAGGGACGCATTCCCTGTCACCCAAACGCGAAGATATTTATTTATTTTCTATGAGAATGGCCCCTTTTTTTAGAGATAACTACTGAGCAGAAGAGACATTAAACTAAATAGGGTGTGACAAGTCCGTGGGGTTCGGAGTCCAAATTCATTTTTTTTTAGAACATTTAACAACCTCTTTCACCCTGTCCTGGGTCTAAGTAGGCGGAACAAAGATAGAGATTTAAAAGAGGTGCCAAAGGCGACCCGACAGAGAGCACCAGCCCTCTCCCCCCCACCCTTGTGAGACCAAACAGAGCGCGGATCGGGACATAAACCCACACCAATCATTTGGGTTCACTTTTTAGAGAGAACTAAACCCTGTAAGTGACTGATTGCCAAGTGGGGAACTAAACGGGCCCCCCGCCCCCACAAAGGTGAGGGACCCTAGGGACACAAACTAAAAGGGGACACCGAATAACTTGGTACCTACCAATTTTTTTACAGTTAAAAATTATATTTATTTATTATTAACACATTTAAAGCTAATAATAAATAAGCTAAAACAATAAAATTAATAATAAATAAGATAACACAATAAAGATAATAATAAATTAAATGAGCGAAAAGCTCGAAAGGTTACGAATGGTTCGGAATTTTCGTTATTTAATGTTACCGTTTTAATGAATTGAAATTAAAGTAGTTTAAATTATTGTATTAAAATTTCAAATCGTGCTGCTTTAAACAGCTGAATTTCTCACCTATTGACACAACTTCAAAGTCTAAGATCTTTGCTACCGACTATGGAAGGAAATTAAGCAGGACAAAATCACCAAATACAGGACAAAATAATCAAATTCAGGACAAAATAATCAAATTCAGGACAAAATAATCAAATACAGGACAAAATAATCAAATTCAGAACAAAATCATCAATTCAGGACAAAATCATCAAATACAGGACAAAATCATCAAATACGAGACAAAATCAACAAATACGAGACAAAATCACCAAATACAGGACAAAATAATCAAATTCAGGACAAAATAATCAAATACAGGACAAAATAATCAAATACAGGACAAAATAATCAAATACAGGACAAAATAATAAAATTCAGGACAAAATCATCAAATACAGAACAAAATCAACAAATATAAGACAAAAATCATCAAATATAGGACAAAATCATCAAATATAGGACAAAATCATCAAATACTGGGCAAATCAACAAATACTGGACAAAATCATTAGATATAAGACAAAGTTCATTTAAATCCAAGACAAAATCATCAAATACAGGTAAAAATCATCAAATTCAGGTCAAAATTGTCAAATACAGGTCAAAACCATCAAATACAGGACATGTCCTCTATATGTGGTTGCAATAATAGGTAAGACAACTACAGGACACCCTCACACTATAATTCAAATAATTTATATATAATTACTAATTGACGATAGTTCAGTACCGAACTTTGAAATTGGAGGAAATGACTCTCATTTGTTGGTAGTTTTTAATTAAATGAACGAAATTAGTTTATGAATTATCCTGCTCTCGTAATTAGTCTTGAAATAATGAGAAAAGATTTTGTAGGGACATTCTTTAAATACTCGCAAATTTAAATATAAAAGAAAATAAAATGGAAACAATATAACAAACAAAAAATATATCTACAAACTCCGTGTTAAATATTTAAGGAATGGAATGTTGTCTGTTTATTTCAAATGGAAGCAGACATCCTCAGAAACTAAACTTGTTCGTTTCATACAAAACTATCCTAAAAAGTCTTTTCCTCTAAGATACAAATATTTAAACATATTAAAATTAAAATATTTTAATTCACTTTCGAGTTTTTAAATGAGTAGAAAGACGAAGTTTAAGGAGAGTTTTTTTTTTGTGCATAAAAAATATATAATTCTTTACTTAGGAAACAGGTTTCAGAAATCACTTAAAATAATTGAGTTAAGAAAAATAGGTAAAAAATAAAGAAATTAAATGAGTTAACAGAGATAAGTAAAAAAATAATAAAATAAATTAATTCACAAAAATAAATAAAAAATAAATGAGTTATCAAAAATACGTAAAAGTGTAAAAAATATGATCATTTAAGCAACTTTAATTTATTTAGACCGAGTCATTTATGGAAAATTGGACCAATAATAAAAAGCCATATATTTTTAATATTTTATTTTATTAAAAGTTAACGTTAAAATATTTATTTCTTAAATATTGTTTGATTAATTTATTTTTTAAATATTGTTTAATTAATTTATTTCTAAAATATTGTTTAGTTAAAAACTCAAAGTAGCTCTACGTTTAATGACGTCATCTTGAAGGCCTAATTCAATACAGGGGGATAGATTTCATTTAACGCTTTATTTTGTTTTTCCTGCGATTGCTTAGCCTATATTAGTCTATATAACCTTGAGACTATCTTCTTTCGATTGATGTTCAGGACTTTAAAAAAGAACTTATATTTTAAGAGTTATAGGAGTTTCTTTGGGGTTCTATGAACTTGGCTATCCCTGATGAGTTTGCTTTTCATATCATCTCCTTGTTTAGCAGAACCTTATTAGAAAATTCATTGCACTCACAATCTAGGTCCACATAGCTTCTATCGTACTCAGATCCAACTTATTTTTCCTTTTTTGTCCATTGAACTTTCAGTAGTGAGAAAACACGTTAAACATTAGTATTATGAACCAGTTTGCTGGAAAACAGTGGTTTAATTTCGTCAACTATGAGACTTTTTCTAAAAATTCCATTTTTTGAAGTCAGAATTCCATTTTTATGGAATAAATTGCTTTTCCATTTTACAGGTTTGAGTTGCATATCTTTTGTCGATTTTTAAAAAAATTATAACCATTGATATAAAAGCAGTCGTAAATTATTGTTACTTTACTATTTAACACAATACACGGCGATTCCCCATGTGATTCCGATATAAATGATAATTTTTAAGGTAATTTCGCAATGGGGGCTTCTCCCCATACCCCTTTTAATTAGGGGGTCTTAACCCACTCTCCCTATTTTAAAATAAACTCGTAGTATTCATTATTCGAAAGCCTACCATTAGATTCGAATTCAAAGGCGATTACAAGATATCGTTAGGCCTCTAGTTTTTACACCATGTTTGTTGACTTCAGACATATAAGCCTCGCCACTGAATGCTATTTGAATCAATCATATTTTCTTTAAAATTGATTAATATATAATGTCCATATCATATTTTAATTGAGGAAACAATTTAATACAAGATGATGTGATTCCTTAACAATGTGGCTCCCAAGATGGCGGCCAGTCTATTTTATGTCAGAACTTAGAAAAAGTAACTAAGTATCTTTAAACTTAATTTCATCAGAATTGCACAAAAAAAAACCGGCTGTTCTTATGTAATTTGATGAGCTGAATAACATTTCTATAATTTTTAGTGATTAGAAACCTCTAAAACCCTGTGAATGACAGCGCTATCGTCGTCTCATTGTCAAACTTTATATCGTCATTAGGCAAAACTTGACATACATTTAGACGGATAAACTCACTATTTCTTTTATTTACACTAAGTTTAATTTAATTGGTTCCTATACAATATTTTTTAATTGGTTTTAATAAATATTCAAATACTAGTTATAAATAAGGAGCAAAGAACAGAAATCATCAAATAGATGACATGAGTGGTACTATATATGGGGGTTTGACAACTCTACCTGTCTGAAGACAGAGAGTTCGTGGCATTGGTAGGGATATTAGAGGTGGTATAGATATATCGAGGATCTTTACTGCCACCAATAAACTTAACTCATTGTAAAATTAAAACTGGCAGGAGGAGTTTGCTTTTCGCAGGCAGACCTTCGGTCTGAGGCCTACGGCTTATCTGACTCTAGCGACGGGGTGTCTCATCAAATTTAAAAGGTTTCCAGTACTTATCTCCTAATACTTTATCTCAGTCTAGGTTTTTTCATATGTAAGCTATTATCGGAATTCTTTTGATAAACAGGAAAATAATCTTCAGAGCTCTTTTTTCTCCCTAAATTTGCTTCTATATAAGAAAAAAGAAAGAATCAGCATCCCTTAATTTTAATACATTTTCTAAACCACGATTTGTAATTACTTTTGTTTTAAAAAATTCCAAAATATTCCCCAAAATATTTATTTTATGAACTCTTAGAAAAAACTTTGATAAAAGCTTAAAATAAACTAAAAAATAACCCTCCCGGCTGATTTTAGAACTGTAAAGAACTTCTTGGAAGAACTTGGATCAAAGCTTCAAATATACATAGGTAACTCAAGCTAAAATTAAACTGTTGAAAAAAAATTGCATTCCCAAAATATAGTGTTACGGATTACCGCTCAAAATTCTGGCGAATCCAATCTAATCAGGGAATTTTCCATTTCCAACCTATAGAAAAAGCTAGTTTGAATGGAACACATTTGAACAAAGCTTTATCCTAAATGGAGCCAAATTAGCAATAACCTTAAAACCATCTGTTATGATTAGAAACCACTGTTTGACTCTGGTTTAATTAGATCGAAATAGCTGATAGGCTACATACGAAGACTGAGTCTTCTTAATATGTCAATAAATAATACAGTTAAAGGAATAACACTTCATTTCCCATATATATATATATATATATATATATATATATATATATATATATATATATATATATATATATATATATATATATATATATATATATATATATATATATATATATATATATATATATATATATATATATATATATATATATATATATATATATATATACACATTTGTACAATTGTACAATAGTACAAATTGTTTGTTGCCTTAAACCCATCATAACCACCAGAGCTATCCAAAAAATTCTTGTAAACGTTTTGGTATGTCCTCGATAGACGTTTAAAAAGGTCGGTTGGTACATTGGCCAGTTCATGTCCGTTATGATCTTACAACTAATCCAAAGTTTTTGGCTTATTGTGATACACCTCCTCTTTAGGCCACTGCTTAAGGAGAAATAACAGGGTGTAATGCGAAGGTTTCGTGCAAGCCATCAAATGGATCGCATCGAACCAGTCAACGGCCGTACAAACAGTCGTAGAAGCAGTCCCTGCAAAATGCAGAAATGCATCGTCTTTTATGAAGATGAGGTCGCCAAAGTTGTCTATCATTTTGATTAATAGACCAAACCCGATCTTGCATCATAGCGAGGTAATGTTCTGCATGAAAAATGTGCAAACAACGCGGTTGGAAGTCACGAGGCACCATGCATGACTTTAGCAAACTGTATTTTTGTCATCTGTAACCAAACAGAGAATCTTGTCCCTAGTACTGACAATTGTGGCGGTTCACAAGTCCCCCGACATGAAACTCGACTTGGCCATTTCACAAGATATGAGTGAAATAACTCAGGCATATCCCCCTGGCAACCTAATATCAACAATCCCAAACTTAATTTATTTCACTTTTTCATATGAGACTTCTCATTGCTACAATTTCATAGGAAGAAACTTAAATTGTTCCTTTAGAACTGTACACACCGTGTGTATAGTCAGCTCTTTGCCCAGCCTCCAAACGTGGTGAATTGGTAAGACTCCTCTTATTAATTTCGCGCACAATTACACATTCTCCTCCAAACTCGATGTCCACTGTCGAACACTTCAGCGAGTATCTAACACATACCTACTCGCATTGGGATGCCAATTTTAGATGGTAGTGGGATCCAATCCGGCACGAGATTCGTGCGCCAGCTGAACTCGATCCCAGTTAGTAAATCGTTCAGCGGCTTTCGACACAAATATCTGAAATAAATATGACATTTAAGTTCTGCAAATTTTACAAATGACCCAAATATATTTTGAGTCACTAAAATCGCCCAATAAGTATAAAAAAATTAAAATAGGGACTTAGTTCCATCCACCCTATATATCAAAATAAAACATCGAGCTGGGCGTTTAAAACTACTTTTTTAGTTGTCTAAAACTTCTCATCTCTGAAAATGGCCTAAGATCAGAAGAAAATAACATAATAGTTATAAAAAGCCATGGAAATTAATTAAAACTCAGTTCGATTGTCTTAAACAAAGCTATAACAAAAATTACCTACTATACTATATAACTGTCACCATCGTCATTAGCCTACCTCATGCTACTGCTCGGTATAGGCAGTCTTAAAAAGTTTACAGTGACCACTGCCCAGTGCTCGAGTTCGCCACGTCATTACTGTCATTGTGCGAAGTACATTTCTCCTACTTACGAGATCGCAGTTTAGGACTCGTATAAATGCGTCCAAATTAAGATTTTATTCTTTCATCTTCATAGTTTTTTTCTGACAGTGTCGTGAACATTTCTGAGTGTTATGTTTTGAGTATAGAAACGGTTGCTTTAAAATATTCCCTAGAACCTATTTTATTTTTTCTTATGATATATTTTTCTATCTTCCCATCAGTAATCGCAAATGGGTGAAACCAGCGTATTCTTGTGCCTCTTCTAAAATTTGACAATCATTTCTAATAACTCTATCATTAAGTAGGAAATTTGATCATTCTTTTTGTCTCTGAAGGGTTCAATTTCAGTTAGACTCTAAGACGAACTTGTGACATTCTGCTATCGTTGTAATGCATTTTTAGGGTATCAAAAAATTAATAGGATACCGTCAGAATAGAAAACGTGTTTTGAGTGTCTCTTAAAAGTTCTTATTTTCTTGATTTACCAGTCCAGAATCATGAAAATCTATTTAAGAACTATTGTAAATAGTTTGGGTCTCTTTGTCTCAGTTCTATATTTATTATTTTCTTACTGAGGGCAGCCTTAATTGCGATTTTGCATGACTGCATATTTATAATCCTGTCTATGTCATTAATACAAAGTTTCTGTATTGCTCTTAGAATTGAGACGATGTTAATCGGAGACTTCTTCATTGTCTAGAAATGATAAACATTTGGTATTCATTAGTTCTTTGCAATAATTGTTGAACATCTTGCATACTATCACATGGACTATAATTCGTGTTCTAGAGGATAAATACATTCGAGTGTATTTGTTAGTCTGTTGTTTTTGACTGTTGTAAATATTTTGTATGTTGCGAATGAGAGACAGAAGTTCGTTTACTGTCTCTGTTGTCTTCCTCTTTGAAAATAAGTACAAGTGAAGCATTGGACCATATACCATTGATATTTTCTCTTTCTTTAAATAGTTTGTAAGCAAAAATGGCAAGATGGTCGATAAGAATTTCTGCCCCAACCTTTATGTAGTAAATTGTTAGCCAATGTTTATCTTTATGTTTATCACTTCGTAAAGAAATAATATTTCATAGTTCTTCATCGCGTATTGCGAGGTTTATTTCTAATGTCTGGTACCTAATGTAATCCAAGCTACGATTTTTTCTCTTCTCTTTGTATAGTTTGATTTATCCTCGTTTTCATTTATTGTCATCATTTGGTCTCTTGCAAATTTTTATTCTCATTTTTTTTTCTATTAAATTTACTCTGGACCTTGAGCATTGCAGACATTTTCCATTCTGAATCTTATTAACCTACTTCTTATGGTCCTAAAGGCTTTAATGTTTATCATAAGCCAACATATTTTGTATGTTGCGAATGAGAGACAGAAGTTCGTTTACTCTCTCTGTTGTCTTCCTCTCTGAAATCCAATAAAATAACATTAAAATCCATTGCAGACATTTTCCGTTCTGAATCTTATTAACCTACTTCTTATGGTCCTAAAGGCTTTAATGTTTATCATAAGCCAACATATTTACCTCATATAATCACCAATATTCTAGAATAGACGCAAGTAATCTGTTTTTATTTTTGTGTTTCTACCGGTACTACTTTTGGTGTTATAATTACATATTTGGATGAATTTTCTGATTTATTTTTTTTAAATTGGACACAAAATTGTATTACTTTCTTCTTAGTTTTCTAAATCATTGGAAAATACGCCGAACACAACAAACCATTGTTCATTTAATTTAAGGCAAGACTCTCGTTTGAGAGCTCGGTATATATGTAGATTGGCGGCTTGGCCCCAAAAGTGGATTTTTGTGTGTTTATATTTCGTTCACCTCTGCCGGAATATTGATGCGCGTTGGAGTACTATTCAAAATATAGCCAACGCCATTTTTTTGGTAAAAAAAATGCCCGAAACTAAACAAACGAAAAATGCTGTTTACTTACGCCATTTTTGGTTAAATCATTCACTTCTGTAAACGTTATAACATTATTCTATAAGCAATTAGGATTATATACTGGGGTCTATGCCCCCAGACCCCCCCAATTGATTGAAACTCAGGATCATCGTAGGGTGATCTCCCCATTATGTTTACCCCCACACGAGCCGTCCCCTTAAATTTACTCCAAAAACGTGAAACATTTTGGAACACGGACGAAATAGTACATCCCATCATTTGAGCCGCCAATCTACATATTTACCGAGAGCTCTTGCTAGCAGAGTGGATACGGCGTCGATCCGCTAAAGTCGCAGGACCGGGTTCGATCCCGGCAAGAGCGGGCACAAACGTCAGCGCAAAGAAGGAGATCTGGCTACCGAATGGTCGATGCGCTGTGCTCAGGCCTGTATTCGGGTGGGTCGATCTTACACTTCTCTTCACGCACATAGCCAAATAAAACACTGCTTTCTTTCTGCTCCCGTCTTCGCAGCACAACATACACAGTCTGATCCAAGCAATCCAGCCGTTGGGTATCTATATCCACATACCTCTGATGCGGAACAGGTCCTTCCGCCGCGGGGTCGACTATGGTTCCACCTGAACGCTGTTTGGTGTCGAAACATAATACTTCCTCGCAACTCTTCCCAAAGAGGACCGGCTCTTGGTACCCTCGAGCTCACCAGCACTTGTCATACTGACCTTTGTGTCTATTTCATTATCCGGTCGTGAACTACTACTCTCGATCGACTATTTTATTATGCATTTGAATATCTCTATTTAAATATGAGTTAACTATGTATAAAATCAATGTCCGAAAGAACAGGGAAAATAGAAGAGGGATTTATTATGCCCAATATTCGTTTATGGGCCAAAAAAGACTCAGTTCAAGAGGTACAACTTTATTCTGGAAACTAGTTTCAGTTTGACTGGTGTCTGTCTTCACTCCAAAAACAATGAAGAGACAATAAAATCAAAGTGTCCATTTTACTGAATATTTATATTACTTAAAATAAATGTGAATTCCCTAATGTTTTCTTTGTTAATTTGGGAACAAATAAATGTTTTCTTTGTTCATTTGGGAGCAAATAAATGTTTTCTTTGTTAATTTGGGAACAAATATATGTTTTCTTTGCTAATTTGGGGACAAATAAATGTTTTCTTTGTTAATTTGGGAACAAATAAATGTTTTCCTTGTTAATTTGGGAGCAAATAAATGTTTTCTTTGTTAATTTGGGAACAAATAAATGTTTTCTTTGTTAATTTGGGAACAAATAAATGTTTTCCTTGTTAATTTGGGAACAAATAAATGTTTTCTTTGTTAATTTGGGAACAAATAAATGTTTTCCTTGTTAATTTGGGAACAAATAAATGTTTTCTTTGTTAATTTGGGAATAAATAAATGTTTTTCTTGTTAATTTGGGAATAAATAAATGTTTTCTTTGTTAATTTGGGAACAAATAAATGTTCATCTCATCGATTGGGATTCGGCAAAGTTAATTCCCGATTTACTTGATTTTGTTAATGGAAATTGCCTTGAATTCTCCTTTATTGGTTTCCAAAATATTACTCCCAGAATTTAGAAAAATATATCTTCTATAAAAACCGTTCTTTATTATTATTTTTATCTACTTTCATATTTATTCCGTGTTTTATTTAGATTTGGTGTCGATTTTCATTTTAGCCATACCCTACCTTTAATTGACCCCTTTTCTTTCCTTGACCTTTGCCCGTCTTAGGTCAGAGATGTTAGGATTCCTGTATCAGCCTTCATTGGTTGTAAGTTTTGTTTTGTCTGTGCTGCTCCTCAGTATGGGAGGAATTTAGTGTAAATGTGTTGATTGTACTTTCTTCTAGATGTCTGGTGTATGTGTTGAAATTGTACGGCAGTACTTGTTTGTTTTCCCGATGGTTTTCGCTCATAGTTGATTTTGCAGTACTCCTCTTGTGAAAATACAATGTATTAGGTGGATTGGAGGTTCTGGTGGCCTGTTTGTGATGGTTAGGCTCTTGTTTATAAGCCTACACGAACATAGCACCAATCCCTCATTATTTCTTATCAATCTCACATCTCTTTCACTCATTACGATTCATAGATTTCTCAGGTTTCGATACATATAGTTAAGGGTCATGAGAACCTCACACGCCTTTGGCCCAAGCTTCTACCAAACACTCAGGCTATATTTTACTTAGATGAGAACGCCTTGATTACAACATAAAGTATTTTCCCGCTATCCAACACTTTGCCACCCCTCCATACATTCTTGAAACCCACCTTAACCCAAACCGATCAAATTCTTTCTCTCGCTCCATAAACCCTTCCTCCTCTTCCAATTATTTCTTAGCCCTTTCTTTCTCAGCCTTGGCCGTCTCATTGCATATCCGCTCAATCCCACAGAGCTCCTCCATTATTCTCTGTTTTGCTTCTGATAAACTTCATCAAAATATTGCCATATATCACTGTTACAGAACACAACAAGCTTATTCGGTTGTACTTCTTCCATTCGCATTTCTCCCAATTACTTTTATCCCCTGCTACTAACATCATTCTTCCAGTTCTAAGGAACTACTGCATTTTCAAAGGCATTAACAACAAAACCACCCCCATACAACCCATTACACAACCCCATACAATCCATAACGCATTTTCATACCATCTCACCCAGGCTACTATGGCATCTACTCCACTTTCATCTTTTAATGTTATTATTCTTTTTAAATCTTTTGGGGTACTTTTTAACTCTTTAAATCCTTTAGGGGATTTTGATCGATTTTTTCCCCTTGTATCAATAAATTTTGTATCCATTTGACAATCAACGTGTATATTTGCTTTTTTATGTAGAAAAGAGAAAACTATATATAACTAAAAAGATGGGAAGAGAAAAGAGGAATATATGTGAAGGGCTTAAGTAATTGAAAGAAATATTGTAGAAAGGAAAAATAGAGCAAATGTGATATGGAAAGAAACTCTTCCTCGAAAAATCGTTTTATTTTCTATTTCAACTCTTTTTGGTCTGTACTTATACCATCTCAATTAGACTTTAACTTATTACTCACTGTTTTATGCTGATACTGTTAAAGTAAGAGTAAGAAAAATTTTAATGTTAAGTTTAAATTAAAAAATCAATAAAAAGTTTAACATTTAAAGGTTTTTGAAATTATAAGTAAGGAAAAAATTATTGTGAAAAATATATGACCTTTACCTACAAGAATCTTAAGGCATAATCACAAAGTTAAATGCTAAATAAAAATAAGATTTTACGTTTAAACTGTGGAAAAGTCGTGGTTCGGATTCTACGTTAATCAGTAGGTCAAAACAATATGGAGTTATTCCATTCTATCCTATCCACAGCTATCAGTATTCAGTCACCTAATATCAACTTCTGCTCTCCTACTAAAGTCTCCTTTTCATCCTTTTTCATCTTCTCTTCCTATTCTCCTTCCTCGGCCCCCACCGTTCCTTCGCTCTCTAGCCTAAACGAATGTATTCGGAGCGAGAGAAGGAGGGTGCCGGGGTCTGGAACGGTCAAGCGGGGTCCTCTCACCTCCATGATAATACACTGCAGAACATTGCCATCACTCCCCGGAAGTGAAGGACACCCTACTCCGAGCAGATGACAGGTAAAATTGGGAGCAGAGAGGATTATAAATGGAGGTTTAGGGAAATGGCTACCAAGGGTTGATGACTATTGCTACCTTTAACAATCGGACCCCCAAAAGTACATTGAGCTGCACAACATAGAAAAAGAGAACTTACCAGCACAGAAGAAAACCTTTTTAACACACGGAAAATATGAAGGAACTCTACAATTGAAAAAGAGCTAATCTTTAATAAAGTTAGGAATCCTCATACACGATAATTAACACCTAACCTAACCTAAATTTTGAGTAATTAAGATGTTAAATGTGATATTACTCTTAAATCATACACACCTACGCGCCTGCAAAAACTCACTCAGATGTAGGTGTTGTGGATGTCTATTCTGTATTCATAAATGCACATGATAATAAAGAACTGCAAGGTGAGGATTAGTGGACAAATACGTGAAATTCGCACAAAAGAAGGTTGATTCAGATGAGTAAAATTAGAAGAAGGAGCAAACCATATATTAACCTTCACTTTTTCAAGAAAAAGAAGAGAAGTTAGACAGAGATAGAACCAAACAGGGTAAAAAAATATAGTACTTAATATGTGATTGTAAAAATTCATACCGGACATATGTTATCCTCTCTTTCAAAACAGGTAACAACTATAAATTATTTAGAAACCCCACACCCACAAATCTAAACAAGATGCATCCGAACCCAGAACAAAAAGAAACAACTCACTCAAACTTGACAACCATGGCAAAAGCACCTTGCAAATTACACTAGTAAACAAGTTTAATAAAGAATTTAATGATCAAGTAACAGAATCTTTAATTAGACACCTACGGCAGCGCTATAAAAGAAACAGCCTGGCGCCCTCTTAAACGCGCTTGCTTCAGCTACGCAACACGTCGAGAATTTCATCATAAGACATCATTGACCTCGTATTGACTTGCAACAGCCCAGCGGATTCTGAGAACGAGAGTGTGTGAGTATTCTAATGTCTCAAGAGCACTTGTCGCGCTCTGTGAGTCACTATGGATTGCAAAAGTGTCTCGAAACCGCGTACGGCGGGTAATCTTCCCTACTAATCGCTATATTGCACTCGGACGCTAAATTTAAAGCGCGATCTCAACTAAGATCTATTTCGCATAAGACTTATAAAGAGAGATTTCCGAAAAAAAATGATGAAGTAGAAGAGAAAATGACTAAAGATATATGTCAGCAAATTCTCTTGTAGGTTTGGAGCCGGGAGAGTAAAGTGCTAGTGTTCAGGCATAGAAGGCACACAACCGCCTAGATGCCAGTAGAAAGGTTGCTCACGCTAACCGTGATATCACCTTTGTGGTTAGATATTGCAACCAAATCGGTTGAGAGAACAAACGCGAAGCCTAGAAACCCGCCGGCTTCAAACGAGAGAGAGGTAGCGTCCAAGCAATCCAACCCTTGGGATTTTGAGATATCACTACACAATGGCATGGCTCAAGTGTGAAGGGATATATGGTTAAAGAAATACTAACATACTATTAAGGTATTGTAGAATATTTTGGAGGAGAGGCATGACGACAGGTGTTCAAAGGTGGTATCCTGAATGTTGGCGTCATGAGCAGATCCATCAGCGCCACCGGCTTGAGAAGTACACACAACTCTCGAAGAGGTTTAGTGGCCCCGAAAGATATAGCGCTTGATTGGCATTTAGCGTTTACATCTACACAATCCAATTCAACTGTGATCTAAATAAGAGCCGTTGGTGATGAGGGATGTCACTTGACTACAAGATAAAGAAATCGGTGTGAGTCCACTGCGTCCAGGCCAGATTTAGGAAGAGGTCCGGATCTGAGGGATGCCTACGATGGCGCTAAATATGTACAACTTTAGTCAAAACCAAATATAACCATAACTTGGGCATTTAAGCATAAAGAACGATGTGGTTCAGAGCCCGTTGAAGCCTTTGATCAATAGTAGGAATCTGAGCTGCAGCAAAAGAGACCCAAAATTCTACGTAGAGCATCAGGAAAGAAATCCTGGGTAAGTAGAGGTGACAGCAGCCGTTTCTACTGGCAGAGAGAGTAAGTACCATGCCCTACGAGATGAGAAAGGGTTCCCCCATGCATGTTGTATCAACGATTTCGCAAGTACTTCAGACAGATAAATGGAGAGGCGCTCCAACATCCCCATAGAATTTAGGGTCTCCATGATCCTGTAAGGCCACGTAGTATAATAGGTTTTCTATATTAAAAAAAAAACGTGGGGAAATAGTAACAGCAAATAGATGCCTGATAAAGAATTATTTCCACCCGAGGCAGAACATTTGACGTAGATTCGAAATTCAGGAGGCCACAGTTTACAGAAGACAGTTGACTTTCGTTGTCTAGGAAAATAATATTGGAAAATTGACCAATTTCTCTATCAATTTACATACGCGATAGATTAAAAAATAGAGAGAAACCAACTGTAGTGGAGTTAACTCTACCCAGCTTGCGTAAAGCAAGCTGGACATCTATTCACCAGGAATCCAGGAAGATAACCTCCAACCAGATCCGGTTGAGGAGCTAAAATAAAGACCAGGTGTCGAAATAAGGTATACAAGATAAGATTCGGATCAGGTTTGTTATCGGCGCAACAACTGAGAGCAGAACGCGACTCGTTAAAGTAAAACAGGCCATTGAAGGGTTCCTCGCCTCTGGAGGTGAAACAGTCTCCTGCGGTTCGACAAGTTTCCCTAGGACCCAACCCCTGGGGCTGACAGTGAAGTCTCCCACAGGAACTCTCTACCATGCAGGTCTTCGAGGGGGAAAAGGGGCAACAGCACACGGCGTGCGCAGTGGAAAAAACACCACCTCTTCGATGTGAGCTTAGGGGGGAGGGGGTTCATTGACACAAGAATAAAACCATATTTAGGTAGGGCTAGACTGCTACCGCCTGAAGGGAGGTGTGGGGAGGGAAAGAGAGAACGGAAATTTCACATCGGGTATAAATTTCACACTCACCCTCCAGGTTCCTATCCCTTGGTAGTTGGGTCAAGAAAGGTTTTTTTACCCTGTGACAGTGGGCAGGATGGTCGCACCTCACATAGTCTTCCGGTTGCTAACATTATAAGGTGAACTCGAGAGTAACTTTTTCTACATCTGCTTCCAGTTACCGCAAAGCCCATGCCAGTTCCGAGTCAATCATGAAGGAGTTGTCAGGGGTCCTTTTGAAATAGAAGTCCTCATATGAGTTGCCTTTGACCTCCTGCAGAATAACGCCATAAGGCTATAGAGATATAACACGCCGTTGCCTTCCAGGTTTCAATTGAAAAAGTTCAGCTAGGCAACGCGAGCCTTCCATTAATATTCCTTGAGTCTTTTCGATGGTGGGGCTTATTTATGGTCAGCGCTCCTTCATCTTTGGGAGGGAAATGTCACTCACTGTGCTAAAGTTTATGGTACCGAGGTAAATACCTTCATCTTAAGCACTAGTCTTTTTAACAGAACCACCTTCGTTGACTATTTATCCCGTCCGGCATTCTTTTCTGCCCTCATCCTTTTTCATGGGGCATAACGGTGGTGGTTGCTTGACACGGAGTGGGGACCAAAGAGTGTTGGTTGCCCGTTCTGGAGAGGACGGATAAAGCTGCTGGTATCACGATCCGGAGAGCGAGGTTAAGTGCGGGGAGGGGGGTTGCCCGATCTGGAGCGGGTGCATAAAAAGAATATAGTAGAAGATAAATACAAAACAGAAAATACCAAGACAGAGACAGGCTAAGTGCGGTTCAGAGACACCCAGGAACTCAGGAAGGTGATGAAGCAAAGAGTATGGCGGCCAGTATTAAATGCTGCCGAGGAATCAAAAAGGATCACACTAGAAAGGTGTACAGTATCAGCAGCATTTTGATGGTGCATTAAATGTAGGAAAGTCAATTTTGTACAATGACCTGCATAAGGAAGAAGAAGAGGAGAGAGAGAGAGAGAGAGAACGGGATGAGGGTTTAGTAAGAAATTACTATTCATGGGTCGCTTATGAAGATGCAATGAATTGAGGAAGTTGAAACAAAAAATCAAATATATTTCCAAGAGTATTGTTGGGGGAAGGGTATTGATGGAAAAGTTAGATCTTAAAAATATGGTCAAGTCCAAGATAAGAGGATATATCAGATGTTAAGACAGATGATAAGGACAGTTACAGGTGGATTAGAAAAAGATAGCTAAAGATTCCTTCAATTCATCAAAGAATCTGTCAGAGGAGTACCCATGGTGACGGTAGGTCCCAGAGGCAATAATAAGAGTAAACCTTTGTAAGCTTAGATGAAGCCGATCTGAATAAGAAGGTGTGTGTGTGTGTGTGTGTGTGTGTGTGTGTGTGTGTGTGTGTGTGTAATCTTGCAATCCATCACCACGGCAGAGGAAATCCCGCTTGCAATGTTGATAGGCCAAGTTCTTAGAGAAGGTGTGGCACGTTGGCCCGAATTGTGCCGTTGGAAAACAGACAAACCTTCACCCTCTAAGAGAATATTTGTCCATCAAGTCAATTAAGTTTTGTATATGCAGTAATTTGCACCATCCATCCATTACCTCGTAAGCGAGATCTCCCGACAGAATAATACAATGCTAATAAAGATCAGAATGACTGTCGCCGAGAAGCGCGAAGGCACCAGGGGTAGGCATTGTGTTTTGCAACAACCAGCGAGCATAGAACCCTAACTAATTCCGTGTCAGGAGGATGTAGGTATGAGTGCCAGATAGGGGAATATCAGTACTCCACCGGTGCTGGTTGCGGGTGTGTGGGTGTTTTGAAGAAGAAATTATAGCCGTGTTTTAATTGGCTATTTGCGTGATGATTGTATGGCACTCCTTGCCCCCACAAGTGTAGATTTAGCGTATCCGCCAGTGGGTGACAAAAGCTTATGACGTTGAGGGGAATTTTGCGTCCACGTTTGTTGCGATCGGAATATTGTCTCGACGTTAGAAGTGCAACGTCAGAGGCAAATAAGTTCGTGCGAGCTCCATTTAGTTCCGTCAATAGACCGAAAATGACAGGAGAATTTTTTAAGCTGGTGGGCTCGAAGATGATGGATATTCCCTCAACCAAAGGTTCCGATCACTCTGAAGCTCCTTTCCTACCTGAGGATTCTCTGTTTGATTGTTTTATGCAAGGTTGTCTGGTTGTTTTTTTTTCTTTTGGTTCGCTATCAAGTTTGGCTTCAACACCAGATGGCCACATCTATTCCCTGGCCACCCATTAGGGCGGAACCTTTGTCTCTCCATCAATTTGGGTTTAATATTTTGTATTTGGGAGGGTATATCATATTTTATTGCTGAGAGCAGAGAGGAAGACGCCGGTATCCACTACAAACAGGGAGGAAGCCGACACAAGAGCCCCGGGGAAGGGCAAAAATCCGATGTACTTTACAATGAGGACGACAGAAGAAACCTTTCTCTTGGACTAATTCCATAGCCTCCACTGAGTGTGGGAAGGTGTACTGCAAGGTGTTTTCTAATGAACCTTCCCCTAAGAAAAGGAAGTGGGTGTGTCCAATAATTGAGTGTGGGAACACACTGGGGGTGGTTCTCATAGTGGAGTAAATTGAAAGGGGAAACACCTCTCCATGCTAAACCTGGTACAATAGAAACACCTCCACCAGGAAGCGGTGTGCTATGGCATTCCTCGCCTCAGGTCTTTGACACCAAGAAGGGAACAGATTTCGCTACAAAGTGACTCTGCCTGAATCTTTAGAAAATAAAGGATAATTTAAGAACAAAAGATCTGAGCGCAGATATACAGAGGACATCTTTCGACCCTCCCAAAGTAATAAATTTCTCTTCCAACCCCTTTTGCCTATCCTATAAAGTCTACCTTCCCATGTCCAGAAAAGGAGGTCACGCAAGATGCACAGCCGCACCAACCGGCGGTTTTCACAGACCAACTAAACTCCAAAGACAACACATCCCAACTGCGGTATCAGAGAAGTGGGTGAGCTCAGACAGGTAGGTATACATTATTAATTCTTATCACTTGTTGATATGACTGCTAGATCAGAAGTTCTCTCACTTGGAGACCAACCGCAGTCAACAAAGCAGAACCATTACTTCCATTATCAGTACAGCCTCCGCCTTATAATAACAATCACAGGAAGTTGTCCAGCCATTACACATCAGGGAATCCACCCATCCCAGTAATCGCTAAAAGGCGTCGATTATCGAAGTTAAACAGAATTTCTTCTGATACGACATGATGTAGCTGACCACATCTTCAGTCTTAGATAGGAGAAACCTTGATCCACGAAAAGACAGATAGATATGCTAATTAGGTACAAATGATAATCCGAAATATGTGACCGATTTCTCTAGAGAGTAGCTGTTATAGCGAAATTTACCACCATGCCTAATCCTTGTTGGAAGTCATTTAGGTCTGGAGAGGATGCAGTTGTTCATGCTGTGATAAATGTACAAATGAGGTTAAATGTGAGAGCCATTCTTCCGATTTTCTGGACAAATTTTCATTTCCATTTGTCTTTTTCCTCGCCTTTGCATCTTCTAAGTGTGAATCAACAAAACAGGTGAGAGGTTTTTCTTAGAGTAGGGTTCACTGTGGTAGTTAAATATAGGGTTTTCTTATATAATATAAATTTTTAATTATTTTTCAGCATGTAACTGTTGCATTTGCACCTCTTTTCCTTTCCGCAGTGGTCGGCATAAACGAGGCTTTATACTCGTAAACTTTGGTGAAATTTAAGCAAAAATTGTAAATATGAGTAAAACAGACCAATATGAAATAAATAACTTTTTAATTTATTGATTAGAGCCTAAGGAAAAAGGAAAAATATCCTCAGGGGTAAAAAAAATCTACACAGAAACTATAGTTATTTGAGGCTGAAGGAACACTGTATCTCTTCCCCCCCCTCCTTCTGTCTCACACCAGTAAGACGCTTTGCCAACTTCAGGAACAACTCTAGTTCCTTTTATTCCACTATGACCCGACGCAGACAACACAAAACAGCCTCGTCCCTAAAGTCCCGCATACGTTTTCGAAAGAAGCTGAATACTGTAACGAAATCCACCTCACCCTTCCTTGCATTTATAATGCTCAATGGATGTATTTTATGCCTTGTAATGACTAGTGTGCGCATGTGACGACTAGTAGTGTCAGAAAAAGAAAGAAATTATAGATATCTTTATAATCCATTACTTTCAATACGAATTACCTAGTAGAAAACCTTTTGTCATCTAGTAAATTCTTTAAGATGATGCTCATGTCCTCATCAAACATTCTTAAAGAAATGCCTTTCATCCAACATATCGCGTAACACATTAACAATCACACTCTCACAAGCCGAGTTTAAAAGAGCCTACTTCCATCATAAATATATACATACCCCGCCCCCCCCCCCAAAAAAAAAACATCAACATAACGAACCGACAATACCACAAGACATCCCCGACGTCACAAGAATCCTGCAAATTCCTAAACAATAGAATGGTTTTTTTGAAAAACTCTTCTAAACACATCCTTGATCTCATTAAACTCAAAATTAATAAACCGATTAATCACAACAAAAAATAAACGAATATACAAAAGCACAAAAAAACTAGGAAAGCATTTTTAGACGCAACAATGAACCACTTCACAATTACCATAATTAAACCATACAAAAAAATCACAGCACAGGAAAAACGACCACTGTACAACCTAAACATTAAACATATAAATAGGCTGAAACAGATTAGATGACTAACGAGATATAATCCAACAAATCCTTCATTGTAACACTCAAATAACAAAAAATTCACACAGTCAACAAATGGAAACTACGTGAAACAAATATAAATCCCAAAGCAACTCCGCAATAATGTGGAAAACAATTACAAAGATAAACAATGACCGAAAAGGCTCCGTTAAAATTATCCTCACCGATCTCCTGGGGATTTTCTTTGTTAGTCTCGCCCGGAAAAATGTTCCCTTGTTTCACAGACCTATCTCCTTGTCTATTAATTCTGTAGGGAACTTTCTTTTGTAGGTCGCTAATCGAAGACAGTCACGCCCCTTCTCTCTACAGGGAATGCCTCCTTCTGTATCGCAGCTTAGCGAGAGGAATCACATAAAGCTGGACGTGGAAGACCATTTATGAGGGTTTTGGGAGTAAGAACAGAAGACCATAAGAAAAGAATGAGCCTGGAAAAGGCTAATCAATAGCCTATACGAGGTAGCTCCTGTTTCCTTATACAGTTCAGTCCTACTTAGCATCCTCATCCACTAATCTTTCCAATCACATGACTAGTGACCTATTCCATTCAACTAACACTCGATTTGTAAAGCAATTTCTACTAATCTCTTTCTTAAACCTAAACTTTTCCTCTTAAATCCATTGCCACGTGTTCACTAAAAATAAGAACCTCACTTACTTATATCTCCTCTATTATAACTTTTTACCCCCTTAAAGTCCTAAACCAAGTCCCCCGAACTCTTCTCTTTTCTAATGTATGAAGATTTAGTCTCTTCAGCCTTTCACTATTAGGTAAGCTCTTCAGCCCATGAATCATCTTAGTCATTTTACTTTGCACAGACTGAAGCAAAGCAATATCCATTCATTAATATGGTGATCAAAATCGCAACGCATAGTCAAGATGAGGCCTAACTAATGCTATGTATAGTTTCAGAATGACATCAGCACTCCTATTTCTTATACTCCTTCCAATAAACTCCAATACCCTATTATTTCTATTCCTAGCACTGCTTTCTAGGTCGAATAACGGAACTTACAAGGACACCTAAGTCTCTTTCACATTCTGACCATCTTAAAACTCTCCCATTCAATTTATAAATATTAAGCGGATTACACCTACCTATACTAAGTACACTACACTTGCTTAGGTTAATTCCATTTGCAATTTCTCCGACCATTGGAATAGTTCGGTCAATTCATCTTGTAATAAATCAGCATCAGAGTCAGATCTTATCATTCTATCTAACTTATTATCATCGGCAAACTTTCTCAGGTCGTTACTTATACCTAAGTCAAGAAGCTGTGTGTCGATAAGGCTGTGAAGCCTGGATTGTATACATGGCGCACATCAAGAGTCTTGAGTCTTTCCACATCAGATGCCTCCAACGAATCCTTGGGATCACCTGGCAGACCGCGTTCCTCACCTCAACATCCTCCAGCGCACAAATTGCATCAGCATTGAAGCCATCATCATCCAGCACCAGTTTAGATGTGTTAACCATGTCTATCGTATGGCAGAAAACCGACTCCTCCGCACTTTCCTCTATGGAGAACTTGCCACTGGTCCCCGCAGTGTAGGAGGACAAAATAAGTACCTCAAAGACCACCTTAAAACAACCCTCAAGAAGTGTGGAGTGGACCTATCTAGTTTGGAGTAACTTGTCAAGGACCGGGACACCTGGAGGGAAGCCTGGTACCAAGCCGTATAAGACTTTGAGGCATCCCGGAGTGAATGCTAGTGAGGAATAGCGCCAAAGGCAGCATGAGCGGCAAAATGGAGACCCCTTCCTTCCATGCGAGGGCATTGCATGCCCCACATGTGGGAGAAGGTGTGCCTCAGAATTTGGACTTCGTAGCCATCAAAGAAGTCATCGGGGCCACCAAAACTGATCTCATCTTCATCACGCATCTAGTCACACTACTAGACATCAAACTACTTCACTAGTCATCGCCACCCATCACGAGAGGCGAGACGTCGTCATCGGAATTCAATGGACCTCCATCAGCAAGTAAGTAAGCAATATAAATCAAGAACAACAACAGCTCCAGCACTGATCCTAGAAGAACCCCACTAGTATTATTCCCCAACTCAGATTAATCCCATCTAAATGAACACTTTGCTGTCTGTCACTAAACCACGACTGAATTCACATCAAAAATACTCCCATCGCTCTCACGTGATTTACCCTTATTCAAAAGTCCTACATCTGACAATCTGTCAAACGCCTTACTAAAATCTGAATACATATTATCATAATTCTTATCTCAATCAGCGGAATCGTAAACCTGTCTATAAGAAAGACAGTCAATTTTTCAAACACGAATTGCCCCTGGTAAAGTAGTGTTAATATTTCTTAATCAAGCTATGTTTATCTAAATGATCCTTAATAGGTTTGGCTATTACAGATTCCATCGTTTTCTCCTCCACTGATGTCAAGCTCAGTGGCTCTTAATTGGACATAATCGTTTTATCCCCCTTCTTAAATATTGGTATCATAATAGATTTCTTCCATGCCGTTGGTACAATTCTAGTCTCCGCACTCCTTCAAAATCCTAGGAAAACCCCATCATGCCCGGTGCTTTTTAATAGATTTAATTTTATTTATTTCTTTTGAGACTATCTCCTTTGCAATTAAACTATTCTCTAATTTCTCCTCCTCGTTAGCCTTGAAGATCAAGGTCTCTTTAGGTACAATTAGATTATCTTCGAGTGTAAATACTGACAGAAAATACTTATTTAACTAACTAACCACTTACTAACTCTACATCTGTAGTTAAAATTGGTCCTATTTTATCTGGTCTCAGTTCTGTATAATTGAAATAAATCTTTGGGATCTTCTTTTGCTTCATTTGACACTTTAATTTTATAATTTCTCTTTGCTACCCTAATTAACTTTTTAATAGCCCGAGTTAGCTCATTATATATCTGCCTTAATTGACCTTCACATTTTTTATTTTCCTATAAATGCTCCTTTTAATGCCGATATAATGCTTAATTTTATCAGACATCCATTTCGGGTCGATAGCCTTAGTTCTAATTTTACTTTATGGAATATTCATATTCTACCGGCAATTAAATGCTTAATCTTTGCTTCAAATTCATGATCTACACAATTTTTCTCTACCTGATGGTTCTCTTCCCACTCGACTGCTCTCAATGACATTAGATTTCCTCACCTGACCTCCCTCTTTAATCCACAAACAAACGTCTCCATGTACCTCCTCATACCACTATAATCTGCTTTTCCAAAGTCTGCATTTTAACCTTATTTATGTTAAGGATAGCTCCGTTCCATTTTAACTTAAATCTAATTTCGCAATAATCGCTTTTTTTCAAAATTCACCCCAATCTCTGTATCGCTTATACCTTCTTCCTTATTTGTTAGAACTAAATTCAATATATTTTCTCCCCAGTGGGTTGATTTACAACCTAAGAAAATTATCCGGCACCATATTTAAAAAAATCCTTAGCTTCCTGATCACCTACAGGAGCTTCCCAGTCAATATTTCTGTAATTAAAAGACCTACCTCTTATATTTGACCTTGGTCCGGGCCGAACAAAAACAAGGTCTGCGGATCAAAGTCGTGTGCTCTCATCTATTCTAATTTAGGCCCTTATGACCTTTAAAACTTACAATAATTCCTGGACTAACTTTTAGAGGACATTGGCAATTATACCATTCGCAAGAGAATGAAAAACAACATAAGGGTTTCAAATTTCGTTATAATCGGCAGAATAGTTATGATGTTATTGCCAAAACAAAATAATTCCTGGGCTAACCTGGGGAGGACTTTGGTTATTATATCATTCGAAAGAGAATTTCAAACAACATAAGAGTTTCAAATTTCGTTAGAATCAGCCGAGAAGTTATGATATTATTGCTGAATAATTCTAGGGCTAACCTTGGGAGGACTTTGGCAATTATTATAACATTCGAAAGATTGTGAAATAACATAAAGGTTTCAAATTTCGTTAGAATCGGCCGAATAGTTACAATGTTATTACCAAAACAACGATAAAAAAGCAAAACGGTGACCGACTGACTTAGTGAGACATAGAGTCGCCCGCGACTAAAAATCTAGAGGCAGCTCTCGCCACCGCCGTGCCGTGAACTTCTCTTTGAGTAGATACTTCCAACTCTTTCTGACACCGTGTTCTCTTTGCTTCAATATAAATCCACTCTCTCTCCCCCTTCCCCTTTCATAAGTTGCAGTAATGATTCAGACCGAGTCACACTATGGTATTACTAAGTCATTCTGCAATCCAGGTAAATGAAGTTATTTTCTATTTTTCAACCTCATTTACCTGAATACTGTTTTTCATGTATAGCTTTTTCAAACGTGGAAAAGACAATTCAAATTAAGTTAAACATCAACAAACAAATTTATTCACTCTTCAAATCCCTATTTTTGTTTCTTCATTTAAATGACTAATCTACAGGATTTGGGGGTTAAATTTGACAGTTTGCATGTCACCTCCCCCCCCCCACACACACTATAATCCCAATATAAATGTATTTTTCTTTTTCAAAATTAAAAAATATCAACAAGATTATGGCTGGGACATATCAGTATACTCAAAGTAGCCGTCTCAGTTTCCACCGCAAGCTCAAGACGACTTAAAATCTTGTCGCATACGTTCCTTACTTTGTCCCTTGGAGGATCATTGAATGGCTCCTTGATCTTGGACACCAGCTCGTCCTTGATTTTTTCCGTGCACTAAATACAGTGATCCATGGGATTAATATCAAGGGGATTAAGAGGCCAGAAAGTGGAGCTGGTCAAGACGTAGTAACTCTCCGACAACCAATTTTGACTTTCGATCCATCAGCAACCCTCTCCAGACAAGGTTTGATCTCAGTCTACAGCAACTCAATTGGAAGAAACTTGGTCCTTATGATACATGCAACGTCGCATGAACTCTAAGCAATCCACCTGTTGTTCTGGATGTTGTGAAACTGGTCCTGGCCTAAGTTTTCTTTGTCTGAGAAGAACCAGTTCGTCCCTAGCTCAATAAGATGCTTCGGCTGTCCCTTACACTTCTTGTACGAGTGGTAGCGAAGTTTCTAATTCAGTCCCAACTTCATGGTGGCGACTCTTACACTCATCGCTCTCACCAGAGCCAGAATTCCCTTTCTCGGGTCTTGCATGACCTTCTCCTGCAGTTGTTGGATGAATTCCGGCGTGTGGACGAAGTCAGAACGCCTGTTGTGTTAATTTAGGCTAACTTCTGCCTCATAATCTCCGTTGCAGCTGTCCATGTCACGTCTTACAGCCTTTATAGAGTTCACAGAGCATTGGACAACAGTGATAACGTCGGTATTTTGATACTCGCGAATCATCATGATTCAGGTAACTCTTTACCAATATTCAGATAGCTTCCACCCTCCATATCAGCTACCTTTTTCTATACTACAACTTTACTCTCCATGCTCTTCAACACCGCTGACTGTTCACTTATGCTTCAATCTCTTCCAGAAAAAAAGACAAAGAAGTCGTCAGATGTCACCCGAAGACTCCATGTTAGCGAGTTGAATGCGGAGCCGAAAATCGCTTTGGAGAGGCTCTGTTGAGGCAAAAAATCAAGTCGGAAGCAAATTAACCGAAGAGATTACTTCTGTTTTACATTTTTTTATTTTTTTCATCTTAACATTTTGTCAAGTTACTGTTAAATCAACCAATTTCCATTAATTCGGCTTTTCAATCAAAACCTTAAGAACCAAAGCAACCAGACACGCAACAAACCGCACAACACTCAACGAAATTCTTTCATCCAAACACCATTAGAGCATCTTTATTACACACTACTCCAAGATCGACCACAAGCCAACCTCCCAACAAAAAAATAATAAAGAATACCGAGAAAATTTATCCAAACAACTCCCTCCCCCCTCCACCATTCCTATTTTCATAATTTAAACCAAACCTACCACTATAAAGTATCATACTACCACCCACAACCACAACGCATGCTCATTCACAACCACACGAACTCAAAATACATGTCACTATACAAAGTGTCAGGAATATCTGGCGGTCCTAGTGGATACGGCGTTGGATTTCTGACGTCAAGGGTTCAATCTCAGGAAGCCCAGACATAAATTTTTCAGTGGCGTCATAAGTTGTGCGCCCATCGGGCGAATACGCTGATACACAGCCATGCGAGAGTAACTACATGCGTCATCATGCACATAGCCGATCACAACACCGCTATCATTTCCCCTTCGTCTTCACAGAACTATATTCCCGTTCGCTACTCATTGATGCGGAACGCGGGTTCCAACCTCGCTATTAGGTGTCAAAAACACACGATAACACCCGGACACCAACGAGGAGTGGCCTCTGGTGCATTCGGGCTCACCTGTGATTGTCATTTTGATCTTTATGCGCATTTCATTATCGGTCTTTCATGTCCACGATGAGAATAATGAATAGATTTATCTATTCATTGGGCAGGTGCCTGTGTATTTAGGCAGGTGCCTGTGTATTTAGGCAGGTGTCTGTGTATTTAGGCAGGTGCCTGTGTATTTAGGCAGGTGTCTGTGTATTTAGGCAGGTGCCTGTGTATTTAGGCATGTGTCTGCATATTTAGGCAGGTGCCTGTGTATTTAGGCAAGTGTCTGTGTATTTAGGCAGGTGCCTGTGTATTTAGGCATGTGTCTGTGTATTTAGGCAGATGTCTGTGTATTTAGGCAGGTGCCTGTGTATTTAGGCAGGTGTCTGTGTATTTAGGCAGGTGTCTGTGTATTTTAGACTGACATACGTAAATTCGCCTATTGATCCAGGTTACATTAATGTTAAATACGTTAATGTAAATTAATTTCTACTTTAGCTGTGCACAGGTTGAAGTTCTCCTCCTTAACCCGCTAACTTCCGCCCATAGAAAACCCCGGAAAATTGGAGAGATCGAGGTGCATGATTAGGCCGTTTCCCGGTGTCTTCAAGCTTATCAACAACATTATTATCATTATTTTTTAAAATTTGAGATACCCCCTTAAGGAGGACCCCAAAGAGAGAACAGCCGCCTATAATTGGCCAGCTTCAAAAGGTTCCTTGTCATTCGCTCACCTGCTGAAGGGAAGGGATTTTGGGGGGTGCACATGGGCCTCCTTTGATCATCATTAACTCACCTTCAAATTGGAATGGCGGGTAAATTTGGAAAAGCCAGTCACCCCCTTCAAGCAAATTTAATGACTTTATTTTTAGCTCTGCCCAATCGGGACGGAACCAGAAATAGTCATAATAAAATATCCAGTCACCTCAAAGGGAAGGAGGAGCTTCCCCACTAGACCCACTTCAAGGAAATAGAATCAGTCTAAAATACACAGACACCTGCCTAAATACAAAGACAACTGTCTAAATACACAGGCATCTGCCTAAATACACATACACCTGCCTAAATACACAGACACATGGCTAAATACACAGGCACCTACCTAAATACACAGACACTTGCCTAAATACACAGGCACCTGCCTAAATATGCAGACACATACCTAAATACACAGGCACCTGCCTAAATACACAGACACCTGCCTAAATACACAGGCACCTGCCTAAATATGCAGACACATGCCTAAATACACAGGCACCTGCCTAAATGCACAGGCACATACCTAAATAAAGAGTCACCTGCCTAAATACATAGGCACCTGCCTAAATATGCAGACACATGCCTAAATACACAGGCACCTGCCTAAATACACAAGCACATGCCTAAATAAAGAGGCATCTGCCTAAATACACAGACACCTGCCTAAATACACAGACACATCCCTAAATACACAGACACATGCCTAAATACACAGACACATGCCTAAATACACAGACACCACCTGCCTAAAGACCGCATACCAAAAATGAAGCGCCTAACGACGTCTGGCAATTGTATTAATTTGACCCCTCATTTTTAGTATACATAATTTGAAAAGGCGAGAATTAAGTTCAGATTCATAAAGGTTGCAGACGTCGTTAGATCCAATTCTTGACTCCAAACATTATATAAAGCCCCGCCTACGAATACTAATTAAATAAAACATATTTTATTTAATATTGAGTAATATAAAATGTCCATATTATATTTTAATTCAGAAAAAAATGCCTTCAAAATGATATATTATATATTATAATATGATGAGAAGCCAATTGATAATGTGACTGTGTATTCAGTTTTCCTCGGGTATGGTGGAATATTGGGCTTCTGAGAGAGATTTAGTTTCGTCAGCTCACTAAAACATTTTAACTTTTGCTAGAATTTGGAAGATTTCAGCCTACAATATAATGGTTTTTTGGAAGGGTAAATGCTCGTTAAATTACCAGCCAACCCGAGGTAATTTTCAGTTATATAGTGAGATGTAAAGACGCCAGCGACTATAAACAAGGTCTGCTGACCAAACCAAAAGGTCGCGTGCTCTCACTTGGTCTGATTTGTGACCTTATTACCTTCAAAACTGTCAATAATTCCCGGACTAAACTTAGATGGACATTGGGAATTCTATCATTCGAAGGAGAATGTAAAACAACATAAGGGTTTCAAATTTCTGTAGAATCGGCCGAATAGATACGATGTTATTACAAAGACAAAATAATTCCTGGGCTAACCTTAGGAGAACTTTGGCAATTATATTATTCAAAAGAAAATGTAAAACAATATAAGGGTTTCAAATTTCGTTAGAGTCGGCCGAATAGTTACAATGTTGTTATCAAAACAAAAGAAAAGCAAATTGTGACTGACCGACCGACTGATTGACATAGTGAGATGTAGAGTCGTCAGCGACTATAAACAAGGTCTGCCGACCAAATTAAAGGTCGCGTGCTCTCACTTGTTCTGATTTGTGACCTTACTACCTACAAAACTTTCAATAATTGCCGGACTAACCTTGGAAGGACATTGGGAATTTTATCATTTGAAGGAGAACGTAAAACAACATGAGGGTTTTAGATTTCGTTAGAATCGGCCGAATAGTTATAATGTTATTGCCAAGACAAAATAATTCCCGGGATAATCTTGGGAGGACCTTGGCAATTATATTATTCGAAAGAGAATGTAAAACAACACAAGGGTTTCAAATTTCGTTCGAATCGGCCGAATAGTTACAATGTTATTACAAAGAAAAAATAATTCCCGGACTAACCTTGGGAGGACCTTGGCAATTATATCATTCGAAAGAGAATGTAAAACAACATAAGGGTTTCAAATTTAGTTAGGGTCGGCAGAATAGTTACAATGTTATTACAAAGACAAAATAATTCCCGGGCTAACCTTGGTAGGACTTTGGCAATTATATTATTCGAAAGAGAATGTAAAACAACATAAGGGTTTCAAATTTATTATAATCGGCTGAATAGTTACAATGTTATACCAAAAAACAAAAAAATAAGCAAAACTGGGCCCGACATAGTGAGATGTTGAGTTGCCCGCTGAGAATCAACTAGTCTAATTACGTTTTAAACTTTCTTACCATTCCAAACCTTGTGTGGGATAGACTTGGTGGTGGTTCGGACGGGGGATGTGAACTGTTCTCCCTCCCTCTTGGCTTTGGTTGGAGAAGGTGTTTTTTTAACAACCTTTGCATTCTTAACTAACTTCCCCTGTCTCCTGCTCCCCCTTCTTTTTATTGATTTTTTTTTAAAGCCTACGTCCCGGGAATGCATCATGCCATGGAATCCTCCGCCATCAGTCGAGAACAGAAAGGTTCAGAATGGTGACAGGAAGGGCTAATTTGCACCTTATATGCCCGGTCCAAGTCGGGCTCCCGGGGTGGGGTTTGGGGGTTTGCAAACCTGATAAAAGCACTTAAACGTTAACGAACCGAAATATCCAATGACCATTGTTACTCTGGCTCACATAAGGGGTCCCCTTCACCCAATCTCTTCGGGTAGAGGGGCATCCTCTTTGCCCCTTTTATCCGGTAATGGTATTTCATCCCTATACAAACCGTTTCAAGAAGCCCCTCTCCTCCGGCCCTGTCTCTAGGGAGTAGACGTCACCCATTCTTCTTTCTCCAGGGTGCCACTAAAAGAGAGGGATTGACCGACAGATCCCCACTCCCAAAGGGAGGTGAGATCCTTGACAGAAGCCCTTAGTGGTTCGTATGGGAGCAAGCTCCTTTCGGGTTGGCCATATGCTATGTCCAACCTCTTTCATTGTATGGGGGCCAGTGGGACGTTTCCTCGGATTCTCGTTTCTTCCCTTTGATAAAAGTTGTTTGGCCTCCCCTGAGGTTTGCTACCTCAGGGGGTCATAACCTCCTCTGAGGTGAGTGTGGTCCCTAATTCATGGTTAGCATAGCTGACCCAAAGAGTTTGACCTCCTCCTTCTGTGCAAGACCCTCCCAAGTGGACAGAGGACCCTAAAGAGGGATAGAAGGCAAAAGAAGAATTGAGGTGGGGGGGGGAGGCTCTCCTCTCCTTATTTTGCAGGTGGTTCAAAGATGGGAGGGTCCTGTCATTTCGGTGTAAGCTCCGTCAGAGAACCAGAGATCTTCCGTTTTTCGGATGGGATCTTCCTGATTAATGTGGTTGATACCACCTAGAGTGCGAATCGAGTTGTCTTCCAAAACTAAATTGCACATCTGTGCGAGTGGGCAGATATTCTAAAGAGTATGATAATAATAAGTGATCGCCCACCCTACAAGTTAGTGAACCATCTTATCTCTACTTCTTTTTATTACATTCCTTCATACTCTTTTCCACACTTGCTTTCCTATCAAAAGAGTTTCTGGCTGCCCGGCGCATTTCTGATCCTATGGAGACTTTTCTCTTATCATTCTCACTCGTAGGGTGGTCATAGTATTTATTTTCCACGAGGTCCCCTATTTTTCGTTGATCATGGTGATAACTGAAAGCAACAATGGTAGAGCGTATGAAGATCCGCCTCCAAGCGCGGCCTCGTCAGCGTTAGGTGTCGGAGAAATCGAGGCACCCCTTTGACTAGAGACTTGACTGTAACGAAGAGAACCGAGAATAGGATATGTGATAGCTTGGAGTGGAAGGAAGGGGGGCACGGAAGCCTCCACTGAGATTGACATGGTACCGGAGGTGACCCAGGCCCAGACGGCAAAATATTCCATGGGGTGGAACCCTGTACAAGCTTCTTTTCAGACGGCTCGGGGCCCTGAGGAATCACGAAGAGAGGAGGACCTCTTCCCATGTCTGGTTCCCCTCTGACAGATAAGACCTTCTCCATCTCGGAGAAGTATCTTACTGAAGCCGGACTATCAGGCTTATGGGCTCCTCCCGCAGGTGGAGAGAATGGGTCTCATTCCCTTCCCCCTCCTTTCTTAAAAGAAAGAAACAAGAAAAGGACTAAAGCTTCGTCTCACTCCGCGGATGCTCTGGGAAAGGACGAATCTGTTGGCGTTTGGGCAACCCACCAGGCAAAGATCGGCACGTCTGGCTTCCAAGGCTCACCCAGTTGGCAAGTCCAAGACCAAGACCAAAGTCACAAATGCACTGCACGATGTTATATTACGTCGGGGACCCTCATTGAGAGACTAAATGGCGTTTTCGAGCCCGCTGACTTCAAACGTTTTCTGGTCATTCGCGCCACAGAAGGCAGCATGTTGGCCAAGGGCAACATGTTCCATCAGAGGAAAGCTTTACCTAGCTTGATTGGTAGAGAACAGGAGGTTAACTGTTTCTCAGACGGTAACCTTATGTCCAGTGTGCCAGATCCCTTCGAAGCGGCCATGATTAATGCCCTTCGGGCACTTGATGGCACGCCGATGAGTAGGACGCCGAACTCTACCATGAAATTCCTGAAAGGAGTGGTTTATGCGAGGGAACTCGTGGGATACTACAAAAATGACATTACTTTAGAGCTGATAAGAAAACAGGGTTCGGCCTCGAGACCTATCCCTCCACTCTTAGTTACGTTCGACCGTGACATTCTCCCTGACTAGGTAACTAGGTAAGTGCCGTTTGCTATTGTTATCGCCTAAAGGCATTCATGCCATTTCGGCGGAGGTGCTACTACGGGCACCGCTTCGAACATACGAATCGTTCCTGTAGACGTGCAAAGTCGGCTTTACCCGAAGTTTTCATAAATTGCTTCATAGCCACATATAAGTCCAAATCGTGTAAGGCCAAGTGTGTCAATCGTGGACAGCCTCCTCACGCCTCTTCGAAGCAATGTGGTGCATATCTCGTAAAGATGGAAATTTCAGACGTTCAGGGTACTGATCGTCTCTCATTTCATGAGGCTAATGGCGTGGCCCTAGCGTGCCCGGCGCTGCCTGGGACGTCTTATGGCTCAATTTTAAAAAAGCACCCCCCTTCTCCTGGCCCATCCAGGCCTACAAGCACGGTCGTTTCCTTTCCTTTTCGGAACGCTTCTGCGGGTTATACTCACCCAAGGCACTCCTCTCTTAGAGCTGGAGGCACAAACGGCTCACACTTAGCCTTCGGCTAAAACTATGGCTCCCGCTCCGTCGTTACACCCACAAGAGGCAATATCCGTAAAGGTAGTCATGAGACCGTCTTCTGGGGTTCCTAAAGTTGCCCACCAAAAGGAGGACAGCAACCAAAGAAGCTTCGGCACCTACACCCACATCGAGAGCTATGCTGGGAACTCCCGCCTCTGAAGCCATCCTGGATGCTTAAGGTTTTAAAGTGGAGAGAGGGAAAGACTCGCATGGCTAGCTTAACATCCTCCGATAAGTCCTCGAATGCGACAGCGATTTCAACGCCTTGTTCGGGCAACATCGCGCGGAATTTTGCCTTCAGGAAGTGTACGGCCAATCTCGCGAGGGTCTTCTCTTCGAAGAGGGTCCCCGCATCTCCGAGCTAGGCCTGGGGTGCATATTCCTTCAATGGAATTGCCGCGGACTCCGGGCTAACTGGGAGGATCGTCTCCTCCCGTTCCCTGTTATCAATCTTTTTGCAGGAGATCATGCTGGGCACGTGTCCCCTGCCCACTTTCCTAGGGTATATAAGCTTTCTAACCCCATCACCAAGAAATAGGGGTCGAAAAAGAGGATACCCAATATACAGCCTTTATGATGACTCTATTTCTATCTTTGCGGACAATACTTGATCCCTTTAAGAGTCAGGTCCTTGCCAACCTGATTGACAAGCTGCAGATAGGTGTCTAAATGTGTATGAGTTTACGCATCACTGCCCGAGAAACGCTTCACTTACATATTTTGATATATCGCCGTGCCCCGGGAAGCACTGCTTTATTTGTGGTGGGAGATAGTCGATGCCATACATGGTAGTGATCGCTTTCCCATTCAAATATCATTTTCTGGACCGCTGTCGCCTGAGACACCCCCTCCCCCTCCCGTGCTGCTTGGCGCGGCCGTTGTGTTCCACATTTCCGGAAATGCTTGATTTCACTGTTATAGTCGCTGTTGAGTTCTCCGGTAACTTCATTACCGTGAGCCTGGCTAGTATTCCTAGAACGTCCAGCCATTTTGCACACCAACCGATTCTGTGGTGGTCAGCCAAGTGTGAGACGGCCGTCAAACAGAAGCGTTGCTCCTACCCTGCGCTATAAGTGCCGCCTAAACGATTTCACTGTCGGTGAATTTCGTCGAGCTAGAGCTAAGTTTCGGTATGTTTCTAATCACGCCCGCCGCTCTTCCTGGCATGCATACGTGTCTTTACTTAACAGGAAAACCTCTCTAATGGAGTTGTGGAAGCGAATACAAAGGATTTGGGGCAAGATTTCACAAGACCCCCCATAGCGTTGTTCAGAAGAATGGGATCGCAATATGAGACTCCTCGGCCGATTTCTTCGCATTCTCCAGCCGGGAGGCTACTTTGCCAGGATTTAATGCACGTTGCTATATCGCTGAAGGCCGCCAACTGGACTTTACCTCCAGAGGCGGAGAACCCCTCAACCACATGTTTAAATTGAATGAGTTGCGTTCTGCCCACGCTTCGTGCATGGACACCGCCACTGGTCCGGACAATGTCCCGTATGCCTTGCTTCGACACTTAGGTGAGCGAGATATGGCCTTTCTGTTAGATTTGTTCAACAGGATCTAGACAGAGGGTATCCACCAAGGCTCCTGGCGAATGGCTACTGTGATCGCTTTGCGCAAACCGGGGCGAAATCACTCTAACATGCCCGGTTCCTGTCCAATCTATCTAACATCCTGAGTGTGAAGTTGATTGCGAAATTAGCAAATGTTATATTAGTAATTTTTCAGCACAGCGGAGGCCACTTGTCTCCTGCATATTGCAGCTTACGCAAGTTCCAATCCACTTCAGATATCTATTCCGACTGGAAAATGCAGCCTGTGAGACCTTCATTTGTAGACAGCACTACGTCACGGTGTTTTTCGATCTGGAGAAGGCCTATGATACCGCATGGCGATACGGTATCATGGAGACTCTCCACACGATAGGGGCGAGGGGACGCCTCCAAATTTTTATCTCAGAGTTTTTGTTAGATCGTCGATTCCGCGTACGGGTAGGGGGAGCCCTCTCTTACCCAAATGAGCAGAAAGAGGGTGTCTTGCAGGGAAGTGTCCTCGCTGTCGCACTATTTGTCCTGAGCGTCAACAACATTACATCAGTGCTGACGGAAGATGTTCTCACTCCGATCTACGTGGACAACCTTTCGGCAGCCCATTTCTACGGTGTCTATACCGCCGAGAGGCACCAGTCATATCCTTAGTCCTTTCGGTTAGTGCTATGAAATTCCTTCTAGGGCTCTGTGTAGCTCTCGGGCCGATGGTGTCTCTGGTTCTGCCTAGGACGGCACCGTGTAGGTTACCACTTTTGACTATTTTTTGCCACACCTCTGTTCCCAGAACATTTACAACACAGAGAGTAATGCCTTCTGCCTTTTTGGAGCACACTTTGTGTCACGCTGGGTCAGTGTCAGTATATACGGACAGCTTCAAGCCCCAGGAGGGGATCGGTTATCACTTCAATCAAAGTAAGTTGGACTCTACCAGGTGCTGCGTCTGTCCAATTCCTCACGCCCGAACTGGTTACAATTCACCACTCGGTACGGGAGATAACGCTTCGCGCCCGGTTCGGAGACCAGATTATGATCTATAGTGACTCCTAAATCGCAGTGAGTGACCTCGGGGCATTTGAATCTCCACACTCCCTTGATCTCTGGGCATTTAAATCTCCACACTCCATGGTTTGCGATATCTGTGACGCCACGGTCGCCGCGAGCCGGGTGGATGTTGAGAGTGTAGTCTGCTGAATTCCTTGATATGTGCCAATTGTGGGGAATAAGCGTGCCGATGAGGGCGCTAAAGAGTCCGCTTGGACTGGGAGATCAGCCAAGCGCTTGCCTCCTCCTCACACAAACTAATGGAAGGAATCAGGGCAGCCCTCCTGGCTGGTTGGCAAAGAAGATGGGAGACGTTCGAGGTGAATTTAAAGTTCCGTGCCGTTGCACAATTACTGTTTCCATGGACATTCTTACTGATGCTGCGACGGCTTCAGGTCGCTTTCTGTTGTCTTATAATCGGACACACTCGCGGGACGCACCGACATTTGATGGAGCGCTCGCCCGCACCTTATTGTAACGACTGCGTTGTCCTCCAGGCTGTTCGGCACCTTCTTGTTGAGTGTCTCAGTCGAGATAATTTTCACGCCCGTTACCTGTCCCCGTATCAGGACGAGCTTGGACGCTACCGTTTGTCTCTTGTACTCGGGATGGGTTCGTGCACACAGACTTGCGAACTAGCTGACTTTTTGGAGGAGGCTCGCCTCCTCCATTTTATTTGACTTTCTTTGCTGTAAGTCGCATGCTCCCTGGCCGGAGGGAGGCGGGCCTCCCCCAACGCTGAAATATTTCATTCTTGCTTTTTCCAAGTTTTGTTTTATGCTTGTTTCTTTGCTTTTTCTTGTTATATCTATGTTATTTTGTTTTTGAATGTTTTTGTTTGTTATTCTAGCCTAGTATCTGCCTGTAGCGGGATTACGGCGCCTTTTGCCTTAGCCCACGTATTCTAACCGCTCGACTCCTTCCTCGAGAACATTCCTGCAGATAGATCTGACCAACCCGTGGGCCTTCAAGGATCTTGAGGGATCTTGAGACCCAATACGATACGCACGATCTACATAGGGACAATGAGTCAGTGCGTGCTGGTTGGTATCGCTACCATATGATGGCAATGAACCGTCAGCGCGGTGTTATATCCGCCACCGCTTCGGCCAAACGAGTAAATTCTGTTGACGCACAAAGAAAGAACAACCACAAAATTTGCATAAATTGCTCGATGGCAGTGCGTGATAAATGTTTCGTGCATAGCCAAGTGCGTGAAATATGAGGGATCGAGACCTACTTGATCGAAAAATTCTGATTCGTATATGTTCAATAATAGCTGCCGACCTTTCAGGCTATGGACTGTATTTCGTCTGAAGATGCTAACAAGAAAGTTGTGTCGCATCCTGCACTCCACTATGCCCTTTGGTTGGCAAAAGGAACTAGCCCTCACCCCGCCCTTCCAGGTAAACGAGCTCTGTAGTCTCCGCACTCATTCGGAATCCTTCAGCATGATTTACATCCTCCAGGTGACATCATGGTCCCGCTGATAGAATTGTTATATCCCTGTTCTGGCATTGAACCACAGTGCCTCTCCCATCGCCCCCGCTTCGCACAAAACAAAGCGTCCATGATCCTATACCGAGTCAATTGACTCTGGATGGAAAAGTCCAAGGTAGCACTGGCCCAAGTAAACAATTTGAACATTATGTCCAGGAGAAAGTGTAGCGACAAGGGACCTTATGCTCCCTTACCCCTGTCCTTAGCTAGAGGGGACACAGTGAGAGGTCATTGCCCTCCAAATGACAAGAAAATACCTCCCCTATATTTTCCACTCCAGCAAAAGGATTTGCAGAAGATACGTCTACCAAACCTAATCTAATATAGTAAAACCTTGAAGGCGACATTCACATGGCCAATGGCACTCGGTGGCCTGTCTCCAACCGGTCTATGGCCATTTAACTGAGGTTCTTTCAAGATAGATTTAGGGGAAATTTCTCTCAGTGGAACTGCCTTGAACTCTTGACTAACAGAGAGTATCCGCGATTGCTCGTCTCCTCCCCTTCCCATTTAACTGTTCACATTAGGAAACCAGGTTAGGCCCGTCCTCTCTGCTTAGATTCTCGGACCAAAATGGTTTCTAGACCACCCCACCAAGGGTTGTGACCCAGGTGCCAATTTTCACTCGATATGCTGGCTCCATTACACACGGATGTGGGGTGTAGCGCGGGTTATCTTGCGGATGATATATGAAGCATTATGTCTCACCTCGACCCCACACCTACAGATTTCCCTTCAAAACTCCTACAGGAGCATATTCAGCTGTATTCCACACATTTTAAATATGTCTAGTATATAATTAAGTAACTTCCATAGCCATTAAGTATTTTCAGTGTTTATTCTGAAATGAAATTACTAGGCGTCATAATATTTACTCATCGGTGCCCCGGTTGTCTCTGGCCTCAAGCGACCCCTCATCCATCATCTCAGTTCGTGCCTGCAGATATAATGGTGTCTCACGGCCTAGCTCATTGCAATTTCAAAATACTATCCAAAGTAGAGCTGTGGTATTTACCTGGTTCAATCTAGAACTTTTTCTAAATCCTTTAAGTCGCCAAAAATCTAAATGAATTCCCAAATTCCAAATAAATTTTTAAAATTCAAATAAATTCCAAAATTACAAATGAATTAAAATGAATTAAAAAAGTTCGAAGGAAGGTCTGGCACAGGGCATTTTCCAGTCGGAGCAGAGCATCTGAAGTGGAGTGGAACTTGCGGTATCCGCACTGAGCAGATGACAGATGGCACACATGAGGTTAGAGAGATTGGGTGTAAGCCCCACGGAGTAGAGTGATCGCTCCCCGGTTCGCTAGGAGTCTGGGAGGATACCCTCTACCCAGATCCTGTTGAACAAGTCTAACAGAAAGGCCATGCCTCGCTTACTACCCATGTGTCGAAGCATGGCGTACGGGACATTGTCCGGACCAGGGGTGGTGTCCGAGCACGCAGCCAGAGCGGAAGGCCTCTTGCTCAATGTAAACTGTTTCTGAAAGGTTCTCCAAATGAATTTCAAAACTCCAAATGAATTCTAAACATTCCAAGTGGATTCCATAAACAAAATGAATTTTTAAAAACCAAAATGAATTAAAAAAAATCAAAATGAATTTCAAAAATCCAAATTAATTACAAAACTCCAAATGAATTCCAAAAAATACAAATTAATTTAAAACCCTCAAATGAATTTAAAAAATCCAAATGAATTCCAAAAATCCTAACTAACTCCAAAATTCCAAATTAATTACAAAGTTGAAATGAATTACAAAACTCCAAATGAATTACAAAAATCCAAATAAATCCCCCCAATCTAAATGAATTCCAAAGACCTAAATGAATTCCAAAAATTCAAATGAATTTCAAATATCCAAATGAATCTAAAAAGAACAAATGAATTAAAGAATCCAAATGAATAACCCAAATCTAAATGCATTTCAAAAACCCAAGAGAATTCAGAAAATCCAAATGAATTTAAAAAATTCCAAATGAATTAAGAAATCCAAATGAATTTCAAAAGTTTCATTGAATTTTTAAAAATCCCAATCGATTCCAAAGATCCAAAGGAATTCCAAAAATCTAAATGAATTTTTAAAAATCCAAATGAATTCCAAAGAAATCAAATGAATTCCAAAAATTTCAAATGAATTAAAAAAATCCAAACGAATTCTAAAAATCCCCAAATTCAAATGATTTCCCTAAATCCGAATGAATTAAAAAATCAATGAATTCCCCAAATTAAAAAAATCCAAATGAATTCCACGATCTATTAGAGTGCCTCCTAAATTCTTTGAAATCAAAGCGAAGGTTGATCCTATCGAAAGGTCCTTAGGAAAGGCATCTCTGTGGAACAACTTCACAATTGGCTAATTCACTAAAATGATTTCTTGGCAATTTGTTCCTAAATATCTGGTTAACCAATTGGATTTCCATGTTTTTGTATGGTACTTTTTAGATATGGCGTACCTGGTATTTGATGCAACTTTATTGCTTTTAACTTTTACCATTCATTTTGTCGGTGAAGTTCTCAGATTTAAGCACATCACAGAAGTAGCATCTTCACTATGGGCTTAGTAATTCCTCTTGTCAGAACACATGACCAGGGATGAAACCAGCTCAAAATATGCATTGTTTATGTATTTTCACGTCCTGATTATTAGTGTGGATACGGATCTCTGGTTGTCCACACCCAAAGAAGATGAGACCAAACCAACGGGTGAAACACGAATGGCAGAACCCGATTCCAAAGGCTGGAAGCACAAAACAAAAGAAAAACTATTCTCAGCTTTCCAAAAATAACCCGAAATGTCCAATGAGAACCGCCAAAAATACAGTTACCACACATAATTAAGAACTGCACAGCTTACATAACTTTACCACCGCCCTCTTTAAATCAAGAATTTGTACTCAAGCAAGAGTTTCATAACGTCATCAAAATTTCGGACCAAATAAAAATATTTTCAGAACTTTATTGATAAATATGATCTCATTTACATAAATTTTAATTCTAACCATTTCCTTTATTTCAATCACATTAACTATTTCCTCCCATATAACTAAACGGGAAAAAGAGTCATCTACCTAAGCAGAACCATATTCATATACAATTAAACATCCCAGTGACCCCCAATCCTTAGCGAGGTTAAGGGACCGTGTCAAGACTGCCTCTTGAGCAGAGATTCGAGACCTGAAACTTTAACAATACCACTCTGAAACACTTTCATGGCCAGTTCCTACAGACACTTAAATCTTTTCTTGCAATAATGTCCTATACAATATAACTTTTACCTTCAAAATATATATAATTTTATAAATGTGACGATGGGAAAGGAAGCGGATCTATGGGTCATGCAAATCATGCGTCGTATTCATCTTCTGTCCGCAACGACTCGCTGGCTCAATGTAGCCAGCGAAAACTAATGCTACCAAAAGTAATTGAGGTCACTGAGATCAAATATGATATAGGTTGATCACCAGGTGGCGCTACCTAGTGGCTAGAGGTGCTAAATCGACCATTTATGCCGCAAGTCCACTAGATCATGTCCCTCTAGTTTTTACTAGATGCCCCATAATGAGTTGGCTTTAAAATCAAAATTGAAAGGTCGATTATTCTGAAGATGTGATGTCATCTGTCATGGACATTGATTGGAGTTTCCTCTTCGTGTAACATGGCCACATAATGCGTTGGCTTGGAATGAAAATTGAGAGGGCAATTATTCTGAAGACGTGATGTCATCAATCATGGGCATTGGTTGGAGCTTCCTCTTCGTGTAACATGGCCACATAATGCGTTGGCTTGGAATGAAAATTGAAAGGTCAATTATTCTGAAGACGTGATGTCATCAATCATGGGCATTGGTTGGAGCTTCCTCTTCGTGTAACATGGCCACATAATGCGTTGGCTTGGAATGAAAATTGAAAAGTCGATTATTCTGAAGATGTGATGTCATCTGTCATGGGCATTGATTGTAGCTTCCTCTTCGTGTAACATGGCCACATAATGCGTTGGATTGGAATGAAACTTGAAAGGTCGATTATTCTAAAGACGTGATGTCATCTGTCATGGGCATTGATTGGAGTTTCCTCTTCGTGTAACATGGCCACATAATGCGTTGGCTTGGAATGAAAATTGAAAGGTCAATTATTCTGAAGACGTGATGTCATTGGTTGGAGCTTCCTCTTCGTGTAACATGGCCACATAAGGCGTTGGCTTGGAATGAAAATTAAAAGGTCAATTATTCTGAAGACGTGATGTCATCAATAATGGGCATTGGTTGAAACTTCCTCTTCGTGTAACATGGCCACATAATGCGTTGGCTTGGAATGAAAATTAAAAAATCGATTATTCTGAAGATGTGATGTCATCTGTCATGGAGCTTCCTCTTCGTGTAACATGGCCACATAATGCGATGGCTTTGAATGAAAATTGAAAGGTCAATTATTCTGAAGACGTGATGTCATCAATCATGGGCATTGGTTGGAGCTTCCTCTTCGTGTAACATGGCCACATAATGCGTTGGCTTGGAATGAAAATTGAAAAGTCGATTATTCTGAAGATGTGATGTCATCTGTCATGGGCATTGATTGGAGCTTCCTCTTCGTGTAACATGGCCACATAATGCGTTGGATTGGAATGAAACTTGAAAGGTCGATTATTCTAAAGACGTGATGTCATCTGTCATGGGCATTGATTGGAGTTTCCTCTTCGTGCAACATGGCCACATAATGCGTTAGCTTTGAATGAAAATTGAAAAGTCTATTATTTTGAAGATGTGATGTCATCTGCCATGGGCATTGATTGTAGCTTCCTCTTTGTGTAACATGGCCACATAATGCGTTGGATTGGAATGAAACTTGAAAGGTCGATTATTCTAAAGACGTGATGTCATCTGTCATGGGCATTGATTGGAGTTTCCTCTTCGTGTAACATGGCCACATAATGCGTTGGCTTGGAATGAAAATTGAAAAGTCGATTATTCTGAAGACGTGATGTCATATGTCATGGGCATTGATTGGAGTTTCCTCTTCGTGTAACATGGCCACATAATGCGTTGGCTTGGAATGAAACTTGAAAGGTCGATTATTCTGAAGATGTGATGTCATCTGTCATGGGCATTGATTGGAGCTTCCTCTTCGTGTAACATGGCCACATAATGCGTTGGCTTGGAATGAAAATTGAAAAGTCTATTATTTTGAAGATGTGATGTCATCTGCCATGGGCATTGATTGTAGCTTCCTCTTTGTGTAACATGGCTACATAATGCGTTGGCTTGGAATGAAAATTGAAAAGTCGATTATTCTGAAGATGTGATGTCATCTGTCATGGGCATTGATTGGAGCTTCCTCTTCGTGTAACATGGCCACATAATGCGTTGGCTTTGAATGAAAATTGAAAGGTCGATTATTCTGAAGACGTGATGTCATCTGTCATGGGCATTGGAGCTTCCTCTTCGTGCAACATGGCCAGTTTGCTATAGAACCAAGCCGGGCGCTTATTCTTCTTCAAAGAGTGATGCTAAGAAGATAAAAAAACAAACCATACAATTAGCCAGGAAGGTAGGGAGGTATAGACGTCTTTTAATTATTAATTACACCTGTCAGGTATATAGTAGTGAGTTATGGCAATCGGTCTACATCGCGGACTCCCCGACTCGATAATGAAATGAGTATATAGACGAGTATGACGATCAGTGGCTACCCACGTTGGGTGGTTGCGGGGGTATTGTGTTTGAACACCCATCAGCGATCAAGAGTATATGGGTAGGATAAGAATATCCTCATGGGGGACTAGTGCACAAAAGGCAGATTTCCTGAAGAGGGAAGAGAGTGGGTATGTTGAGCTATGAAGACATGAATGGACTGATAGCAGTGTTTTATTGGCTACGTGCTTGATGAGGCGTGTGAAGCTAGTTACCCCCACTCGTAAGTTTCCGCGTATCTGCCAATGGGCGGCCAGCTCGTGACGCTACTGAGACCTTTTAGTCCACATTTGACGGGATCGAATCCTCGATACTAGAAGATCAACGCGAGAGTACCACACAAATGGTAACTCATGCTATTATAAATTACTTAACCCCTTAAAAATCGAAATGGAGAGTTGGGTGCTCACATACACACTACCAAGTAGTGGTTGTGATACTCGAACTACTTAAGGCATGAATTCGTAGAGGAACAGCGTGCTTACTCGACCCTGGAACCCTTGTTGCTCGTCGCTTGAGGAGGAATTTGTGTTTCCTTCTTCGATGTGCAGCTCCGGTTTTTCCCCGTCTAACTCCAGTTCGCAGTACAGAGCTGCTAACTGGTCCTCCACAAACGAAGACTGCCAGAAAAAAAAATATAAAGGTAGGGACGAGTTTAAAAAAAAAATGGGGTCTCAAAATTTATACAAATACTAGAAGATGAAAGGGGAAAATATACGGATGATATTTTTTTAGATTTCAACATGGAGGCAGTCGACGAGGGAATCACCACCTTCAACCTAATACCAATGTCATTGGTTTATTCCTATAAAGTGACGCACAAATATGATGTAAAAAGAAGCTAAAAAGAATACATACAAGTGTACATACAGAAAAAGGAAACGAAAATGAAAGTGGTACCAAAAACAAGAAACCCAAAGAAACCCCCAGCCTCATTTAAGGACTCTGGTACCCACCAATCACAAGCCAAATAGTGGTCAAAATTAATTTACATATGTTGCAAGAGTCGCCTCTTCCAGGAACTCTCAAATCGCCACTCCCGTTACACTGTATCTAACCCATAGCAATAAGGATAAATAGGAACTACCCTAGACGTGTAAGTCTCTGGACAGGTACTGTGCCCCTCCTTCCCCAAGTTATGCCATTAAACCAAAAAGTGACGCACAACATGGGAAGAAGCCCACCATCTCAGGAAGATTGCGGGCGAAACTCCGTCCCATGTCTGCGTCCTACAAGTGTGTTGCATCCGGGCTACAAATCATGACCCTTAACCACCGAAGTACTTGATTATATGTCCAGGTACTAATTCTAAATACATAAACAATTAAATTCGTCTACTTTCCATAAGCTTTACCATGCATTCAGTAAGTTTACCTGAAGAGTAGCGCATGAGAGATAAAAATGCTGGTCGGATGACAGATTTCTCAGTCTTTTCACCTCATCATCGCGGTCATTCCCTAGGACTCCTATAGTGCCGAGGATACGAGGCAAAATCACATGTCTTGAGCTGCAGTAAATGTCACAAATACCACAGACAAGGGTGTGCGGAGTTTCCTATACATTTTGGCACATAATGCACACGGAAAGTCTCCATATTTTTTTGAATGGCCTAAAATTCGGCCGCAGTCCGTATTTATCCATGCCGAGTGATATACAAAACAAGCTAGTCGGTGAAGACGAACGCAGAGCCCGGAAGAATCCCGGGCTCTGCAATGGGTCATGTTAAATATATTAACTAAGAGAAAGCAATATGTTGAGTTAAATCAGGAAAGTTTTTGGTGAATACGGGGTCCCTTAGGGCAATATCATTGTGCCATTCTTATTTTAAGTTATCTGAATGTATTTTCCAAATGCCATGAAGCCTATAGCATTCAATATGCAGTTGACACTTCGTTGATAATTTCAGGTCATAATGTAATAAATGAAATAGCAAATAGGGTCTCTCCTTCACTTTCTAGATGGCTTTAGACCAATAAACCTTTTTTCAACATCGCAAAGTCATCTATCAAGATCTTAACAAACAACAGATGTATATTAATTTATCGGCCATTTGGGGACTGCCTTTTTGTACAAGTTCCCGTAATTCTTCTAAAGCCTAATATTAGGATAAATGGGAAAGGAAAACGTGCAGAAGGCACCAAAAAGAAAAAAAAACAAAAAAGATAAAAAAAGGAAAGAAAAAGACAAGAAGAAGAGCGAAGGATGTCCCACAGGTGCAGGAACACGCGACGAGCACCAGTCAAATAAAATGGAGCAGGCCAGCCTCCTCCAAAAAGTAAGACGCTTAAAAAGAAATAATTAAAATCCCTAATATGTACAATGACAATAAACCCAACTTTCAGAACAATAGCAATCACGTACAAACCAGTCTTACTTCATGCATGTCTTACGCACCGCTAAAAACACATTCAAATAAGATCTTTCGCACTCCTTACTTTACCCTCGGCTACTCTAACTTCTCCTACGCTATTGCAATCTTAGCTACTGCATATCAGCGGCATCTAAACCCAATTCTCTTTTGACAAAAGAGAATTACTTACAAATGAATATTATTCTTGCATCTATGCCTTTTATTTCAGAGGCTCGAAGTCCTACCCCTACCTTACCCTATATGGATATATACGCCTTTGGAATACTTGTACAAAGTAGTTTACTACTTTGAGAGGGCAACTAATTGCCTCATGTTTTCTAGTCGCAAGAAAAGGATAGCGTGGCCTGAAACGTGATTCTCTCAATCTCAAAATGAAACTGGTCACTTGACGAAGCTCTCTGTTAATCATCAAGTTGCCAATGTCGGAAATGAACTACCAGTTAACCTGCCTTCTTTGAGGTCAACAAATAACTTTTAAAAGAAAAATTTAAAAATAATATACTTAATCTGGCATAAGTTTACCTATACACGTCAATCTTCCCTTCCTTTAACCACTTTGCGGTCAGTCTCCTATCCTCTAAACCTCCTTGCGGCCTTTCACGCATTCCTTAAGTTCACTAAATTCTGTATTCTATTTTTTCCCTCTTCCTCTACTTCACCCCTACTGGTATAGTCTTAAGTTCAAATCCTTAATTTATATAAGGATTTCTAAATTTAATTAACAAATTGTTTGAAAAGTAGATATGTAGGGGTACGAAGATGTATCAGAGAAAAATTCCTTCCAAATCGATAATATAAATAGCCCATTAAATTACTAACTCAGAACGGACTAAGCTGTGGTGTAATGGCTAGAATGACTGGCGTTTAAATCAAGAGGTACCGCGTTCGAAACTCAAAGTCCACAACCTTTTAAGAAGAAAACGGAAATAAAGGAAAACGCTTCAAGGACTAACTCAAGAAGACCCAAGATAAATGGATCGCCTCAATAAAGAAAAACGGAAGAAAACGACTTAAAGGGCTAACTCAACAAGAAATAAACTCAAGATAATTGAAAGAAATATGAAGATACATCAAGAAAGGAAGGATACGAAGATCAAGAACTAAACCCAGCCAACAAGAATATTAAGTCAAGATAAAGGAAAGACAATGTTTGAAAGGGCCAACTTAAAGATAAAGGAAATTCAGAAAATAAATAGATTCGATAAAGATAAAATCCTAGATAAATACAATAAACCAGAAAATAAAGAACCTCCCCCCCATAGATATAACAGTTCGAACTCGGTTTAATATCTTGTATGTTGACTCGACAACATTTAGCAGCTCTGATTTTTGCTGCCATAAAGAACGCCATTCTGTCGCTTCTATGTTGGCTGTTTTGTAGTGTGTGGGCGCTATCTTTTTTTTTTTTTTACAATAATAACACTAGTCTGCGTTTCAAAACTTTTTATTCAAAGGTCTTAAATTTTTCAACTGCTCTCACATCAGTTCCGCAACATCAAGTTCATTAAAACAATACATTTCTCTCAATCAGGTCAGGAATTTTAGATATGCTAGATTTTTTAAAAAATATACTGGTATGTCTCAATTGGTGATACTAGAGTAGTGTTTATGTATTATTTTTTGCCTTAAATTACCACGGGTAGCTTTAAAATAAGCTTCTGTTTCAGTTTTCAGATCTAGATTGAAACTGCAATGAATGGGAAGTACAAGAACCACTCTGAAAAGTTCTGTTACATTTGTGTAAATGTGAATCTTTCAGATCTTCCAGCAGGAATTACTGATTTTGTGAAAAAGTCCGATCACGCTTAATTCTGAGTCAACTAAACGACCAAGGGAAGCCATTAGCCGCTCATATCTGTTGCAAAACATGTGTTCAAAAACATTCGTGATTGGAGAAACAGTCATATGGAGGGAAGGGAAAGATCCTATCACAGACTGTTATTTCTGTACAAGTTTACAGGGCATCAATTGAAAGAAAAAGTCCCATGCTCATTATTCTGACATTCCATCTCCATAAAACCAGTCACGCATGGCCCAGATGTTCCTGTTTCTAAACCTGGAGACAACATAGGATCTTCCTCAGACTGCGAGGCTGGAGATGCAACAGATGCAGAAAAGCTTGGTATATTCGAGCCAGAAGAGGAAGACGGACCGATGATACTGAGTCAAGATGAGCTAAATGACCTGAAGCGAGACTTGAACCTGTACAAGGAGTCTGCTCAACTGTTGGGTTTGAGCCTTCGAGAGAAATGTTAGTTGGCACCAGAGACGAAGTTCTTTTAGTATCGAAACCGCGAGTGAGTTCCTAAAATTCTTCCTGTTTGAAGCTTCTTCGCTCTACTGCAACAAAATTGCTGAGTTGACCGTTTGAATGGGTTTGAAGTACGACGCCACATATTACAGACTTTTCATCAAATCGTCTAGTAGAAGTATAAGATTGTTTTTCTGAACAACGGCAACAATTCTGCGTCGATTCCTGTCGCACACTCAGTTGTAATGGGGGAAATCCACAACAACATGGAGAGTCTGTTGTCTACTCCCAACTAAAAGGACAATGATTGGTTGATATGTGAAGATCTCAAGGTTTCTGGTCTCGTTCAAGGACTTAAAGATGGGTAGATGAAGTATCCATGCTTTTTGTGCCTGTAATGTAGCCAGCCAGATGGCCAGCATTATGTGCAACAAGAGTGGCAATTGACAAATGTTGCAACCCAGCTGACACGTGTTTTTTTCCCCGACCATCTGGTCGAACGGTACAAGATTCTGTTTCCACTAAGGCACGTCAAACTTGGTCTCATGAAGAATCTCGTGAAGGCACTAGACAAAGACAGCCTCTTCGATGGAACATTGAATCCCACTGGTCTCCACTTGGCTGTCTCTGAAGTTTGTCTCTGCCAACTTCCTTGGCCAACGACGGAGTTCAGACTGAGAAAATTATCGATGAGCTGGTGTAGATTTTCTGCCGATTAGGTGCGCATATGTCAGCAAAAATGCACTTCCTCAGATCTCATGGCACTATTTTCTAGAGAATTTACTAGAGCGTTTTCATAAGTAGATCCGAGTGATGGAATAACATTATCGAGGCCAATGGTACGTCAACTTTCTGGCCGACTATTACTGATGTCTAAAGAGGGATGCAGTATCTGCCAGCACAAGCGAATATCTCTCAAGAGGCCATTCTTCCTTGATTAGCCTATTATAGTGGTTTTACCTTTCTTGAGATCTATAATACCTGCAAAGCATGTTTATAGAAGTTGAATTATGCTACTAAATGAACTATCACTACTAAGAAAATACAAAATGAAAAATTATAAATATTGTTTTATTTAAAAAATACCTGATATAGATTAATGGATGTCATTTTGGAAATTGGCGAGAGAAACTGACCTAAAAAAACAACAGAAAATATCCTTAACCTTTAAAATCACGCAGACCAGTGTAATCATTGCCTATAACAAGACTGCATATAATTGTATATTATACCGCTGTATATAACTGTTACAATCTGCTATTAAACACACTTTTGATCTCTATAAAATATATGTTAATCCTGTTGCTAGGACAGCCTTTGGGACAGACACGTAACGACCAAATGATCTCATCTAGGGCATGACAATTGCATTAACAGTGCGAGAGTTGCAAGTATCTCTCGAACAAGTTGTTATCGCGCCCCAAATCGGCAGATGTTGGTGGTGGATGAAATGAGAGCTACCAGTAATCTGGCTTAGAAGCAACAAAAGAGATAAACTAAAGAGGTTGCCATATTGTCACCCAACGGACTGAGCGCAAAGGAATAGAGAATTTTCATGACGCAGATACAAGAGCCTTGATTATATCAGTGTGAAACTTGGATGAATTACTATGGGTGATTATGCTGAAAGACTGGGGGCTTGATGAGTAGGTAGCGCTGAATATTGGAGAGTTGAGGAAGGCTAGGGTCTCATCAGCGTTGGGAAATTCATACATCCCATGAGAGCAAGCCATGTCGGGAGAATCTCTGGCCAGTCGGCCATACTGAAGTGCCATCTCTGTCGCACGAGATTTGAGCTAGGGTGGAGACGAGAAAGAAATCAAGATATTTGAGAGTGTGAAGGTAGGGGGAGGGGAATACGTAGGTGAGCCGGTATTCAGACATAAGTGTAACACCTCGTCCATTAGAAAAATCAGATTAGGTGCTTAGAAAGTCGAGAGTCCTTTCTGTTTAAATCTCTTAAGAGAAAGAAGGAGCATAGGACCTTGAATTAAGTTACAGATAGGATCAAAAGAATGACAGGTTTGAGGAGTAATGTAAGCCGATCATACAGTGTAATGTCGTTCCAAAGAGCTACTGCATGAAGGTTAATGCAGAGAGAAAAAGAAGGAAACGAGAGATCATATTGATGTGAACACCTACGATCTTTTTCTTGAAAAAGAAACAAGTAGGTTGATAAGAAGCAAATATAGATGTGATGTTCGTCCAGTTAGCCAATAAATGGAGTCAAGAGGATTTATCTAGCCTAGAGTCACTAAAAAAGGGTCTGGGGAGTTGGGAGAAAGGGGGGCTTAACCATGTAAATTTCTAGGAGATGGAATTGTATTTTAAGGGGAGAGGGAGTAGAATCATGACATGAAGTTTGGGGAGTCGATAAATCATGGAGAGCTGGAAGAGAGAGAGAGAGAGAGAGAGAGAGAGAGAGAGAGAGAGAGAGAGAGAGAGAGAAAAAGAGAGAGAGATGGCATTGAAAGGCAACCGAAGGGTTTGGTTAGGAGGCCATAGGGAGAATCCTGGGAAGGAGGGACAAGGGGAGTTGGGTAAGGTTAGAGAGGTACCTAGTGGATATAGATTTCATGAAGGCCTGGGTGGACGGGATTGAGAAAGAGATGAATGGGAAGTGGAGTTGAGAATATCCCAAATGTTTTCTATCTTCTCCAATAAATGACTGAGTAGATAAGGGGCGTTGAACTGAGTAGTGCATACTCCTCCACCAAAGCCAAACTATGCAAATGGAGCAGACTGTAGGGTGGGAACACTCTCAAGTGGGGCGGCTGCTCTATTGATGACGCTTTGCAAGGGAAGTATATCCTAGGATGACAGTCAAATGACCTCTATTTCTGAAGGGAAAGCGCAGAACTTCCTCCGACTCAAGACTTACAAGGGCTGAGGCTGGTTTATAGTAATCCGACGGTTGAGGATATCGGCTGAGTGGGGATTTCATGGACAAGGAATACGGGCGGAACTGAGCAACAGTTCTGGCACAAACCAACGTCTTTGGTCAGGCAGAGGTGACGTGCCCAAATCTGTCGCATTAAAAGCGAACCTTAAAGGAAACTATATAATTACACTATTTTAGGCTTATAATGACAAACAAAGTCACCAAATGTAATAGAAATAGAATAAAAAGCTAATGGATAGTTAGGAAAAAAATAAAATAGTTAAGAAAAAGTAGGGAAGGGTAGAAGATCTTTTAACGAGATTAACTCTTATTTTTAAAAATTCATACCTGCTTTGTGTTTTGAAGAAGATCCATATCTTGTTTCAAAACATCCACCAATTCTTTAGTTTTTAGTTGATAGCGGAGGAGAATTTCGGGAGTTACTATGGAATTTTCAATCCAAGGGGGCTCACGTAAAACTGGTCGTGTTTCAGGCTTAGAAAATTCGGGAGTTTTCTGCGAATAAAAAGTAATTTATAAACACCGGCGGATCCAGGATAAAAATTTAGGGGGAGCTAACCTGAATTCCTCCCTCTGAGTAGTCTGAGAAAAGGGCATTGATCATTAATAAGGGTTATAATAGACAGTGTTGATAATCAATAACAGCATCTCATAAATAGGTGAGAACCAACTCTTTCAGATCCGATTTTATTTTCCTCCCAAATCAGAAAATCATAAATTATGGTTTAATTTAGCTTGGGAAAATGAACTAAGCCATAGTACTGAATTTAATAATTCGTTTATATATTTTTCTGTATTTTAGACATGTATTATATAAGATACATTTGATCGCAATGGTTTAAAAAAAAAAAAAATTATATATATATTCTATATTATTACGTAATTCTTAGGAATAGCAGAATACAATTATGGCATAAAAAAGAAATATGTGAAAACATAAACGGGTCTGAACTTTAGAGGGGACTTCAACCCTTAGCAATTCTATCCCCTGGATCGGCGCTTGTTTATAAGTATTTTTTACGAGAAATTGTAATCATTTGTAACGGCCTTCAATCACGCCTTCGAGAAGAATTACATATAATTTATAACATTCGCTCACATTTGCTATCCACTATATTTGTTATAAAATTGTGAATGCTCAGCAAATTAAATCTTTTATAATGTCAATCATATTATACTAAGTTTAAAGCTATAAAGACTTGACCTAAACCGAGAAGTAAAGCTTTCAAGAGAACGTTCATCTCCTCCCAGCTCTCAAAAATACGTCCAATTTTAAAAGACTATTAATCCTTATGCACAAATAATGATCAAAACCTCCCAACTCGATAAGTTACGGGCTTTTCTAATAGTGCAACGAACATGGATAAATATGCACACAATATCTTCCGATGGACATCATATATAATCTCTCTCATCTATACCCAATCTCCGAAAATTCCAAGGGAATGAAATAATTTCGAATCGCCATGATCGAAAAGAAAGAAGGAATGGTTGAACTAAGTGAATGATACATATCAACAAATTTAGACAAATTAGAGATGGCCTCACTTCTTCCTGTTTTTCTCTTGTGTTTGGAGGATCGACCGCCAGGATCGGGCTATCATCTTCCGCTTCGGATTTTTCGTCGCCATCGGAAAAGGAATCCGCTGACAATATCATGTCGCTAAAATACAAAACAGAGCATTCTTTATTAAAAATGAAACTAAATGATAGGTATATTAAGAGATAGAACAAAAGAAGGTTTACCACAAAGGGTTTTAAGTGATAATGCACGAAAAAAATGAAAGTTTGCATTGGAAGCCTGTGGATGAAATAGGTGTTATGAAGAACGGGGTTTATTATTTTCCTTCATTAAAATACTTAGCAGTAATAATTGGACAAGATAGGTTGGATTGAAAGCATTTAAGTACCTTGGATTTCATGTGTGGGAGGGTAGATAGTTGAATACAGAAGTAAACCACAAGACTCAATCAGCGTGGATCTCTGATAAGAAGCTCAATCTAAAAATGCTGTTAGGTCAGCAATGAGTTACGGAGAAGAAGCATGGCCTTTGGAGAGACCACAGAAGAGCAAAATGGATTAGGGTGAATTGAGAACGTTACGCTGGATATGCGAAGTGATACAGATGGATAAAGTTCTAAATCAGAAAGAATTTGAGGGAAGAGTAGTTTAGTAAAAATATGAAAGAAATTACAGAAGAAAGGATTTCATTGGTAGGTGCAATTCGTGAGAAGAAAAGAGGACTGCATTGGCAAAAGAATGATGAATATGTAGGTGAAGAACTTGAGGAAGGCAAAGATCAAGGAGGAAAGATGGAGTGACATAAGAGCTGTGTGGAGAGGATTAGTGGAGGTGGCGGTGATCGATTGGGAAGGATGGAAGCGCCTGAAAGGAAACAGCTTGTAGTGGAAGAATATAATACTTAACTGTAAATACAGTCATGGCAAAAATCTTTGTGATTCCCAAGGTTTATTGCTTCACATTATCTAACTGCACCTTTCACGTGTTTCAGAGTCATGTCCCGACAAAGCGGTATCATGTCTAGCAGGAAAGCTATGCTGCATTTTACAACTGGAGGGTTGTGTCTTCTCACGACCTCAACGCCACCAGATGCGTTCCCTATTGGTCCCAATGTCTGTAGAAGGATCTGAGTCTATGGTACGAATATATGTATATCGCCACCATATTTTTAATTCCCGTATCTTCACAAATTTATTTACAGATTTTCCGTCTAAAATTTCTCCGGGAGACGGCCTCATTTTCAACTAACAATTTTGAGAGCAAAATCCAGGTGCATCAAAATTATATGTAGAAATACCGTAGACTTTATTACCCATCGCGCGAAGCACCGAGAAGCGAATGAGTTTTTCATTTTGTTCTGGCAGCCAAAATGATTCAGGAGAACATCATGAACCATGAACCTCCTTTCTTGGTTGAATAACGGTCGTGGGTTGTCCTAAGATGCTGGTCTCTGCCTCTCAACTCACCATTTGGATGATCGCTCAAAGGTTATTTACTCGATTAAGGTCTAAGGAATTTACAGACCATCAACCCATATATTTTCTTAACAGTGGTGTTCTAGACACTTCGTTAGTTGTTCCAGATGTGCTATGGTTGCTTATCAGGCTTGAAAATTGTATGGAGGATCACAAAATACTTATTAATCGTTCCTAGAACTTAAGTTAGGGAACATTTTCGCACCATTCCTATTGAGATGAAAGTTGCTTATTTAGATCTTTTTGTTATGAGTGTATAATGTATAGTAATTCTCGACTATTCATGCTTCATCTTCTACCTCTTTCCCCAAAGTACGTCAACGGTAACCAAAACTACTCGCTGCCCTGTCTAGCCAATTTAACACACTGGCCCTGCATTCCGATAGGATTCCCTTGAACAGTAGCATCTCGGAATACTTATGTAAAGTAATCTACCCCTCGCAATGCTAATGCTGTTAATATATCCTTAGGAGCAGATGACCTATAGTCCCTCCAACTGATCACTAGGGAGATTAAGGGAGACTTTGATCCTACAGCCTATAGCCCCTCCCCCCCCCACGTTACCATAATTAAGTGGGAGTCCCCGCCTGTTAGACCGTCCTGATGGACCAGGATATAGTGAAGTGAGGCTGTTGCATTCTGTATGCAACATTAAGTCGGGGCCCCCGCCTGTTACACCGTCCTGATGGACCAGGATATAGTGAAGTGAGGCTGTTGCATGCTGTATCAATCACCATGTATTTCCTATATTAGACCCAACGTGAAACAAATTTTGATTTATTTTACCTGGAATTATAATTTTTAGTTTCTGGTTCTTCCACGAGTCTTTCTTGTTTTTCCGGAGACCTGACACTCTCAAGCTCGGCTATGACACTCGTCGACAAGGAGAAAGATGACACTGGGGAGAAATTCGGAGTCTGGCTTCGATCCTTCGTCGGAAGAGTACATTTTAGTTGGGAGAAAATATAAACTAGTAACAAAATATGGATGGAAGAGGATAAATGAAATTGAAACCCGGGAGAAATTTAAGATATGAGTAAGAGGTCCATAAGAATCTATCAACTATGTAGACAGCCTATAAGTTGTCCCCCTTCATGTTAAAAAAACACCACGAAGTGCTTAGGTGGTAACATTTCATATAAACTATTATTTCTATTGGTAAAAACTATGATAATTCTGTTATCTATATCTATAAATCCTTAATTTCTTTGTCTGTTCGCCCGGAGGAAACGTGACCTTAGTTTAGACCTTCGCGAGACTGGTATGTTTTACCCTACATCGTTGTTTGCCCATGCGCCATAAGGAAAGATGAAGAATATTTCCTACCAAGAAGTGTTGTGATATAGCATTTGTTAAAGAATAATTTGTGATATATAGAAGAATTTCAACCTGTATCTTGCTGATAATTCTTTCTTTTTACCAGGGCAACGCCTGGTTTCTCATTATGCTCGCTAATCTCGAAATCTGTACAACAGACATCCAGTTCCAGGGTGATGGAAATGTCTACGCCAGTTTTTTCTTCAATGATGCATTTTTACTACTTTTTTTTTAATAAGGAGAGTTAATCTTACGGTAGTTAATGTCAACATTCAATGCCCATTAGAAACTGGACCAATCTATTGAAGAAAATGATACAAACCTGTTTTGAATGAGGAATATTTTGAAGGTTGGAGAGTTCATCTACATATGATCGTATACTTTCTGCAGCATTCACCTTACACGAAGCCGAAGCATTGCTACCCCTTACAGAACCCGGTTCCGCTTTTATAGAAGTAGCTTGTGAATCAGGACGTAGTAATCTCAGTACTTGCTTGTCATTCTGATGAAGAAAACTTTGCTGAAGGACAAAGGCAATTGGATAAAGCAATACCATTAGATTTTGAAGTAGTCAAAATTTGTAAACAAATTTTTTACAGCTTTGGTTTAAGTTTACGAATTAAAAACAATAAAACACTGAGTCAATGCTAGTCGGTATAGATCAATATCAACTTTCCATCTGACAACGGCTCAGCATTTGTAGTGAAATGGTCCCATGTAATCCTTTTTGATAATTTTGTTTTCTACGTAATCTTGAAGTTGTGCCTACAATATCATATTTTAAGTCAATTTCAAATAAAAGATAATCATTATCTATCTATCTATCTGTCTTTCTATCTCTCTCTAGCTATATCTATCTATCTCTATCTTTCCAGCTATTTCTATCTATCTCTCTAGCTATCTTTATCTCTCTCCATTATCTAGCTAGCTATATCTATCTCTCGATCTATATCTATTTCTATAGCTATCCTTATCTCTCTAGCTATCTATCTATTGTGGTACTGTAGTCAATATTGACTATACTCGAACGCCCTAGCCAGCCGAGCCTCGGCACGCCATTATTGCGTTTGACTGCAGCTCTAGGAGCCTCCTGCTAAGATGTGTGTTTTTTGTTTTTTTAAATTGTATACATAAACAAAGAATCTCGATTATAAGTCATAATTTATCTATTCATTGTTATGTTGTATTTAGTTATAGGTTCGGTTTAATTGGGAATGTATTGTCACGTTCTTTACTATTCCTATGTATTGAATTATTCTTTATTATCGAAATATTTTTTTAGATGAATTTATTTAACGATTCCTTGTCGAAACTCGGATCTATTGTTTCGATTGCTTTCACAATAATCAGAATTTATGTCTTTTGTATTTTAAATCATTTATTTTCAATAAGATGGATTCGCCTAAATTGAGTAATAGAGAGTTATATCGTTTTAGTCAAGGAAACAATACATTTTGTGGGGAAAACTTGAGTATTTAAATGCCCCGAGAGTACAAATTAGTCCTCATTTGCTCTCTCATTTTAAACTAAATGCTCCGGGAGTACAAATTAGTTTTCATTCGTTTTTTCATTTTTAAACTAAATGCCCTACGGGAGGACAAATTACTGCTCATTTGCTCTCTCATTTTAAACTAAATTCCTACTGGGAGTACAAATTACTGCTCATTTGCTCTCTCATTTTAAACTAAATTCCTACTGGGAGTACAAATTACTGCTCATTTGCTCTCTCATTTTAAACTAAATTCCTACTGGGAGTACAAATTACTGCTCATTTGCTCTCTCATTTTAAACTAAATTCCTACTGGGAGTACAAATTACTGCTCATTTGCTCTCTCATTTTAAACTAAATTCCTACTGGGAGTACAAATTACTGCTCATTTGCTCTCTCATTTTAAACTAAATTCCTACTGAGAGTACAAATTACTGCTCATTTGCTCTCTCATTTTTAAACGAGGGGTTGGGAAAACTTTTTTGAGCCGTGGGCGAAAATTTCTAATGAAAGAAGTCACCGGGCGACAAATAAAATTTGACTCTTGTCTCTTCGTAAATGTTGTTCAAATTTATTACATGGTGCGATAGACTCGTGTTTATTACATGGTTCGATAGACTCGTGCATTAATATCATAAAAAACTAATACGCAACATTTTAATTGACTGCCTCCACGGAAATTGGACATACAAATATTATTTAAATTTCAGTATTGAAAATTTGTGCATACAAATATATCACTCGGGGACGATGAAAATTGGGCTCGCAGGCGAGGGTTTCTCAACCCCCGTTTTAAACAAAATGCCCCGGGAGTACAAAACAGTTCCCAAGGAGTACAAATGAGTGTTCATTTGCTCTCTCATTTTAAACTAAATTCCTACTAGGAGTACAAATTAATGCTCATTTGCTCTTTCATTTTAAACTAAATACCCCCGGGAGTACAAATTAGTGCTATCAAACTCGTTGAATAATTAATTTGAACTCAAATTATAATCAATGAATTTTGTAGTTGCGTTTCCCAATTCCATCTTGTTTACCTTCGTAGCTTGATGCGTCGTTCCCTCGGTGAGATCCTCTTCGCTCTCTGCCACGTATCTTCGCTCATCACCCAAGACAGTAACAGGCATAGGGACTTTGGGGGGCTGGAGCAACGTGTGTTGAAATACCAAGTTTGGCAACATTACTGTAGGGGCACTGAAGAGAGGGGGTGCAATGGGCTGGTACAGCAAATTTGGAAGTCCTGCCACGTACTGCACAGGTAAATCTGTTGGAACAGAATACTATCTCAAATTACCCAAGCAAATAAGTCTTTTTTTTTCTTCTTTTAAGGCATAAACAATAAGGAATGATTTATTACTGGGGACACAAATAATTCCTTATTTACGGTATTTCTATACGTCAAAAGAAAACAAAATAAAAAGAGAAAAAAAAAATTGGTATCGGTGATTTATACTTAAGATGTCTTTTATTTCTGTTTAGGGGACCTACTCTTTAGTGTGGGATCCGAACCACTGGTATCTAAAGCAAATGTTAGTTACCATGAAGTCGGCTCGACACGGTACTACATCTAGCGACTAACAAGACCCGATGTGGATTAATTATTTTATTTTTTCCCCAAGAGGCTAAGCCGTGGCCTACTAAAAAGTTAAAATAATAAAAAAATCTACTCCACAATGAGACATATTCATTACAATTGGAAGGTAAATAGAAACTAAGCATCACGCACGTTGAGGAGAGAGATAAGTTGACTGGGAATGCAGCATCAAAGGTGGGGCTGCAAATGGCAGGGTGGTATCAGTGGAAACGGGGCAAGGCGCAGTTGTGGCCGGATGTCGGGAGATATTTGGTGTTGAGGAAACCGAGGCAGAGTTAGGGGTAGGTTGGATGTAGTAGCTTGGAAGAATTCTCTGGAAGGATGGAGGAGTGTCGTCTTTGGGCTTTATATTCCGTTCGCTTGGAATATCCGAAACTGGTCTCGAAGCTATTGTAGAGGGGAAAGTTTTTCCCAGCCTGTTGAAAGAGTTTCGCTTTAGTGTCAATATTACAAAGGTCAGGTTAATGATGCATGTTTATCGAGCAGACGACTCTTCCATACTCAAGCCCAACTTTCATATCTTCAGGATAAATTGTTCGAATCTAAATTGAAAGTTAGACAAAATGATTCCATTTAAACTCTCATGAGATAGTTTTTGCATAAAACCTCTTTGTTGGATTGGCCAAGAGTAACTAAAGAAAAGAGACATTTCCTTTTCTTTGTTGTATGACCGCATGTTTATTTTTCTATGTAATAAATCATTTATATTTCTATAGTTGTCAGTTCCTTTTCCAATGCTCGAAAGGAATAATTACCTGCCATTTGTGCTGATGAGTTCGGAACTCTTGGTTGCATTGAAAGCTGAAGAAACGGGAGTCTTATCAGAGAAATTTACTGAAGGATTCATGAGGCTTGGTTTGGGAGCATTGCCTTCGTAAAGTTTAGGACCTCCAGACTTTTTCATGGGATAAGACTGCAATTAGGACAAAAAGAGAGAGGTGTCGACATATTTTACTTTCATCACTTGGTCTTGTAACTACTAGTTTGTCTGAATTCATACTTCAGTTTGTATTTTCTTGTTCCTACTTTGCTCCTGGGGGCTTTCAATGTACCCCTACTCTCCTAGCATTGATCGGTGGGGGATCTTCTATCCTCCCTACTACTGTCTCTTTAGCGCCTTATCATTTTATGTAGCATATAGCGCTTTTAGCATTAGTTATTTAGATATAGCTGATAACAATATTGAAGCCCCCAACAATTATTTACAAATCGGAATTGGACATATGAATACCAATGGAAGTAATTTGAAAGTTTGTAAGGAAAATATTATAATATATCCCAGGGAAAGTTATGTAAATTGACATAAAAAATAAACCTTTTGATTACAAGAAAAAAATCACTAAAATATAAATAATAAAATTAACCTACAACATTTATTACTCTACAGTACCCCATTTCACAATTTTTCACCAACTTCTTGTCTCTGTGGTATTTTAAAAATGGATTTCTTTCCCACCCAAATTTCTTTTTATTACCTTTTCCTTCTTTTTGGTGTACTTCTTGAATGGTCTCGTTTTCAAATGATATTTATTGGAGTTCAAAATTCTTTCGTTGCGTCTTTGGTAATCCATAAACTGCTTCTGCATGTGCTGGTTGTGCCAAGAGAGGATTTCCTCAGTAAGAGGAAGCATGGAGGATTGTCCGTCCATCGAAAGATCCTTCCCATTCCCTTCGATCTTCCCAAATTTGCTTTTCGTGTTGATTTTCTGAAAACTTGGGAACCAAAAATGGAGTTTCAGTGCATGAAATAAAGGGGTACGTTTCCAAAACCAGGTCAACAGACTAAATTGCGTGATCTCCATTATTCTGACTTATAACCTTATGATCATATGACCTCACGACCTTCAAAACCGTCAACAAGGGCAGAAATCCGACACATAGTTAGTTTGCTTTTAATAATTTCCGGACTAACCTTGGAAGGACTTTGGAACTTATATCATTCGAAAGAGAATGTAAAACAACATAAGGGCTTCGAATTTCGTTTGAACCAATCGAACAATTTCGATGTTATTCCTAAATAATTCCCGGATAAACCTTGGGAAGACATTGGCAATTCTATCATTCGAAAGAGAATGTAAAACAACATAAGGGCTTCGAATTTCGTTAGAATCGTCGGCCGAATAGTTACGATGTTATTACCAAAGAACTCATTGACAAGTAAAACGGTTAACATCCGAACGACCGACAATAAATTATAGATTCGCGTTCACGAGACTAAAAAGCGACAGGGGTCAAACTGAAAATCCTACGTAACGAATAAAGTGACACATTCAAAAGTCCCTAAGGAGTACTACAGCAAACACTACAGTACTTATTTCCATTCCGTAACCAAAGCCGATACCCTAGAAATTTTTTCCAAAGAGGATAGATACCCTACAGTTTTTCTTTCGGATACCGTTTTGGTTTTCTCCTAAGGATGCCCGAAATTCAATGCAAGGAGAAAGATTCGAAAAGGAGAGATGAAAAATCGCGTTGAAATAAAAGAATTGATAAGAAAAAATAATTAAAGTGTGAGTTTTTGAAACGGGAGGAAATTTTTAAAAATCTCTGCAGGTAAAAAGTTTCATAAACCTAACAGCTCAAAATGAAGACACTGGTGTATCATTTCTCGGGCAACTTCATTAAGCCATACCAAGTACAATTTCTTAATAATGAAGCTGTTGCACCTATCACACCTATATTTAACTCGCTTCCGCCTATTCTACCCTTTTTACTCCACCTCAGGACTAAACAACCTAAGAGCGAGAAAGCAACTCTCGCCTCTGCCTCAGAGGCAAGACCGTCCATTTCCAACATGGCTCACCCAAGTTCGGAGACCAGACACAACGTCAACGGACCTAAGTCGCGTGCTCTCGTTTATTCTAACTTATGACCTTAGGACCTCTAAAACTTTCAAAAACTCATTGAAAGTAAAATGTTTACCATCCGACTGACTGACCGACCGACATAGCAACTAATAGAGTCACGTACACGCGACTAAAAAAAACCCAGCGGAAAACGAGGAATCAAAATTCGCAAGGCTTCTTACGTCGAGGGCAAGGTCACTCCTAGTGGTTGCCTTTCTCTAGTAAATTTGCTTGTAGATACAGCCAGTGTTCTTCCCCACCAGTAGGAGATGAAGGGTAGCCATTTGGTTCGTATCGCTGCAGCAATGTCACCATCAATTGACCTCGATTGGCCGGGTTTTCGAATCGATCTTCCTGCTGTCGTCTGACGTCACCTGGTCGCTATATCTCCGCTCGTCTGTTGCCCTTTACATGGCGAAGATACCACTCGATAATCTCCTGCCGTCTGTCCGTTACTACCATTAAGGGTTCGACGCAAAACCATTGCTACTCGGTTATTACCACACTAGAGTCTCGATTTATTTATCTCTCGCTGTCCAGTATATGCCGTCGTCGTGTTCGTGATTCCATTTTGCGTAGCTACGTTTCAATTTCACTGAGGCCCAAGGGTTCGATTTCCGGCATGATTTCGGTACTGAGTTTGATCCACTTAAGAAATTTCCACGTCGGGGTGCCGTGTTTGATTCTCGGTTAGATTTCGACATCTCGGTTTTGGGTTTGTCCACCTTGGGAATTTTGTACGGTGTGAAAGGGGGGTTCGATTCTCGGTTAGATTTCTGTCCTGGGTTCATTCCCTCCGCTAAATTTCGAAGTCGTGGTACCGAGTTCGATTCGTAGTTAATTTCGACGCCCCGGTACTGGGTTCGGCCCCCCTGCTAAATTTAGAAGTCGTGGTACTTGGTTCGATTCTCGGTTAGATTTCGACGCCCCGGTACTGGGTTCGGTCTCTCTGCTAAATATCGACGTTGCGATACCTGGTTCAATTCTCGGTCCTGGGTTTGACGACCCTGCGAATTTTTGACGGCGCGGTGCCGGGTTCGATTTTCGGTTAAATTTCGACGCATCGTTAATGGGTTTGGTCCCTCTGCTAAATTTCGAAGTTACGATAGATTTCGACATCTAGGTCCTGGAGTTGACCAACCTGCGAATTTTTAGGGCGCGTTACGGGGTTCGATTTTCGGTTAGATTAAGACGCATCGTTACTTTGTTTGATACATCGGTTAAATTTCGACGTCACCGGTACCTGGTTCGATTTTCAGTTAAATTTCAACGCATTGTTACTGGGTTCGGTCTCTCGGCAAAATTTCTAAGTCACGGTACTGGGTTCGAGTTTCGGTTAGATTTCGACCGATCATTACGGGGTTCATTCCCTCTGCTAAATTTCGTAGTCGAGGTACCAAGTTTGATTCTCGGTTAGATTTCGACGCATGCTTACTGGGTTCGGTCACTCTGCTAAATATCAACGTCACTGTATTGGGTTCAATTTTGACGCAACGATACTGGGTTCGGTCCATCTGCTAAATTTCCAAGTCGCAGCACCGGATTTAATTCTCGGTTGGATATCGGGCCTCGTACTGTCAAATTTCGAGGTCGCAATACCGGCTTCGATGCTCGGTTAGATTTCGACGCATCGGTAGTAGGTTCGACAACCTGCAAATTTTTTAGAGCGCAGTACCGGGTTCAATTTTCGGTTAGATGTCGACGCATCGTTACTTTGTTCGATACATCGGTTAAATTTCAACGTCGCGGTACCTGGTTCCATTTTCTGTTAAATTTCAACACATCGTTACTGGGTTTGGTCCCTCTGCTAAATTCCTAAGTCGCGGTACCAGGTTCTATTTTCAGTTAGATTTCGACGAATTGTTACTGGGTTCGACCAACCTGCGAATTTTTAACAGCGCAAGGCCGTGTTCGATTAGATTTCGATGCATTGGTACTGGGTTCGACCAGATTGCAACATTTCGATGCCACAGTACCGAGTTCGATTCTCTGTTAGATTTTGACACATTGGTACTGGTTTCGATCTCATTGCGAAATTTCGATGTCGCGGTACCGAGTTCGATGCTCAGTCAGATGTCGACGCCTCGGTACTGGGTCCGGTCCCTCGGCTAACTTTCGAGCTCGCAGTACCGGCTTCGATTCTCGGTAGAGTTCGACGCATCGGTATTGAGTTCGACTCCATTGCGAAATTTCGATGTCACTGTACCGAGTTCGTTTCTCAGGTACTGGGTTTGGTTCCTCGTTAGTGCTAAATTTTAAAATCAGGGTACTGGGTTCGACCCCATTGCTAAATTTCGTTGTCGCTGTACCGAGTTGGATTTTCTGTTAAATTTCGATGCCTCGGTACTGGGTTCGACGCCGTTGCGTAATTCCGACGTCACGGTACCGAGTTAGATTCCTCGCTAGATTTCGACGCCTCGGTACTGGGTTCAATCCTCTGCGAAATTTCGACGTCTCGCAACTGGGTTTTATTTTGGCTAAATTTCGCCACTCCTGTACTTGGTTCGATCCTTCGCGAAATTTAGACCCCTCGGTACTGGGTTCGATTCTTGAGTGGAGTTCCGACACCTAGGTGCCGGGTTCGATCCCCGGCAAGATTAAACTAAAAACTTACTAGCTCGTAGGGGGCGTCCGCCAGTAAGGCGGTGCGCCGTGTTTGAGGTATGTGCGTGTAAATTTTCTCCCACGTCTGTCACACCAAGACTATCAAAACACCGCTGTCCCTCCCATTCCCCCTTCTTTCCACTCACATGATGTATAACGGATGGCTCTCCCTTGAGCCACGAAAGATACCATGCTGCCCCTCCCAATGAGGCCTAGCTCCCGGTACCTATGTCCTTGCCTGCGAATGTCACTCTGCTCTTTATGTAAATTTCGCCATCTGATTGAGAAGGGATGGGCAGCGCAACTAATTAAGCACAGCAGTCCATGCCCGAAACAGTAGCAATGTCTTATGTTAAAAGGCCCCCCACAGTATGAATGACTCCTCCCCCCCTCCCTGCCCCACTCCAAGAAGAAGCGCTAAGACAAACCTTTTGCTCTGAAAATTATTATCGCCGGATCCAGAACCAGAACCGGATTGGGACTGCGACCGAGACTGGGATTGAGACTTGCGGTTGGCCGAGGCAGAGGTCGAAAACTCTGTCCAAACGAGAGGAACGTTTTATAAGACTCACCAAAACCTCAACAATAAATTAATGAATAAATAAATAAATTAATTTGAAGATGCCAGGAATGGGTTGTTCCCTCGAATCGAAATTTTACACAAAGATTCGGAAAAGGGTAAATCTAGGTGAAAAAATCTAGATGCTAAAATCTAGTTGCTAAACTGAGATTTTTTCAATCTAGGTGCTAGTTCTAAAATCTAGATTCTAAATATAGGTTCTAATATATAATATCTAGCCGTTGAAACCTAGGGTCTAAAATCTAGGTGTTAAAAATATAGATGCTAAAATCTAGGTGGTAAATTTAGGTACTAAAAACTAGATGTTAAAATCTAGCTGCTAAATCTAAGTTCTAATATCTAGGTGCTAAATCTATATTCTAATTCTAGATGGTAAAATATAGCTGCTAAAATCTAGAAGCTAAAATCTTGATGTTAAAATCTAGACGCTAAATCTAGGTTCTAAAATCTAGCTGCTAAAATAACCGGCATACAGCGCACTTAGAAAGGTGAAGGTAATTAGAAAAAAATACTAACGTTAGATAACTATAAAAGCCCAAGATCAAAACGATCCGCATAAAAGACTAGAGGCAAAAAGATAAAAAAGCTTAAATCCCAATTAAGAGAAAAATCCACGATTAAGATAACAGACTACGATAGATAACCTCTAGATTGAAACTGAACTATGACTTAGCTATTATTACGAAAACGAAGAAAAGGACTTCGAAAGTAAAGCAACAAGTTAAAAAAAAGATCTAATCAAAGAAAAACGCAACCAAAACAATACTAGTAAAAACGGTTTAAGAACTAAACCACAACGAATCCATACAAAGTAAGACAAGAACGATAGACTGACTACCAATAGACATACAAACTAACAAAAGTTTGAACGCCAAACAACAATTAACATAATAAACAACAGAGATGAATAACATTAACCTGAAACTCAGCTACTTACTCTCCTACGTAAATTTCCAACTTGCAAGTAGTATCTAACAAGGGCTAGAGATTAGTTTGACTTCCAAGCAAACTTGCAACTCACAGCAACTTTCCAACTTCCTCCCTTTTCTCCTTAACACTTCACTGCTGTCACTTCCAACGGCTCTTCCTAGAAACGCGAGGCAGATAATACACAGTGTAGTATTAGCACTGTTTTTAGATTTAGGGCCAAGACCGCTTAGGTCAACTGTCGAATCTCGCCGCATCAAGAAATGGATGAAGGGGGTGCGGCAAGCACCGTCACAGGTGTCCCCCCTTTGTTGCCATATCTCTACAGATCAGCTGCCCGCCTTCTCGTCTTTCTCTCTCTCTCTCTCTCTCTCTTTTCTCTCTCTCTCTCTCTCTCTCTCTCTCTCTATATATATATATATATATATATATATATATATATATATATATATATATATATATATATATATATATATATATATATATATATATATATATATATATTTCTCTGTCTCTCTCTCTCTCTCATCGTCCATTTCTCGCTTCGGCGAGTATAGTTTCTTACGATACTATCTCTCACTCTTCCTCTCCCCTCATATCCCTTTGCTCTAGACTTTTACTCTCTCACACCTTTTCTTCTTATCTCATCCGATGGCATCAACCCCAAACATTTACAAACCTTAGAAACGAGTTGACGCAAAAAAAAAAAAAAACAATTGTAAAGGAACGTGAACATGGTACTCTTTCGTATTGGAGAAACCAAACAGTCGCTTTTTAGTGCACGGATAGTTGACGAAATAAACACGAGCAGCGAATAGAATAGTCGAAATCAACCCACGTTAACAGATTACGTTAATAAATATATATTTAAATCTTTAAGCTTACCGATGCTATCCTGGTTAGAGACCTCCATTTTGCTGTCGCCGCTCTCGTCAGAAGACATCGTTTTAGGATTGCTCTTAAAGAATCTGTACAGGAAAAGTAATTATAGATAGAATGGGGTTAATTATGTAGAAAATAAAGTTTAATATGGTTGGAAATTGAGACTTATGGTTCTCTCAATATAGGCTATATCTTATATACATATATAGGAAAAAGATTTAGCCTAAATAGCTATTTGAAAACCATTACCATAAATTTGTTGAATTTAGCTGGAAATAGTCGTCTGCTAATATTTGGGCCTAACGACTGACGTGAAATGAATTTAGAAACTTCTGAACTTGGTTTGTAAGAAAAACAGAAATAAACAAAATAAATATATTTACAAAATCAATGAATGTACAATGAGAGAAGTGAATTAGGAATACAACGTAAGATGTGGTAGAGTAAATATGATAAAGTAAGATATGGTAAAGTACGAATAACTATGATTTAAAGTAACAAGATGTAAAGTAACTAAGATATGAAATGACAAGATGTAAATTAACTAAGATATAGTTTTGATCCGGTCCAAGTAGCCAAACAAACAACCTAATCAACCTGGCAACCATAACATGTAAAAACTAAAACTAATTTAGCTACAAAGCGAATCAAGGTTCCCAACTACATTAGCTCGCCTGAGAACAGCGACCATTGTTATATGGTAGGCACAGTCGTCCAGAGCAAGACTTTCTCCTAATCCCGCTCTCGCCGAACTCATGCAATCTATTTTACTACCTGACAATATACTTAACAGAAATTAGTTATAATAACAAGGTCAACATATTTAAGTCGCGTGCTCTCAATTATTCTGACGTATGACCTTAAGACCATCAAAACTTTCAACAAGTGGGGCAATCCGACCCATAGTTAATTTTATTTTAATAATTCCCGAACTAACCCTGAAAAGACATTGACAATTATATCATTTAAAAGATTATGTAAAACAACAAAAGGGTTTCAAATTTTATTAGAATCGGCCGAATAGTTACGATGTTATTGCCAACCATTCCCGGACTAACCTCGGGAAGAGATTGGCAATTATATCATTCGAAAGAGAATGAAAAACAACATAATGGTTTCAAATCTCGTTAGAATCGGCGGAATAGTTACGATGTTATTGCCAAATAATTCCAGGACTAACCTTGGGAGGACCTTGACAATTATATCATTTGAAAGATTATGTAAAACAACATAAGGGTTTCAAATTTCGTTAAATCAGCCGAATAATTACGATGTTATTGCCAAAAAACTCATTGAAAAGTAAAATGTTTACCATCCGTCCGACGACCTACGGAGCGGCATGGTAACATATAGTCTGGCTACTAAAAATATCCTTGTGTTGGTTATTGATTAATCAAGCTTTGCGCACTTTTTATTTTTCAGTTCTTAGAGAAAACATCATTTTTCTAGTTTTGTCTTTGCTCTCCTCATCTTTTCTCGCCTTTGGTTTAACCAAGACAAAGGTCAAAAGGGCCTTGAACACCTTAAAAAATAACAGTCCGAAGTTGGATTACTATGTGAAAACTCATATTCAATTCTTTCTCCTTAAACGACTGTGAAAGGATTACAAACCTTTGCAATGTGGCCGAATAATTTAACTGGCCATAACTGGACGGGGTTTCGCCCGAAGAATTGAGGCTTTCTTGGCCAGGAGTTATCTGAAAGAGAAAAAGGATTGTCTCTCAATTGACAGACTCAAAATTACTCAATATTACTTTGGTCTCAGAGGTGATTTGTGTATCTGAGTTTATACGACTCAATCCAGAGGAACTTCGTGTGAATAAAAATGGATCAAGCAAGTAAAAAAAAAGAACAACGAGGCACTTGTGAAAAAAAACTGAAATTAAAAAAATACATTGAAACCTTGAGACCATATATACAATGTACTTTCATGTAATCTTGGATTAAACCCCTCTATTAGATGGCACATGACCTTTGGACGGGGAAGATGGAGAAGAAATAAGCGTAGCACGATTTAGAGAGAAAGAGAAAAAGAAAGAGAGAGAGAAAGATAGAAAAACTTTCCACCAAAGGAAAAAAGCCCCATTGCCGAAATGTGTGGGAAACGGCGAACTCGGAACGAGTTCGTGCTCACAGACTTGTGGACTAACTGACTTTTTGGAGGAGTCTGGCTTATTCCATTTTATTTGATTGTCTTTGGTGTCGTTTTAGTTTTTTTATTTGTTTGTTTTCTTTGAGATTGTTTGGGAATTTTAGAACTTGGTTGGAATTTTAATTACGGTGATTTATGCCATGGAAGGCAGTCGTCAGATAGGCGAATAATAAAGAAATCAAAGAAATGTGAGAGGAGATCAATACTCCATTGACCAGAGTCAAAATTACTAAAGCATGGAGTGGCAAAACACCATGCTATTTTGAGTGGTAAATCTACGAGGGGCGTTAAAGCTTCAGACAGCTTGACAAATAACCTGATATTTAATCTCTACAGAGCTACGAGGGGCGGTCAATAAGTTTTGCAATTCGGATGTAAGGAAACGAGATATGAGGAAAAGTGTTTTATTATTTTTCAATATAACTACCATCGGCTTCAATGCACTTGCGCCACTTGTCCCTGAGGCTTCGAATTCCCGACAACCAGAAATCTCCCGACTGCTGTTCAATCCACTCCTGGACGGCGAGCTGGACATCTTCATCGTCCTCAAACAGGCGTCCATGCAGTGCAGCCTTGAGCTGGCGGAATAAAAAGTAGTCGCTAGGGGCCAGATCTGGACTGTAGGGGTGATGGTTAAGCTCCTCAAATCCGCACTTGCGCAGGGAAACCTGTGCAATTCCGGCCTTGTAGACTTTGACGACGTTGAAGTTGATCATGGGGAGTGAAGTTTCTAGGGACCCAACGGACAGAGACTTTGGTCATGGCCGAATTGTCGTGGATTATGTTGATAACACTTCCATGGGATATTACAAGTTCTCGCTCGATTTCTTCGAACTTCACCCGTCGATTTTCAAGGATCATCCTCTCCACACGGGCCACATTGTCCTCGTTGGTCACGTATGACGGGCGTCCTCGACGGGGGTCATCTTCAAGAGCTTCACGACTATAGCGGAACTCCCTATTCCAGTGAGCAATGGTTGCATAGCAAGGGGCGGTATCGGGTCTACACTGCAACCATGCGTTCATGGATCTCTTTTGCATTCTTGCCTTCCTTGGTCAAAAATTTGATCACTGTGCGGTGCTCAACCTTGTCCATTGTTGAAAGATTTGTGACAGACGATCTGCGATCAGCTACTGCTTCTTAAATAGACGAGGCAGGAGAGTGCGGCTGCAAGTCCTGACTTGTCATAAGTAGTCCTAACACCACCATAAACAGCCATCCCCCTTCCTCTGTTTTGCCCTACTGATTCGCAAAACTTATTGACCGCCCCTCGTATCTCAATCAAGAATGCTGAAAGGTCTAACATAGGCTCCGACAACAGTATACAGTGATCAGGTATCGAACCAAGCCACAAACTTCTGCTGGGAAAAATATTCTTTAGAAATCTTGAGAACAGAGTTTGGTCCAAGCCTTGTTACAAAAGGATAAGCAATCAAAAATAGGGAGGAAAAAGTCACTCTATGTGGCAGGAGAGAAGCCTGTTTCCTTCTACATGCCAGACATGTAGCATATGATGAATTTGGATGAGTAGTAATAAGAACAGAAGATATCAATGCGCTGGTGCTATCTCTTAACTTAATTATAAAGATATTGATGCATCCAAGGTTTGAAACACAGAATCGGTCGAGGTATGTAGACAATGAAACTTGTGAACTCTCTGGCTGCCATTGTATAGAGGCCATCCATTAGATGCCTTCATGGTTCCACAGGAGTTGACACCATCAGTGCCTTCGGAGGTCGTAGAAAGGTGAGAGTACTGAAGCTACTTAAGGGTAGCGAATCCTTCCAAAATACACTTAAAGATATTTGGAAAGAATGGCGTATATGAGGAGTATTAGATGAGATGTAGAAGTTTACAATCAGTATACATAGAAGCATCGTCGTCAAGTACCACGCAGGTAAACGCAGTGAAATATGCCCTGATCTGTACAAAAAGAGGTGAAATCCAGCGAGCTCCAACATTTCAGAGAGTGACTAAAACAAGATGTATGGAGAGCAATTCAACAGGATGCAGTTTGGTGGAGATCACTGATCCCGGCGGGAATTTTCTTCAAGAAATGGATCACGGGATCACAAGCTTTTGATGCTGTTCTGAAACTACTGACCTACAAGTGACAGGGCACGTGCAAACTCCCTGAGTGAGTGTATCTAGCAAGCGGGTTAAAGTGTACAGACATGTACACGCTTACACTCGTCACCAATGCTTACATTTTGCACGACGTTGCTGATGAGAAAGCGATTTGGGTGCATTTGGACGATGAACGTGATAAGGAAACTGATGATAAAACATGAATAAACTGACAAATGGAAACATTTTTAACATAGATTGTTCGTTTGAAGTGATTAATCACTATGTTAAAATAATAATGTGAAGAAAATTATACAGTTATCTCATTTTAATTTACAATAAAACACTATGTTCAAATTCGATAAGTTAATTAACGTACTTGGTCTGCCGGGTGATACAAATCTGAAGTCCGACTTATTAACAAGTTAGAGATTTATAGGTTTTAGTAAGTAAGTTTGTTTTAGTTGGTATACTCTAATAAATATTCAGCTATCACCATTAAATTTCTTTCACAGTACCTCTAGCACGCTTATAGCAATAGTTATGGAGTTTGTTCTAACTTCATGATATATTAGACACTTTAATATCATGTTATGTGAACAAAATATGTAGTCTGCATATTTATAATATAGCACCTTACAAAAGAGCTTAATAACGTAATAATACACAATTTGCAATGATATGCTAATAAGTCGAAAAGTTATGATTGATTTTTCTTCTTACATTCAGGAAAATTGAACCATTGAAATTTTGTCACTCCACTATGTTAGAATGGTCATACAAAACAAAAGGTTAGTCGTTTCAAGAGATCATTAGCTCATTTTATGAACATTAGACATCAGAGTATCCAAAGAACAGGATAACGTTTTACCAGCCCCATGTGTTTTTTGTTTTTTTTTAATTTTATGGAGCCCATCTGGCAACTACCCACTTGGGCATAAGTCGCCGAAAAACACGACAGCCTAGAACTAGGCTACTTTAAAGTAAAAATATGAAAACTTAACAATAATATAAAGTGGAAAAACTTAACAATCGAAGCAATCTCCGGCAGCGGGGGGAGGTCCCCCTCACCCCGGTGCAGGAGAGTGCAACCTACAAACAAAACAATAAGAAAAAAAAGGAACCTTAAATAAAGGGGAGAAGGCCGGCCTCCCCCAAAAAGTCAATAAGTCCACCAGTCATGGTGCACGCACTCGTCCCGAGTACAAGAGACAGGCGGTAGCGACCCCGCCCATCCCGGTACCGGGACAGGTATCGTGCGCGAAGATCACCCAGACTGGGACATTCTACAAGAATATGCCGAACAGTCTGGGGGAAGACGCAGTCGTTGCAATAGGGCGCATGCGAGCGCTCCATCAAGTAGCGATGCGTCACACGTGTGTCCGATTCGAAGACGACAGAAAGCAACCTGAAGCCGCCGCGGCATTGGGGGATAGGTCCATGGGAACAGTCGCGGCGCAATGGCACGCAACTTTAAGTTCCCCTCGACCGTCTCCCATCTTCTTTGCCAAGCAGTCCGAAGAGCTGCCCGTATTCCTGCCATGTAGTCGATGTGAGGAAGAGCGAAACGCTGGTCCGGTCGCAGATCCTCGTGGACTCTTTGGCGCGCTCATTCCCCGCAATTCCTACATGTCCAGGAAGCCAGCAGAAGATAATCTCGACATCTGCCCGGCTCGCCAAAACCGTGGCGTCACAGATATCGCAAACCAGGGGATGCGGAGATTCCAATGCCCCCAGAGCACTCAGGGCGCTTTGTGAGTCGCTATAGATCACAATCCGGTCCCCGAACCAGGCACGTCGCGTAATCTCCCGTACCTAGTGGTGTATTGCCACCAGCTCGGCCGTTGTAGAGCCCCGCTGACTTCAAACAGAGGGGATACAAGGTGGAAGCCGACCCCCTCTTGGGACTTGGAGCCATCCGTATACACTGGGACGGTTCCAGCGTGACACGATGTGTGCTCCAAAAAGGTCGAACGCAATACTCCCGGCGCAGTACAAGCTTTGGGAGCAGAGGCGTGGCGACAAATAGCCAAATGTGGTACCCTCCAGGGTGGCGTCCTGGGCAAAACCAGAGGCGCCACCGGCCCGAGAGCGATATCTACCTCTCGAAGGAGTTTCCTGGCCCTAAACCCAAAGGGCTTAGGGTATGACTGGCGTCTCTCGACGGCATAAGCACCATCGAGATCAGCTGCGGATGCAGTGAGAGCTGTTGGCGACTGAGGGAGGCGCCGGGCTCGCGCGTACAGTCGAGTGATACACTGCACGTGGCGCAGAGCGAGTGGCATCTCCCCAGCATCGACCAACAGGCTCTCAATGGGGGAAAGTGCGGAAGGCACCGGTCGCAAGGCGAAGGCCGGTGTAGTGGATCGAATCCACCTTCCGCAATAAACGCTCGGCTGCGGATGCATAAAACTCGCATCCGTAGTCGAGCTTCGAGCGAACAAAGGATCGATAAAAAAGTAAGGCAGTAGCCCTATCAGCGCCCCAAGCGCTGAACGTCACGGAACGGAGAATGTCCATGGCGCGGGTACAAGAGACCCTAAGGCTGCGAATATGAGCCTCCCAGGTGAGGCGTCAGTCGAATACAAGACCAAGGAAACGGTGCAACTAAACCACATCCAGGCGCACCCCTTTAAGAAACAAATCTGGGTCGGGGTGAAGCCGTGGATGGCGGCAGAAGTGCACCACCTTAGTCTTAGCCGAAGAAAACCGAAACCTGTGCGCTTCGGCATAGCGAGAGACGCGGTTCAATGCCTGTTGGAGTCGACGCTCCAGAGTTGGCATCTGGGCCGCGCCAAAAGAGATCGAAAGGTCGTCCACGTAGAGCGTAGCGAGAACATCTTCCGGCAGCACCGATGTGATGCCGTTGATGCTCAAGGCAAAGAGTGTGACACTGATTTTTTTTTAATTAATTAAGGAGCTATCTGGCGACTGCCGACTTAGGCATTAGTCGCCGTAAACAAACAGCCTAGTTTTAGGCTACTTTAAAAATTAAACAGGAAACAATAAAAAGAAATAACAATAACAATAAAGAAGCAATAACAAAAACAATAACAACAACAACAACAAACCGGGTTAAATGAAAGGGAGAAGGCCAGCCTCCCCCCAAAAGTCAATAAGTCCACTAGTCATGGTGCACGCACTCGTCCCGAGTACAAGGGACAGGCGGTAGCGACCCCGCCCATCCCGGTACCGGGACAGGTATCGTGCGCGAAGATCACCCAGACTGGGACATTCGACAAGAATGTGCCGAACAGTCTGGGGGACGACGCAGTCGTTGCAATAGGGCGCAGGCGAGCGCTCCATCAAGTAGCGATGCGTCACACGAGTGTGTCCGATTCGAAGACGACAGAAAGCAACCTGAAGCCGCCGCAGCATTGGGGGATAGGTCCATGGGAACAGTCGCAGCGCAATGGCACGCAACTTTAAGTTCCCCTCGACCGTCTCCCATCTTCTTTGCCAAGCAGTCCGAAGAGCTGCCCGTATTCCTGCCATGTAGTCAGTGTGAGGAAGAGCGAAACGCTGGTCCGGTCGCAGAGTCCTCGCGGACTCTTTGGCGCCCTCACCGGCGCGCTCATTCCCCGCAATTCCTACATGTCCAGGAACCCAGCAGAAGATAATCTCGACATCTGCCCGGCTCGCCAAAACCGTGGCGTCACGGATTTCGCGAACCAGGGGATGCGGAGATTCCAATGCCCCGAGAGCACTCAGGGCGCTTTGTGAGTCGCTATAGATCACAATCCGGTCTCCGAATCGGGCACATCGCGTAATCTCCCGTACCGAGGTGTATTGCCACCAGCTCGGCCGTGAAGACAGAGGCAGCGCCTGGTAGAGCCCCGCTGACTTCAAACAGAGGGGATACGGCGTGGAAGCCGACCCCCTCTTGGGACTTGGAGCCATCCGTATACACTGGCACGGTACCAGCGTGACACGATGTGTGCTCCAAAAAGGTCGAACGCAATACTCCCGGCGCAGTACAAGCTTTGGGAGCAGAGGCGTGGCGACAAATAGCCAAATGTGGCACCCTCCAGGGTGGCGTCCTGGGCAGAACCAGGGGCGCCACCGGCCCGAGAGCTATATCTAGCTCTCGAAGGAGTTTCCTGGCCCTAAACCCAAAGGGCTTAGGGTATGACTGGCGTCTCTCGGCGGCATAGGCACCATCGAGATCAGCTGCGGATGCAGTGAGAGCTGTTGGCGACTGAGGGAGGCGCCGGGCTCGCGCGTACAGGCGAGTGATGCACTGCACGCGGCGCAGAGCGAGTGGCATCTCCCCAGCATCGACCAACAGGCTCTCAATGGGGGAAAGTGCGGAAGGCACCGATCGCAAGGCGAAGGCCGGTGTAGTGGATAGAAGCCACCTTCCGCAATAAACGCTCGGCTGCGGATGCATAAAACTCGCATCCGTAGTCGAGCTTCGAGCGAACAAAGGATCGATAAAAAAGTAAGGCAGTAGCCCTATCAGCGCCCCAAGCGCTGAACGTCACGGAACGGAGAATGTCCATGGCGCGGGTACAAGAGACCCTAAGGCTGCGAATATGAGCCTCCCAGGTGAGGCGTCGGTCGAATACAAGACCAAGGAAACGGTGCGACTCAACCACATCCAGGCGCACCCCATTAAGAAACAAATCTGGGTCGGGGTGAAGCCGCGGATGGCGGCAGAAGTGCACCACCTTAGTCTTGGCCAAAGAAAACCGAAACCTGTGCGCTTCGGCATAGCGAGAGACGCGGTTCAATGCCTGTTGGAGTCGACGCTCCAGAGTTGGCATCTGGGCCGCGCCAAAAGAGATCGAAAGGTCGTCCACGTAGAGCGTAGCGAGAACATCTTCTGGCAGAACCGAGGTGATGCCGTTGATGCTCAGGGCAAAGAGTGTGAAACTGAGGACACTTCCCTGCGGGACACCCTCTTCCTGCTCCTTTGGGGCAGAGAGGGCTCCTCCCACCCGTACGCGGAATCGACGATCTCTCAAAAATTCAGATATAAACATTGGGAGGCGTCCCCTCGCCCCCATCGTGTGGAGAGTCTCCATGATACCGTATCGCCATGCGGTATCATAGGCCTTCTCCAGATCAAAAAACACCGTGGCGTAGTGCTGTCTACGAAGGAAAGCCTCGCAGACGGCACTTTCCAGTCGGAGCAGAGCATCCGACGTGGAGTGAAACTTACGGAAGCCGCACTGTGCAGAAGACAGATGGCCTCCACTGTCCAGGAAATAGGCTAATCTAACATTTACACATTTCTCCATCAACTTGCACACGCAAGAGGTTAGAGAGATTGGGCGGAAACCGGTCGGAGTAAAGTGATCTCTCCCCGGCTTGCGAAAGGCGAGCACAGTAGCGATTCGCCAGGAGTCTGGGAGAAGACCTTCCACCCAGATCCTGTTGAACAGATCTAACAGAAAGGCCATGCCTCGCTCACCCAGGTGTCGAAGCATGGCGTACGGGACATCGTCCGGACCATGGGCGGTGTCCGCGCACGAAGCAAGAGCGGAACGCAACTCACTCACAGTAAACTTGTCGTTGAAGGGTTCTCCGCCTCTGGAGGTAAAGTCCAGCCGGCGGCCTTCCGCGACATCACGACGTGCATTGAATGCTGGCGGAGCAGCATCACGGCTAGAGAATGCGGAGAAAGCGGTCGCTAAGGATTCCGCCACGGACGCGGGGTCCGAGATTGCGGTCCCATTCTCCTGGAGAACGGGAGGGGGGTCCTGCTTGAACTTGCCCCGAATCCTTTTGACTCGCTTCCACACCTCAGCTAAAGGGGTCTTCCCGTTAAGTGAAGACAAGTATGCCCGCCAAGAAGAGCGGCGGGCGTGCTTCGAAATATACCGGAACCTAGCCCTAGCCCGACGAAATTCAGCGACAGTGAAATCGTTCGGACGGCGCTTATAGCGCATTTAGGCATAACGCTTCTGTTTGAGGGCCGTCTCACACTCGGCCGACCACCATGGGAGTGGTCGGCGTGCAAAACGGCCAGACGTCCTAGGAATAGTAGTCAGGCCCACGTCGATGAGTTTGCCGGAGAAGAACTCAACGGCCTCATCTACCGACCTAAACTCCTCGACTGAGATAGAGAATTCAGTCATTTCCTGAAATGCAGGCCACCGCGCCCGCGCCAAGCACCACCGAGGTGGTCTCTCAGGCGGCAGTTGCCCTGAAAATGATATTTGAATGGGAAAGTGATCACTACCATGGAGGTCATCGACCACCCCCCAATCAAAATCAGGCTGTGCATCCGAAGAGCACAAAGATAGGTCAAGGCAAGAAAATGAAGCGGTTCTCGGACAGTGATGCGTAAACTCATCCACGTTTAGGACACCCATCTCAAGCTCTTCGATCAGATCGGCAAGGACTTGTCCCTTGGGATTTATGGAGTAATCTCCCCAGAGAGGATGCCTGCCGTTCAGATCTCCAAGCAAGAGATAGGGCCTCGGCAACCGTGCCACGACGCGGCGGAAGTCCCCCGCGTCGAAGTCAGCTGATGGTGGAATGTACGCAGAAATGATAGTATACCTCCTATCCAGGTGCAGCTGCACAGCCACTGCCTGAAAGGAGGTATCTAAAGAGAAAGGAAGAACGGAGACATCATGCCGGGTGTAAACCGCGCATCCCCCAGCTCGGCCATCCCGCGGTGGTGGAGTCGCAAGACCCTTGTACCCCGGGAGGGCGGGCGGGGGGCACGCGCCTAGCATGGTCTCCTGCAAAAAGATAGCTAACGGAGAGCGGGACGAGACGAGCCTCCGCAGCTCCTCCCAGTTGGCCCGGAGTCCACGGCAATTCCATTGAAGGAATAGGCCCTCCAGGCTTAGCTCGGAAGAGACGCGGAGGCCCTCCTCGAACTGAAGACCCTCACGGGAATAGCCATACGCTTCCCGGGGGCAGAACCCCGGGCGCTTTTGGCCGGACAAAGCGCTGGAGGCGCTGTCGCCTTCGAGGACTTATTGGGGGAGGTTGGGCTCGCCATGCGAGTCTTTTCCTCCCTCCGCCTCGAAACCTTAGGCGGGCGGCCCTCTTTTCGAGGAACCACCGTCTCCGAGCCACTCGCTCCACCTCGGGGCGTGGGCGAAGGAGCCGAAGCTTTTTTGTTGCTGTCCTCCTTTCGGGGGACAGCTTTAGGAACCCCTGAAGATGGCCTAGCGACCATCTTCAGGGGTGTTGCCTCCTGTGAGTCTAACGACTCGGTGGAGGCGCGTGACCGTTTCGCATTGCGGGAAACGGTCACGCTGGGGGAAGATGGGGGAGCACTGGTTTTAGCCGGGGCTGGGTATGAACCCTTTTTGCCACCAGTTTAACCAGGGGAGCGCCCGGGTTGGGTAGAGCCCGCAGAAGGGCTCCGAATGGGCGCGGAAACAACCGTGCTCGTTGGCCTGGATGGGCCAGGAGCAGAGGGTGCCTTTCTAACTACTGAGGCATATGACGTCCCAGGCAGAGCTGGGCGCGCCAGGACCAAGTCCTTAGCCTCGCGGAATGAGAGTCTATCCTGGGCCTGAACGGCCAGGATTTCTTTCTCCAGGAGATATGCACCACATTGCTTCGAAGAAGCAGGGTGCGGCTCTCCGCAATTGACACACTTGGCCACACACGATTTGGACTTATCGTGTGCGACCTTGGAGCAATTTACACAGACTTCGGGTGACCCCGACTTTGCACGTCTACATGAGCGATTCGTATGGCCGAAACGGTGACAGTAATAACACCGCCGCGGTAGTGGCACGAATGCCTTCACGCGGTAGCGGTACCAACCGGCACGCACCGACTCAGGGAGCTTGTCACAGTCGAACGTGACGAAGAGTGTAGGGGTGGGTCTCGAAGCCCCTCCCTGTTTTCTCATCACACGTTCGACCTTGACCGCCCCATGGTCGGCCAGCTCTAGGGTGATGTCTTCAATGGAGTAGTCAACGAGTTCCCTCGCATAAACTACTCCTTTCACAAAGTTCATGGTAGAGTGCGGCGTCACACTCACCGGGGTGCCATGAAGTGTCCGAAGAGCACTTATCTTGGCCGCCTCGGCGGGATTCGCCGCATTCGCCGCGCCCCTTACGGGGCAGCCCCATGTGGTATCATGAGGACCTTTCACACGATTCGGAAACCTATGCAAACTTTCGGATCTGCTGAGAAACGCATTTGACCCTAGGACCTTTTCTTAGACCAGACGTAAAAGGGAGAGTTTCTTCGCATCTGTCCAAGTTGTCGTAAAATATACCTTCAGACATACAGAACATATTTAAACGTTGCAATTGCTGAACGTATTTAAGCGTTTCAATTGTTGAACATACTTAAATGTTGCCCTTGTTGAACGTATAGAAAGGTTGCAATTGTTGAACAAACTTAAACGTTGCCATGTTAAACGTATTTAAAGGTTGCAATTGTTGAACATACTTAAATGTTGTAATTGCTGAACGTATTGAAATGTTGCAATTGCTGAACATACTTAAACGTTGCAATTGTTGAATATATTTAAACATTGCAATTATTTAACGTATTGAAAGGTTGCAATTGTTGAACATACTTAAATGTTGCAATTATTGAACGAATTGAAATGTTGAAATTGTTGAGCAAACTTAAACGTTGCAATTGTTGAGCATATTTAAAGGTTGCAATTGTTTAACGTATTTAAGCGTTGCAATTGTTGAACATACTTAAACGTTGCCATTGTTGAACGTATTTAAGCATTGCACTTGTTGAACATAATTGAACGTTGACATTGTTGAACTTATTTAAGCGTTGCAATTGTTGAACATAATTGAACATTGCCATTGTTGAACGTATTTAAGCGTTGCAATTGTTGAACATACTTGAATGTTGTAATTGTTGAACGTATTGAAAGGTTGCAATTGTTGAACATACTTAAACGTTGCAATTGTTGAATGTATTTAGGCGTTGCATGTTTTAATGTATTTAAGCGTTGCAATTGTTGAACATACTAAAACGTTACTAATGTTGAACGTATTTAAAGGTTGCAATTGTTGAACATACTTAAATGTTGCAAGTGTTGAACGTATTTAAACGTTGCAATTGTTGAACATATTTAAACGTTGCAATTATTGAATGTATTTAAGCGTTGCATTTTTAATGTATTTAAGCGTTGCAATTGTGAACATACTTAAACGTTAGCATTGCTGAACGTATTTAAAGGTTGCAATTGTTTAACATATGTAAATGTTACAAGTGTTGAACGTATTGAAAGGTTGAAATTGTTGAACATACTTAAGCTTTAGAATTGTTGAATGTATTTAAGCGTTACAATTGTTGAACATACTTAAATGTTGCCATTGTTGAACATACTTAAAGGCTGCAACTGTTGAACATATTTAAACGTTCCAACTATTGAACATATTTAAAGGTCGCAATTGTTGAACATATTTTAACGTTGCAATTGTTGAACGTATTTAAACGTGGCGATTGTTGAACATATTAAGCGTTCCATTTGTTAAACATATTTAAAGGTTGCAATTGTTGAACATATTTAAACGTTGTAAATGTTGAACATATTTAAATGTCGCAATTGTTGAGCATATTTAAACGTGGGGATTGTTGAACATATTTAAACGTTGCAGGTGTTGAGTGTATTTAAAGGTTACAATTACGGAACAAATTTAAAGGTTGCAATTGTTGAACATATTTAAACGTTTCAATTGTTGAACATATTTAAACGTTGTAATTGTTTAACCTTTAGGTTAGGTGTGCAGTAACTTTTGCTTCATGATAAGAGAGCATAATCAGTAACTAATTCTGCCGTAAGAGGCCACGTCGAGGAGTACGGATGAGTTTTTTCTGCGATAAAGCTATCTTTTGTTTTGCCGTTAATATTGCAGAGTAACGAACTCTCTTTTTATTTTCCCAAACAATTTTGTCCACATTCACTGTTATAATCTCGGACCTCCAGCTAGTCAGCGTACAAAATGCCTAGACATTGCTACAGATGTCTTTGAACAGTGTAGAGTAAATTTTAAACAATTTAAAAACTGTAAGATTATTTTTGTCTTATCAAAACTGCATTCATTTTTTTTTACAATAAATCGTACATTATTTCTTAGATTTTCAACTCACTGGTTGGATGAAGTGGAAGGAGATGATCTGTTTGATTTCACAAATGCCTAAGAATTTTCGATTGAAAATATAATTTTTAATAAATGCAAATGCGTCTGGAGAATTCCAAACTATGAATTATTTAATAAAAATGACACGAAAATTATCGTTATTAATACCCAAGTTATCCACAAATGAAAATGAAAATGATTAGATGCAGATTTTAAAAATATCATAAGCAAAAATACGAAACCATCCGACTCAAAATTTGTACAAAGCTCTCAACATATATAAAAAACATGACTCCCGAATTTCAGCTACTGATTCCTTAAAAAAAAAACAACTTGAACCTAAAAACATGAATAATAACAATAATATGATTAAAACCTTCTGAAAACACCTGAGCATAAGGAACCAGACACAAAATATATATATGAAAAAAAGAATTTAAGTATATTAAACAACAAATTGAATAAATAACAAAAGGGAAAATATTGTTGAAGAGAGAGCATCACGAGATGAAAATGTTACACAACTACTAGACAGAGACTAGCTCATGAGTTGTATAGAATATAAGGCTGGAACAATCATTGTAGATCAGGAAAGAATAATTAAAATACAAGGAATGATATAAACATGCAACATTCTTGATATAAAATCAGAAATTTAAACTACACGCAAAGAAATCACATATCACCAGGGCCAGATACTATTACCCTTTGTAAAATTAGGTAGATAAGTAACAAGCGGACGAACAAGGTCTACGAAGAGGGTTCTCAATTGTATCATTGACTAAACTTTAGAATAGAACACCGGATTATATTGACATGGTCTTTTAGGAATATCAAACAGCTTTTGACTTAATGGAAACACCAGAAAGCATAGCAGCCATGAATATCCCAAGCATTGATCCTGCCTATATTGACACCATAGAGCACATTTATCAAAAGTTTAAAGCGCACAGAAACTTGAACAAAGACTAAAAAATATTTCAACTACACATGGGAATAAAGAAAGTGGATACCATTTCGTAAACATTGTTCATTTTCTATTCTGAAGAATTATTCAGAATTATATTTGACAAAAGAAAGGGATTAATATAGATAATGAAGTCTCCAATAATACTTTACTTATAAGTAACAGCTTAAAAGAAATTAAAAAACTGCTTTAAGAGTGTAAGAATGAAAGCAAAATAGTTAGCCTAAAACTGAATCTAGAAAAGTAAATGTGATGATAAATTAATCAGGTGGCGAATGGCTGAACATAATATGTATAAAGTGACAAATATCAAATTAAAATCAGCAACTCTGTCTAAGGAAAACAATTCAAGAAATCTAACAACTATTATCGGTTGGCAACTTCAAAATTAAAACTTAAAATGAAATAAAAAAGGAGTTGGATACAAAGAGCAGATCGCCCCCCTCCCCCCGCCTCCTTCCCTCGGCTTTCATAAGAGTGGCCAAGGCGGGTCATGGAGCGATGCCTGGTACTCCTTTGTAGTCCTCCGCACCCTCACTGTCCAGAGCGTCAGTATACTCCGAGCAGTGTGGGTATGAAAAGTATGAGTGCGAGGGAGGGGAAGAGAAAAGGTTCAAGATAGGAAAGCAGAAAGTATAGTAGGAAGTAGGAGACAACAGTGGGCTTAGGCAGTCAAGGCTTAACGTGGAATCCGAACCATGGTATGTAACATGTACTCTATTATATTCATTGCTATTTCTTCATGCCTAGAAAGCCCCTTAATTATATTCTAATGGTAATAATTAGATGGGGCAGAGAAACAACTTGGTAGACAGATAAATAGAGCAAACCAAACTTCCAGAAATAGTAAAAACCTATAAAGACTTAAATAGCAACAATTCAGTGCAATAAATGGACCAGAATTTTTATAACTTGCGGTTCAATGGATATAAAAGGGTCAATAAATATATAATCATTTGCCAAGTTTAGCAACGATTCCTATTTGAGTCAAATACATCATCAAAAAGTGAATCTACTTACAATGCTTGGAAGAACTCCGAACTGGCAGTTCCGTGCGTTGTTTTTCTGCTTGGAAGAACCATAATTGAGCGGAACTTCGTTCGCGAACGAAGCCCCGAGAGATTTGCGGCCAAGGCTATATGAGAGTGAGGGATTCGCTTGCTGGTTGTCGTTCCTTTTCTCGATATTGTCGAGTTTTTCAACAAACGGACTCATGATGTGGGCTAAAGTTCGTCGCCTCTTTACCATTGGTTCTTTACAAGGGTCTTGGTAAGACGTAAGGGGCTGAAATAAGGACAAAGATTATGCATTCTTAACCACATTAAATATTATCACACGATTGGTTGGGTTTAGTATGACTTAAACATTTTAAAAAAAACTATGCGCATATCGCTTAACAGGGGAATGGAACATAAATCAGAATATAAATAAACGAAAGGATTGTAAAATATGTATTCTATTTTTATTGTATTCATGTTGACATTGTTCGTGTTTCAGTCAAGCCCTGATTCCAAAAGTGTTATTACCTCGTAATTGGGGTGCCCTGAATTGCTTGGGCGAAGTATATTTGATAGTCTGATTTAGAATGTATAGATATTACACATATGATGATATTTATATTTAATGCTATGTATGTAGCCGGTAGTAGTAATAGTGGTTTGCCAACCTGCCTTTATCCAGGCTGATCCCTACCGGAGGATGAAATTTACATAAGGTCAGTATGACAATCGCTGGTGAAGCCGAGGGCACCAGGAGCCGGTCCTATTTGGGGAGAGGTGTCAGGAAGTTTGGTGTTTTGACAACAAACAAGGTTCAGGTACAACCTTCGTCTCCCACGGGTCAGTTGAGCCTGTTCCGCGTCAGAGGTATGTGGAGATACATATCCATCGGCAGGATTCCTTGAAACAGTGTGTGTTGTGCTGCGAATACGACAGAGGAAAGAAAGCAGTGTTGTAATTGGCTATGTGTGTGTTGATAAGTGCAAGATCCCCCCCACCCCAGTGGGGGTATAAGCACACCGCATCCACTAATTGGTAGCCAGATCTCTTCGTGCGCTGTTTGTGTCGGCTCTTGGCGGGATCGAACCCGGTACCGCGACGTTAAGAGACCAACGCCGTATCTACTCGGCTAGCAAGAGCTTATTCTCTTGTTTATTCTCTTGCCCTTTTCTTCTGTATAAAATAGTTTAGCATGAAAATTATTGTGAAAAACTATCCCTTTCTTTTGTTTGGTGTATTGATTTAATGGTTGGCGTGGCGCTGAAGACCACCGAGAAAGAATATATTCTTAACTGTCTTTGAGCTTCGTGTACCTGTTCAAGCAGAGGGATTTGTGTGTATTTAGTCCAATGCAGCTCGGAAGAAATGTATCGGGTATGGTGATGTAAGTTGTGTTTGTTCGAGTTAGGTAAAGCTGGAGAAAATAGAGTTGTACGGTAAGAATAATGTTTAAACTGATTTTCTTAATGTGAGTGATTTGAGAAATAGCTTAATATACGTGTTATCATCATCACTAACTCTATATTTTAAGAAGGGGATTTTTTTAGTATTTGAATAATAATTTCATCTTAGTTTGGTTATGACTTATGTTTTTTATCAAAATTATTTCTAATAATTCTTTTAGAATATCAAAAAAACAAAATGGTGAAGTTCAGAAATAAATATAAATATCGAAATTTTGTGAAATTTTTTTAAACCCAAATAATTACAAATGGTGAAGCTCAGAAAATTTATAAAAATTTAACCATGGCTGCTTTTTTTTTTAGATTTTAAATTTTAATCTTTGTAGCGAAGCACAAGCTCCCCCCGTAGGGAAAAGTGGCGAAACTATTATTGCCTGGTTTTCTGTATAAAGTTGGAATTATGGCATTTGCTTTGTGAGCTTTTGAACTTAGTTAGAGAGGTGAGGTGAGAATTTTTTTACCTTTTGGTAACGAAATACCCAAACTTTTTTGCCAAAGGGAAAATATCTACGAAAAGCAGCCAAAACAGAGGTGTTGCGGTAAAGAATGGAAATGTATCGATTTCGAAATATTCTTCACCAAAAGGTGAGATAGAATGACAATCTTACAAACTTGTTTAGTAGTTAATGCAACTCCTCTTCCCCTCCTCCATTTAACCCTGTAGAAACGGAAAATACCTTCATCAGCAACTCTAGAATTTCCTTTTGAGAGGCTTGTGCTTCTACAGTCATTTCTTCAGGCATCGGAGAGAGGCCTTTGTTGGAAGGATCATCAAATATGTCGATATCCTCAGGAGCCTTGGAAAGAACACGAAAAACAGCTCAAATTTCCTCTTAAATTTAATTTTCCCCTTAAATTGATAATCCCCCTAAAAACTGAAATTCCCCCTATAATTGATATTTTCCCCTAAAATTGAAATTTCCTTCTAAATTAAATTTCTCCCTTAAATTGATAATTCCTCTGAAACTTAAATTTCCCCCTTTAATTGATATTTCCCCTAAAATTGAAATTTCATTTAAAATTTAAATTCTCCCTTAAATTGCTAATTCCCCTAAAGTTGAAATTTCCGTTAAAATTAAATTTCTCCCTTAAATTGATAATTCCTCTAAAACTGAAATTTCCCCTAAAATTGAAATTTCCTTTAAAATTTAAATTCTCCCTTAAATTGATCATTCCTCTAAAACTGAAATTTCCCCTTGAATTTATATTTCCTATTTAATTGATATTTCCTCTAAAATTAAAATTTCCTTTAAAATTAAAATTCTCCCTTAAATTGATAATTCCCTTAAAACTTAAATTTCCCCTATAATTAATATTTTCCCTTAAAATTGAAATTTCCTTTAAAATTAAATTTCTCCCTTAAAATGATAATTCCCCTAAACCTGAAAAATTCCCCTCTAATTGATATTTTCCCCTAAAATTAAAATTTCCAATAAAATTAAATGTCTCCCTTAAATTGATAATTCCCCTAAAACTGAAATTTCCGCCAAAATTGAAATTTCCTTTAAAATTACATTTCTCCCTTAAATTGATAATTTCCCTAAAACTGAAATTTCCCCTTTAATTGATATTTTTCCGTAAAATTAAAATTCTCCCTTAAATTGATAATTCCCCTTTAAGTGATATTTTTCCCTTAAATTGATAATTCCCCTAAAATTAAAATTCCCCCTTTAATTGATATTTTCCCCTAAAACTTGAAATTTCTTTTAAAATTAAATTTCTCCCTTAAATTGATATTTACCCTAAAATTTTAATTTACGCCTCTAAATAAAGATTTTTTTTTAGAAGTGTCACTTTATTTAGCTGTCCAGGTCGATTCCAATGAAGCCAGCCAAGTTATTCTTAATAGCGAGATACTCGCTAGTAACTTAACACTAAAAGAGGAAAACCAACGAGGTCATCTTCACCAGAACTGTTATGAAGAGAGGTTCGTAAATTTTGTGCAACGGAGAAGTGAAATTGTGTGAAAGGTAAATAACCCGAGTAGTATAGAGAGGAAACCTCTTGGAGCGTTCGAGATTTTGAAGAAAATTCTCACAACCGACTGAACCTCAAAAAAAGAGAAATATCCTCCTGCAGGTGCTGCTATCGGAAAGAACACAGCTCTTTAAATGTCAGCTGCAGCAGTTGTTTAGGTTATTATTCCCCTGCCTGGTCCCTCCCCCAATCCTCGCTCATAATGGTGAGATAGGGGGGAGAGAAGGAGGGGAAGCGTGGCTCTGGTTTGTTCACGCTAGACCTGATCATTATATAAAATCACAAATTAAAAAGTTTTAGGATTTTGTACCCCCTCCCCTCCCCCAATTAGGGTTTGGAGAGAGGTACCCCCCCTCCCACCCCACCCTATCCCCTATTTAAGTCAATGTATGACCTGTCTTTTGTTATTTTTTGAAAAGGTCTTTGAGAATTAAGACGAAAGCGCTCGGAATCAGTGGGGTTTTTTTATTTGTCCTTTATGGATAGTTCTTTCTAATTCACGCTGAAGGAAGAAATGTCTTGTAATTGTACTTATCAAAAACAAAACAAAACGTGAGTCACTTATAAGTGAATGATACTCGTGGAAATAATAATTATGAATTAAATGAATGAAAGAGAAGAAGAGAGAACAAAAGATGGTCTTAAAAATAGCTCCATCCACATGAAAGTAAGTCTTAAATGTAGAAAGGAATTATTTGGTTACTTTCTTTCCTCTATTTTGTTTCCTTTAATATTTTTTTTCACTTTTGTTATCTCTTTTTTAGTGGCTTGTACGCGACTCTATAAGTTACTATGTCGGTCCGTAAGTCGTCGGTCGGATGATAACATTTTACTTTTCAATGTTTTTTGGGGGGCAATAACATCGTAACTATCCTGCCGATTCTAACGAAATTTGAGACCTTTATGTTGTTTTACATTCTTTTTCGATAATATAATTGTTGAAAGTTTTGAAGGTCATAGGGTCATAAGTCAGAATAATTAAGAGCACGTGACTTAGGTCTGTTGACCTTGTTACTATTTGTCAACCTCACTATGCCTGATTAGTAGTATTCTTTTGTGTTTTACCACCGTTCTGAATTCTTTCTTAGATCTTTTATTGCAGAGAGAAAAACCTCCACTTTAACCGAGGTTGCAAAACATGGATACATACATCGTATGCCAGCCACCCTGTAGTCGACACTTATCCGGATTATTTGGAATACATATTGCAAATTGCCACCCCTAATGGGGCTAGGCTGTAATCCTATCCCTAGTTAGTGGCAAAGATCTTTATATTTTATTTTGATAAATCTCAGATTCGAAGTACCGTTTTGGAATCCTGGTCTAAGGAAAAGAGTACTCGTCTTTACCTTCAGAATTCGATGTTGGCCGATAATTGATTCAATTTTGATGGTCCAGGGATTGACGAAGCAGAGCCACTCAGTGAACAACGTCACCCAACTGTTGTTGAATGTACGGAACCGGTAGGGTTCGCTTCGGTAAGGTTTCCCCTGGTGCTTCACGACTAGTAATAAAAGAAACGTGAGACATAATTCTACTTTATAGGTTTCAGAAAACGAATTAGTTTTATTTAGTAATTTTCGGTGATTTAACATTTTCCAACTGAGTGAAAACGGAATTGGAAAAGTATAAATATAAAATACGAAGCATTGATCAAGATTTGTTAGAAACTGGGGTCAAGGAACATTTTGGGCAGTGCCCCAAATCTATTTAGTGTACAGTGAAATTATGGAGACTCCGAAGTAGAAAAAAAATAGAATGAATTGTGAGCAAAAGGAGGGAAGAAGTCGAGTAAGTAGTTTATTAGTTCTAGTATTATGAAAGATTCAGGCATAAAAATTCATTAAAGAGTATAAATTCTAAAATGGATGCAATATTATTGCAATATACAACAATACATTAACTTGAAAAGATAAAAGAGAAATTATTAGGAGTATAATCATATATCATTTGAAATGCAACATATGTTAACGTCAATGGTTGACAAAATTCGTTCAAAACATATGCAATTGATTTTTCTAAAAATAATGTTACATTTTTGAAAACAACTAAAATTAAGGGTGGGGAGTACGTAAGGGTATCTTTAATCCTTCTTCGGGACTAAATACATCTGTACACTTTGTTTTCAAGTTGATAAATATAGAAATTATTGTTCATGATGTTTACTCGTGTGCAGTTTGGAAAGTGTTTGCAAGTTTTGACATCTAAAAAGATGAAAAATCTGCTTTGTTCTGAAATTACCTACGTCCATCCCCTTAGAGCAAAAGTCAAGAATTGCTTCTGCTAATCTTTCAGATTATTCTGTCACATTAGTAATTTCACAATCAAAGGAATTTACAACAAAAACTAAGAGCGAGTGACTCAAGCATGGGAAAGTAATTCGAGAGCCGCAGTAACTGAATTAAATAATTTTCCTCTGTTTTCTCTAGATAAAAAGTTATTTATGTTTGTTGCAATTTTAAATTCCAGTTAGAAACTTTGGATGTAAATACGGTAATAATTTCTCTTGCTATAATGACATATTTTACAATCGCAATTCCCGCTCCATTGCCTTCACATTCCCATAGGTGTCAACTATGCGAAATATGCAAGATAAGTTCTTGAACTTCAAGGGAATATTTTGAGACCTAAGAAATATTTCAAGTCGTCAGAGCCCACAGTCAATTTAGAACATCTCTAACTGAAAGTCATATAATTTCTCTGTGAAAAAGGAAGTATGACTCTTCATTATCTCTTATTCTTACGCAATTCAAAAGTAGTATATGCGTTTAATGTATTGTTGTTGGTAACATCGAAAATCTTGATAGCAACATTGATCAGTGGCTGGCAATGGATCATACATTAGGTAACGTCATTTTTTTGAGGGGGGGGGGGTCTGCTCAATGGCTATAGCCGAAAAGCTAATGACATGACTCATCATATCTGGAGCACCATCAATAGACACTAAAATATTTTTCATAATTAAATAAACGTTTTCTGATATAGGTTATACATTTCATTACCTTTCTGAATATATCACTTCCATAAGCTCCTAAATAAAAAGAACAGAATATCCCCTTTTCAATAGTATCTGAGCCCTGTATCGAATGTACGCCCATCATATGCGAGTTTTATATTTACTCAAGTTAAACAGCATTTTTTTCACAACTAAAGAAAACTTTTCAGATGTTTTAGGTCGACAGGGTTTGGCAGCCATCGGCTTTTGGATCTCGACAGTATCTGGACTGTTTTGGTTGCCCTAGATATTCTAGGTTGGTGGGCTATGCTGTTTCTAAAGACAGGGTTCAGGTGGGTGGTCACTCATATATTAGGAGCTTGGGAAGTGGAGGGGCTGTTAGAGATGTCAGCGTAACCAAGAGCTCTTAACGATCTTCTTTTATCTGTTATTTCCATAAGGGTTTAACATCTGCGGATGCCGTAGTATACAATACTGATGACGACCTCTCGGTAGGAGGTGGAACCGCCTGCAGATCTTTGAAAGGCATAATCATTGTCCTCGCAGATTACGCACTCTTCCAGACCTATCTTCTTTACTGCTCTGACTCTTTACCCGACATTTAAAGTTCATTCGTTGGTTTTATTTTCAATATTTTTCGAGGTGGCCAAATTTAATCGCTGCATAGGATTGATGGCGTGGCAGTTAGCCTACAGTCTGCCTTCCCCACCCCTAAAGCGAGGTTCTCATTTAAAGTATATCTTCTATGTAGAAGAATGGGAGCATCTTACTAATATATCCTGCATTATCTTCCTTTCTAAATTGCGTAGACAATAAGTGATTGCATATAAGATTTAAATTGCTTAAGTAAAAAAAAAGCAGTGGTTAAGAGAGTAAAACCAGATTATTTTTCCTTCAAATCCATAAGAAGGGGCACCCCGTCTTTTCCATGTATTTTCTAGACACCCAGAGAAAGTAGACACTGCCAGAAGCAATCACCCAAGATGATCTGGATTACTTTCTAAATGTGAAATTTTAAGGCACTGACAAAAGTAGGGAGTAGTTGAGAGTCTCTTAAAAAGTAAGAAGTCTCGTCAAAAGTAAGAAGTTTCTTCAAAAGTAAGAAGTTTCTTCAAAGGTAAGAAGTTTCTTCAAAAGTAAGAAGTCTCTTCAAAAGTAAGAAGTCTCTTCAAAAGTAAGCAGTTTCTTCAAAAGTAATAAGTCTCTTCAAAAGTAAGAAGTTTCTTCAAAAGTAAGAAGTCTTTTCAAAAGTAAGAAGTTTCTTCAAAAGTAAGAAGTCTTTTCAAAAGTAAGAAGTCTCTTCAAAAGTAAGCAGTTTCTTCAAAAGTAATAAGTCTCTTCAAAAGTAAGAAGTCTTTTCAAAAGTAAGAAGTTTCTTCAAAAGTAAGAAGTTTCTTCAAAAGTAAGAAGTTTCATTAAAAGTAAGAAGTTTTTCAAAAGTAAGAAGTCTCTTCAAAAGTAAATTTCTTCAAAAGTAAGAAGTCTCTTCAAAAGTAAGAAGTCTCTTCAAAAGTAAGAAGTTTCTTCAAAAGTAAGAAGTCTCTTCGAAAGTAATAAGTCTCTTCAGAAGTAATAAGTCTCTTCAGAAGTAAGAAGTTGCTTCAAAAGTAAAAAGTTTCTTCAAAAGTAGGAAGTTTCTTCAAAAGTAAGAAGTTTCTTCAAAAGTAAGAAGTTTCTTCAAAAGTAATGTCTCCTCAGAAGTAACAAGTCTTTCAAAAGTAAGAAGTTTCTTCAAAAGTAAGAAGTCTTTTCAAAAGTAAAAGTTTCTTCAAAGGTAAGAAGTTTCTTCAAAAGTAAAAAGTCTCTTAAAAAGTAAGAACTCTCTTCAAAAGTAAGAAATTTCTTTAAAAGTAAGAAGTTTCTTCAAAAGTAAGAAGTTTCTTCAAAAGTCAGAAGTCTCTTCAAAAGTAAGAAGTTTCTTCAAAAGTAAAAAGTTTCTTCAAAAGTAAGAAGTTTCTTCAAAAGTAACAAGTCTCTTCAAAAGTAAGAAATTTCTTTAAAAGTAAGAAGTTTCTTCAAAAGTAAGAAGTCTCCTCAAAAGTAAGAAGTTTCTTCAAAAGTAAGAAGTCTCTTCGAAAGTAAGAAGTCTCTTAAAAAGTAAAGAGTCTCTTCAAAAGTAAGAAGTTTCTTCAAAAGTAAGAAGTCTCTTCAAAAGTAAGAAGTTTCTTCAAAAGTAAGAAGTTTCTTCAGAAGTAAGAAGTATCTTCAAAAGTAAGAAGTATTTTCAAAAGTAAGAAGTCTCTTTAAAAGTAAGAAGTCTCTTCAAAAGTAAGAAATTTCTTCAAAAGGTAAGAAGTCTCTTCAAAAGTAAGAAGTTTCTTCAAAAATAAGAAGTCTCCTCAAAAGTAAGAAGTCTCTTCAAAAGTAATGTCTCTTCAAAAGTAATAAGTCTCTTCAGAAGTAAGAAGTTGCTTCAAAAGTAAGAAGTTGCTTCAAAAGTAAGAAGTTTCTTCAAAAGTAAGAAGTTTCTTCAAAAGTAAGAAGTTTCTTCAAAAGTAAGAAGTTTCTTCAAAAGTAAGAAGTCTCTTCAAAAGTAAGAAGTTTCTTCAAAAGTAAGAAGTTTCTTCAAAAGTAAGAAGTCTCTTCAAAAGTAAAAGTTTCTTCAAAGGTAAGAAGTTTCTTCAAAAGTAAGAAGTCTCTTAAAAAGTAAGAACTCTCTTCAAAAGTAAGAAATTTCTTTAAAAGTAAGAAGTTTCTTCAAAAGTAAGAAGTTTCTTCAAAAGTAAGAAGTCTCTTCAAAAGTAAGAAATCTCCTCAAAAGTAAGAAGTTTCTTCAAAAGTAAGAAGTCTCTTCAAAACTAAGAAATTTCTTTAAAAGTAAGAAGTTTCTTTAAAAGTAAGAAGGCTCCTCAAAAGTAAGAAGTTTCTTCAAAAGTAAGAAGGCTCTTCAAAAGTAAGAAGTTTCTTCAAAAGTAAGAAGTATCTTCAAAAGTAAGAAGTATTTTCACAGGTAAGAAGTTTCTTCAAAAGTAAGAAATCTCTTTAAAAGTAAGAAGTTTCTTCAAAAGCATTAACTTAAAATGCAGGGAAGGAATTTATAAAAGTTCTACGAGTAAAATAACATAGGGTAATCCTGTATATAGGAAAGGATTTAAGTAAGGAAGCCAAGACAAGTATAAAATAGGTTGTGAAGAAATTCCTAATCAATTTATCGGAAAAAGGGGAAACTCTCCATGAATAACTAATTCCATCGCCCCTCGCTCACGAAGGAAGAGCGAACGGATTGTTTCTCTTTAACAGCCATCGTCGTTCATCATAAGATCAGGTCAAATTGAAGAATTTTTGGGGGGTTTTGTAGGGTCAAATTTTAGAATCACGATTGCAGAAGCAGTTCTTACGATACAGATCCAAATGCCCCAAATGCACACCAAAAGTGTGTGTGGGGAGGGGGGACTACAATGGTTATGAGTTCATTTACAATCCTAAATTAATAGGAATTTTCGCCTCTTAACCAGCATCAATTGCCTTTCAAAATGAGAGGGGTTGTCTTCGACGAGTGTCGAACAGAGAAACTACACGAAAGCTTCTCCCTTGAATGCGTTAACTTATTTCGGAAATGGATTACGGGAAGTCCTGGACCCTGTAATTTAATCTTGCAGTTGATGCACGCCGCCCATATTTTTTATAGCAAAATGATGAGGATAAAGATGAAAGAGTGAGAAAGACCGATAGAGAGAAAAAGATATATATGAAAGCTACTTTCCTTTCTTCTTTTACTTCATTTTTAGTTTAATTTTACAAAAAAAAAACCCTGAAAAATGCACGATGGGTTCAACTGTTTTTGAAGAAAGAACTGTGATCAAGTTTACATGAATTCTTAGCTGACCATTTTAATAATCTATGAAATAAATAAAAGCGGACGAATTATAATTTTAACGAGGTTAAATAAATAGATTGTGTTTTTGCAGCGAAGGGTTCCAAAGTAAGTTTAAAATTAGGATAACTCACGAAGCAAATGTTTCAACTCACGAAACAAAAAGCATAATTCACGAGACCAAGGGGATAACTCACGAAACAATTGGGATAACACACCCCAAAATGGGATGACTCACGAAACAATTAGGATAACTCACGAAACAAATGTGATAACTCACAAAGTAATTCGGATAACGCACCCTACAAATGGGATAACTCACGAAAAAAATAGTTAAATCACAAAATAAATGGGATAACCCACGAAACAAATGTGATAACTGACGAAATAAATAGGATAACTCACGAAACAAATGTGATAACTCAAGAAACACCTGGAATCACTCATGAAACAAATGGGATCATTCATAAAGCAAGTGGGAAAAATCAAGAAACAAATGGGCTAAATCACGAAACAAATGGGCTAACTATAGAAACAATTGAGATAACTTACGAATCAATTGGGATAACTCACAGAACAAATGGGCTAACACAAGAAACAATTGGGATAATTCACGAAACAATTGGAATAACCCACGAAACAAATAAGATAACTCGCGAAACAAATGGGATAACTCGCGAAACAAATGGAATCACTCACGAAACAAATGGAATCACTCACGAAACAAATGTGATCACTCACGAAACAAATGTGATCACTCACGAAACAAATAGGATAACTCACGAAACAAATGGGATAACTCACTAAACAAATGGGATAACTCACGAAACAAATGGAATCACTCACGAAACAAATGGGTTCACTCATGAAACAAATGGGACAGCTCACGAAACAAATGAGATATCTCACGAAACAAATAGGATCACTCATGAAACAAATGGAATCACTCACGAAACAAATAGGATCACTCTCGAAACAAGGTTAGTTCCGACTTACTTTCGACGTAAATATTTTTCAATTTTGTCATTTCCTCGGGATGGTAATAATCGAAAATGGAATTCCCTGTCAGGTCCTGCGGTAAGTGACCCAAATATGGAATGGCCTCGGGGTCATACTCGGAGAAGTTGCACGAAGAAGAGTGACGAGTGCTGAAGTTCCCGAGTACTGCGTTGTCGTCAGGCTCTGTCCGGAAAAATCAATCAACCCATGCAGGTTTAATTATAATAGTTATCATTGTGCTCTCAACTCAGGCACTCATAGATGGAATAATTTACAAGGAGGAATGGTGGGTATTGGAGAGTGACGAAGTCATCATCGGATGTATCCAAAATAAGAGCTACAAAGGTGATTCGTGGGAAATCACTTGACCAATAAACTGTCATTCGGAACAGTGAGAAAAGCAGCGAGAGATAACTACATACAAGTGAGATTGACCAAATCCAAGAAGCCAATCGGGCCTAGTTTGTGCAGGATTAGTCGGGTCAAGTAATGATAAACCATGTTAAAGATTAAAATATGGCTCTTCTTTACTAGCTTGGCTTACAGATGGCTTATCTTCCCTAGTGGTAAAGTTTGCTAAGGTGTTTGTGTTTCAGGGATTTTATATTACTTATACTCACTCACGTGGAGTTTATAAAGTTAGGATAGTAAAGATGAGCCATATCGAAGATGACTCGATAAAGATAAGCAAGCTCTAAACTGACCGAGAAAAGATTTAACGTGTAAATTGCAAAATGTAACAGTAAGCTAAGCCCTGTTTGGAGGTAATTTGTTTTCTTTTTCCTAATTCACACGTAAATCTTTAGTAGGCCATGTTTCAAATGGCTTATTTTTGCTGGATCATCTTAGATATCTTTATTAGCTCACTTTAGATATAGCTTATTTTTAATAGTCAACAATAAGATGTTTATCTTTACTTAATCCATTACTGTTCACAACCGTAATCCAACTTGAAGCTTCTAAACGATCGGGAGAAAAAATCAGCAATGGCCTATCTAGAGAACTCGCAGGAGTTAACATGACGACCCGTTGATAGTAATTGTTACCTGGTTGGCAAAGGGACAGCGAAAGAACAGTTATATAAAATTTACCTTATTCTCTAATTAAATCTAGTTAGGAAGAATGTGCTGGTGCTTATAACCCTTATTTAACAAATGTTACACGGATACATTACCATGAGTATGATGAAGAAATCTGAGGCAAATAAGCGTCAGAGGGATTATGAGCAATATGAGAGGTGATGTAATCCTGATACCAAAAGTTGGCAACACTGCATCAAATGTAACACACGGAAAGTTGGCAACTTTGGGAAATTAAAAAGATCTTTTCACCCATTCATGCACTGAATAGTTGGTCTATTTGTGTGAGGTCCATGTTCTATACCCCTCCCCCCTTTCCTCTACCATTAGGGTAGCTCTACTCTGCTGGAATTAGAGTTAGCATATATCCTATCATGACTTATGAACTGCACCTTTTCTGTCAATGTCGAGAAACTTGGCAACACTAGAATGCTACATACCCATGTTTTTACGTGTACTCTTTGTATAAAGTATAATCAGGAAACTTTTAACGTGTCCCCTTAAGTATTTAACGTTGATGAGACATCATTGTTTTTAATATTCCTGTTTCTCTGTCTTTTGTGCTCCTCATTCATTGGTCTGTCCTTTCTTACTTTGCTAGTGAATTAAAATGAAAAAATAATATCTCCTCGCTACCTTTATATGCAGATTCTATAGGAATTATTTCACCAATGAGGATAGAGGATTGAAGAACGGTAGATGCAGACGTTTCTGCGAATGTAGTTGTGTCTTGAAACTTGAAAATGATTTTACAGGGTTTGTACGAAGTCTTCTTGTTTCGAATTCCATATCCTGTATTCTTTAGACCATGATACATCCGAAGGCGACAAAAGAAAGTGGTCCCATTGGAATCTACCAGTTAAGAAGTAGTATATTATTTCCATAGAGTTAAATCGTTACTTATAAAATTAGTTTTAAATCTCTTAATTGCAACCCCAATTAGATTCGATGAATTATTTGAGTACTTCATTGTTTTTAATTATTTATTTCTTTTGGTATCATTTAATAAAACGATTACATCTAGTGCCAATAGTTGAGCCGTTTAACCATCAGTTTTTTTTAATAATTGTCTTATCGGATCAATTGCAAAGGCGTGATGTTGCAGCATGATAACGCGATGCCTTATACAACACAACTCACGTGTGAAAGGATAGAAGACCTCGAGTGGGTAAAACTCCCACACTTTCTTTTCGCTACACCTTGCTCTCTTTGATCACCACTTGTATCACAATGGCTTCCTCGTTTACCAGACCTTACACCCTTGTCTTCCTTGTCTAGAGTATCTAAATGAAGTGTAGTAGTCAATGAAAATTAAAGACGCGAGACAACTGAGTGAAACGGAGTAGCATAAATGAATGCGCTCAAATTGACGGCAATTTGGAGTTAAGGCATCACAAATGGTGGAAATCGCATTGAAAATGTTATTTATTAATATTTCAATTAAATTAAATTTAGTTCATTTTTTAATGAAAATATGCATTTTGTCGATGTGTCCAGACTTTAGAGAGACACTGTCTAAAAGTTACATTGTGTGCCTACTCCTTACAGCATCTGGATACTACCCTCTCTGTATTCTTTGACTCCAAACCTAAACCGTATTAAGAAGCTTGTCTTCGTTGGGAGGTGATTGATAATTAAGGGAAATATACTAATGAATTAAATATAATAATTTATCAAATTCAGCTTTTTCCCCCTTACCCCAAATTATTTATGAAATGGCAGGAAACAATTACCAACTTATCCTTCTTCTTTCAAATTTCAGCATCTTTACTCTCACCTATCACTCACATGGGACTTACAGTGGACACCACGTGGGACAGGGGTCACGATATAGCAATTATTAGAATAGATAACATTTTACACATCGTGGTTCGGATTCCGCGTTAAGCCGTCGGTCCCATGAGTGCCTAAGTTCAATTTGTTGTCTCCTACTATATTTCCCCGCCAATCCTTCGTTGAACCTCTCTCTCCTCTCCAAACCCCATATCCGCTACTCGATTACTGAATAGACCGCACTTCTTCCCTCTGGTCACACAAAAATCAACCTGCTGCCTCCATTCACTTACATCAAGTGGAAGGTTCACAACCTTCTAAAGTGTTCTGCAATAATTTATAGGGGATAATCCTTGAGCCGCTCGCTGCGTTCAATATTATATCTGACTCCTCTACCCCCACCTAATTTTTTCTCCTCCCTTGACTGACACCTCTTCAGTGAAAACTGCCCCACTTGTCTCAATGGCGTCCTTAAATTGCCGCACGCTCTCTCAAAAAGTCAGATTATATCTCTGACAAAATTATATCGGACAAGATTGAGGTATTCTACATCAGTGGGACGTAGGGAGGCCTTTCTACAACACTCGATTTTCTCGGCTGCTACACCCACCGGATACACTTTTCTACGCCACTGTAGAACCACCAGGAGAGGCAGTGGGTTCGGTATTATTGCTGCTGACTTTCTTTGCCCCTCACTCACACCGATCAACCCCTTCGAAGTAGTTCTTGCAACTCTTGCCCTAAGCCCCGCTCAAAAGTCATAAGCATCTACAGAGCACCTGGTCACCTATCAGATCTCTTCTTTTACGAGATAGGTGATCACATCATTGCCGCCTTTTCAAACTCCTCCGCCATCGTGGTGGTACTTGGCGACTTCAATATAAAAAAACACCTCACATCAACAACTCGAATTGTTCTAGAATTAGTCACGTTCCCCACCCACACCCACGGCATCAATCTTGATTTCGTTTTCTCCCAATACACAGTTCACAGACTCTGTCGGGGACTCCTTTATTATTCAATTCGGCTTAACTCTACCTTCTCAAACTAACATCCCCAATGGTTCTGTTGCACCGTCACACCACCACAGAATCTTCCCCATTGAACCTGAGCTATGTGTCGGGATCTCGTCGCCTCACTTATCCTGGTTATCCTCACTGCACCCCCCTCCCTTTTCTCGTCTCAACCTATCCCGCCGCTCCTTTTCGTAGTCACTCTCCTCCTGCATTGAAACTCACATTTCCCTCCGCCCTGCCTCCTCTCGCAGAGCTCATGATCCCTGATTCTCCAACACGCTCCTTGAGGCCAAAAAACACAGAAGAGCATTTGAGAAGCTTCCTCATTCCTCCCACTCCCGACTCATGCGTAGATAGCCTTCCTGCAATCCTCCCGCGAGGCCCATATTCGAAAAATTCAGGACAAAAACTAACAAAATTGTCGTGATTTTTTCAAACTTTTCGCTCGTCTTTCGTCTTCCAGGCTACCACAAAACCTTCCCCCATCTCCCATTCCACATTCTGTGACTTTTTCTTTGAAAAGGTTGTAAATATTTGCTTTGAGATACCGTCTTCGTCCGTCCCCCGTCAAACTTTAATTGCCCCTTTTTGACTCCCCTCGCCCCAGTCTCCTCTGAAGAGCTTGTTTCTATGTTGAGTGGCTCCACCACTCCTCCTTACAGGAAGAGCTTGCCCTTCGCAGGCAGAACTTCGAGCTGTGGCCTACGGTCTATCGTCTCTAGCAAAGGAGTTTTGGTTTAAAAAAAATAAAAGGCTTCCAGTACATATCTACTAATAATTTAATCTATATCTAAGGTTTTTCAGATCCATGCTTATTTCCTAGGCCTAGAGGCAAGAGAATCTTTTACAGGAATTATTTTGATATTCAGAAAAAAAAATCTTCAGAGCTTTTTTTTCATCTAAATTTGCTTTTATATATGAAAAAAATGTAAAAGTTCTGTTACACTTGGTGATAGAAAAAGTTCCATCCAACAAACTTAAAGTCCTACTTTTACAGCATGTGTCATTACAACGTCATTTCCATTGTGTGTCGAGATGGAAGTGAAAAGAATCGAGATCTCTGCTCTCCTGCCCGCGGGCCACAACAAGTCCGAATTTGCCAAGCTGCTCAACGTCAGTCGGATGACCGTCCACAGAGTCTGGGAGAGGCTCGAGACCTCAAAGATCGACCTCGTTCAGGCAACCCTCAAGTTGTCAACCATTTGGCTGTGAGGAGAAAGGCCTTGGACAGTGATCCGCAGCTCAAAATGACTGAGCTCCCGAAGAAGAAGAACATTTCGGTGGCCACGGTGTCAAGGGCCGCCAAGAAGGAGGGCGGCAAGAGCTTGAGGTGCGTGCACGGGCCTCTGCTCATCGACGTTATGCGAGAACAACGTCGGGAGCGCTGTCGAAGAGTCACGGCAATCAAATTCTTTCTTCCTTTTTATGAAAAAAACCTTCACAGTCGATCCTTTCATCAAGAATCAGAACGACCGTATGGTAAGCTTCATCCTGGACCTCTCCGTGACCCGCTACGTGTCCTCCATAACCAAGCTCCAGGCCTCCTCCATGATGATGCTCGGTGTCGTGGCTTTGAATGGCGAGAATATGCCGCCCCCGGTGTGATTACAGGGACATCTTGGCCATGAAAGTCCTGCCCTTGGTGACCAATATCACGAAGAAGGATCACTTTAACTCCATTGCTTCTCAAGACCTTAACTGAACAAATGCTTCCCATGTTTTGAGACGTTTACATATATATAGTTTCCCATTTTAGATCTATGTAGCATATAACTTGTAACCAAACCTTAACCTAGGCTATTTGGACACTTTCAACACGTTTTAGCATTCCACTTTTCTGCCTCATGCGGTGAATAGATTAAATCATTCATTGACCACATAATCAATAAAAAAAAAAATAAAGTGACTGAGGCATCTACATAACCATGCTGGCCCAAGTTATACCTGACAGCCACTGGCTGGGAAGAGACTGGCCTACCTTTTCTCTAGTTTAGAGTGTAGCAATGATTTTGACCACTGCTGCGCCCTCCATTTCGGGCAAGGGCTCAAACTCAGCTCACACGCAAGCGACCATAGTCTTTTCACTCTTTTTCTACGATGGTATTTAAATATTTTGCTAGACCAAGCTAAACTTAAAGGGTCTTTAATTTTTCTAGATAGTTATGATCTGTTAAGTGAATTAAGTACCCACAAATATGAATGTAAGCGAGACACTTTGAGAGACTGGCTGCGAAGCGAGTACAGAAGGGGCTGTTAAGACATTCCACTTTATTTTGGGTCGGTGAATTTTTAGCGCACGCGACTCTTATAAGTTACTATCTCAGTTCGTACGTCGTCGGTCGGATGGTAACCATTCTACTTCTAATTGATTTGGGGGGGTAATAAATGGTAACTCTTATATTGTTTTACATTCTCTTTCGAATTATATAATTGACAATGTCCTCCCAAGGTTAGTCCGGAATTATTAAAAGAAAACTAACTATTGGTCGGATTGCCCCACTTGTGGAAAGTTTTGAAGGTCCTAAGGTCATGAGTCAGAATAAATGAGAGCACGCGACTTAAGTTTGTTGAGCTTGTTCTATTAATAATTCGCTTTCGTTGTAGAGAACCAATTCCGAGAGACAAACTATTCTAATCCATAGTGACTAAATTGCTAAACTAACAGCATGAGATGGACTATGATTCCTCTAACTACTTTCTATCCTCTGAACTTTGTGTGGACACCAATCCACACCTCGCCGCATCCGAGCAGTCGTTGATAGATTCCTATTCTATCACTCAACCAAATTACGATGCACTGGAAATAAATCGTCCCGCCAGGATCACATTAAAGAAAAGCCAACTCTTAGGGTATCTACAAGAGGTCTAGCTTAGTAACTTTTCGTTTCGGACACCCTGTATATTAAAATCCGAGCTAAACTTTCAGTGATTTCAAAACTGGTGCTCTGGTAGACCACCTAAGGATTCCATTTTCTTCACTGTGATCCTGCGAGACTATTTATTTCCAGAGAATAATAACTTTTCGGACACCCTGTATATGAAAATCGGAGCTGAACTTTCACTGATTTCCAAACTGGGGCTCTGGTAGACCCCCTAAGGATTCCATTTTCTTCACTGTGATCCTGCGAGACTATTTATTTCCAGAGAATAATAACTTTTCGGACACCCTGTATATGAAAATCGGAGCTGAACTTTCAGTAATTTCCAAACTAAGGCTCTGGTAGACCCCCCAAGCGTTCCATTTTCTTCACTGTGATCCTACGGGACTATTTATTTCCAGAGAATAATAACTTTTGGTACACCCTGTACAATGGAAGTGCATGTTTTAAAGTGTGCGAAAATGTTCCGCTCTGAGTACATTTTATCTTTTTAATTAGAGGTACCTTTGATGGCGCTAGATCGAAGGGGAACGCTCAATCCATTGATTATTTTCGAAGAAAAATTGATGGAATCCTTCGGATAGACAAAATCGATGAAGGATTGCCCGAGCAGCATATCCTTTGGGAATCCAAGAATATCGGTGATCGAAGACGAAACCTGTAGTACACTACCATCTTGTATACTGATAGCAACAGTGAAACCTCTCTGGTAAAGTAAAAAAAAAAATGTATTAATGATTGACGAAACTAACAACAACCTAAAGTTTAAAAAAATTGCTTTATGAGGTCGTTACTTACAATACTTTTAAAACTTTTGAAGAATTCTGTCAGATCTTCAGTGTTAGGTGAAAGTTGGCTTAAATACGGACTAGCAAAAGGAACCCCTGAAAAAAAAACAATAAAAGGATGTAACAACGTCATTCATGTAGCTCAGATGTGACTATTAAGACTCGCGTTCTTGAAATTACCTTGTTCGGCTGAACGTTCTTTAATTTTCCGGATGTAATTCAGTGCTTGAGTATACACGAGAGAGGTCTGGCTTCCATCTCTCTGCTCGAAGCACGAGTGTCTTGGTTGAGAAGATAGGAACTTATTTTCACCATTCACTTTTGCTGGAGGAATATATGGAATCAAATGTCAAAAATACTAACACGGTAAAAATTCAGTATGTGGGCAGATTTAGATTTAGAATTTCAAAAGATAAAGTTCCATAACTAAAGAAAGAAAAATCACACTCATGAAGGAGGATAAAACAATAAATAAATGAGATATAATAATAAAGCAAGCGAAAAGTATCCGGGAAAAACCAGAAGCTACTAGCAGGAGAAGCAATTTCAAAACATTAAATATCAAGTAGGGAGTAAACAGAGAATGAATTAAAAATTGGAATTTAGCAGCACCCCGACACAATAGAGTGTATCATATTTTTAGAGAGTATATATATATATATATATATATATATATATATATATATATATATATATATATATATATATATATATATATATATATATATATATATATTATATTTGTTTCTCGATGTTTTGACATTTCCTAATACAGGAACGAACTAAAGGCTGACACTTGCGTACTTATTTTGCTCCATGCATCTTGAAATATTTCCCAGTTCTTGAACTGTTTTTGGATTTGTCGCTTCGAAACTCTCTCTGAGTTTCTTAAAAAAAAAATCAATGGGACTCTAGTGCGTGCTTTGTGCAAGTCAGTTCACAACCGTGATGTGGTGGTTGTCCAGGAAGGGCTTCACCGACTTGGCCGTATGGCAGAGGTCGTTATCCTGCATGGAAATTTCAGGTTGGGCTTAAAGGCTCGAACATGGAGCAAAGAATGATGTGACAGTAATTCCATGACACTTGCTTCGCTGAACTTCACACTCTTTTTTTGGTGCAAAAGACAATCTATCGCCTGGTCTGCAACGAACGAACTTCGTACCATCGGATCGGAACAAATTGAACTCAGATTCGTCACTGAAGTGGACTTGATTGCATTGGTCAATCGTCCATGTAGCATGCTTAGTGGCGAATTCAAGATGAGCGTTCGTGTTATTCGGATTAAAAATTGGCGTGACCGTCTGTGTGCGACAGTGAAGATTGCCTTCCTTCAGCCGACGGGACACAGCGCTCGGAGACAATGATGATCACATTCTCCCTAATCTCTCGAGAAGCTGCTACAACTGTCATGAAACGGTCCGTCTTCATAACTTCCTCTCTTTGAGGTCTTTACCAGCCTTACATAAGGCTGTTTTGTAATAGGCTCAAAGAATATTATGACTACTCTTTGGGGGCGCTTGACACTTACTGCAAAGGCTTTAACTGAAAGATCATCTTTACGATCACGGCACGGAGAGAGACACAACGGATTTCTTAAGCATTTTACCTGATCGACAGCTGGCAAAATAATGACCTACCGTCCATCATATTGAACTGAAGTTAGCTGCTATGCGAACAAGGCTGATCCTCAACAAGAAACAGCGTTCAGGTCCTTTTGGACACTTCAATTTTTATAGTTAATTGCTCATTACTTTAGTTTTATTCATCCAAATTTGCACAACTTTTACCCTACATAGTTTACACCTGTTGCTTTCTGGACACCAATCTTGGAAATGTAAGATTTACGCTGGCAAAATTTATGGAAGATGTTGTGTTAGAAATACAGGTGCTCTGATCATTTAGGACGGTACTATATATATATATATATATATATATATATATATATATATATATATATATATATATATATATATATATATATTAAATGTTAGACAGAAACAAAACCATCCTTGGCTAAGGCCAAGCCAGTCGTAAGCCCGGATAAATTGGTGAAGGTTGGCGTCAGGAAGTGGATCCGGCCAATTTTAATGATGGCTGAAAACATCGAAATGGCCCCCAGTACCCGGCAATAGGGGTGCTAAAAATCACCGGGGTGGAGTGCCCTGCACACAAAAGAGGAGCTGGATGCGTGTTAAGGGTGTGCACAGTAAATATTGGGACGATGATAGGAAAGAGTAGAGAGATCGTGGAGATGCTGTCAAGGAGGAGGGTTGATATATGTAGTGTGTAAGAGGTGCGTTATAAGGGTCATGGTGTAAGTATTTAAAATATGGCAAAGAAAAGTACAAGTTTTTGTGGCGTGGTGAAAGGATAGCAGATGGGGGAGTTGGAATCTTGATAAGAGATGATTTAGTGGAGGAAGTTGTAGAAATAGTGAAGGTAAATAGTAGGATAATGAACATGAAAGAGAGTACTGGGGGAGTACTGTTAAATATTTTCTCAGTCAGGCAGGAAGAAGAGAAGAAGAAGAGGAGTTGTTCTGGAGAGCATTGGACGATGCAGTGGCAGAGATAACAGAGGGAGATGTGATTATTGGAGGAGATCTGAATGGGCAGGTGGGTAGAGATTGTAGTGGTTTTGAAGAAGTAATGGGTATGTATGGGTTTGGAGAAAGAAACCAGGAAGGGGAGAGTATCCTGAGCTTCTGCCAACGAAGGATTTCTAAGTAGTAAATACAGTGTGGCAGAAGGACCAAGAAAAGCTGATAACATATAATAGTGTAGCAGCGACGCAAATTGATTACATCTTGATTAGGAAAAATAGAAATATGAAGGTAATGGGCTGTAAAGTAATACCAGGAGTGGAATGTTTGGCGCAACATCGCTTATTGTGTGTGGATATGTATATGAAAGATTTGGTAAGGAAAAGAGTAAAAATGGGAAATAAGATCAAAGTATGGAGACTGAAGGACGAAACCCTGAGAAGAGAGTGTGAACAAGTGGTAAATAGGAAAATTGGGCAGGAAAGGAGCTTGGAAAATGTTAAGAAGACTAACGAAAAGCGCCGAAAAGATATGTGGCAAGGAGGGGCATCGAGCAAAGGAGAGGAAAACGTGGTGGTGAATGAGGGTGTTCAGAGTGTAATAATTGAAAAGAGGAAGGCTTACAAGATATGGCAAAGATCTGGAAATAAAGAAGATAGAGAAAGATATGGAAGATTAAGAAATTTAAGAAAAAGAAAGGTGATGGAGGCTAAAAGGAGTGAATGGATTACCTGGAGTGAAGAAGTGAATACATCTCGGGGGAGAAATAAGATGTTTAGAGTGGCAAAGCAGATGTAGTAGGAGCAATAATGATAAGGGATAAAAATGGACAGGTTAAAGTTAAAGAAAGTGAGGTAAGGGATAGATGGAGGGAATATTTTGAGGAATTATTAAATGAAGAAAATCCGTACGAAGAAGAAGAGGTAAGTCCAATTGAGGGACAGATACAAGAGATAAGTAAAAGTAAAGTAGAAGAAGCGTTGGTACCAATAAAATGTGATAAAGCAGCCGGACCAACAGGCTTGACAAGTTAAATAGTAAAGGCTGCGGGAAATTTGGTAATAGAAGAATTAACTGGTATATTTGCAATGGTTATGGAGGGGGAAACGTTACCTACCTGAGGATTATTGCAAGAGCTTGACTGTGCCGATTTATCAAGGCAAAGGAGATGTACTGCAGTGTGGAAAGTACAGAGGGGTTCGGCTGCTGGAACATGCCATGAAAGTATTTGAAAGAATACTGGAATGGCGGTTGAGGCAGATGGTAAGTGTTGGAGCCAGGCAATTCTGCTTTCGTCCTGGCGAATCAACAACGGACACAACTCCAAGAGAAGTGTGATAGAAAGAACAAAAGAGGTTGTATCACATCTTTGTGGATTTGGAAAAGTCATTCAATAAAGTTCCAAGTAGGCTGATACGGTGGGTCTTAAGAGGACAAGGGTTCCATGAACGGCGGGTTAAACTTGTTATGGCATTGTATGATAGATCAACATCTCAGATAAAAGTCATAAATGGGCTTTGAGCAGTTTGATATAGGAGTAGGAGTACACCAGGGATCTACCCTTAGCCCCCTTTTTGTTTATTATAGGAGGCTACTAGGCGGTGCGGGAGGAAGGGATATGGGAGTTACTATATGCCGATGATCTGGTTCTAACGGTAGAGACTAAGGCGGAGGTGATAATGAAGTTTAATTTATTGAAGAGAGAGATGGAAAAAGAGGGGTTTAAATGTGAATATGGACATGACAAAAGCAATGGTAACAGGGAAAAAAGGGGAAGAAAAAGATTCAATCTGGACGGTGGCCATGTCGAGTTTGTAGAAGGGGAGTAGGGTCAAATTCAGTTCTCTGCAGGGAGTGCAATAAGTTGTGCCATAAAAGATGTTCAGGGTTGAGAAGAGTTAGTGGGGTGCAGCAGTGTAGGTGTCCAAAGTGCGTTGAGGAGGAGGAGAACGCTATGTGGGGGGTGGAGGGGGGGTAGGCTGGAGGAAGTGGAATATTTCTGCTATTTGGGAGATATTCTGGAGTGCGAAGCTGGGATGGAGAGGGGGTGTTAGAGATAGAGTTGCGATTTCTTGGTCTAAATGGAAGGAAATTGCAAGTTTATTGGTCAACAAGGAGTAGAGAGGGGTCTTAGAGGTAGAGTTGCAATTGCTTGGTCTAAATGGAAGGAAATTGCAAGTTTATTGGTGAACAGGGAGTGGAGATTATTGGTGAACAGGGAGTGGAGAGGGGTCTTAAAGGTAGAGTTGCAATTGCTTGTTCTAAATGGAAGGAAATTGCAAGTTTATTAGTGAACAAAAGCCTACCACTAAAATTAAAGAGCCCAGACATATGAAAAATGTGTAAAATCAGTGCTGTTATATGGATCAGAAACATGGGCCCTCACGGAAAGAATGGAGAAAATTTTGAAGAGTAGTGATAACAGAATGATGAGAGATATGGCTGGATTCAAGTGGCAAGATGAAATTATAAATGAGGAAGTGAGGAATAGGTGTAGTCTGGAAGATATTAAATCTAGACTGATAAGAGGGGGACTAAGGTGGTATGGTCATGTGATGAGAGCAGAGCCTGATGATCCTATAGGGAGGTGAGAGAAAGGGTGGTGAATGCTAGAGCACCTAGAGGTAGGCCAAGGAAAGCATGATGGGATTGTGTTAAGGAGGATGTGAAAAACCTCGGTGTTAGTGAAGAGTTGGTTTATAATCGTGAGAGGTGGAGATCAGCTCTCAAACGTCCAACCCTCCGAGGAAGAACATAGCGACATAAAATGTTAAGAAGAAGAAGAAGTTAGGCAGAAACAGGAGAAGAGAGATTTTGCTGGAGATGACCCCGAGAAAAGCCACGAGAAAACAAAACATGTCGCCACGGCAAAGACTTGAACCTCATTTTGGCAATTAGCCGAGTACCTTTGCTGTCATTAGTGTAGCGCATTTATGCATGGACTTCTAAATGGCCTTTTTTAATCGTAGTGCTTCAATTCCCTGTGATCAAAAAATAGATAATTTTATGCCAACCTTCGATCAATTTTACGCATGTGCCTTCAACGCTTCTCACAGAAGCGTTGAAGGCGTCTTCTCCAGCCCAGGTCTCCCCACCCATTAGCCCTGCTACTCTCTCGAATTTCTTCACAGATAAGGTCACTAACCTCCATGCCTCCCTCCCTCAGCCTTCTGCCCCGGCTCCTGCCATTCTCCCTGACTTCCCACCTCAGCCGCTTATCGTTTTCCCAGCTGTGACCGCGTTGGAGCTTACAGCCCTGCTTTTGCGTTCTAAGAAATTGGGCTCCCCAAAGGACATTTTCCCCCTAAACTGTTATGCAAAATTATGCCTGCTATCCTCCCAACGCTTCTGTACCTGTTCAACACTTCACTTGCAACTGGTCTTGTTCCCTCTTCCTTCAAACGTGCCCACATCCGTCCGATTCCTAAAAAGCCTCAACTGAACCCCACTGACCCTTCCAATTATCGCCCGATTTCGCAACTTCCTTTCCTCTCTAAGGTTCTGGAGAGAGTGGTTGTTTCACGCATCAACAGTCACATGGTGGCCTGTAACATTGATGAAACCTATCAATCTGGTTTCAAGTCAGGTCACTCCACAGAAACCGCCCTTCTCAATGTGTCCGATTGCTTACGAAGAGCCGCGGACAGGGGTTGTGTCTCCATCCTCGTTCTACTCGACCTCTCCTCTGCCTTCGATACTATTAACCATACCGTCCTACTTGATCGTCTCCACTCTTTCCTCGGCATATCAGGCACCGTGCTTGACTGGTTCCGCTCGTCTCGTACCCAATCCGTTGTGATTGACGACGTTTTATCCGATTCTATCCCCATTCGCTTTGAAGTGCCACAAGGCTCTGTCCTTGGTCCTCTACTGTTTCGTATCTACCTTCTCCCTCTTAGTTCCCTTCTCCGTAATCTCGGTCTATCCTTTCACCTATATGCTGATGACACTCAAATTTTTGTTTTCTCATCCCCCACGTCTCTTGCCTACTCTATCACTGACCTCCTGGCTGCCTACTCCTCCATTTCTGACTGGCTCTCTACCAACTTCCTTAGGCTTAATCACTCCAAAACTGAGGTCCTCCTCGTCGGCACCCCTGCTCTTGTCAAAAAATCTAAATCTCTCTTTCCCCCGCTTACTCTGGGCGGTAATACTATCATTTTCTCTGACTGCGTTAGGAATCTGGGTGTTGTTTTTGATGAGCATCTCTCCTTTAAGCCTCATATCCGCAATTTCAGCAAATCCTCTCTATGTTTCCTTCGTAACTTCTCTCGCATTCGCTCTCACTTTGATCGCCAAAGTCTTGAGACTGCTGTTCATGCCTTCATCACCTCACGCCTTGACTACTGTAACTCACTGCTTGTGAATCTGCCATCCTCCTCTCTCCGCCCCCTTCAACTTGTACAGAACTATGCCACCCGGCTTCTCCTCCGTCGCCCTCGCTTCTCTCCCTCGAAACCCTTGCTGCATGAACTGCACTGACTCCCTGTCAGATCCCGTACTCACTTTAAGATACTTCTCTTCACATTCAAGGCCCTAAATAACAAGGCCCCGTCTTACCTCTCTTCTGCCCTCTCGCCACGCCATGTCTCTCGGGCCCTTCGGTCATCACATGCACCTCTTTTGAATATTCCTCGTTCATCCCTCTGCGCAATGGGGGACTGCTCCTTCTCAATCTGCGCCCCTAAGTTGTGCAATGCTCTTCCTGCTGAAATCAGGTCTTCTTCCTCTCTTACCACATTTAAGCGTCTCCTGAAAACGCATCTTTTCAGTATTGCCTTCTCCTCCCCCTCTTGAATTTCCATTGAATTTCCATTCTCATCTCAGCACAACGTGCGCTCTGGGAAGGCCTCAGGCCTTGAAGAACGCATTACAAAAGACTTATTATTTATTATTATTATTTATTATTAACTTTCATTCATCTATAACCATTTTCACATCATACTTAGAACCATCTAGAATTTGGATTAACATTTTAAATACACCTAGCAGTATTGTCCAATTTAGTAGTCTGTATGATTTTCTTATCATAAACTTACTTGATAAATAGTTTATAGCATTATAAAGCACGTGATACGTGGCTTGACCAGTGCTTGTATCTACCCTCAATAAATATATAATGTAAGCATCGGAATTAATATGATCGTATATTTACGCACCATCAAATGTGTAGATACATTTGCAAAATTTACGCGCTTAGGGATTTTTAACATAGTTTATCTCTAGAACTTTTTAAATAAGTTACAAAATCGAATTCAGTTTAAAGTAGGCGTATTTCATTATGATTGTTGGCCTACATTTTGGCCGCGTCTCCCCAAATTGGGAAGGAGTAAGAAACATGAAAAGGCCTGATTACATTTCGAGACGCCGCAAACACGTAGAAAGAAATATTCAAGCAAATGAGAAAAAAAAAAGTTGTATGGAAAAATTTTGATTATAAATATATATATTTTTTATTTAGGATATAATTTTCGAACTGATTATGAAAGACAGTAACTTCAAAACTTCCTAAGTAAAAAAAATATATATTTAGAATAGGAATATTTTAGAATGAACGTCGCATGGGAATCAATGCACACACTTATACGCAAGTATTAGGATACTATCACATTAAAACCTGTGTTAAGAATTTGAACACGAATTATCACCGAAGGGTATTCCGAACATGTAGCCAACATGTAAAGGTTAGAGTTTATCCAAAGACTACTAGGAAACAAATGTTTTAAGCTATGGCTAAAGCTTGATTTAATGTTTCAGTGACGACATTGAAAATATCCCGACAACAAAAATGAACTCGACGGCTAGAAAGAAGTTTAAGATTAATTTCAAGGAGTTTAGAAAGATTCTTCATCCAAGAATTTCAGGTTTACGAAATCCAGGGAGAAACATTTAAGAAAAGACGGTATATTTCATTTTATGTTTAAGCGAAGTCAAAATAAATATATAAGTTAAAATTAGTGGGGTTATGATAAACTTGTATGATTCAATAATTCTAGAAACTGAATAGTCCTAGCCTTTTTATAAAGTTCTTAAGTAATTATAATTGAACGAGCGAGAGAATTAAGATTTGTAAATAAATAATGCGCATCTTCAGAATTAGGTCATTGAAAAACAACTTTATGTATCAATATAACAAAACCGAGTAGAGGGGAGGATAAAAATGTTAGACAGTGGTCTAATCTAAAAAAAAATCCATACTTTTTCGAAAGAACTAGATATAAACCATTACCATATAGTTAAAATGAGCTGATGAAGGCAAAATTTGCCGTGAACGAAAATTTCCTTTATAGATAAGAAGATAAGTTGGATGAAAATACCAACAGGAAGATCAGCATGGTCGAGTCTCTTACACCGAACAGACCATTTCGTTGAAAGGACTTTTGGTTGACAGACGTATCGTCAAATGACTACAGACTCCATACACCTATAATTCAATTAATGTGTATATTTCAGATAAGAAGCAAAAAAAAAAATCAAGTCTTCCCTACGAAAATGATGAGTTGGGGCTTGCTGAACACAGAAATTGACAACCAGATAATTGATGTAGTATACCATTTATGTTTGTATTGGTTAACGGACAACAATGTTGCCTGACAAAGCTCAAGACAGCAAACGCGTAATTACTCTCGGTTAGCAAGAATTTGGAAGGGAAAGGAAAATTATATCCATCTGTCTGAAAAGAAAACTATATGGTCATTGCATGCCAAAAATGACTTATCGAGCTGAAGGTTAGAACTTGACCACATAAACTCTAGGACCTTACTGACTTTGATGTTGAAGGGTATTTATTACGCAGATAAAGCAACATTACTAACTACCTGGATTTTTTACCATCTTTCAGACAATAGAAATAATAAAGAATCTAAGTGGAACTGAACAGGAAATATAGTAAGATCTCGGAAGAATAGAGGAATTATCAGATCTCAGATTGGAATCCACTTAATCAAGAAAGATCCAAAGGAAAACTAGTGATCTCAAGATAGCAATTTAAAAAAAATGTACCAAAAAGTATTTAAAAATCCACGGGATTAAAAAAATCAGATGAGATATGGTTAATGTTAACAAACAAACAAACCATAAAATTATTTGTTTTATTCACTATGGCTTTTACTACTAATTTGAACCGTTATACGAGGCCTTAGTGGTGATTTTAAGCCTAATGCGGAGTCATTGCTAAAAGAGAAGGGTCGGCTTAGCCTTATGCGTTAAAGCGTACTATCTTGGACTATCAGGTGTAATGTTGTTTGGCGCATTGTCGTTTATCTGTCCATTTCTCCATACAAAGAGTTAATAATCTTTGGAAGAACCTACTATTACCTTTTTACGTTATAATTTAATTTCCATAACAACCAAAATATATTAATACTTTATTGTTAAGCGCTAAATCTAAGTTTGAATACTATATGAATCTCAGGGAAAAAGCGAGACACGATGAAGGCAGAACGAAGCACAATCCTAAACCGATGTACAATTCTAGACATTCGGACGAAAAATAAAAATACATACATGGTGTCCCAGAAAAAAGTTAACCGTACTTTGAATTAGTATAACTCAAAATCTATTAGAGATTTTTGAGTCTTGCAAAACAAAACAAATTTAATAACTATTTATCTGTGATTCTGGAAATTTCATTAAATTCGCTTTTACGATATTGATACACTAATGGATTTAGTGGAGGCTATCAAAATTATGTTTGCGCAAGGAAGTAAAATAATGAAACTTCGAAGTTTAAAATCAACAAATATATTTAAATCCATTTTTAACAATAACACCTCTTCATATGGGTAATACAAATTCATTTTTTAATTTTCTAAGCACCGTTTCCTTCCACATGTCCTCCATTTCTCTCCAAGCACAGTTGCGCCTTTGATCGCATTGATTGAACAACTTTTTGATTAACTTGTAATTTTCCTTAAGTCTATTGACTTCACGTGTGATACTATCTCTTAACTGGTTGATGCTTTGTGGTGAAGTAGAATACACTTTATTCTCTTGATATCCCCATAAGAAATAATCGCACGGTGTTAAGTTAGGGGATCTTGGGGGCCTTCAATTGCATGATTTAGCGAGACAATGAGATTGTCAAACGTTTCCTAGTTTTGTTCTTACAGCAAGCTGTCTATTTGCTGGTGCGCCGTCCTGAATCTACCAAAGTCTATTGAATTGATTGCCGTAAATCTGGCGGAGTTCCGGGAAGATCCTTTCGTTGATAATACTCAGCTAGGCAGCACCATTCAAGTTATTCTCGTAAAACAATGGGCCGACAAGATAGCCATTCCCGCATATTCCGATCCACAGAGACACTTTCTGCTGACAAATACCGTGTGTCAAATTTGAATGCTGGGAGGTTTGGTCAGCGGCGCATATTGCCGAATGTTATGGCTATTTACCTTTCCATTCATGAAAAAGGCTGCCTCGTCACCAATCACAATGTTTTCCAAGAAACGAGCAGGTTTATGGAGAAGCCATTTAACAAATTGTCTACGACGAGGAAAATCAGTTTCAAGAAGCTGGTGTCTTGCATGCATCTTATAGGGATGCCATTTTAAGTCATGTTTAATAATGCGGTTAAATGATGACTTTGACAATTGTAACCCATTCTTTCTGACTGATACATGTGGATTTTGAAGAAGTGTCATCTAAACATTTTCGATATTTTCTGTTGTTCTTAAGGTTCTCATACGAACCGAACGACCTTTATTTAGATTTAAGCATGTTCCTTCATGTTGGTATTTGCGAACATTTTTCAAAATTGTGGGCTTGCTTGGTGGGTGCCTACCTGGAAAACATTGTTCAAATGAATCTTGTACTTGTTTAATCCTGCCAGTCTTAATAAAGTTTGGGACTACAAATACGCGTTGATCTTTTGTTAACCGCATGATTAAAAAGGCTCTATAGAAATAAACCTTTACACAGAAACGATTTGATTTGCTTAGTAAGCAATAATGACAAGACAATACCACAGCGTGGCTAAAAAAAAACCACTGTAAAATGGCCTAGGCTTTGCTTGAAGAATCGCACAGTGACCTAGCCAACCTAGGCTCCCTACGCTTCTCTTCGTTTCATTATTTTACTTCCTTGCGCAAACATATTTTTGATAGCCTCCACTAAACCCATTAGTGTATCAACATCATAAAAGCGAATTTAGTGAAATTTTCAAACTCGATAGATAAATAGTTGGTAAATAAAACACTTTTTGCAGGATCCAAAAATCTCCGATAGTTTTTGAGTTATACTAATCCAAACTACGGTTAACTTTTTTCTGGGACACCCGGTATAATTATTCCATGACCGCATAATTGTTGAACGAAATAACAAATGATAAAAAGATGGTTGCGGTAGTAAACAAATAAATTATATCTTCACAGCACTATGTTGGGAGTTCTGAAGGAACTTAAGTAATTGCTCGGATTTACCTAGAGAATTTTTAAAATCAAATCTGTTTCATTTTCATTTGGAAACAGCAATTCCAATCCTGCTTTCCATTGTACAAAAAGATTTGGTAAAAGTGTAACGTTGGGCACAAATGAGACTCATCTTTAAACCGAAACAGAGAATTAAACTTTTGAAGGCGAAAACTATGATAATTATTGCAGAAGAAACTGACTCGTTCTTTTTAACTTTAGTTTATAATTTATCCCTTAGTTAAAATAGAAACTTTTTCTCCTGGAAACAAACACCAAATGTAACGTATTTCTTACCCCCTAAGTGGTGAAATGGTCTAACAACGAAGTTGTCTGGTAATCATATGATCAGTTCTATGTTCTCTATTCTACGGTTTCTTCTGTTCTCACTATCTCGTCACTCTCTTCTTCTTCTAGTTCTTTCTAGTCATTAGTAAGAAACATCTTTGAACTACTCACAGAATAGGCTCTTTCATCTCAACCAGCAGATAAAAAGCTCTTCAGTAGAAGTGAGAAATAGAGAATAGTGAAAATAATACAGAAAGAGAAGAATAAGGAGTAAGAAACTAAATAACATAACAAGCTGTTCATCTCAAAAGGGAGGAAGAGAACAGAAACGCGGTCACAACAATGGCGTTCCTGTTATGACGTCATTGCTTTCTGGATCTACCCTTGAACGCGCGCATTTATAAATTTGGAATAATTGATTACAAGGCTTCGATTCTGCCCTCACGTTTTCAGACATCTTTCTCTCTGACACGGGCTTTTCGACTCCGATTGATTATTCTAGATGGATTATTTTATTTGTACCATTTGGAAAACGGTGTGGACCATTTGTCTAAATACGAAACAAAATGGATATTTGAATTGATTACAACAACGAGAATAAAGAAACCGGATCTCACTGTGACAGGCAAAGAGGAAGGTAACGATGAAAAATGAAAATCGCTCTATACAGTAGTACATAAGGATGAAGGAAAATAACACCGAGTATGAGATATGATTTTGAAGAGACAGATATATTGAATCATTAAAAAATATTAAGTGCAAATAAGAAATATGATCAAGCGGAATTCTGCTTTGCTATAGAACAGACATAAAGTTAATATAATACGAATCGTGGATTCTTCTATAAAAGACGGATCGAAACAATATCCCTTTTCCCCCTCTAAAGGGGAATTTGAATTACCCTAAATAAATTCATTGAACTCTAGTAAGAATGAATAATATGGTTTAAACCTGTACAAAACACACGAACGAAAGTACATCGAGACTAGCCCAATGTAATTAGCAGCTTAAATTATTTAGTAGGATTAGCTATTGTGTAATAAATTCCAATTAACCATTAATATCAAAAGAATAATATTAATATTGATTTCATAAATGAAGACTAAGCATAATAAATTAAGTATGGTAGTTATGGTAGATAATAGTACAATAATAATAATATTCATACTAAGAGCAATAATTATAAAATTAATAGCAACATAATATAAAAATAATAATGATGGTGTTAATGAGAATAGTAGTCAATATGGAATAAAGTTAATGACAGATAATTTAAGAATCTCATGGGATTAAGAAGATTTAATAGAAAAGGTTTATCTAGGGTCGAGAGTTTCCTCTAACCGGACGGGAATGTTCCGGTGGAACCCATTGCTAAAGAGTTTTTACAGTATTTGTCAAGGGAAACTGAAGTAGCTTGGGCAATTAATAGTGATGAAAGAAACTCCAAAGACAGTGTGGAATCTAGTTTTTCGAACGATAGTCAAAACAGGACCAAGCCAAGAAATTATAGTTTTATAGGGAGGAACCATGTGAAGACTCTTCAATTTGATAGCTTAGTAAATGGTTCACCCTACTAGTACAAATAATTCTGAGTGTAACGCAATCGGGTAGTTTTATTGATACTTGTTAAGTATTTTCGACTACAAGTTGAGGAACCGAAAGTAAGAGGGCACTTCCCGTTCGAAGAGCTCTTTGTGGTCTAGACCCAGCCATTGAGGAGGACAGGTAAATGAGAGTTGCAGTGTTTAAAATTTTAAATGTGAGGAAGGAGAGTTAAGAGGTAATTCGAAAATTAATGGGCCGCCAGTGCAGTTCGCGGAACAGGGTTGTGGTACGAGAGAACCATTCTCAACGGGAAAGAACTCGAGCCTCAAAGTTCTGGACAAGTTGAAAGGAATGAATTATAGTCTTGGGGGCTCCAGTCAGAAATGAGCTACATGAGTCAAGCCGAAACAAAAGCTTATATTAGTATCCGGAAGAGAGAGCATCAACAGTAACTCGAAAAACGACGATAATACTGTTTGATGATTATTCGCTGCACAACGAGTCTTTGATATTACAGTCCTTTGATATATGCATAACATAGAGGGGGAGTCAAAAAGTTCTCAGATAAATGGCATAAAATTTTTATTTGTAATAATACTGTAATCATTTTTCTACATAAGCTCCATTAACATCTATACACTTTCTTAATCTATGAATCCAACGGTAAAGACCATCTTTGTAGAATTCACGGGGTTGTCTCTGGCACCAAGTAATGACCTGCTTTTTTGCTTCATCTAATGATTGAAACCGGGTTCCTTTTAGGTGTCCCTTTAAATTTGGAAACAGAAAAAAGTCAGAGGGTGCTAAATCAGGGCTATAAGGGGGATGAGCAAGAGTTTCCCATCGAAATTCCCGTAGCTGAGATCTCACAGCTTTGGACGAATGTGCAGGGGCATTGTCATGGTGGAACAAGATTTGCTTGTGGAGCTTTCCTCGTCGTTTTTTGGCTATTGAAGTTTTCAGCTTCCTTAAAACTCCTTCGTAATAGCTGGATGTAACAGTTTTTTGTCCTTCTAAGAAGTCTATTAAAATAATTCCCTCCGAATCCCAAAAAACTGTAGCCATTATCTTCTTAACGGACCTCTCTGTCTTGAACTTGATAGGCCCTGCTGCCCCCCTTGGGTGCCACTCTTTTGATTGATTTTTACTTTCAGGATCAAACTGATACACCCAAGTTTCATCTCCCGTTACGAGTCGCTCAAAAAAACTATCCTCGTTTGCTTCAATCTTGGTCAAAATAGCCAAAGAAAGGTTGGCCCTATGATTCAGCTGGTCTTCTCGCAACGCTTTTGGGACCCAACGTGCTGAAAGCTTGCTCAGGCCAAGATTTTCAGTTAGAATTCCAAATGCTGAGCCATGAGAGATTTCACATGCATTGGCAACCTTATCAATAGTAATACGGCGATCTTTATCCACTAGATTCCTCACAAGCACGACATTTTCTGGGTTAATGGAGGTGGAGGGTCTCCCTTCACGTGGATCATCTTCAACTTCTTCTCTGCCCCCCTTGAAGCGCTTAATCCAGTCGTAAACTACCGCTCTACATGGTGAAGAGTCACCATAAACCTGTTGTAGAGCGTCAATAATCTTAACAGGCTTCCAATCAAGTTTAGTCAGGAATTTAATGTTCGCTCTTATCTCAAAATTTGCCATTTTATGGGTTCAAAAAAGTAACCTTTTTGAAGCACATCTAATACAAAGAGTCTCGACAAATTGAATGACGAATTTTGTAGGAATTGTTCAGAAAACATGAAAGTCGTGTTTGACCCTGTATTTACTTGTACAAAATCGAACATTTCAATAATCTGGCATTTGTCTGAGAACTTTTTGACTCACCTACGTATTACGGATTTGCCTCTGACAGAAAGTAAGTGATATTATCTCATTCCTAGACCATTTAAATATATCCCTTCGTTTAGGAATCAGGTGTTTATCATTAATAGTTTGTGTTATCATCAAAATTGTGATTTTTACTAAATGGCGGAATGAATCTACTAAAGTTCAGTCTTAGGCCAAGTTAAGTATCACCATACAATTCCCTCACACTTGGAAATCTACCCATTTATTTTCAGTAGTTTGTGAATTATCAACAAAAAGTTAATTTTCCAAAATGGCAGATCTCGTATTCGTCCAGACATGGCAGTTCCGGATGTGGCGTATTCGGATCTCATATTCATTTAGATATGAGAGATCCGGATCTTATATTCGACAAGATATGGCAGATATGTATCTCCTATTCGCCCAGATATGGCAGATACACATCTTTTATTCGCCCATATATGGCAGATATAGATTCCGTATTCGTTCAGATTTTACTAACTTTTTACCTTTGACAGATAGAAAATCTCTTTTAGGCCTAATAAATATTTACTATCTTCGTTACACATTGGTGGCAATCGTCTGTTTCTACCACACACCATTACTGTACTATAAATCGGTAAAGATTTCCCCTCCAGATCTAAATTTTTATCTTACATATCCGGATCATTATTATAATCCAGATAAAATTGTGTCCATTTGTAAAATGTAAAAATTTATCCATCCTTGGGGATTGTAGATTTGAATAGCCGATTATTTTGATGATTATTTTGATGATAATTTTGATGATTATTTTGATGATTATTTTGATGATTATTTGATGATTATTTTGATGATTATTTTGTTGATTATTTTGATGATTATTTTGATGATTATTTGATGATTATTTTGATGATTATTTTGATGATTATTTTGATGATTATTTGATGATTATTTTGATGATTATTTTGATGATTATTTTAATGATTATTTTGATGATTATTTTGATGATTATTTTGATGATAATTTGGATGATAATTTTGATGATTATTTTAATGATAGTGGCAAAAATGTAAGAAAATGTCATCTCACAAATATTAAAGCCAATAAATAAGTGATCCAGATCCGAATTCAGATCCTCTCTTAAATCCAATGAACTCTATTTTATACTAAGTCCTCCACTCCTTCACAACATTCTGACATATATTCCACAGAAATAGACAAACATATGCACATGGGTGATCGCATAACTCCCGCCCATCTCTGAGTTAATAAATATTCCTAACAGTCATCGGAACATCACACACCATGCCCTTACACCCGGACAAAAATCAAAACACTCACTTCGGCCACCTTTCACCAGAACACACACCTTCCAAAATAAATCATCTCACACCAACCTACAGCAAAACAACTACGGCTTATATTCCCATAACGCTTCCATATCAACAAGGTCATAATCAGCAGAACTCAACTTAACTTACTTCACTCATTTGTCTCTTCCATGCCAAATACATGTGATTGCCTAGTATCACACTCACCTATTACAGCTGTCACGCCACCTTGAGTAGATCAGACACCGTTTCTAACATATCTCCATTGCTCAATTTGTATTTATGCACGACCTTGTGCGAAAAGAACGTGTTTGCCGCACATTTTTTTCAGTACAGAATTCTACCACCATCCATTTGTATTATTTGAACTCTCAAAACCCAAATTATGTATTCTCTCTTTGTCTCCCATTCATATCTTTTGCAATCATCAACCCATTCTCATTCCCAATTCCATCAGGAATCGTTCCATACCATTTTTATTTCTCAACTTCAATTTAATGATTGCAGGGTTGTTGTGCTACAACTACACTTCATTCTGGTCAGTTGTTATTTGATTTTGATTATGTTGTGTTTGGAAGTCGCAGTATCTATTTTAGAGGAGGGAAATGGGTTTTATTCCCACTCACTTTCCGGTTGGACTGAAAATGTGTTTTGCCCATCAAAATCTCAACTTCAGTCACGTAAGTGCTGCACCCACACATTCATACCAAATCATTATTCCATGCCACCTCGCACTCATTACCACAACCCCATTTTTTAACTCCCCACATCATGACTTGCTTATTTACACCCAATTCCTCTACCCCCCCCCCCACTCCTCTTTATGGTCCTTCACTTGACAGAGTTGTACCAAGCCCCACAAACTCCTCTTTATGGTCCTTCACTTGACAGAGTTGTACCAAGCCCCACAAACTCCTCTTTATGGTCGGTCCTTCATTGGACAGAGTTGTACCAAGCCCCACAAACTCCTCTTTATGGTCGGTCCTTCATTGGACAGAGTTGTACCAAGCCCCACAAACTCCTCTTTATGGTCCTTCACTTGACAGAGTTGTACCAAGCCCCACAAACTCCTCTTTATGGTCGGTCCTTCATTGGACAGAGTTGTACCAAGCCCCACAAACTCCTCTTTATGGTCCTTCATTGGACAGAGTTGTACCATCTTCCTCTTTTGTAAGAGAACCGAGCTTGGATCTTTTATCCGCTAAGTGTCGAGTCTGAGATAAAACCCTTCCTTCGAGAGGCAAGGTGAGATTCTTGTCTCTTAGGCTCCCTCCTTCATGTAGGGCACATTTCGGATAAGGAGGAGAGTTAAGGGAGGTGAAAGACAGGAAAACTTTCATTAAGTTCCAAGAATACGATAAGTTCTAAGTATACACACAGTGTTAATGTAAAACACAATAGAAGGAATAAAAACAGCAATAAAAAAGCATATATATGAAAAAGTTAACTGTGTGAAGATGAATTCAAATGGGCTATATCGGCCTTCGCTCTTAGGCGGGTAAGGGCACCGCTATACAGAGGAAAAAATACAATGAGGGTAAAAAATACCTAAAAGCACAGCTACATTTTGTAGCCACTGAGAAAGAGTTAGGCAAAAACAAATGATAATTTTTTGAAACATGAATGAGAGCCGTAAATATAAGCGAGAGAGCTTGACGGAAAGATTAGTAAGTTACAACACTGCCGTTTTTAACCGCATAATTATGATTGCGCAGTTGCAAATTATTCTCGATTCACAAAGGTTGAACTAGAATGGATAAAGCAAATTTCCATTCTCTTCGAAAGCAGGATAACAATTAAAATAACTAAGCGATGCGCAATTTGGGAGGTTTGCGTTAGAAAGGCTGACTTATGTGATATCTTATCGTGACTGTGAGAAGAGCTTCTCCCGAAGGCTTGATGAAGCATTTAGTTAGCTACAACATTGCCTTTTTAACTACACACACACACACACACACACACACACATATATATATATATATATATATATATATATATATATATATATATATATATCATGAGCGCGAGAGAATGATGAAATAAATCCAATTTCACCGCAGGAAAGAGAAAACGGAATATTTTTTCTTCGGAAATATATATTTCTTACTTTGAAAAAATTCGAGCTGGGGTGGGATTCGAACCGTGCACATTGAGGCAGCGAGCAACCGCTTTGATCTCAATTAAACCACCGAGTTGTCTAAAGGGTGGTTTAATTAGGATCAAAGCGGTTGCTCGCTGACTCCATGCGCGTGGTTCGAATCCCACCCAAGCTCGAATTTTTTCAAAGTAAGAAATAAATATTTCCGAAGAAAAATTATTCCGTTTTCTCTTTCCTGCGGTGAAGTTGGATTTATATATATATATATATATATATATATATATATATATATAAACAGACATTCGGAAATATATATATATTAGATAGCGAAAGTGCGCAACTTTCCTGAATCTCTCTTCACCCTACATACAATAATAAAAATCAGCCACAATATAAGAGGTTCAATCAATATCTGTATTTATTTGTGATAGGACTTTTTATGGCGGGCAACGCCGGGTACCGATGCTAGTGGTAAATATATGAAAAATTACCACTCCTCCAAAATCACAGAGCGATGTTTTGAATCTCATCGGGTCTGTGACCGCCAAAGTTGTGCTGAAGCGGAAAACATTTTCTTACCTTCAATTTCATTGGTTTCTTGCGAACTTTCTTCAGTCAACTTTTTCGTTTCAACTTCTTTAGATGTCTCTGATGCGGAGGATGTTTTGGATGTGGTTTCGGTGTTTTTGTGACCGACTTTACACGTCTCCTTTAATGCAATAGCGCTTCCCACGTGGAGGTGAGTTCCCCTTAAAAGAGAGGAGTTAGTATGGCGGATTGAAAGACATTACGTCACAAATAAATATGATTAAGCTAATCTGCCCCTGCCTGCTTCCTAGGCTCGAGAACTGTGTAGGCCCGTGTAGGCTCGTGTCCTGGACGGACATAAGATCAGTCCTCTTTGTGTGTTGAAAATTAAACATCTACATTTAGAATTCCCCTCTATTAAAAGATTCCTCTAGAATCGCATTGCTTAAAATATCTTCCAAACATCATTGCTATTCCTCATTGTGCTTTCGTCTTCCGACTAGCAAGACCCCAATTTACTTATTACCATCGTGATCCTGTTGATATTTAATATCCTGTTAACATTTAACATCCTATTAATATTTAATATCCACTTAACATTTAAGATTCTATTAACATTTAATATCTAATTAACATTTAATATCCTCGTGTCATCTATTTAATTTTCTGTTACTATTCATTCGATTACCAATTATTATCTTGGGAATTGCATTTTTAACCAATTTACATATCCATTAAACAATAACTCGTTGTATGCCAATTTGTAGCAATTTTTATTTAATCAATTCTTTGTTTTCATCGTTAATTCTTAAATATAATATATTTTCATACCTCGTGTATTCAAACCCCTCGTGTTTTCCGCATTCCGTCACGTAGCCCGAATCCTAAAATTGTACCTTCATTTTCAATTAATCTAATTTATGTGTTCAGGATATTGCATTTATATGTTATTTAGGTCAACAATAACCAGTACACATAAAAATAGTGCCCGGAATTTAAATAATCTCTCGTCAATCAATAAATATAAATTCAAGAGTAAATAATAATTTTCAAAACTCCTCGTGGCCATCCACGTTTTTTCTTCCGTCGAACGCCCATCTTCATTCACGTGTTTCCATTTTTGTATCAAGTTTTATCGACAGCATCCTTCTCCCAATCGTTACAATTCTTATTAATTTAAATTAAATAATATCCCTTGATACAACAAGTGAATAATTTCCTCTTAGTACTGTTTTTTTTCTCATTTTTTCCCGTTTCTGTCGCGTAACTAATTTGCGCGCGCGCAAATTAGTTACGGAGGGCAAATTAGTTAAGTTTTGCATCAGTATTTACAAAGGAGAAACTAAATAGTCCTATGTATAGTACTCATGGGTCAGGAAAAGAGGTGTTTACTAACATTAGTGTGGAGCGGAGGATGATCAAAGGACTAATAGGTGATTTAGATACTACCAAGGCCTCCGGCCCTGATAATATTCATTCTAGGATACTTAAAGAAGGGGTAGAAAGTATCTCAATAGCTCTGGACAAGTTATATACTAGGTCATTGGAATATGGAGAAATACCCGATGATTGGAAGAGAGCGAATGTAGTCCCCATTTTCAAGAAGGGTAGTAAAGAGGATCCAAATAACTTTAGACCGGTTAGCCTAACTCCTGTAGTCTGTAAAATTCTTGAGAAAATAGTTAAAAAAGGGATTTGCCAACATCTAGACAGGGAGGGGTTAATCAGCGATGCTCAGCATGGGTTTAGATCAGGTAGATCATGTTTGACTAACTTACTAGACTTTCTGGAGTTTGTAACAGATCAAGTAGATAAGGGAGAGAATGTAGATATAATTTACTTAGATTTTAGTAAAGCATTTGATAAGGTACCACACAGGAGACTAGTTCATAAATTAAAAATGATTGGGATATGTGGGGGTGTTTCAAATTGGATAGCTGAGTGGCTGAAAGACAGGAAGCAAAGGGTAGTGCTAAATGGTGTAAAGTCAGAGTGGAGGGATGTTATCAGTGGGGTTCCTCAGGGATCAGTTCTCGGTCCATTATTATTTGTCATCTATATAAACGATCTTGGGGAGGCAGTTAATAATAAAGTGTCAATTTTTGCGGATGATACCAAATTAGCAGCTGTAGTTAAAGATATTGATGACAATTTTAAAGTGCAGGGGGACTAAAATAAATTGTTATCCTGGGCACATAAGTGGCAAAAGGACTTTCAACCTTGATAAGTGCAAAGTTATTAACATGGGAAAAGATAATAGAGAATTTAACTATGAAATGGATGGGCATTGGCTGAGCTCAGTAGAGGATGAGAAAGATCTAGGAGTAGTATGTAATAGATAAGTCATTAAGGTTTTCTAAGCAGTGTATTGAAGCAAGAAATAGGGCGAATAGAGTGCTGGTTTTTATTAAGAGAAATGTCAGTTACAAAAGTAAGGAGGTTATTCTTAAACTCTATAACTCTTATGTTAGGCCATATCTAGAGTACTGTATACAGGCATGGTCCCCACATTTTAGACACGATATTAACCTTCTTGAGTCAGTGGAACGGAGGGCAACAAAGATTATTCCTTCCCTGAGGTACCTTGAATATGAAGATAGACTGAGGGTATTAAATATGTTCTCGTTTCAAAGGAGGTGTGTGAGAGGGGATATGATTGAGCTCTTTAAAAATTTTCCCGGGATAGATAAATTGGATGTTAGCAAGTTTTTGGAGTTAGATGATGGAAATCGGACTAGAGGTCACCACTTGAAAATTAAAAAGCAAGGGTGTAGGTTGGATTTAAGAAAATATTTTTTCACCAATAGAGTGGTAGACTTCTGGAACAAATTGCCGCAGAGGGTAGTAGGTAGTCCAAATCTAAATGTATTTAAGAGTAGGTTGGATGAGTTTATGGGAAGGGAAGGTTGTGATGGTTCCTAAGTTTTGTATATATTAATATTGTTTGTATATATCATAGCTGCATGATTTAGTTCTTGACAAGCCTTGATTGGTGATACCCTTGTTTCTGGGTGCAATCCTCTGGATGTAGTTTTCCTGGGAGTGTGGGTGCCTTAAAAAAGAGGCCGTTTGACTCGGATGACCTATGATGAGCCTTTGTGGCTTTTGTCATCTGTTATATTATATTGTGGGGGACTTTGATTTTGTCTTCCCCTGGTGATGGTGCTTTTTGTGGGTGGGTTTTGACGGAGGCGGATGACCTTTGATAGGCCCTTGTGGCTTTTGTCATCCGTGTAATTATGTTTTGTTATGTTATGTTATGGCACAATCAAAATCACGCATGCATCCCTCACACTTAAGGTTTTTGAAACATGAAATCCAATCGCTTAGCTTGACCTTTGTGACGTAAGTCTCCGCCCTCAACCTATAACAGAAGAATAGAAGATAGCGGCCATAATCCAAAAAGTTCCCATAAGTATCTTCATTACGTTTAGAGATATTTTATTTAATGGTGAGAAAGTGAGAGCATATACCGATTTGAGGGAGGCCTTCCGAAAGGAATTTAGGATATGGGAGATAAGTGTCCCACTAGCTTTTAAAATCATTTAAAAGGCCTTCCTTATCAGGGCAAAAGGCGCACAACCTGACCTTTTTGACTCTCTCATCACCGAAATATATTAGTCCCCTCATTCCCATGTCATCACCGGCCAATGTGAATAAGCTGGCAAAAGTAGCCGACAAGTTGTATAAAACCCCGTATATAAATTGGGGTAGCATACGAAATCACGGCTCTGAGCCTAATCATTCTTCCATTTCGCAGGTTCGGGTAACGGCGAGTTCTGCTTGTGAAGGACCGGAGCGTGGCGAAATTACATCCTCCCTAACGAGGGATTTAGTTGCCACGTTATCGAAGATTGAGAGTGACCTCAGCCGGTTGAAACTGCAGCAAGGGGCACAGAGCGAGCGACGGCACGGGCATGGTGAGCGTAGGACCCGTTCGAGTTCCCATAAAAGAAACCAACGAGGGAACCTCAGCACAAAAGGTGAGAGGCAGCAATTTTCACAATCTTCCGCCTATTCTCACCATAATCTTTCAAAACAAAAGGGTCTCTGCTGGTACTATCAAAGGTATGGTAACAACGTTGTACGCTGTACACAGTCTTGTAACACTATTGTTTTTTTTTCCATACTGCGCCTAGTAGTCTCCCAAAGCATAATGTAACTTTCACCCAATCTACTCAATGGTCCTGGTACCACAACAAATATGGCGCACAAGCTGTAAAAGGCTTACAACCGTGCACATATTTGCAACCAGTATCACCTCCTTCACCTAATCTTAACTCTTCACTCTCCGCACATCACTCATCTCAACCCAACTCTTCAAATTTTCAAACTTCAATTTCAACCTCAAATTCTCATTTAAACTAGAAAGGCATGGGGCAAAAGGGTCTACATCCCCTGCCCTCCATTCACTTGCTCAGGTAAGTCCTCGCTTTCGCATTTCTCACCCACTTTCTGGTTTCTCATTCCTGGTGGACACTGGTGCAGAATGCTGTGGTATAACAATTTCTAAGGGCGACAAAGCTTGTACTCCCTCAGATTTAGTTCTGAAGGTAGCTAATTCAACCAATATTAGGACCTATGGAAGGCGTAACCTTCAAGATTCACTTGGTCTCCGTCGTGTTTTCCGATGGACCTTCGTCATGGCCGAGGTAGATTGTCCAATATTGGGCCTCGATTTTCTTTCGACTCGATTCTCGTCACCGCAAGCTTGTCGATCGTAAAACTTCACCTACTGTTTCAGATTCGTACTCACCTTCACAGAGTTCTCTCCTTTCTATTCGTCCCCCACACACCGAACCCTCATCCCATTGCCATCTGCAGGAGTTTCCCGACATTACCCTTCCACATTCGAAGGATAGGCCCATTAAACATAATGTTAAGCATCAGATCGAGACGACATAATGACCTGTATTCTCCCGACCTCGTTGTTTAGCCCCAGATAAACTTTCTGCAATGCGTGATGAATTTTCCAATTAATGATGGATGCTGGCATTTGTAGGCCTTCCTCTTCACGTTGAGCTTCTCTACTCCATATCGTTTCCAAATTCACATTCACTTCGGAAGAATTCAGAGCAGTTAGGGATTACAGAGCCTTAAACGCGATAGCAATCCCGGACCGTTATTCACTGTCGTACATAGCCGATTTCACTTCATCTATCACCGGCTATACAATCTTTTCTTGCTTGGATTTGGTTCGTGCTTTCAACCAGATCCCTATGCACCCAGACGATATTTCAAAGACTAGCATCACCAGTCCGTTTGGTTCCTTTGAGCTGAATAGAATGGCCTATGGTTTGAGAATTTCTGGACAGACCTTTCAGAGTTTCATGGATCAAGTTCTGAGAGGTCTTCCCTTTGTCTTTTGCAACATTGATAACATGTTAATAGTATCTTCCTCGCTCGAGGAACACCTTTCTCATCTTCGTCAAGTCTTTTATCGCCATCAAGAGTAAGGTATCGTACTTAACACTTCTAAGTGTCCTTTTGGTGTCTCGCAACTCTCCTTCTTGGGACAACACGTTTCGAATGTCGGGATTAGTCAACTCAAAGACAAAGTTAACGTGATGCGCAATTTTTCCCAACCCACATCACGGAAACAACTCAGATGTTTCTGTGTCATGGTAAAGTTTTACCACACTTAATTCCGAATTGTGCCCCGGTCGTGCAACCTCTCAACAGGATGTTATCTAAAACCAAAAAGCTCTTACCTCTAGAGTGGTCTATTGAGGCGTGTGATTCATTTCCTCGCACCAAAGAGGCTATTTATTGGCTGTGCTATGGAATTGGCTCATCCTTCTCCAGGACCCCCATCAGGGTTGCTTTAGAAGCATCCTCAACTCACGTAGGTGCAACCTTGCAGCAGAAGATTGGTGACCTATGGCAACCTGTTGCTTTCTTCTCTCGCTCTCTTTCTAACTCTCAAAAGAGGTATAGTACGTTCTCACGTGAGCTGCTTGGTATCTACCTCGCTATCCGTCACATATGTCCATATTTGGAAGGGAGTGACTTCACTATTTTTTTACTGACCATAAGCCTTTGGTCGGTGCTTGCTTGTCATAGATCAGTGAGAGAGGGAGAACAAACACCTGTTCGACCCTTTTTATCTACGCTAATGGAAGGGGGAAATCATGAGACGCCGTGGTGGCCTGAAAGCCCACTATCGCAGAAAGCCGCGACAACTTGAGAGCCCGAAAAGGTCCCATTGGGAGTCGGACAAAGTTGGGCCTCGCCGGCTTAGGAACCTTACCGCGATCGTTCTAATAGGGGGAGACTACCCTCGTTTGCCGATGCATCGGACCCTGGAACCCTTCCCTTCGGACGGAAGGGGTAAACCCTATGAGAGCCCACTATAAATCCTCCGGCGCCAGAGTTGGAAGGCAGTATCCGACGTCTACCAGCCCCTTTCATTATCCGCCCCGTCAGTATCCTCTGTCTGCTCGCCCTGTAAGTACCTGCTGTCTGCACTTCCTCGATCGCACACGCTATTTGCGTACAGTTAGACTTCACAAATCCTCGCAGAACCCCTCAAGCTCCGGGTATTCTCGTCTAATTCGCGTGAGCCTACCCCGTACTCGTTGCTACCCACTCATCGAACGCAACGCGCCCAGTCTCGATTCGTGTTCGAGATCCGAAGGCAAGATCTAAGTTCATTCCATTAGTAGTCATTGTCAAGAGACTATTATTTGAACTTTGCGCCAAGGCAAGGATTACTCCTTCGGACCAAATCTTTGAGGTAACAGCACCGCGCAACTCTCCTGTGAAAGTACTCTCCCTACTAACCCCCTCTCCCCTGCCCCCAGTGCAAGCCTCCATCGTCGGCTTCGTGTACGCTCAACATCATTCGACGAACTTTCGGTTCGTATTGTTCGTTTGTCTGTACGGCGACCGTCCCCGATAAGTCCCCCCTCCCTTTAAGTAGTTGGGACTGGTGTACGTCTAAGGTGTTATATAGCTTGTTTCAAAACACCTTTTAACCTTTGTAAAAAAATATTAATTTGCATATTAGTAGTTATTTTTGTACCCGTTTTTCTATTGTCCCAGAACCTACAAGATAGCCGACTATTTGGCCAAGCTAAAATTCAGCCGTCATCTATCTCGGCTGAGAAACGAAGGAACGGTCTAACTCTACCTTATTCTTACCACATATATAGTAATATCTATTACATATTAAACTGGTGTCAGGTGCGGGGTTAATCTTGGTCAATCAATTGATTGAAATTTGATCAATCTATTGGTTAACATTGGTTAAATTGTTAGTTGTTGGCTAATCTTGCTTCCGGTTCTGGAGTTTAATAGGTGAGAAATTACCATTGCATACCTGCTTGCGAAGTGTATTCGTTTCCATTTATTTTGGGGTGAATTGATTGTTGAGTGACCATGTTTAACCATTATTTTATTTTTATTCCTCCATTAAATTGAATTGTTGTCCATCAAGGCCTCGTCTCGTGCCGTATCGCACCCCTGTTCGTGCGTTTAGAAATCCATAATTCCGCCATATTCATTGTCGTGCGTTAATTTAATTCTTGTTGCTGTGCCCGTCGCGTAAAACCAGCATCATATCATCGTTTGAAATTTTCAAGACCCAAGGTGAGTCACTCGGACTCAGTGGTAAAGAGATCTGATAGCCTACATCTAGGAAGAAGAAAGAATAGAAAATATAAGAAAGAAGAGCAGAAAAGAAAAAAACGGAAAGAAAGAGAAAAGGAACGAGAAGAAATAAAGAAAATTCACTCTCACGAACTGGAGATGAGCAGAATTAGGAACAAGACGCTCTCCATAAATTCCTCAGGTTCGAGACTAGAGCACCGCAGTCTGTGACAATAAAACTCCCCATCTTTAAAGAAGGCGACCACTTCGAAAAGATCTTGGAGGTGAACCATTGGGACATCAAGACGGACGGCGTAGCAGAATTATTGTCCCTGCTGAGCCCCCAACTCAATGATATTTTTATCTCCCTCCTATCAGAGGCAACAATTGATTAGTCATCATTAAAAGCCAAGTTGCTCACCGCTCCCTTTGGAAATCAGATCATTCGTGAAGGACCGCAGGTGTCGTACGCTCAAGGAATGCATCGAGGAGGCAGACGTCTATGCGGCTAGCCACAACTGCTATCCGAAGAAGGGAATAAATCAGAACCCCATCTCCTAAATCCAAAACCAGCCAGAACAAATTTGTTCCTAATAATGGGAATAAGTTCGTTAAGATGACTGGGCCCGCCAAACTTAAACCACTCTTCTCGTCGAGCCAGCGTGATGTTAAGCCATTTTCTTTCAACCCCCCCCCCCCCTGCTTCGCCATTCCCCAGGAGGACAATCGCGTGCTATTCTTGTGCAGTTCAGGGTCACGTGAGTATAAATACTCTCAAAACTCGCAGTTTAGAAGCACCCCTGCTTCTCACCAGGAACACCAGGTCAGTGCCACTTCTACGCCTCACCGTCCTAAAATGAAGCGGCCCCCTCTTCTTTACACCCGCCGAATGCTGCTGGCCACCAGATAAATTTTTTGTTCGATAAAAGTACACCTGGGGCCCTCCAACTCGAAACTGGAGCTATAAATGGGTCCCGGATCTCCGCCCTCGTCCATGATACAGGGTACACGTGCATTGTTGTATCCGATGAACTACTACCTCTTGTGGTTCCGTACCACGATAAGTTTGCCGTAGTGCATGATTACTCTGGGCGCGCCAATAAATTCCCTATTTTTCACTGCTACATTGAGTGCGCATATTTCACTAGTTGGGCTGAAGTCATTGCAGCCCCCATCAAGTTTTGTGCGGTTCTAATTAGCCAGTCCCCAAACTGTTTGGCATTCGCACCGACGCCAGTAATGACGGTATAGGATGTGCCCTCCTCAAGTATGAGAATAAGGTGAAAGTTTTCCCATCGCTTACGCAAGCAGAAAATTACTTGCGCGCGAGAAAAAAACTATGCGGTAATTGAGAGAGAAGCCATCGCTATCATTTGGGGAATCCGTAAATTCAGAATGTATTTAGTAGGGAAGGAATTTGTAGTGGAAACGGACCACAAACCCCTATCATACCTACGTAACGTCAAGAATAATAATGGTCGGTTGGTGCGTTGGAGCTTGTTCCTCCAGGAATTCCAATTCCGCATTTTATATTTAAAAGGGATCGATAACTCTATGGCTGATAGTTTAGGTAGAAACCCATTAGATCCTTTTCCTAACTAATTCAGAGCTATTTCCTCTTTATTTTTATCCATGTATTAACTTTTGTCAATAAAATGAATTTGTATATTCAACCATATAATAAGGAAACGCGTATCCTTTTATATGTGTACAATGCATTCCTTTTATATCCTTTTTTTTTTTAGCTTTTATAATCGTAGGATAAACTCACCCTCGTGCCAGTGAGCCCCACTTAATGATATCATAGAATATAATATCCTTCAGCAACCATGCCGTAGCATTATATAACCTTGTGTATATGTATGATGCACTCCTCCCCCCCCCCTCCCCACTAGCTCCACTATTTTGTACTTTGGCTCCATCTTTGAAAATTTGTCCTAGGTATTCTCAACTTTATCCGCAATTGTCATGCAATTTTAAGTTATACCCCCCCCCCCCGAATTAATAATTTTTTTAGGTCACTTCTTCCCCTGAAGTTTCATCTGAGGATGGAGGAGTGTCAGAGATCAGAGAGAGAGAGAGAGAGAGAGAGAGAGAGAGAGAGAGAGAGAGAAAAAAAAAAAAGAGACACCTGGTCGACCCTTTTTGTCTGAGCTAATGGAAGTGAGAAATCATGAGACACCGCGGTGGCCTGAAAGGCTGCCACCGCAGAAAGCTGAGACAAGCTTGAGAGCTCGAAAAGGTTCCATTGGGAGTCGGACAAAGTTTCGCCTCGCCGGCTTAGGAACCTTACCGCGATCGTTCTAATAGGGCGAGACTACCCTCGCCTGCCGATGCGTCGGACGCTGGAACCCTCACCTTTGGATGGAGGGAAGGAAACCCCATTCGACACTACTATAAATCCTCCGGCGCTAGAGATGGAATCAATATCCGCCGCTTGCTCGCCCCGTCAGTATCCGCCACCTGCCCGCCCCGTCATTATCCTCTGTCTGCCCTTCCCCGTCAGTACCTGCCGTCTGCAGCTGGCCATGAATTAGGACATTAACTACCACTCGTACCAAGAGGCCCAAGAGACAAATTTTGACAGCCATAGTCCAGCAGAACCTCTTGACAACGGCAAACAAGCTCTTGAACAAGCTGAAGCATCTTGATGAGCCGGGGACAATCCGTCTCTTGTTAGATGAAAATAAGTGCTAGGACTAGTTGCAAAACACCCAAAACAACAGGTCGCTTGCTTATATATTATATATGCCACGTTCCACGTATCATGAAGACTAAGTTCACCAAACTGTAATGGTCTGTGGGTTTGACTCCAGTAAGGGTGACGCCATGCCGCCCCATATGTTTGAGCACGGTCTTAGGCTCAATAAGACGGGCATCTGGAGCTGCTGTAGATCGTGGTCAAACCCTAGCTCAAGAGAGTTGCTCCTGTTGAAGGCAAAACCTCCGAGAAGAGTAGGGGTGGTTGTTGGAGAATTTCTCCGCCTTCACCAGCTCCACTTTCTGGCTTCTTTGATCTCCCGATTGTAATACCATAGGCTACCATGTGTTGGGCAAGGTTGAGGAAAGACAACAACAGTTCTCACACTCTATCTCACACAGTCTCTTTCTCTTTTCTCACATACTCTCTTACTCACTCTCTCTCTCTCTCTCTCTCTCTCTCTCTCTCTCTCTCTATATATATATATATATATATATATATATATATATATATATATATATATATATATATATATTAAGTAGGAGGCCATGTTGTATGCATGCACTGTTGAAGTCCGCAGCAGTGGCAGTGTTATTGATTTTAACTTGTATTCTCCTATTTTTCTTACGAGTTTTTTGTCTTGATCTTGTACGCGAGAAAAAAACATTCGCAAAAATCATATTTTATTCCGAGACGTCTTTCGACCGTGGTTGGTCATCTTCAGGGAATGAACAGAAATGGAATGACTTACAGAATGCTACACTATGTACACTTTTGTACTTAAACATAAGGGATACGAAATTGACCAATCCAAGTTTAGGAAAATTTCAAAGACAAACTAACATTCAAATCATAGGCACTGCTTTTTTTCTATTTGAACATAAGGGATACAAAATTGGCCAATCACAGTTAAGGACATTTTTTAAGGACAAACTAACGTTTAAATCATAGGCGCTACAGAATAATTGGCTTTTTTTCAGACGTAAGTGCTACAAAATGACCAAACACATTCAATGTTCAATGAGTAAAGGGAATTGCGATTTTGTATTAGCGGCAGTCGACACAGAGAGACCGAGGTGTCGGGAGTATGGTTTCGGGTTGGACTTGCACATTAATTGCCGGTTTCTGTATTTGGATATTGACGGCTTCAGCCATTCACAATCTTCTACGGTTTTGTAGTCTCAGGATGATGGAGGTGTTCTTATTTAGCGTCTCACGTGTTAAGGTAGAGCCGTGAGAGTGGGCATGTTTTATAATTGCCTCATCCTGTAGGTGAGCCGTCAGTTGCCTCGATAGGGTTGCGGAGGTCACGTCGATGTACTTGGAATTGCGGTGTTCGCAGTCACTGACTGTCCATTCCGCATATATTAATATCCCAATTATTCTGTGTGAGAGTGTTTTTGTGTGCGTGCACTGGTCACTCTTCGGTAACCGTCCACATTTTCTTGGAACACCATTACACTCTTCTTAGTCAACATCTCTTCTTACGGCCTTCCATCTTCTGATTCCATCCGTAACTTTAGCCTCCAGCTCCCTCAAACTGGTCTGCATTTGGTAGATTTCAAGACCGAAACCACCATCTGGGGTGTCTTCTACTCGACTTTCCCTGTGCTCACTCACTCTCCTATACCTCATAGACCATCTTTCTCACTTATAAACTAACCCGCTTTTCTCCACCTTTCTTTATATACCCCCTCCCCCTCTCTTGATTTCTTCATCTTTTTTTAATGAAGCGATGCTAGACTTTCCTCTCAGCCTCTTTTCCAGAAGGATTTTGTGGTATCAAGCCTTTCCCACTTTTTATCTCTCTCTTCCAGCCTAACTCACCTCTCGTGCGAGAAAGATGATTGTTCCGCAAGGCAAATTAGCCGTTTACTCAGCCGTCTCGGTCTCATCCCATAAAGCGCATGACTTCCGCCCACTTGAAAAAACCCTAGGTATCCTCAGCTCTCTGTGTACCTAGTCATCCATCCCACAATCTTCCTGCACAGTGAACCCAATAGGGGAGTGAAACTCAGGTTATCCACCAAGTTGAGTGAAACAGTTTGTGCTAAGAAGCGTGCAACTCGTCGATATTACTGCACTCGTCTTCCCCATCATAAGATCAAGATAAGTCATTTGAGTTCGGTAGTCTGAGGCTGTCTCAAAGATGTGTACTACTTTTCGTGAAAAAAGTATATCTCCATCATGAGATGCCGTGGTGACCTGAAAGCCCGCCATCGCAGAAAGCCGCGACAAGCTTGAGAACCCGAAAAGGTCACACTGGGAGTCGGACAAAGTTCGCCTCACCGGCTTAGGAACCTTCCCGCGTTCGTGCTAATAGGGCTAGACTACCCTCGCCTGCCGATGCGGCGGACCCTAGATCCCCCCCCCCCTTCGGACGGAGGAGGAGAAATCCCATGCGATCCCACTATCTATCCTCAGGCGCCATAGTTGGAAGGCAATATCCGCCGCTTGCCTGCCCCGTCAGTATCCGCTGCCTGTCCACCCCGTCAGTATCCGCTGCCCGCCCGCCCCCGTCAGTGCCTACTGTCTGCACTTCCCCGTTCGTACCCGCTATTCACGTCCTGTTGGACTCTGCACAATTCCTCGCAGAACCCCACAAGCTCCGGGTATTCTCGTTAATTCACGTGAGTCTACCCAGTACTCTTTTTTACCTGCTTCTCGAACGCAACGTAGTCATTGTCAAGAGACTATTATTTGAACTTTGCGCCAAGGCAAGGATTACTCCCTTGGACCAAATCTTCGAGGTAACAGCAACGCACAACATCATGTGCAAGTGCTCTCTCTACTTCCCCCCCCCCCAGTGTAAGCCTCCATCGTTGGCTTCGTGTAAGCTCAAGGTCATTCGAAAAACCCTTCGGTCAACATTGTTGGCTTGTGTGTGCGGTGACCATTCCCACAAGTCCCCCACCCCTTTAAGTCGCTGAGATTCTTGTACATCTAGGGTGTTATATAGCTTGTTTCAAAACCCCTTTTAAACTTTGTAAAAAGAATATTAATTTGCATATTAGTAAAGTTATTTTTGTACTTGTTTTTCTATTGTCCCAGAACCTTCCAAGATTGCTGACTATTCGGTTAATTTGTACTCTGTCTGTATTATAAGTCTCCCACGCAGACAGCCGTCATCTATCTCACCTGAGAAACGCGGGAAGGGTTGAACTCGACCTTATTCTACGACAATGCGCCATGACAGGGCACTCTACCCTTCGCGCTCCCCTGCCCTCGGGGAAGGGTACTCCTTCCTACTCGAAGTTGAGTGATTGTTGAGAGCCAGGCCCTCCAATTCGCCAAAATCTCAGTCTCCATCAGACAGTCAATTTTGGCGCCACCTCTCTCCAATTCTACATAGAGTTAACGATTATAACCCCCTCTTCTGTATAGATGGACTACAAAAACTTTGACTTCCAGTCGGTCCACCGCTTCAGGCCGTAATGGAATTATCTAATGCCTCTTCCAACACTTTCACGAATCCACGGTCTATTTCCAGTTAGATTTTTAGGTCTTAATCTGGATTTGTCGCAGCTTCTCCTTGCCCTCGCGTAAAAAGGTAGTAGTTTCTATTTACACGCCAGAGTCTGAACCCTCGGACGTTTCATCTTACCATCTATTGACATATAAAACTGATCTGCTATTTATGCCAGATTATGAAATAGAATGATGGCGTCGCGCTTCTCCTTTCATGTCGAATAACATCCTCTGTTCCCTGAATGTCAGCCAATTCCGCAATAATCGCAATCTAGTTTGTATTCCTCTGGATTTCATGGATTCCTTGTCACTTTCATTTCTAATTTCTTGCACGACTGATCCTTCCTGGTTGTTGCAGCTTCCTCTCAGTCTAACTTCTTTTAACAGGTGAATGACTGTCCCCATTCCTAGATCTATGCGTCCTCCTCTTTTCTTTTGTGATGGAAAGAGTCATTTATTCTCCTCCAGGTTCTATCAGCAGCACAAACTACACCGACGAAATATTGGTCTACTACTTCAGAAGGTCTCTTCGCACTCTCGCCAGATATATCCTTATTGCTTTCATTCCTTCCGCCGAGCGTGTTTCTTCTCGGCGATTGTCTTTATCCCCCATATGTCTTTCTCTTTCCTCCTCCTCCCCGGACATCTAAGACACATCGACTTTCAATTCTTATTTATAAGGAAGCAGACGAGCCTGGTCCGGCATTCAGTGAGGTTACATGAACACATTTTCCATGAAAGGTTTCATGGAAGCGTCAAATCTCCCACCTTATTGCTCACCCGGTCTCCTCTTAACGGAATTGGGAGCTTGCCGCTGCACGTTAATACTACGTTACATTGCCTTGGTCCAATCCACCTTAATCTTCATTTTGCTAGTCCATGCGGAGAGTAACGTTATCATCTGTCGGAAAGAGTCGTTCGAACATATTATTTTGCTTCCCAAGGATGGACATATCTCACACTCCCCACAATATACATATATTCCCCGTCCATTGAACGGCGACTTATGTTCTTGGAAGCAGTCGCCCGATAAACATTTAAAAAATCCCCCTCTACTTAAGACCGATGATTCCGCTCTTCACTACTACCTCGTTCCATCTACCCTGCGTTTATCAGAAATCTTCACATAGGTGTTGGTTCGTGGATTAAGTCTCCACCAAGAATATGCGACCACCTCTTGCCGGGCGGCAAACACTTAAAAACGGGTAGCGAACTACCATCAGAGTTCTTTAGACATGTCTCCGCCAATTCACAGGGCACACCTATCTTCAGCGTTGACTCCCGCTTCATCCCCAGTCGTCTACTGCCGTTGTGACGGAAACGTTTCCTCGGCGTTCTACTCTGTCTCCTTCCCCGGTGTTCTTTGGAAAAGGCAGAGATGTACGTGGTCAGTGAAGCCCTCTGTACTGCCTCTTTAATCCTTCGACCGAATTTGTACTTATTTACAGATTCCCGAAACTCGACTTCTGTATTGCCCCATTTCTCTGAGTTCACTTTTTTGAGTGGCAAAATCCGATTGCTCTTTAATGCGTTTTCGATCTCATTTAACAATCTTATCGCATGCTATTGGATACATTCCCACATTTTGAAGCCTGGCAATAAAAGAGCTGACCGAGCTGCTGAATCAGCCTCCGTCCGCCAGGGGAGGAGAATGAACCCGTGCATCGCTAAACTCAGGCAGTCTCAAGTGCTCCGTGGTTGCTCTCTGTATTCTATCCTCCGACACCTTTTCTTTGCCTTTCTGTCTTCCTAACCTGACTCAGACACTTGCGTTTAAGGGCTTATGATTCTATGGAAATATTTTTGTTTGTCTTCTTCTCTCTCTGCCACACATCTCAGCTTCATTTTGATGGAATTGTACTTGTGTTTCATCCCGTTCTCCCGACCCCATTTATTTTATCCAGGCCCTTTGATAATCCGGGAGTGGGCTGCACATGAGTCCATCGGTGATCACCCACCCTTTAATACACAGACACAGACACACGCACACACACACACACACATATATATATATATATATATATATATATATATATATATGTGTGTGTGTGTGTGAGTGAATGTGCTCATCAACTCATAAGAGATAAGAAAAGATGATGCACAAGTGATTTCGTCTTTATATAAGACTAAACGAAGAACACTCAATGACAAAACGCGAAATCGCTTCTGCATCATCTTTTCTTATTTCTTATGATTAATGAGCATTGTGATTTACCTCTTTTACTTTTCATATATATATAAATATATATATATATATATATATATATATATATATATATATATATATATATATATGATCACGAAACCACAAAAGTCGTCTGTGCTATGAGAGAGTTCCATAACATCATATGTATATATATATATATATATATATATATATATATATATATATATATATATATATATATATATATATATATATATATATATATATATATATATATATGTTAAGACTTATCACACAATTCCCGGACATATCTTCTTAAATATTAGCTTCTGGCAGGCAGGTTTATTCGATGGCCATTACTCATTCAGGATTTCAAAATCCTAAATAAACATTCAATGTTGTGCAGAGAATTGCAACGGAGTTCGATTAGCCAACACTCAAGAACTCTGCGCAAAGACTAATCTATTCATATCATAATGGAGTTCTAATAGATAAACAATGCCACCTCTACCTTAGATAGTAGGATAGTATTTTAATGGTACCAGCAACGAAATGGACACGATGTTGCTGATATTCATGAGGCATTAATTCCCGTTGCAATTTGTCTGCCATGAATCTCCATTGCAAAACATATCGTTCCCTAAAGGAGTTTCAGTATTGAAATTAAATGATGGCATTTTCCTAACATGAGGAAATGAAGCGATGGCATTTTCCTAACATGAGGAAATAAAGCGATGGTATTTTCTTAACATGAGAAAATGAAGCGATGGCATTTTCCTCTAATGAGAAAAAGAAGCGATGGCATTTTCCTAACATAAGAAACAGAAGCGATGGCATTTTCCTAAAATGAGAAAAAGAAGCGAAGGCATTTTCCTAACATGAGAAAAAGAAGCGATGGCATTTTCCTAATATAAGAAAATAAAGCGATGGAATTTTCCTAACACAGGAAAATGAAGCAATGAAAATGTTCCAAACATGAGGAAATGAAGCGATGGCATTTTCCTAACATGAGGAAATGAAGCGATGGCATTTTCTTAACATGATGAAGTGAAGTGTTGGCATTTTCCTAACATGATGAAAAAAACGATGGCATTTCCTAACAAGAGGAAATGAAGCGATGGCATTTTCCTAACATGAGGAAATGAAAAGATGGCATTTTCCTAAAATGAGGAAATAAAGTGATTGCATTTTCCTAACATGGGAAAATACAACGATGGCATTTTCTTAACATAAGGAAATGAAGCGACAGCATTTTCCTAACATGAGGAAATGAAGCGATGGTATTTTCCTAACATGCGAAAATGAAGCGATGGCATTTTCTTAACATGAGGAAATGGAGTGATGGCATTTTTTAACATGAGAAGATGAAGCGATGGCATTTTCCTAACATGAGGAAATGAAGCGATGGCATTTTCATAGCATAAAGAAATAAAGCGATGGATTTTCCTAACATAAGGAAATGAAGCGACGTCATTTTCCTAACAGGAGAAAATGAAGGGATGACATTTTCCTAACATGTGAAAATAAAGCGATGCCATTTTCCTAACATAACGAAATAAAGCGATAACATTTTCCTAACATAAGAAAATGAAACGATGACATTTTCCTAACATGAAGAGATGAAGCGATGGCATTTTCGTAACATGAAGAAGTGAAGCAATGGCATTTTCGTAACATGAGGAAGGTAAGCGATGGCATTTTCCTAACATAAACAAATGAGGCGATGGCATTTTCTTGACGTGAGAAAAAGAAGCGATGGCATTTTCCTAACATGAAAGAATGAGGCGATGGCATTTTCCTAACATGAGGAAATGAAGCGATGGAATTTTCATAAGACGAGAAAATAAGGCAATGGCATTTTCCTAAAATGAGGAAATGAAGCGTTATATTTTCCTAACATGAGAAAATGAAACGATGACATTTTCCTAATATTAGGAAATGAAGCGATGGTATTTTCCTAACATGCGGAAGTGAAGTGATAACATTTTCCTTACATAAAAAAATTAAACAAGGGCATTTTCCTAACCTGAGGAAATGAAGCTATGGCATTTTCTAAAATGAGGAAATGAAGCGATGGCATTTTCCTAACATGATGAAATTAAGCGAAGGCATTTTCCTAACATGAGAAAATGAAACGATGACATTTTCGTAACATGATAAAATGAAGTGATGGCATTTTCTTAACATGAGGAAGTGAAGCGATGGCATTTTCCTAACATGAAAAAAATGAGGCGATGGCATTTTCATAACATGAGAAAAAGAAGCGATGGTATTTTCCTAACATGCAGAATTGGAGCGATGAAATTTTCCTAACATGGGGAAATGAAGCGATGGCATTTTCGTAACATGAGGAAGTTAAGCGATGGCATTTTCCTAATATAAAAAGGGAGGCGATGGCATCTTCCTAACATGAGAAAAAAACTATGGAAATTTCGTAACAGGAGGAAATGAAGCGATGGAATTTTCCTAACACGAGAAAATGAAACGATGACATTTTCCTAACATTAGGAAATGAAGCGATGACATTTAACTAAAATGAGGAAGTGAAGTGATGGCATTTTCCTAACATGAAAAAATTAAGCAATGGCATTTTCACAACATGTGGAAATGAAGCGATGGCATTTTCCTAAAATCAGGAAGTGAGGTGATGGCATTTTCCTAACATGAAAAAATGAAGCAATGGCATTTTCCTAACATGAGGAAATGAACCGATGGCATTTTCCCAACATGTGGAAATAAAGCGATGGCATTTTTCTAACATGAAAAAATAAAGCGATGTCATTTTCCTAACATGAGGAAATAAAGCGATTGAAGTTTCCTAATATGAGGAAATGGAGCAATGGCATTTTCTTAATATAAGAAAATGGAGTGATGGCATATTCGTAACATAAGATAATAAAGCGATGGCATTTTCCTAAAATGTGGAAATGAAGCGATGGAATTTTCCTAACATGAGACAATGAAGCGATGGCATTTTCGTAACATGAGGAAATGAAACGATAGCATTTTCTTAACATGAGGAAATGAAGCGATGGCATTTTTGTAACATGAGGAAATCAAGCGATGGCATTTTCATAACATGAGGAAATAAAACGATGACATTTTCGTAGCATGATAAAATGAAGCGATGGCCTTTTCATAACATGAGGAAGTAAACGATGGCATTTTCCTAACATGAAAAAATAAGGCGATGGCATTTTCCTACACATGAGAAAAAGAAGCGATGGTATTTTCCTAACATGCTGAAATAAATCGATGGAATTTTCCTAACATGAGAAAAAGAAGCGATGGTATTTTCCTAACATGCGGAAATAAAGCGATGGAATTTTCCTAACATGAAGAAATGAAGGGATGGCATTTTCATAACATGAAAAAATGAAGCGATGGCATTTTCCTAACATAAGGAAATGAAGAAAAGACATTTTCCTAACATTAAGAAATGAAGCGATGGCATTTTCCTAACATTAGAAAATGAAGCCATGGCATTTTTTAACATGAAGAAATGAAGCTATGGCATTTTCCTAGGATGAGGAGATGAAGCGATGACATTTTCCTAACATGAGGAAATAAAGCGATGGCATTTTCCTAACATGAGGAAATGAAGCGATGGAATTTTCCTAACACGAGAAAATGAATCGTGGCATTTTCCTAACATGAAGAAATGAAGCGTTATATTTTCCTAACATGAGAAAATGAAACGATGACATTTTCCTAATATTCTGAAATAAGGCGATGGCATTTAACTAAAATGCGGAAGTCAAGTAATGGCATTTTCCTAACATGAAAAAATGAAGCAATGGCATTTTCCTAACCTAAGGAAATGAAGCTATGGCATTTTCTAAAATGAGGAAATAAGGCGATGGCATTTTTCTAACATGATGAAATTAAGCGGGTGCATTTTCATAACATGAGAAAATGAAACGATGAAAATTTCGTAACATGATGAAATAAAGCGATGGCATTTTCGTAACATGAAGATGTGAAGCGATGGCATTTTCCTAACATGAAAAAAAAGGCGATGGCATTTTCATAACATGAAGAAAAGAAGCGATGGTATTTTCCTAACATGCGGAAATGGAGCGATGAAATTTCCTAAAATAAGGAAATGAAGCGATGGCATTTTCCTAACGTGAGAAAATGAAGCGATGGCATTTTTCTAACATGAGGAAATGAAGTAATGACATTTTCCTAACATGAAGAAATGAAGCGATGGCATTTTCCTAGCATGAATAAATGAAGCGATGACATTTTCATAACATGAGAAAATAAAGCGATGGCATTTTCCTAGCATGAGGAAATGAATCGATGGCATTTTCATAACATGAGAAAATAAAGCGATGGCATTTTCCTAGCATGAGAAAATGAAGCGATGGCATTTTCCTAACATGTGCAAATTGAGCGATGGCATTTTCCTTACATGAGGAAATGAAGCTATGGTATTTTCGTAACATGAGGATGTAAGGAGATGGCATTTTCTTAACATGACGAAATTTAGTAATGGCATATTCGTAACATGATAAAATGAAGCGATGGCATTTTCTAAACATGAAAAAATAAGGCGATGGCATTTTCCTAACATAAGAAAAAGAAGCGATGGTATTTTCCTAACATGCGGAAATAAAGCGATGAAATTTTCCTAACATGGGGAAATGAAGCGATGGCATTTTCTTAACATGAGGAAGTTAAGCGATGGCATTTTCCTAACATTAAAAAATGAGGCGATGGCATCTTCCTAACATGAGAAAAAAAACTATGGAAATTTCGTAACAGGAGGAAATGAAGCGATGGAATTTTCCTAACACGAGAAAATGAAACGATGACATTTTCCTAACATTAGGAAATGAAGCGATGACATTTAACTAAAATGAGGAAGTGAAGTGATGGCATTTTCCTAACATGAAAAAATTATGCAATGGCATTTTCACAACATGTGGAAATGAAGCGATGGCATTTTCCTAAAATCAGGAAGTGAGGTGATGGCATTTTCCTAACATGAAAAAATGAAGCAATGGCATTTTCCTAACATGAGGAAATGAACCGATGGCATTTTCCCAACATGTGGAAATAAAGCGATGGCATTTTTCTAACATGAAAAAATAGAGCGATGGCATTTTCCTAACATGATGAAATAAAGCGATTGAAGTTTCCTAATATGAGGAAATGGAGCAATGGCATTTTCTTAATATAAGAAAATGGAGTGATGGCATATTCGTAACATAAGATAATAAAGCGATGGCATTTTCCTAAAATGTGGAAATGAAGCGATGGAATTTTCCTAACATGAGACAATGAAGCGATGGCATTTTCGTAACATGAGGAAATGAAACGATAGCATTTTCTTAACATGAGGAAATGAAGCGATGGCATTTTTGTAACATGAGGAAATCAAGCGATGGCATTTTCATAACATGAGGAAATAAAACGATGACATTTTCGTAGCATGATAAAATGAAGCGATGGCCTTTTCATAACATGAGGAAGTAAACGATGGCATTTTCCTAACATGAAAAAATAAGGCGATGGCATTTTCCTACACATGAGAAAAAGAAGCGATGGTATTTTCCTAACATGCTGAAATAAATCGATGGAATTTTCCTAACATGAGAAAAAGAAGCGATGGTATTTTCCTAACATGCGGAAATAAAGCGATGGAATTTTCCTAACATGAAGAAATGAAGGGATGGCATTTTCATAACATGAAAAAATGAAGCGATGGCATTTTCCTAACATAAGGAAATGAAGAAAAGACATTTTCCTAACATTAAGAAATGAAGCGATGGCATTTTCCTAACATTAGAAAATGAAGCCATGGCATTTTTTAACATGAAGAAATGAAGCTATGGCATTTTCCTAGGATGAGGAGATGAAGCGATGACATTTTCCTAACATGAGGAAATAAAGCGATGGCATTTTCCTAACATGAGGAAATGAAGCGATGGAATTTTCCTAACACGAGAAAATGAATCGTGGCATTTTCCTAACATGAAGAAATGAAGCGTTATATTTTCCTAACATGAGAAAATGAAACGATGACATTTTCCTAATATTCTGAAATAAGGCGATGGCATTTAACTAAAATGCGGAAGTCAAGTAATGGCATTTTCCTAACATGAAAAAATGAAGCAATGGCATTTTCCTAACCTAAGGAAATGAAGCTATGGCATTTTCTAAAATGAGGAAATAAGGCGATGGCATTTTTCTAACATGATGAAATTAAGCGGGTGCATTTTCATAACATGAGAAAATGAAACGATGAAAATTTCGTAACATGATGAAATAAAGCGATGGCATTTTCGTAACATGAAGAAGTGAAGCGATGGCATTTTCCTAACATGAAAAAAAGGCGATGGCATTTTCATAACATGAAGAAAAGAAGCGATGGTATTTTCCTAACATGCGGAAATGGAGCGATGAAATTTCCTAAAATGAGGAAAAGAAGCGATGGCATTTTCCTAACGTGAGAAAATGAAGCGATGGCATTTTTCTAACATGAGGAAATGAAGTAATGACATTTTCCTAACATGAAGAAATGAAGCGATGGCATTTTCCTAGCATGAATAAATGAAGCGATGACATTTTCATAACATGAGAAAATAAAGCGATGGCATTTTCCTAGCATGAGGAAATGAATCGATGGCATTTTCATAACATGAGAAAATAAAGCGATGGCATCTTCCTAGCATGAGAAAATGAAGCGATGGCATTTTCCTAACATGTGCAATTGAGCGATGGCATTTTCCTTACATGAGGAAATGAAGCTATGGTATTTTCGTAACATGAGGATGTAAGGAGATGGCATTTTCTTAACATGACGAAATTTAGTAATGGCATATTCGTAACATGATAAAATAAAGCGATGGCATTTTCTTAACATGAAAAAATAAGGCGATGGCATTTTCCTAACATAAGAAAAAGAAGCGATGGTATTTTCCTAACATGCGGAAATAAAGCGATGGAATTTTTCTAACATGAGAAAAAAAAGCGATGGTATTTTCCTAACATGCGGAAATAAAGCGATGGAATTTTCCTAAGATTAGAAAATGAAGCGATTGCATTTTCCTAGGATGAGGAAATGAAGCGATGACATTTTCCTCACATGAGGAAATGAAGCGATGGCATTTTCCTAATATGAGGAAATGAAGCGATGGAATTTTCCTAACACGAGAAATGAATCGTGGCATTTTCCTAGGATGAGGAAATGAAGCGTTATATTTTCCTAACATGAGAAAATGAGGCAATGGCATTTTCATAACATGAGAAAAAGAAGCGATGGTGTTTTTCTAACATGCGGAAATGGAGCGATGAAATTTCCTAACATGAGGAAATGAAGCGATGGCATTTTCTTAACATGATGAAGTGAAGTGTTGGCATTTTCCTAACATGATGAAAAAAACGATGGCATTTCCTAACAAGAGGAAATGAAGCGATGGCATTTTCCTAACATGAGGAAATGAAAAGATGGCATTTTCCTAAAATGAGGAAATAAAGTGATTGCATTTTCCTAACATGGGAAAATACAACGATGGCATTTTCTTAACATAAGGAAATGAAGCGACAGCATTTTCCTAACATGAGGAAATGAAGCGATGGTATTATCCTAACATAAGGAAATGAAGCGATAGCATTTTCCTAACATAAAAAAATGAAACGATGACATTTTCCTAACATGAAGAGATGAAGCGATGGCATTTTCGTAACATAAGGGAGGGAAGCAATGGCATTTTCGTAACATGAGAAAGTGAAGCGATGGCATTTTCCTAACATAAACAAATGAGGCGATGGCATTTTCTTGACGTGAGAAAAAGAAGCGATGTCATTTTCCTAACATGAGGAAATGAAGCGATGGAATTTTTCTAACACGAGGAAATGAAGCGGTGGCATTTTCTTAATTTGAGGAAATGGAGTGATGGCATTTTCGTAACGTGAGAAAATGAAGGGATGGGATTTTCCTAACTTAAGGAAATGAAACTATGGCAATTTCCTAAGATAAGGAAATGAAGCGAGGGCTTTTTTCTAGCATAAGGAAATGAAGCGATTGCATTTTCCTAACATTAGAAAATGAAGCAGACATTTTTCTAACATGAGAAAATGAAGCGATGGAATTTTCCCAAACATGAGGAAATGAAACGATGGCATTTTTCCATTATGAGGAAATGAAGCTATGGCATTTTCCTAAAATGAGGAAATGAAGCGATGGCATTTTCCTAACATGAAGAAGTGAAGCGATGGCATTTTCCTAACATGAAGAAATGAAATAATGGCATTTTCCTAACATGAGAAAATAAGGCGATGGCATTTTCCTAACAGGAGGAAATAAAGCGATTACATTTTCCTAATTTGAGAATATGAAACGATGACATTTTTCTAACATGAGGAAATGAAGCGATAGCATTTTCGTAACATAAGGAAGTAGAGCGATGGCATTTTCCTAACATTTAAAAATGAGACGATGGCATTTTCCTAACGTGAGAAGAAAAAGCGATGGCATTTTCCTAACATGAGGAAATGAAGCGATGAAATTTTCCTAACACGAGGAAATGAAGCGATGTCATTTTCTTAACATGAGGAAATATAGTGATGGCATTTTCGTAACGTGAGAAAATGAAGGAATGGCATTTTCCTAACGTAAGGAAATGAAACGATGGAGATTTCCTAACATGAGGAAATAAAACTATGGCATTTTCTAACATAAGGAAATGAAGAGATGGCATTTTCCTAACATGAGAAGTGAAGCGATAGCATTTTCCTAAGATAAGGAAATAAAATCAAGCATTTTCCTAACATGAGGAAATTAAGCGATGGCATTTTCCTAATTTGAGAAAATGAAACAATGACATTTTCCTAACATGAGAAAATAAAGTGATGGCATTTTCGTAACATGAGGAAGTGAAGCGATGGCATTCTCCTAACATTAAAAAATGAGGCGATGGCATTTTCCTAACATGAGAAAAAGAAGCGATGGAAGTTTCCTAACATGAGGAAATGAAGCGATGGAATTTTCCTAACATGAGGAAATGAAGCGATGGCCTTTTCCGAACATGAGAAAATAAAGCGATGACATTTTCCTAACATTAGGAAATGAAGCGATGACATTTTCCTAAAATGAGGAAGTGAACTGATGGCATTTTCCTAAAATAAAAAATAGAGCAATGGCATTTTCCTAACGTGAGCAAATGAAGCGATGGCAGTTTCCTAACATGTGGAAATAAAGCGATGGCATTTTCCTAACATGAGAAAATGAAGCGATGGCATTTTTCTAACATGAGAAAATGAAGCAATGGCATTTTCCTAATATGAGGAAATAAAGCGATGGCATTTTCTTAATATGAGGAAATAATAGTGAAGGCATATTCGTAACATAAGAAAATAAGGCGATGGCATTTGCCTAAAATGTGGAAATGAAGCGATGGCATTTTCCTAACATGAGAAAATGAGGCGATGGCATTTTCGTAACATGAGGAAATGAAGCGATGACATTTTCGTAACATTAAGAAATGAAGCGATGGCATTTTCCTAACATGAGGAAATGAAGCGATGGCATTTTCCTAACATGAGAAAATGAAACGGTGACATTTTCGTAACATGATGAAATGAAGCGATGGCACTTTCGTAACATGATGGAGTGAAGCAATGGCATTTTTCCAACATGAAAGAATGAGGCGATGGCATTTTCCTAACATGAGGAAATGAAGCGATGGAATTTTCATAAGACGAGAAAATAAGGCAATGGCATTTTCCTAACATGAGGAAATCAAGCGTTATATTTTTCTAACATGAGAAAATGAAACGATGACATTTTCCTAATATTAGGAAATGAAGCGATGGTATTCTCCTAAAATGCGGAAGCGAAGTAATGACATTTTCCTTACATGAAAAAATTAAACTATGGGATTTTCCTAACCTGAGGAAATGAAGCTATGGCATTTTCTAAAGTGAGGAAATGAAGCGATGGCATTTTCCTAACATGATGAAATTAAGCGAAGGCATTTTCCTAACATGAGAAAATGAAACGATGACATTTTCGTAACAGGATGAAATGAAGTGATGGCATTTTCTTAACATGAGGAAGTGAAGCGATGGCATTTTCCTAACATGAAAAAAATGAGGCGATGGCATTTTCATAACATGAGAAAAAGAAGCGATGGTATTTTCCTAACATGCGGAATTGGAGCGATGAAATTTTCCTAACATGGGGAAATGAAGCGATGGCATTTTCTTAACATGAGGAAGTTAAGCAATGGCATTTTCCTAACATTAAAAAATGAGGCGATGGCATCTTCCTAACATGAGAAAAAAAAACTATGGAAATTTCGTAACAGGAAGAAATGAAGCGATGGAATTTTCCTAACACGAGAAAATGAAACGATGACATTTTCCTAACATTAGGAAATGAAGCGATGGCATTTAACTAAAATGAGGAAGTGAAGTGATGGCATTTTCCTAACATGAAAAAAAATTAAGCAATGGCATTTTCCCAACATGTGGAAATGAAGCGATGGCATTTTCGTAAAAACAGGAAGTGAAGTGATGGCATTTTCCTAACATGAAAAAATGAAGCAATGGCATTTTCCTAACATGAGGAAATGAACCGATGGCATTTTCCCAACATGTGGAAATAAAGCGATGGCATTTTTCTAACATGAAAAAATAAAGCGATGGCATTTTCCTAACATGAGGAAATGAAGCGATTGAATTTTCCTAATATGAGGAAACGAAGCGATGGCATTTTCTTAATATAAGAAAATGGAGTGATGGCATATTCGTAACATAAGATAATAAAGCGATGGCATTTTCCTAAAATGTGGAAATGAAGCGATGGAATTTTCCTAACATGAGACAATGAAGCGATGGCATTTTCGCAACATGAGGAAATGAAACGATAGCATTTTCTTAACATGAGGAAATAAAGCGATGGCATTTTTGTAACATGAGGAAATCAAGCGATGGCATTTTCATAACATGAGGAAATAAAACGATGACATTTTCGTAGCATGATAAAATGAAGCGATGGCATTTTCCTAACATAAGGAAATGAAGAAAAGACATTTTCCTAACATGAAGAAATGAAGCGATGGCATTTTCCTAACATTAGAAAATGAAGCCATGGCATTTTTTAACATGAAGAAATGAAGCTATGGCATTTTCCTAGGATGAGGAAATGAAGCGATGACATTTTCCTAACATGAGGAAATGAAGCGATGGCATTTTCCTAACATGAGGAAATGAAGCGATGGAATTTTTCTAACACGAGAAAATGAATCGTGGCATTTTCCTAACATGAGGAAATGAAGCGTTATATTTTCCTAACATGAGAAAATGAAACGATGACATTTTCCTAATATTAAGAAATGAAGCGATAGTATTTTCCTAAAATGCGGAAGTGAAGTAATGGCATTTTCCTAACATGAAAAAATGAAGCAATGGCATTTTCCTAACATGAAAAAATGAAGCGATGGCATTTTCCTAACATGTGGAAATGAAGCGATGGCATTTTCCTAACATGATGAAATGAATCGAAGTCTCTATTCCTGAATATTCTTATCAATGATGCTTCCGAGAGCAATGACCCATAGACACCTGCGCCGCTCTCCTGCGTCTTCCAAATCATGGCAACGGACAAGAAAAGACATTCTCAGACTCTTGCCTACAACGATCTCAATGAATAAATTACATTCTCTTTATTTCTGACCATTTTGGGGCGCTACAATTAAATGAGGGAGATACTAAACAATTTACCAAGATACTAATTCATAATTAAAATGCTATTTTAGGTCCAGTTTTTACCAACGATTCAATGGTCTAACTAGGGTAGTAGTGGCTCGCCAACCTGCCTTTATCCAGGCGGATCACGACTAGGTAATGAAATAGGTATAAAGGTCAGTATGACAATCGCTGTTGAGCCCGAGGACACCAGGGGCCGGTTCTCTTTAGATGAAGGTGCCATGAAGTTTTGTGTTTTGACACCCAACAACGTTCAAGTGGAGCCTTCGTCGCCCCGGGGCAGAGGGACTTGTTCCGCGTCAGGGGTATGTGGATATAGATACCCATCTTCAGGATTCCCTGGAACATAGAGTGTGTGTGTGTTGTGCTGCGAAGACGGGAGAGGAAAGAAAGCATGGTTGTAATTGCCTGTGTGTGAGGTGTAAGATCTACCCACCCGAAAACGGGGTGAGCACCGCGCGTCCACCAATCGGTAGCTAGATCGCTTCGTGCGCTGCATGGGTCCGCTCTTGCCAGGATCGAACCCGGTACCGCAACTTTAGCGGACCAACCCCGTATCCAATTGGTAGCCAGATCATCATTTGCGCTGACGTTTGTGTCCGCTCTTTCCGAAATCCAACCCGGTACCAGCCCAGTATCGACTCGGCTAGCAAGAGCTCTCCTGACTATGGTAGGAACCACCAGTTTAATATGCAGTACGAAGCGCGTCGGTCGCTACAATATCATTAATTTTATATATAAATTCATGTCTGGTTGTCAAATCGAAACCACTACATTCACTATTTAATTTCGATATTTGTAAAACCATTCATTAATTCATGCCTTCGATCTTCTAGTCTGAAGATGGTAGCAGAGAGTTCCCGTAATGTTGTTAAATTGGTTGCTTTAAGGAGATACCGTTCAAAAAGATTTAACTTACAATAATACTATTTTTAGTCAGTTGTTAGCATTGTCAACGAAGCGGTTACTAGTGGAACCTTACTGAAAGCACGTTTAACCAGGTGGGAATGCAGAAATCAAATAAACGAGAGGGCGAAGGCGGCCGAAGAGAGAAATAAATACTAAAAAGGACCAAACCTGAACAGTCAATCGCAATCTTCTTCAACTTTAAAATAGTTATGCCGGGTTTGGTATCTAAAAAATACCAGTGGCATTTAAAGATACCACGGGGTAAATTAATATTAAATAAATCCCTCGGTCCCCCGAATCTGAATGATGGTTGCGGTACTCACTTGAAATCATTCTGGTCCCCGAATCCGCTGCTGTGGCTCGATCCGCTATTGAGACTCTTCCCGCCGCGGCCGCCGAAACTGAAAGGGAGCGAAGAAAATCGTGAATGGCGGATTGGAAGAGAAACAACGCCTAAAGGAGGAGGAAATGGGCGGGTACGTAAACAGTCAAAGAGGAATGGGTTAAAGGGGAACGCAGGAATTGTATGGGTGTCGAGAGGATGTTTAGGAGAGGGACACATACATAGAGGGAATTTGAAATTAAAGGCAAGTTCAAAATTAAGGGGAACAAATTTTTATTTCTATGGCATAAAATAGTGAATTAAGGAGGGTAATTTTTAGTGGAATATATAGGGTAATTAAGGAGGGTAATTTTACTGGAACGTATAGGGTAATTAAGGAGGGAAATTTTAGTGGAATATATAGGTAATTAAGGAGGGTAATTTTAGTGGAATATGTAGGGTAATTAAGGAGGGTAATTTTAGTGGAATGTATAGGGCAATTGAGGAGGGAAATTTTAGTGGAATAGATAGGGTAATTAAGGAGGGTAATTTTAGTGGAATATATAGGTAATTAAGGAGGGTAATTTTAGTGGAATATAAAAGGTAATTAAGGACGCACATTTTAGTGGAACGTATAGGGTAATTAAGGGGGGGAATTTTTAGTGGAATATATAGGTAATTAAGGAGGGTAATTTTAGCGGAATGTATAGGGTAATTCAGGAAGGTAACTTTAGTGGAATATATAGGGTAATTTTAGTGGAATATATAGGGTAATTAAGGGGGTAATTTTAGTGGATATACAAGGTAATCGAGGGGGAATTTTAGTGAAATATATAGGGTAATTAAGGAGGGTAATTTTAGTGGAATATATAGGGTAATTAAGGATGAAAAATTTAACGGAATATATAGGTAATTAAGGAGGGTAATTTTAGTGGAAGATATAGTGTAATTAAGGAGGATAATTTTAGTGGATATATAGGGTAATTAAGGAGGGTAATTTTAGTTGAATATATAAGGTAATTAAGGAGGGTAATTTAGTGGAATAGATAGGATGATTTATACGTTACTCTGTCAGGCCGTAGGTTGGGCGGTCAGATGGTAACCATATTACTTTTCAATTAGTTTTTTGGTAATAACATCGTAACTATTCGGTCGATTCTAACGTAATTTGAAACCTTATGTTGTTTTACATTCTCCTTCGAATGATATGATTGCCAAGGTCTTACCAAGGTTAGTCAAGGAATTATTAAAAGTGTTATAGGTCGTAAGGTCATATGGTAATAACTCAGAAGAATTGAGAGCACGCGACTGAATTTTGTTGCCTTTGTTATAATGATTAACGAAACTTAATTGTCGTTTAGTCTATGAATATAATATAAACTTGTTACCAGTTAAATTTATAATGAAACTTAGACCTTTGTGACTAGGGAAGTATTGTGACGAGTACAAGTAATTTCCTCTTCCCCCCTCCGTTTCCTCTCAATGGGCAAGACAGCCTCGACGAGAGTCTACCACGACAAATTGACCCCAAAATTGACGATTGAGAGAACAAATCACTTGAAACGACTCACCTTTTTTGAGATTGACCATTTGACGAGGACTCTAATGACCCATAAGCTGAGTCCTGTTGGCAAGAAGGATTTTTGGCATCGCATTCCTCCAAGGGCACATCTGAAAGAGGCGAAAGGAAAAATGAAAAAATGCGCCCCCCCCAAAAAAAAACATGACCAGCAATCAACACAAGTCAAACATCCAGAATAAAAGGCCAAAGTTGACCCCCAATCAACACGGGTCAAACAGCCAGAAAAAGAGGCCAAACATGACCAACGATCAAAACGGATCAAACAACCAAAAGAAAAAGGCAAAATTTATCCCAATTAACAAGGGTCAAACAGCCAGAATAAAAGGCCAAATATCACCACCGATCAAAAGGGATCAAACAGCCAGAATAAAAGGTCAAAGTTGAGCCCCAATCAAGACGGTTCAAACAGCCAGAATAAAAGGCCAAACATGACCATCGATCAAAAGGGATCAAACAATAAAAGGAAAAGGCCAAAGTTGACCCCCGATCACACGGGTCAAACAGCCAGAATAAAAGGACAAACATGCCCACCGATCAAAAGGGATCAAACAACCAAAAGAAACGGCCAAAGTTGACTCCCAATCAACACGGGTCAAATAGCCAAAATAAAAGGCCAAACATGACCAACGATCAAAACGGATCTAACAACCAAAAATGAAGGCCAAAATTGACCCCCAATCAACACGGGTCAAACAGCCAGAATAAAAGGCCAAACATGACCACCGATCCAAATGGATCTAACAACCAAATCCATCTTGAATTAATCACTTAAGAAAGACTTTGACGCACCACTCGACCAAGTTTCAACGCAAAAAACTAACTTTCGCTTCGGGTGACTTTAATATTACTAACCCCGCCTCGCTTGAAACTCCCAGGACAAAGACATAAGAACCCGCATCATCACAGAACTTAAATCACTTATTCATCCTGAATAGCCCCTTCTACACCCGACCTCAAACCTTTCATCACCCATTTCTAAGATACTTCCTCTGAAATAATCTCTGCTCACTCAACCTAGCCAACCAAACAAGCTGCCAGTCCATATCGCCACCACCAATCCAATGCATTTGCGCTAAGTACAATAAATTTGACTGAGATGACTCCACAAAGTATACCAAACAAAGGCTTTTAAGGCTTCTTTGTAACGCTGTTTAGTGACATAAACAAGACTTATACAAACTTTACCAGCATCCTCACAACATCCAACATGAAACACATCCAGAGGAGAAAACAGAAATTATCGTATAATCCAAACTTCTCCCCTCTAATAAGACAGCTCGCAAAAACAACCTCCAACCCAAACCATCTCAGCACTGTTCCAACCGCAATAAAAACGAGAGGGGAAAGCCATTTTGGACACTTAAATCTCAAGAAGAGACAGCAAATATTTCTAGCTAACTATTAGAGGATTGCTAACTCAAACTGGTAAACAACGAGCACGCAAAGCCATATAATTGCTTCAACGCGAACAGGTTCAACTTCACCCGAAAATCAAACACCCTCACACCACACTGCAAAAATCAGCAACAAAAATTCTGTTCTCCCAATAGGAACCCTAAACAAATACCGGTAATTTTCAAGGAGAGCGGCGCACGATATTTAGCAGTTTTAGGGGGTATACTTTAGCTTGTTTTTAAAGTTAGTTTTTAAGTTAGGTCAGTTTATATAAGTTTAATATAATTACTTAAATTGAAATAAACTTAGAAAACTAAAAATAGCTAAAATATAGCTAAAAGAAAGAGGTTAAAATATCGTGCGCCGCTCTTTGAAAATTACCCAAACAGCTACACTCATTTTCCATTGACCATGACAACATGACATACCGAAACAATTTTCCATAAAATGGTATCTCAGCCCTTGGGCAACCAAAATCCTCCCCCCGCCTCTGGGCCTGACAACATATCAAGTATTCACATAAAATTCGTTGGTCCAACAGGCCTTGACGCCCTCATATAAATCTTCAATCACACTATCTCCCATATATCTAATCTAAATGTTTGGATTTTTTTTAATTCTTAATGGACTTAAGTTATAAATAATAACAAGAAAAAGAAACAAGAGTAAACCAATAAACAAAAACCCAAGGAAAAGATAAACAAAATCCAACTAAGCCTACAATGAAGGGAAATTCATGATTTGTTGCCGAAGCCCCAACATGTACCCAACAGCCAACAAAATCCTATGAAGTCCAGCGTCTTCCAGAAACTCAAAAGTACCACAATGGGGTGTGAACAAACCTTACCGAGTAAGAGGGACAGGTGGTAGCGATCCCCTCTTACCGGTTTCGTAACCGGTAACATGCGCGAAGCTCCTGCAGAATAGGACATGCAACAAGACTATGCCGCATAGACCAGGACACAGAGCAATCTTAATAGTAAAAGTAGGGAGAGTAATCCATCAAGTGGCGCTGCGTCCCGCGATTGTGCCCGATTCTGAGTCGACAGAAAACATGAAACCGCCGATTTCCGGTGGTAAGTCCAAGGGAAAATTTTCAATTTTAAGTTCATGTCGGAGTTCTACCATCTTTTTTGCCATGCAACGCGAATGGCTGACCTGATTCCGACAATTTAGTCAGAGTGTGGAAGAGCAAAGCGCTAGAGCGATCATTCAGTCCTTTCAGACTGCATGAAACCTTCATGGGCGCACTCATTCTACGCGATCTCTATATGTCCAAGAACCCCAAAGAAAACAACTCAACATCGTTCCGAATTCGTAGCAACTGTGAGGTCTATGAAATTGGTAACCAGTGGGTGCGATGATTCCAATCTTAAAGGTCACTCAGTGCGGACTGTGAGTAATTATATATCACAATTCGTTATCCGAATAGAGCACGACGCGTACTATTTCTTTCTTACCGAGGAGTACGTGAAGATAGACGCAGTGCTCGGAAGAACCCAACGGGCCTCAGGTTTGAGGTTAACAGCAACTGCTATAGCTGTGCTTTTCAGCCGTGAGATGTTTCCGCTATTTTTTGTTCTTTTTCTTCAAGCGATTTTCTTTACGACTCAGAACCTCTCTCAGCTAAATATGGATCACCAAAAGTGAATAATACTTTTTTTCCTTTTACTATTCAACTAATTAACTACCACAACGCCACCTGTGGGAGACCTTAAATGGCAGCTTCACTTAATGAATTTGTGGGCCCTTTGCTCCTACATACATATAACTAGTGCTTTCGGATTCCCTATTTTATTTTTTCGTGAATTGTCACATTACTTACCTTCATGAAGGTTGGCTTCGCTGTCCATAGTTGCTTTCTAACAAGACCAGTTAGACCATATATGAGAACTCTTCAAATCAAATGAAACTTTGTAGTCGGCAGCAACTCACTTTTAACAAATTGTTGACATAAAGTACTAAGGTAGACTAACATTGATTGGAGGAATATCTAATTTAATCCTTTCCCAAAAGGATATATTTCATTTTTTTAATATAATTTTAATCTGGAAAAGAAGAAAATAGCAGGAGGAGTCACCTGGGAACTTGACTTGCATATACATAGTCACTTTTGACTAAATTGTGTATCTTCCATGCAGTCTTATTCTAATTTCATCTCTTCCTTGCCTAGACACAGGCAAGGAAGCCCCTCAACCCCTCCATCCAAATTTCAGATCCGTTTATGTTTTCTATTTCTTTTTTAAACCATACTTGTATTCTTCTATTCAGAGGGAGTTATGTAATAATATAGAATATATAGAACAATTTTTTAAACCGTTGTGATCGAATGTATATTATATGAAACATGTCTAAAATCGAGGTAAATCTCAAAAGTAATTATTAAATTCAGTATTAAACCTTAGCTGACGTCGTCCAAAAACTACAATAAACTACATAATTTCCTGAGTTGGCTGCCGAAAATGGATTTGAGTAAGTTAGTGCTTACTCCTTTATGAGATGCAATATTTATTATCAATACTGTCTATGATAGCCCTTATTAATGTCCTTTTTCTCAGACTACTCAGAGGGAGGAAGGAATTCAGGTTACCCCCCCTCCACCCAAATATCTAGCCTGGATCCGCAACTGACTGGACGTAATTTAGAGAACCTCTAATGAAATCAAATAACGCACATATAGAAAACCTACTTATATTTATTCACTTATTCTTTCACCGATCATTATTTACATGTAAAAAGAATTGGTTTGGTTGCTTGGTTCTTCCGCCTTTTAAGATGGTAAGTGAAGAATTGACAAAGAAGTCGCCAATTTTTATAATATTAATCTATTTTGAGGATGATTGAAGGAACCGTGTCAAACGTTTATTTTATAAAAGACATAAGATAAAAAAAGATACAAACATTCCATATACGCCATTTCACAAGATTGTACCAATTTACTCAAATTATTAAAACATTTCGATATATTACTTTCATATATCACAATTATTTATGTAATTATAAATTAAAAATTGCATCGAAATAGAAGCTGTATCTTCAATTAATTGTACAGATTGTAATTGGCGTAAAGTTGGAGAATCAGGCAAAGATCTTAGGTTTAGCGTTAAATTAAAATAAATACCACATTAGGACTTGGAAGCTGCATTGTTTGTGCATTTTTACTCCTTAAATAGATTGCAGGAAAGTGCTACAACATCAATTAAAAATCACCAGGAATGTAGACAGAAATGTGCTTAAATAGATTAGAAGCATCGCAAACTTCAATTAAATCTGCTAGTTCATTAGAAATCAAAATTGACTTCCTTCTATCAAAGTTTATGGTAGACTTTCCACTATCCCCATTTTTATACTTTCTCCTCAACCCCTATTATTGACCTTCTACCAATTTCCCTTTCTCCCCTCTTGTTTCCATACATATGTATATTTAAAACTTTCACTATGCACACTTGCATTTATAAAGCGATAGTAAAGAGGCCAAAAAATAAATAAAAAATTCGCGAGAAAAATACAACCCCTGATAAATTTAGGACAGCGAGTTATAACACTCAAGGATAAACAGCGTAAAGTACGTTAAAAAAAATCTACCAGAAACTCTACGGTAGTAATGGTACAATACTACAGATGACTTTTCGATAAACGAGGAGGAAGTCTAACCAGTACAGAAAAATGAACTTTTGCACGCACTAGAGAGTATGAAAAATGGCAAAGCGCCTGGAAATGATAGGATTACCTTTGACCTTATAAAGTCTTAGGTTGAAAGTTTCCTTGACCTAATCTCCAGTCTATAACATATTAAATGGAAAGTAGGATTCTAATGGGATCCAACCTCCGTTGTGTTTGTGTGTGTGCGCGTTTTTAAGGCGTCAGGGAACAAATAACGCCATACAGGGCAATCAGTTTATTATCAGTAGCATATAAATTACTTACAAGAAGAACGATATCATATTTTGTGGCGGCAAACGCGGATCACTATAAGAGAATCGATATTTTTGGGCGTGTTAAAAATATCCTCTGAAAACTCCTTCCGGGCGAGGCACGACGCCAGGCTCCCAGAACCCGATGCAGTCCGTGGTCAATTGTTGCTTTATACTAACCGGGGCTAAACTAATACGATCGTCCAATGCATGTGCGGATGGGGTAGGAAGGGCAATATCGCTTTCGAGTGCAAATATATTTTAGTAGTGCAATGCCTCGACAGCCTCGTCCAAACCATCAGTGAGATGGAAGTTGACCAAGAAGGGGGAAATTATCCCTCCCTGCCTAACTCCATTGCCCATTTTCTATTTTCCAGGAGGAGGATTTACAGCCTTCAAATGTTAAATAAACAAAGATTCACATATATATGCTACGAATATTACCAATTAAGTAATTAAAAACTTTGACCTTTAATTAATATATCAATTAAGAAATATCTTTATTAATTAAACGGCACTGCGCGCAGTTATGGACTGCGTTACCGTAGCTACGTTACTGTTGTCATAGTAACCTTAATTTATACGCTTTAAAGATTTAATCGAATCTAAATATTCCCATCCCCCACTTTCTGCTATTTCCATCGTTGGTTTGGTATTTTCTGATATGGTTTAACATCTCTTTAATGGCTTTCCCTCGCTCTTTTATGGTTATAATAGTCGTAGTAGACGTCTCCTTTCTCAAACCAAACTGATTGCTGGTCATTTTAATATAATTATATAATTTAGGTAGGACAAAATATTCTAAAAGGTTTTTTTTAAGAACGTTTAACGCCCCCTGTCACCCTTCCCTGGGTCTAAGCAGGCGCGTAAAACATGGGAGATTTAAAAGACTTGCTAAAGACGACCCAAAAGAGAGCACCCCTCTTCAGGTGCTGGAGTCGAGATGGGGTGCAAGCTCTTGCAGGTTTCGGTTGGAGTGGGGGTGTTGCCCCCCTCCTTCCTTGCGGGGAAGAGTTTAAGCAAAATAGAAGAAATCGAGATAGGAAATGGAAGACGAATTCAGGGGACCTAACTTATTCTTTACAATGCCCTAAATTCCCCCTTTATTTTTAAATTTAATGGAAAGAAAGGTTATGGGACATGGGGCTTGATAAAGGTTCTCTACAAAACATAGAAACAAAAAAGGTTCCTTACAAAGCATAGAAACAAAAAGGTTCTTTACAAAATAGAAACAAAAAGGTTTTCTACAAAATATAGAAATAAAAAAGGTTCACCTACAAAACATAGAAACCAAAAGGTTTTCTATAAAACATAGAAACAAAAAGGTACCCTACAAAACATAGAAACAAAAAAGGTTCCTTACAAAAGATAGCAACAAAAACGGTACCTTAAAAAACATAGAAACAAAAAGGTTCTCTATAAAACAAACAAAAAAAAAGGTTCCCTACAAAACAGAGAAACAAAAAAGGTTCCTTACAAAATATTGCAACAAAAAGGTTCTCTAATATAACATAGAAACAACAAAGGTTCTCTACAAAACATAGAAACAAAAAGGTTCTCTATAAAACATAGAAACAAAAAGGCTTTCTATAAAACATAGAAACAAAAAGGTTCCCTACAAAACATAGAAACAAAAAAGCTTCCTAACAAAATATATAAACAAAAAGGTTCCCTACAAAACATAGAAACAAAAAGGTTCCTTACAAAATATAGCAACAAAAGGGTTCTCTAAAATAACAAAGAAACAACAAAGATTCTCTACAAAACATAGAAACAAAAAGGTACCTTACTGTGGAGAAATAGCTACATTAAGCCTCCTGGAGGAGTATAGGTACATTCAAGCCCCCCTCCCTTCATGAGGAGAAGCGTGGGAAAGGTAGCCGGCGAAAATGCTTACCATGTGTGATCGCCTCGCCGCTGTGGGCAGTTGGAGCTAACATATGTTTGAAGGCGACCACCTAAGGTCCTTAAACGACGCTCTAACGATCGTATGACCTACGAGACCCATAAACCCGTGGTTAGGAAAAAAAAACGGTGCGAGTCAGAAGGCACGCCAAGTAGCGGTGCGGTTACGAGCCTATAATTTGCGAGCTGACTTGGGCACCCCAGTGCTACCTCAGGAATTCTCGCTCTCCCCAGATGCTAACTCACCATTCGCTCCCCCCCCCCTTTTGCATCTGTGGCCTGGTCACTTCCCCCTTTAGATGGGGCGGCAATCCGCCTATAAATAAGCCCCGCAAAGAAAGAGAAGGGGATTATCTGAAGTCGATACGCCAGAGTAGGATTAGGTCGTGAAGATCGATCCATCGGCTAGACAAGAAGATTTTTAGAAGTCGATTCGCCAGAAGAAAGATTAATTCGTAAAGATCGATCCTTCAGCCATACAAGACTATTTCCGTGAGAAACGATAGGATCAGATTGAGAAAATCGATCCCCCCCCTTTCAGGGCCGTATTAACCTAATTAGTCAAGTTTTATATCGGTGCCATACCGAAGAAGCCTTTTCCGTCTGCAAAGAAGTCCGACTAAAGAAAAGTAAAGCCGCTCACACTCGAGTGATTCTCACATCCCAAGCAACGTAAGAGTGAGAGGAGAAGAACCCTGCCCCAACGAGCTCCCGTTCTTTAATTACGTTTAAGAAGCATTCCCTCCTCGAAAATTCAAGCAGCGACGAAGCAACACTTCAAAGCGAGAGATAAGTCCTCCAGCGACATCCGGCAATCCCTAATACCTACCTGTAAGTTAACAATAACATTTATATCTATATTATAATAGTAGAAGTTTAGTACGTCCCGCGTTTTAAAGGAGAGTAGAAACCATTATTCTTGAACCTAGGTCATATGTGTTTGTAGATGACAGTACATTAATTTAATGTTTTATGCTAAACAAATAGGGTCGTGATAAAAATACTAATTGGCAATTGGTTTGTTTATTGAAAGCCTACTTGTTTATGGTTTTGTCATTTAAAATTCTTTGAGGCCAAATATAGAAATGCTTTTACTGTTGGTTTGTAATATTTAATTTAAAATACATGTTTATTTTTGGTAGATTCTGGTGTTTCCTCTTATCCTTATGTGTTTAAAAATAGCTCTTCCTTAAGGACTAAACCAATAAAATAGCACTCTTAGAACAAAGCCTACTTCATCATAGAAGTAACTCACGCCCCTTAAAGCATACCGCTACTAAAAGGGTGTCAAAGCGTAGAGTGATCAAAGCCAAGGGTCATTCTACGACATATTATAAAAGTGGTGTCAGGTCTAGAGGTTTTATATTAGAAAGAACCCAGCAGTGTTTATTTAAGGAAGAGCTAACACATAAAAGGAACACCAGGAATAATAGGATATTTGACGAGTGGGAAATTGGTAAAGTTAGAGGTGGATACCATCTAAAGGTAATTGTTAGGCCAAGTGGTAAGTTTCGGTGGTGGAGTAGGTCAGGCTTGAGTAAAAACAAGGTAGATGACTGACATAAGCGCGATGGCATTGTTTGACCTTTATCGGAAGCAAGGTCAAAGCCTCGGACTGGAAGGAACCGATCTGAGTTCGTTTATTCAGGAGAAAGAGAGAAACGAAAGAGAAGAAAGAAGAGAAAAGATGAAAATGCAAGCAGAAAAGACGAAAATGGAAGCTGATGAAAGAGAGAAGATAAGGGCCCACGAAAGAGCTCTTAGTAAAGACCAGTTAGAGGTGCAGTCAGTGTCATCTAAAACAGGAGTGTCACCAGCGGCCAGCATGAAACTCCCGGAGTACAAGGACGAAGAAGATTTATGCTCATATCTCTCCCATTTTGAGAAAATATTTGAAGTCAATAATTGGGACCTAGAAGAAGATGGGGTTGCCAGACTGTTACCGCTACTCAATCGTAGGATGAGAGAGATATTCGTATCTTTACCCTCAGAAGCGACTGTGGACTATTCCACTCTCAAAGCCGAACTTCTCTCAGCAACAAACCTTAACCCGGAAGAATATAGGATGAAGTTCAGGCAGTCTCGTATAAGACCTGGACAAACGTACAAACATTTTGGCTTTGAGCTTCGTCGAAGCCTACAGTTTTGGATGGAGTCAGAAGGGGTAGAGAACGAAGTCGCTGCGGTCGTTGACTTCATGCTTAGAGATCAGTTACTAAGTACACTACCCCAGGAAATCCGTGCATTCGTTAAGGACCGAAAAGCTTCTACCTTCAACGAGTGCCTGGACGAGGCTGACCTCCACGCGGTAAATCATCGGTTATATCCTAGGGAGTACAAGAAAGAGAAGGCTCCCTCCCCAAAGAAAAATGGGCCGCCACCCAGGCATTTACAGAAGAAGCCCTTTAAGTTCGCAGCAGCAAAAGGAACTTATAAACCAAATTTTGGAGGAGAAAAAAATCAAAAAGAAGTTAGGATTCCACAAGGATCATACCCTAATACCGGCACGTATCCCAGGAAGCCCGTCACTTGTTATACCTGCGGGATAATAGGTCACCTGAGTTTCCAGTGCCCACAGAACTCCCGACTGAGGGAGACCTCGAGACAACAGGTGCAAAACCTGACTGCCGCTATCCCAGCAGGACAAGCTGATTCGTCCTACGTGCCCGCGCCAACATCCGAAGGGCCCCAGCAACAGGTAAACTTTCTATTCAACAAAAGTTCGCCAGGCGGCCTACAATTTGAAGAGGGCACTGTTAATGGGTGCCGAGTATCCACTTTAGTCAGAGACACCGGATGCACGTGCATAGTGGTATCCGACAAGTTGCTGCCCCCAGTAAACCCTGCCCATAAGAAATTCGCAATCGTCCACGACTTTTTAGGACGCGACAATCGATTCCCCGTCGTGAGATGTCATATACAATGCAGATATTTCACCGGTTGGACGGACGTGGTAGTAGCCCCGATTAAGTTCTGCGCAGTACTAATCGGACAAAACCCCCTAATTCCCCAGCAAGAAGTGGCCCAACAAGTAGTCACCCGGGCACAAGAAGCCCAGAGGAAAGAGCAACCTGCTAAGTTGACCCCGAGGATTACCCTCGAAGACAATGGGTTCAAATTGACTTCCTTCGCCAGTGCTCAGAAGGAATGCCCCACTCTTAAACCTCTATGGGAGAAAGCTATTAAAGGTGAAATTCTCCAAGTGAAAGGAAAGAAGCCGATCCAGTATATCGTAGAAGACTCACTTCTCTAATGTACTATCAGCGAGGAGGATAAGGAGAACAAGAAAGCACTGTGTGTACCTCAAGAATACACGCAAAGAATTTTGAATACCGCGCATGATGGAATATTAGCCGGACACTTTGGGCACACAAAACGGCGCAGCAGATATTCCGACACTTTTATTGGCCCCAGGCCGCCAGGGAAATTGTGGCCTATTGCCGATCATGCGACGTGTCAGAAGGGTTCCTCCAGAGGACAGGTACCTCCCGCTCCCTTACAAAAGGTGCCCGTTATTACCGAACCTTTCTTTCGAGTGGCAATTGATTTGGTGGGACCAATTCACCCCCCTTCAAGTGGAGGACACTCCTACATCCTCACCCTAGTGGATTGTGCCACCCGGTTCCCAGATGCCGTGGCCCTACGGAAGATTGACACTATTTCCTGCGCGGAAGCATTAATTTCAATTTTTGCACGAGTAGGCCTGCCTAAAGAAATTCTATCTGATAGAGAGCGCCAATTCACCTCAGAATTGATGGAGTATTTTAACAAACTTCTGTTAGTCAAGCCAATTTTTACGAGTCCATTTCATCCAGCCGCTAACGGAATCTGCGAGAAATTAAACGGGACTCTCAAAAATATATTGAAGAAGTTGTGTCAAAACAACCCTACACAGTGGCACAGATACCTGCCTGCAGCCCTTTTCGCCTGCCGAGAAATACCTCATCGGACGTTGGGATTCTCGCCCTTTGAGCTATTATACGGGAGAAATGTGCGAGGTCCTATGAGTATTCTTAAGGAATTATTTTCCAACGCGAAGCTCGAGCAAGAAATCAAATCATCTTACGCCTACGTGATGGATATGCGCGAGCGCCTAGAATACTGCTCTGGCTTAGCTCGAGAGAACGCCGAGAAAAATTTAGCCAAATATCGGGACTATTTCGATATGAAAGCAAAGCTCGAAAATTAAAGGCAGGAGATGAAGTCTTATTATTACCCCCGACCGAAAATAACAAGTTATGGGCCCAGTAGAAGGGACCGTTTGAAGTAATCGAGGCACGGGGTCCAGTCGATTACTTGATAGATACCCCAACAGGGCGAAGAACCTATCATATAAACATGCTAAAAAAATATCACCGCCGCGCGTGCATAAAGAATATTACCCTTCTAGACGAAGAAGAACCGATGGATGCCGTTTACCCGGGTACGCCCCTGCAAGTCATACACACCGTGTGTGTGGAACAAGACGAGGAATACGAACTTCCCTCGCTCTCACCTACCCCGGAAGACCCTCGGGTGGATTTAAAGATAAATCCCCACTTAGAAATTCAACAAAAAGCGGAAATGTTGAACTTGCTCATGGAATTCCCAGAAGTCATTTCTGAAAACCCCGGATGTGCCAAGGATTTTATCCATGAAATAAAACTAAAAACTAATTCAGTGGTTCGGAGCAAACCATATCCTTTACCAATCCACCTACGAGAAGCCTTCAATAAGGAAGTCCGGAATTTACTAAAATTGGGAATTTTAGAGCCATCGGAGTCCGATTATTGCTCCCCCATAGTAATGGTTAAGAAACCTGATCAATCATTTCGGATGTGCGTGGACTTCCGAAAATTGAATTCAGTTACCGTTTTCGACGCCGAGCCCATCCCACTAATAGATCAAAATCTCCATTTATTTGAAGACGCTAAATTCATCACCGAATTGGATTTGTGTAAAGCGTACTATCAAATACCTCTCGCTAAGGAGTCCAAAAAACTGACGGCTTTTGCGACCGAGAGAGGTCTGTTACAGTTTACCAGGCTACCCTTCGGACTACTTACAGCCGGTAGCAATTATAATAGGATGATGAGGCGAATTATCGCTGGACTAAGCGACGTGTCGTTTTACTTCGACAACGTGTACGTAGCTACCCGTACATGGGAGTCACACTTACACGCCCTACGCTCATTGCTGGAGAAATTGAAGGAGCAAGGTCTAACCGCCGGGCCGACCAAGTGTTATTTTGCCTACGAATCCATTGACTACCTGGGATTCAAAATAGGACAAAAACACTTGACTACCCAGCAAGAAAAAGTGGACGCCATAGTCAAGATGCCCCGGCCGAAAACCAAGAAACAACTCCGATCGTTTATGGGAGCGGCCTCGTTCTATAGGCGTTTTGTACCACACTTCGCTTCCATTGCGGCCCCACTGAATGATTTGTTAAAAAAGACAGCGTCAGACCCTGTCACGTGGAACTCCCATGCAATAACTCAGTTGGAGATTCTAAAAGGAAAACTCGTAACTGCGCCCATTCTTCGCTTACCAAATCCCAACAAGATCTTCGGTCTTCGCACGGACGCTAGTCGGGACGGGCTAGGCGGAGTATTGCTTCAATACGAAGATGACGAAACAGCCTATCCCATAGCTTATGTCAGTAGGAAACTGTTGAGTAGAGAAAAAGCCTACGCTACTATCGAAATCGAAGCTTTGGCCATAATATGGTCCATAGGTAAATTCAAATATTATCTAATAGGGCGCGAGTTCAAGTTGGAATGCGACCATAAACCGTTGTCATACTTAGGTAAAAATAAGTGTAAGAATGGAAGACTCCTGAGATGGAGTTTACTCTTGATGGAGTACCAGTACTCCATTCACTACATAAAAGGGTCCAACAATTGTATGGCCGACTCGTTAAGTCGGAACCCTGTCGACGATTAAGGAGCAGCCCAACTATTGTATTATAGCAAAGTTAAGTGTAAATCAGTAGAATTGTAAGTAAGTAGGGGCGAGTAACCCGAGTGGTAGGTAAGAAAATCCTAGTTGGCACAGTAATATAGGAATTAATGTAAGGTCAGGTGAAATGTTATCGAGGCATTCCCGAGTGAACTAGAATTTATTGTATAATATAATGTTCCGTAAGTTACCCATGTATATTATTGTAAGCGTCGGATTGGAACCCCCCCCCCCTCCCGTTATTTTCTTAAGAATGGAGGTAGATGTGGAGAAATAGCTACATTAAGCCTCCTGGAGGAGTATAGGTACATTCAAGCCCCCCTCCCTTCATGAGGAGAAGCGTGGGAAAGGTAGCCGGCGAAAATGCTTACCATGTGTGATCGCCTCGCCGCTGTGGGCAGTTGGAGCTAACATATGTTTGAAGGCGACCACCTAAGGTCCTTAAACGACGCTCTAACGATCGTATGACCTACGAGACCCATAAACCCGTGGTTAGGAAAAAAAACGGTGCGAGTCAGAAGGCACGCCAAGTAGCGGTGCGGTTACGAGCCTATAATTTGCGAGCTGACTTGGGCACCCCAGTGCTACCTCAGGAATTCTCGCTCTCCCCAGATGCTAACTCACCATTCGCTCCCCCCCCCCTTTTGCATATGTGGCCTGGTCACTTCCCCCTTTAGATGGGGCGGCAATCCGCCTATAAATAAGCCCCGCAAAGAAAGAGAAGGGGATTATCTGAAGTCGATACGCCAGAGTAGGATTAGGTCGTGAAGATCGATCCATCGGCTAGACAAGAAGATTTTTAGAAGTCGATTCGCCAGAAGAAAGATTAATTCGTAAAGATCGATCCTTCAGCCATACAAGACTATTTCCGTGAGAAACGATAGGATCAGATTGAGAAAATCGATCCCCCCCCTTTCAGGGCCGTATTAACCTAATTAGTCAAGTTTTATATCGGTGCCATACCGAAGAAGCCTTTTCCGTCTGCAAAGAAGTCCGACTAAAGAAAAGTAAAGCCGCTCACACTCGAGTGATTCTCACATCCCAAGCAACGTAAGAGTGAGAGGAGAAGAACCCTGCCCCAACGAGCTCCCGTTCTTTAATTACGTTTAAGAAGCATTCCCTCCTCGAAAATTCAAGCAGCGACGAAGCAACACTTCAAAGCGAGAGATAAGTCCTCCAGCGACATCCGGCAATCCCTAATACCTACCTGTGAGTTAACAATAACATTTATATCTATATTGCAATAGTAGAAGTTTAGTACGTCCCGCGTTTTAAAGGAGAGTAGAAACCATTATTCTTGAACCTAGGTCATATGTGTTTGTAGATGACAGTACATTAATTTAATGTTTTATGCTAAACAAATAGGGTCGTGATAAAAATACTAATTGGCAATTGGTTTGTTTATTGAAAGCCTACTTGTTTATGGTTTTGTCATTTAAAATTCTTTGAGGCCAAATATAGAAATGCTTTTACTGTTGGTTTGTAATATTTAATTTAAAATACATGTTTATTTTTGGTAGATTCTGGTGTTTCCTCTTATCCTTATGTGTTTAAAAATAGCTCTTCCTTAAGGACTAAACCAATAAAATAGCACTCTTAGAACAAAGCCTACTTCATCATAGAAGTAACTCACGCCCCTTAAAGCATACCGCTACTAAAAGGGTGTCAAAGCGTAGAGTGATCAAAGCCAAGGGTCATTCTACGACACTTACAAAACATAGAAACAAAAAGGTTCTCTATAAAACATAGAAACAAAAAGGTTCCCTACCAAACATAGAAACAAAAAAGGTTCTCTATAAAACATAGAAACAAAAAAGCTTTCTATAAAACATAGAAACAAAAAGGTTCTCTACAAAACATAGAAACAAAAAAGCCCCTTACAAAAGATAGCAACAAAAAGGTTCTCTAAAATAACATAGAAATAACAAAGGTTCCCTACAAAAATAGAAACAACAAAAGTTATCTACAAAACATAGAAACAACAAAGGTTCTCGAAAAAACATAGAAAAAACAATGGTTCTCGACAAAACATAGAAACAAAAAAGGTTTTCTACAAAACGCAAAACATAGAAACAAAAATGGTTCCTTACAAAATATAGCAACAAAAAAGGTTCCCTACAAAACGGAACCAAAATATTAAATTATGTAAAAAATGCGAATTACCCAACAGTACTCTGATAGCCTTAAACTGGCTCTATTTTTTAATCGCGTGGACGCGACTCTTATAAGTTACTGTCTGTCCGTAGGTCGTCGGTCGGATGGTAATTTTACTTTTCAATAAGGTTTTGGCAATAACATTGTAACTATTCGGGCGATTCTATCGAAATTTGAAACCCTTATGTTGTTTTGCATTCTCTTTCGAATGATATAATTGCGAAGGTCCTCTCAATTATTGAAAGTTTTGAAGGTCATAAATCAGAATAAGTGAGAGCAGGCGACTTTGGTCCATTGGCCTTGTTCATTGTAAAATGACGACAATATTCCTCAACTCTTTCCTGTAACCAAACTTTCGTTTAGTCATATACCATTATAATACGTCCATTTAGACGATTTTGCCCTACTTGCCCCATCTTCACAGGCATCATTGGCGGATGTCAAAATGTATTTAAATTGAGAGGTAAAAAAAATTGTTATTCTTCCATGGTTGGATTCGACATTTATTGTGGAGAAATATATTTAGTTTTGCCCATTAAAATAACTGCTTTAAACGTTCTTTATTTACTTCAAACGTTCATTATTTAGTTATTACGTTATTTATTTACTTCGAACGTTCTTTATTTACTTCTTACATTCTTTATTTACTTCAAACGTTCATTATTTACTTTTTACGCTCTTTATTTACTTCAAACGTTCATTATTTACTTCTTACGTTCTTTATTTACTTCAAAAGTTCTTTATTTACTTCTCACGTTCTGTATTTACTTCAAACGTTCATTATTTACTTCTTACGTTCTTTATTTATTTCAAACGTTCTTTATTTACTTCAAACTTTCCTTATTTACTTCAAACGTTCATTATTTACTTATTACGTTCTTTATTTACTTCTTCTTAAATCCCTAATGAAGTTTTTCATTACATTTGTGTTTGGTGAACAATAATTAATTGTATTTATGTACCTTTAAAATTAGCTCTCCTTTGTTTAGCAAAAGTGTTCCCATACCTCAGCCGTTTGTTTCGAAAGTAAGAAAAGCTCCCATTAGATAGATAAAAAAAAACCATGATAAATAGATGGATAGGAATTTGAAAAATATAAAGAATGTATGGCAAATAGGCTGAGAATTAGTATGTTAGTGAAGATTAGGATGATAATCACTTTCATAGAAACAAAAATCACTAACTATAATTTAAGAAGGGGATTTTTTTCTTAGTTTGGTTATGACTTATGTTTTTTTATCAAAGTTATTTCTAATAATTCTTTTATAATATCAAAAAACAAAATGGTGAAGTTCAAAAATAAATATAAGTATCGAAATTTTGTGAATTTTTGAAAACCCAAAGAATTACAAATGGTGAAGTTCAGAAAATTTATTTTTGAGTATCTTCTTCTATAACTATATTTTAGCAACGTGATATTTTGAAAGGGGGCAAATTCAGTTTAGAGTTCCCTTTTAAAATTATTAGAATTGGCAAAGTTCAGAAAATTTATAAAATTTAACCATGGCTGCTTTTTTTTAGATTTTAAATTTTAATCTTAGTAGCGAAGCGCAAGCTCCCCCCCTACGGGGAAGTGGCAAAGCCATTGCCTGGTCTTCTATATTTTAAGGTGCAAGAAATGAATCTGACCTTAATTTCCGTCGGAAATAAAGCATTACACACATATACCTAACCTAACCTAACCTAGTCAAGCTAACCTTTAAGTAAGAAAGTGTAAAATATCTAACAAAACCTACTTGAAAATTTTTTTAACTTTTAAATTAAATTCTGGGAACGTAAAATTTGGCCGTGCGACGTCAAAGATGTTTGTTTTTCTTTTCGGTAAACTGATTCTCACATTTGAGACAAAAACAAAAATTCACTAACACACTTTTCTCGTCCTGTTCGAAACAGTCAGCTTCATTGTCTGTATCTATAAGACGCTCGCTCTGTGCCTGCGCCCAGGACGTTGTTCGCTCGTAACTAACGGTCTTTCACGCATGCGCGTAAACTGCCGGCCGTACGATGTGAAACGTTTACTCATTATAGTATATGATAGGGAGAGTGCGCATCTCTCCTGAATCTCCCTTCATTCAACAAATAATAATAATAATCAGCACGGTATTTTTGTGCTACATTATAAGAATTCCAAACAATTTGTATTTATTTGCGACAGGACTTTTTTATTTCAGGCAACGCCAAGTACATAACTAAAACGTTATAAGCGAACGAAGTTGATAGAAAAAAATAATAATAAATAAATAAGAGAGACTCACCGAACACAACTCCAATATTCAAACGAACGAAGAAGGGTGGCAAATAGATTGCAAAGTGAAGCAGGAAAAAAAACTAAACAAAAATAAATCTGCAAATGGTGTGGTTTTAATTTTATGACTATATTAGGTATAATTGCGAACCAGAGCAAACCAAATACACCTACGTATTTTATAATAACGTGACTTTGATTTGTATTTATAGTCTAAATAGGCAATAATACCGACCATGCAGAGGAAATTCGGGGCGCTTTATTCGGGTTTGCTTTCCTGCTGCAGAACAGAGGAAAAAAATATCGAAATATTGACTAACGATCGTCCATGTTTCCAAATATTGACTAAAGCTCGTCCATGTTTCCAAATATTGACTAAAGATCGTCCATGTTTCCAAATATTGACTAACGATCGTCCGTTTCCAAGGTCTTAATATATTAAATTTGAGACGTTTAGTACCATTCTTAGGGCCTAAATTCATATTAATTTTAACCAACAATTTTTGACAAGCATACAAAATTTAATTTCATCCTTTATGTTGAATAAAGTACCACTAATTAAACGTATGAAAGGTAATCAATTTGATAGCAAGTACCAACTTACGAGGCTGTGCAAGCGTATTTGACAAACTTCGCAACACTACTGATGAGACATTAATATATTTTTAATTATATATTGCTATATTAACCCAATGTATGGTGCGATCAAAACAGATTTTCATCGAAATTATTTTGTAACATAAATGAAGAAGGATTTTGGCAGTCAAATGAATCTCAACTCATGGCGATCAGTACTAATCTTGATTAAACTCTATTGAAAATCATCCTTACTTGATCTTAAAAATAACCTATGCCTAATCCTGCCGTGAAGGCTAATGTACGCATCTTTATACTTCTTGGGTTAGTAACACCCACACAGGAATCGAGCACCATACCCAAGTAGATTATTCATTTTGTAAAATACCTTTGGCCTATATTATGCAGTTAAAAGGGCAATGTTATGGTTTAGCTTTTCCTCAAACCCTCGGAAGGAGGTCTTCTCACAGTCAAGAGAGGATATCGCATAAGCCAGCCTATCTTACGCAAACATTTGCTAAAGGACCACACAGACTTTCATGTTTTCTGCCCTATTTTTCCGAGGAGATGCTTCGACACATGTATACACGCTGGAAAGAGACGAAAGATGAAAGGCAAGTAAGTTAGGCAAGGGTGTCAATCTAGAGCGACTCGTCAAATCACGTTACAAGCAACGTGACCCGGCAAACACCTTGAGTTATCGTACTATAGAAGGCAGGAACAGGCTTAGCTGTTTATCTTGGATAGAATTAGTTGATTGTTACCTCAAAATGTACGGTTGGAAGGAATGTGATAAAAATGTTTAATTTCTACTACTGTTATATGTACAGTTGTTTTGAACGACAGCTTAAGCGAAAATCAATTTAAATATCACGATTAGTAACAGGTATTAAAGACTCATCTTCATTGATAATTTTACTAAGAAAAGGTAATCCACAACAAATTATATATCATTAAAATCAAACTTAATTTCAAATAAATGTGTAATGATTGTTATCCTTAATTTGAATAATGAATAAACGGAAATGATGTCATTCGTGATGCATATCTGCCAGACGTAAGACTTTTAATCCAGGCTATTTTCGGACATTGATTCCGAGGTGATTGAGTGCTTTACTTACTGAGCTAACAAAAGATTACTTATGACTTTCATAATTAAATGCGCACCAGTCACGTTAACTTAATTAAGTGTTCGCTGGGTATTAAAGGCTCTTCGTTCATTGTCGTTATTGTATCATTTGAATATTTAAACCTTTATCCTCCTATTGTTTCATATGTTCTGAAGGCCTTTGTGACTTTTCTGGCCTATGCCCGTCACTCAGGTTAGGGCCATGACCTAACCTACCTTAGCTAAAGGGCATATAAAGTACCAGAATCATAAAAGTCACGAGATGGACTGACACCATTAACTGTTAACCTAACCTAACATAACCATTGAATATATCGATTGGAAAAAAAATGCCCAAACAAAGAATATCCACCAAAAACAATTTAACTAGAGGAACTTGACCTAATGGTCCTGCGGCGAAAATGACCGATTTAGCACCTCTAGCCCCTAGGTGGCGCCACCTGGTGGTCAACTTATATTTGAACTCAGTGACCTCAATTAGCTTTGGTAGCATTGGTTTTAGCTGGCTACATTGGGCCAGCGACTCGTTGCAGACAGAAGATGAACACAACACGAGATATGCATCACCCATAGACCTGCTTTGCCGCAGGTAAAAAGTGGTTTGTTGCGAAAATGAAATGCGTACGAATGTGTGACACTTATCTGGGTGAAGTTAGGGGGTTGTATCTCTTGCAACGATAGAAGTGCCAAAGACAAAGCGAGCTATAGAATGACTTGGGCGGTGGTTGGATTTGTGACTCAGTATAGTGTGATGATTGGAGATGTGACTATACGAGTGGGTAAGAGATGGGATGAAAACATAAATGGATTGCTAGGTTTTTGCGCTGAAAGAAACATTTGAAGGTTGCAAACGTTCTCTCACAGAATTAAATCTATATACACACGAGTTGGGTAAAGTAAAGCGGGAATATGAGTATGACTAATATCAGAGGTGTCGCCTCTACCAAATTTTTGAAACCGCTATCTGCTACTCCGCCTATCCGCTACTCCGCTAAATTTTGCTTATAGAAACCACTTCCGCTACCATTTAGACAGTCCGCAATTAGCGGAGTAGCAGGCTAATGTAGCGGAACGCCCAACTCTTACTAATATGTTCATGGTAAGATAAAAATCCATTTATGTGAAAGCTGTGAGTAGGGCCGGACTTTCACCAGCGGAGGCCCTAAGCTATATAAATTTTTGAGGCCCGTCTCTAAAAAAAATTCGGGGTAACAAATTTAAAATAATTATACACGATTAGTCTATTAATGATTATAAAATACTAACTACAAAATGTTCCTTTCTCCTAATAAACTGATATATTTAATTTGTTGAGAGATTTAATGCCCTGAACAATTAGCAAGTATTCATCACTAATATTTGAACAGAATTAAAATTTATTAATAATCACTATTTTTAAAACATTTTTTCCGTGATTTTTCTCCATCAAAATAATTCATTATTTCATCGAAGGGTGCGCAGCGTAACTTGTCACTTTCTATTCACAGCAGACTAAGTGCAACCAGTCTATCTTGTGACATGTTGGTTCGAAGTTCATTTTTTATTCTTTTTAGCTGTGAAAAAGATCTTTCTCCTAAACAATTTGTAACCATCAAGCATAAGAATAATTGTAAAATGTTTTCTGCGTTTGGAAAAGCTTGATGAATTTTGTTTTTGTAAATTATTTGATATAGAAATTTATGGGTAACATGTTCATCTGTAGCGTGCGAGAAGTTCAGGCGAGTGTCTTAAATGTTTTGCTTGAATGAGTCTTTTTTGGACTCAGGATGGCCGAGTCGTTTAAGGCTCTCGCTAACGGCTGTCCAGCGACGCGGGAAGCACGTTCGAAACTCGTTTCGCTACTTTTCTTTCTTTATTTTCTTTGTCCCTTTTCCTACACAAAGCTATATACAATGGTGCCGCAGACCCGGGAAGCCGGGTAGGAAAAACATTAGTCTTCAAATAACATTTCCAGACGCCGTTCTCCTCAATCCTTTAAAATACGCCTGTGTAGCGTGCTAGAAGTTCAGGCGAGCGTCTTAAATGCTTTGCTTGAATGAGTCTTTTGGGGACTCAGGAGGGCCGAGTGGTTTAAGGCTCTCGCTAACGGCTGTCCAGCGGCGCGGGAAGCGCATTCGAAACTCGTTTCGCTACTTTTCTTTCTTTATTTTTCCCCCCTTTCCTACACAAAGCTATCTACACATCTTTTGGATAATTTTGTTTCACAAAAACATGAAAATGTTTATGTGAAGTCTATAAATCTACTAGAAACAAAAATTTCTCTTCAACATATTTATTTAAGTTCGTGTAAAGCACGTCCACAAATGGAATAAAAGATTTTACTCTAAATTTGTCTCTAGGAGACAAATCGTCGGACATTTTTTTATTCCTTCTCTTCTTTTCCCTGTACAGTTATATTCCACATCAGGCAGTTTAGTTTTGGCTTCTTCTTCAATTTGATAAAAATCTTAACGTGCATTCATCACAAACTCGGAAAGTGATCTGTATAAATTCTTACATGTACAGAGAGTAATTTGTGGATCCTGAAGAGTCTTACTAACCTCATGGAACTCTTGCAGAAAAGGAGTCCATAGACATAGCAGAATAACGATTTTTAATTATTTTATTTTTACAAGAAGAGAACCATCTTGTATTCTCATATCACCTCTTTCGCTTTCATTAGCATAAAAATAGTCAAGGGCCTCATAATGCAATTTTATGGCAGACACAGAGTTGGCATGAGTTTCCTATCTAGTATCAGATAGATACTTTGGAACATTGAACTTCGATTTAAAAAATAGCTATTTTTTTCTCAAATCATTCAAAATTAATTCTCTTACTTTGTTTTCCGTAATAATAATAACTTCATTGCATATTCCTTCCGATAAATATGAAGGAATCCAAGGCCTTCTGTTTTTCTTGCACTTTATGTGATTGACAAGGGAGGGGTTAAACTTAATTACTTATCAATTCCCAAATTCCAAGATAGTTGCCATTATCTACTGATCCAAAAGTTTTATATCGGCTGTAAAAGAACAGCCTCTGACCTCTCCCCCCCAAAAAAAATTATGGCAGAGCACGTGCTATGGTATCCCGCCGTGGACGGCGTCATTTCGTGTTAGAACATTCTCAAAGTTTCGAAGAAAATCTCCATCGATTACCTTTGAGGAAAAGAAGTTTCATGTTCCAGTGGAATTGCGAGAATTCCCACATTCCCCATCGAATGTCATCTTTGAAGTTTGGCTATCTTAATCGAAAGGTTGGTTCGGATCGTGCCCCCACCTGCCTCAGTCGGATCGTGCCCCACTTCCCTCATAAGATCATTTCCCCACTCGCCTCATCGCCAGAACGACTTTCCTCGAAGACATCGACCCGTAAGAAGGAAACCCCCTCCATTATTAGTATTGTCAATTTCCCCCATTTTGATCTGGGTCTAGTAACATTAATCAATTAATTCCATTTGAGAATCCCTTCTCATAATTATTATCGAGAGACTCTTTCAATTTAAATAATTCCCCTTTGTCTATTATTATTCTTATTTTGATCTGTATAAATAAAATTATATTTTTGTTGTTTCATCTTTAACTAACCTTGTACGATACTCTCGGCCTATTCAAATAAATCTTGCCAACCATTTATACACTATGTTTGATTATTAAGGATTTCAAACCCAACGCCTCAAATGTGACCTCCTAGTCGGTCGTTAATCCCTGCGAACAGTCCTTCAACGGTTCGTGTTGCGGTAGGTGATTAAGTCACCTCCCCCCCACAACCAAATAAATATTTAAAAATTATCCCACTAAAAGAACACGGTTGTACCACGATATATATATATATATATATATATATATATATATATATATATATATATATATATATATATATATATATACATATATTGTATATATATATATATATATATATATATATATATATATATATATATATATATATATATATATATATATATATATATATATATATATATATATATATATATATGTCGTGGTAAAACCGTGTTCTTTTAGTGAGATAAGTTTTAAATATTTATTTTTGGAAAAGTTAGGCTTGACATATATTGCCGAGTAAGTTCGTTACTTCAATAGACCCGTTCGCGTGTTACGTTCCCCCTAGTAAGCCAACAACATGACTTCTTCGTTTGACCATTTCAAGAGTCAAGGAGAGTCGTTGGGCCTGTCGGGCCGAGAACTATTACCTTATATTCACGAAGAAGAGATAAATGAAAGAAAAGAGCGAAGGAAAAACAACTAAGATAAGCTGAAGAGAGAAAAGAACTAAGCCACTGAAGAGAGAAGCGCAAAAGAACTAAGAGAAGCAGAAATGGAAGAACGTGAGAGAATAAGGCAGCATGAACTGAAATTAAGCCGTAATCAATTGGAGTCAATGTAAATTAACTTCCGGACCGAAAAAGGAGAAGATTTTGAATCATATCTTACGCATTTCGAGAAAAAAATTTAAATCAACAATTGGGAAATCGAGGTAGATGGTGTCGCCAAATAGCTCCCTCTCCTAAACTCACAGTTGAGAGACATATTCATTTCCCTTCCCTCAGAGTCTACTGTGGACTACTCTACTCTCAATTCCTAACTCTTAGCTGCCGTAAATATGACCCCAGACTTCTATCGTGCCTGTTTCCGTCACGAAAATATCCTCCCTGGTCAGACCTTTGGCAATTTGGGGTATACTCTCCAGAAACACCTCTAATTTGGGTTAGATGCGTGTAAAGTCCCCCAAGAGTACTAGTCCCTTCTGGACTTCGTCCTAAAAGTTCAATTTTTAGCTTCCCTGACCCCGAAATACGTGCCTTCGTTAAGGACAAGCGCTGCTCTACGCTCAAGGAATGTCTAGCAGAGGCTGACGTTTATGCAAGTAGCCATAACTTGTATCCCAAGGTTAATAAGAATCCTTCCCCGTCTCCTCCCAAGTTTAAGATAAGATTAATAACTCCAGGCCACCTTCGAGAAATACCCCTAAATTCGTTAAAGTTCAAGGACTCTCAAAACATAGGAGCCCCGCTCCTTCGGAACCAAGTCACATTAAGCCCACAATTACCACTCCCCCCGCGTCGTTATTCCCCAGAAGGAGGATAATTTGTTTTACGTGCGGAATAGAAGATCATGTAAGCACGAACTGCCCTAAAAATTCCCAATTTAGAAGCGTGTCCTCCCATGACGTATACCAAGTTAGTGCCACTACTGCTCCTACCCCGTCTCTTCAAGATACCACTACGTTTCTCTCGTCAACCAACAACTCCGGTCACCAAGTAAATTTTCTCTTTAATAAGAGCTCCCCCGGTGGTTTGAAATTTAAAAATTGAGCCGTAAACGGATGCCGTGTGTCCACATTTGTACGTGACACTGGTTGCACATGCATCGTGGTATCCGAGAATTTACTTCCCTCAGTCGGTCCTGACCAACGAAGGTTCGCTTGGTCCATGATTACCTCGGTCGAGTGAATCGTTTCCCTATTGTAAAATGCCACATCGAATGTGAGTATTTGACTGGTTGTGTTCCCCGCTCTCATGTCCCCCAAGTCTTCCAGATTTCTTACGATAGTTTATTCTCCGGTCATTTTAGTCATAATAAAACCTCTCAGAGGGTTTTTTAAGTATTTTTATTGGCCAGGTGTGGCCAGAGAAATTGCAGAGTACTGCAAATCATGCGATGCCTTCCAAAGGACATCTGCAAAAGGGCGCGTCAAGCCAGCCCCCCTTCAGAAAAGCCCGATCATCTCGGAACCTTTTTCTCGTGTAGCCATTGATCTTATTGGCCCCATTCATCCCCCGTCTAGTAAAGGACACAGTTACGTCCTCACTTTGGTAGACTTCGCTACCTGTATTCCTGAGGCAGTTCCCGTTAAACGCATTGATAGTGTTTTGTGCGCCGAAGCCCTCATTTCCATTTTTTCTCGGGAAGGAATTCCTAAAGAGGTATTGTCGGATCGAGGAAGACAATTTACCTCCGAGCTTATGGAGTATGTCGGAAAGTTCCTCATGGTAAAATCTTTGTTTACTACCCCATACTACCCAGCCGCAAACGAAGTTTTCCAAAAGCCAAATGACACATTGAAAGCAATCCTAGGAAAATTGTGTATCGATCAACTCAGAGAATGGCACCGCTTTTTACCCGTGGCACGGTTTGCGTGTCGTGAAATTCCCCATATGACCCTAGGATTTGCCCCCTTCGAATTAGTGTATGGCCGTAATGTTCGAGGCCCCCTTGCTATTTTAAAAGAACTTTTCACCAATCCCCGTCTGGATAACGAAATCCAATCTTCCTATTCGTATCTCCTAGACCTTCGAAAGCGCCTCGAGATATGTGCCGACATCGCGTACCAAAATGTTGAGGTAAATTTGGAGAAGTATCGAACTTATTTCGATTTAAAGGCGAAAGAAAGAAAATTTAAGCTTGGCGAGGAGGTGCCGTTGCTACTTCCCACGGAGAATAACAAACTCCTGAGCCAGTGGAAGGGCCCCTTTTCCGTTTTAGAGGTAAAGGGTCCAGTGGATTACCTGATTCGAACCCCCTCAGGAGATAAGTTTTTCCACATCAATATGTTAAAAAATATCACCGCTAGGCGTGTATCTACAATATTGTGGCCCTCGATGAAGAGTCCGCTTTGGAAGCGGTGTATCCCGCTGACCCCCTCAATGTCGTGCGAGTAGTATGCATTGAACAAGAGGGTGCTTACCCTATCCCATCTTTAACTGGACTCCGGAATCATCATCTCCCGTACTATATGTCTCGCCAAGGCTAGCGCCTCTTCAAAAGAGTCAGTTGCAGGGGTGGCAAAATGGATTTAAAGATGTCATCCCCTAGACCCTCGGTTGCTCCAACCAATTTGAGCATAACATCCTCCCTACTACTCAAGAGCCTGTTCGTTCCAAAAACCAGATGGGCCCCAGGAAGAAAAGGTCAGAGCCATTGTCGAGATGCCCCTTCCCCGCACGAAGAAACAGCTGAGGTCATTCATGGAATCGGCCTCATTTTACCGTAGATTTATCCCGAACTTCGTGTCTCTTTCCACCCCTTTAAGTGCCCTCTTTTAGAAGAGATCCCCAGATCCCCTTTCGTGGAATCCCGAAGCTACTGCCAGATTCCAGCAGCTCAAGGACAAGCTAGCGCCCGCCCCCATTTTGAGGCTCCCTAATCCCTCTAAACCCTTCGGCATCCGAACGGATGCGAGTGACGAAGGAATTGGATGCGAGCTGCTCTAATACTCCGATGAAGGTGAAAGCTACCAGGTGCCTTACGCGAGCCAAAAGCTACTGCCCCGTGAACGTAATAGAACGGGAAGCTTTTGCTACAGTATGGAGTATTATCAAATTTAGAATGTATTTAATAGGGAAAGAGTTTATTGTTGAGACTGACCATCGCCCTTTGTCGTACCTCCGAAATACTAAGAGCAAGAAAGGACGTATAAAGCGATGGCTTTTGATACTCTAAAAATATCAGTTCAAAGTTTGGTATATGCCAGGTACCGAAAATTGTATAGCTGATAATATTAGCCGGAATCCATTAGCCGACAATGCTGGCTAATCGACTAAATTATAAGTCGCCTGTAAACCAGTCAGCTAATCATGTATATGTTATATATTTTTTTTAACTCCGTACATATATTTATGGTCCCTGTTGATACATATTTAATATAGTGTTGTAGTTGTTTGTGTGTTGTTGTTCCACTACCCTTTTAGACAAAGTTCTAATTTTGTTCCTTAATTTAAATGTAATTTTCTTTTGTCTACCCATTTACATTAAGTTTTGCTCAGATCAATATCATAGCCTTTTTGTAAGCCTGTCGAATACAGGTCAGGTCCCCCTTTTTTTATCTGTCTGAGGCCTTAATAATAATTCCTCCTATCCAAATTTGCGATGTTCCTTGTTCTTCCATCTCTCTCAGAAAAGTTCCATCGTATGGAAGGGACGGGTGTAAAAGAATAGCCTCTGACCCCTCCCCCCCCACAATTTATCGGAGACCAAGTGCTATGATATCCCGCCATGGACGATATCAATTCCTATTCGAACATTCCTGAATTTTCGACTCTCGAGCGCATTGGGAAGATATTTCCCAATCCTGCGAGCTCGTCTCAAGCCTCACCCCCCCCCCCCATCCCTGGTGACGAGGTGTGAAAGAGCCGCGCTGTCTGGCCCCTCGCTGCTAAATGATGAATCGACTCCGCCTCCGGATTAAGATGTCTGGAGCTTGTGACTCCATTCTCCAAACTCCCCCTTCTCCTCCAGAATCGGGCATACAAATACTCGGGTTATTATGTAGTTCGTCGAGTCCAGCCCATACCTCAAGGCCGTCCTTATCGTCTCGTCCTGTGAGCGTTCGTCAGTCGTGATTCTACACAAGTTAATTGGTAGCTTCTGTGAACGGCATGCCTTTGAATTTGCGCAACAGTCTCCCTTCGTTTAATCGAACCGAAGAAAATCTCCATCGATTACCTTGGAGGAAAACGAAATTCTTCTTTCAGTGGAAATACGATAATTCCCACATTCCCCGTCGAATGTCAGCTTTGAAGTTTGGCTATCTTAATCGGAAGGATGGTTCGGATCGTACCCCCACCTGCCTCAGTCGGATCGTGCCCCAATTGCCTCATCGGATCGTTTCCCACTCGCCTCATCGCAAGAAGGACCTTCCTCGAAGTCATCGACCCATAAGACTGAAACCCCCTTCATTAATAGTATTTTCAACTTCCCCATTTTGACTTGAGTCTAGTAACATTAATTGATTAATTCCATTTGAGAATCCCTCCTCAGAATAATTAACAAGAGACTCTTTCAATTTAAATAATTCCCCTTTGTTTATTATTATTCTTATTTTGATCTGTGTAAAGAAAATTATATTTTTGTTGTTTCATCTTTAACTAACCTTGAACGATACTCTCGGCCTATTCAAGTAAACCTCGCCAACCAATTATGCACTCTGTCTGATTATTAAGGATTTAAAACCCAACGCCTCAAGTGTGACCTCCTAGTCGGTCGTAAATCCCTGTGAACAGTCCTTCAACGGTTTGCGTTGCAGTAGGTGATAAAGGCAACCCCTTTCCCCCGCACATAATATAGTAGTGTATGGTATAGATAGTTGTACTACGACAGCGGCAATAACGCGATCAATGACACTTCTCCAATATTGTTGTTCTTTTATATTTACGGTCAATTTTGGATTTAAGATTGAACCGTGTTTTCTTGAGAAATACGTAAACAAAGCTGTTCTATGGACTTCCGAGTTTTCATGTCTTATAATTACACTAAGATTTCGCCAGTCACTAAATCCACCAGAAGATAATGCTGAAGTTGATGCTCGAAAAAAGGTACAGACAACGAAAAAAAACAGCCTGTTGTTGAAGAGTACTAAAGCCATTCACGAGCGTACATTTCTCCATTAACTTTTCGAGAATGAAAAATAACTTTTGAACAATATCTAGTATGATTTTTGAATATCCGCTTAGATTTTCTGAATGAAACATTCCAATGTTGACATTCACAAGGACCTTTATCGACCCAATATTCTACATCGGCTTCAGTGAACACATCATATTAATCAAAATCATTGAGTTTGGGGAATTAATTTATATCTGTAGTTAAACACTTCGCTATATCAGTAGGTCTCACATTTTCATCACTTCTAGTGCATTTTTCAACTATTGTTTCTGGATCAGACTGAATAGCTGTACTATTACCAGTGTAGATAGAGGGAAGTAGGAAAAGGGACAAAGAAAAAAATAATAGCGTAGGCGTGTTGCGAACTTCTTCCCGCGTCGCTGGTCCACTGTTAGCCAACGGCGAATCCACTCAGCCATCCTGAGTGTCAAAAAGGACTCATTCAAACGAAGCTTTTAAGCCGCTCGCCTGCACTTCTCGTACGTTATGCAACCCTCCTCCTTGAAGCGGAGCGTATTTTGAAGAAATGAAGAGAGCCCGTTTGGAAATGTTATCCAAGGGCTAACGCTCCCCTTCCCGGGTCTGGGCACCAATTTATAGATATAGGGCCATCGTGGTATGAACCTAGATAGAAACTTCACAAGAAACCTATATCTATAAGTTTTTGAAAAGAGTTATTGAACCGTAAAAATTAGCTCGAGTGGCTAAGCTATGTGGCGAAGTTAGACTTAATGGTTAGGCACGAAATCGTTAAGGAATGGAAGAAATACAACCAGGATACAAAAAATATATATATTATTATAGATTAACAAGAATGCCACATATTTGAAATTATATTGGTTGAATTTGAATTTAATTATACAAAACGAACACGATTTAACACAGAATTTTTGTTGTGATTAAAATTGGCGTAAGGTAGATAGGTAATTAATTAAAATGTAATTGTAACTAATTAAAATAATTGAAATCACGAATTGTAGGGAAATGAAAATGATATCACGGATTGTGGGTAAATGTAGTTGAAATCACGAATTGTGAGTAAATGTAATTGAAATAATCTAAATGAAAATAATTTCAATGTAATTTAAATAAATTGAAATGTAATTGTAAATATTAAAATCACGATGGTTAAAAGGGGAAATGTATGAGAGTCTGGAAAAGGGCATATAAGGAATTAGACAGTGTTTTTGTTTGTAAAATCCAAGAATTATATGGAGAAAGAATTCAACTCACCTTGAGTTGGAGATCGCGAGGACACAAGTGAAAATTTTAGTCTCGCATGCCGAATATTTGGAAGCGTTAGCCGTGCATACAAATGTTTCCAAAAATGTTGCCAATTGTTTTTAAAGACTTTTTACAAATATATAATATTTAAAAAAATAAAAATAAAATATATATATATATATATATATATATATATATATATATATATATATATATATATATATATATATATATATATATATATATATATATATATATATATATATATATATATATATATTTATTTATTTATTTGTAGCGGCAGAACTGCCACACGAGTGTCTCCTGACTTTAGTTCTAGGCTTTACTTTTCATCCTGGACCTGCGATAAAGAATAATTAACTGCTGTTGTAAGAAAATATTTATCGAGTTTTGGGTTCGCTTTGAGTTGTTCCTCTAACTTCTGTCTCCTTTTCTTCTTTTGGTGTCCACTTTCGAATGTTCTCTTCGTTGCAGGACCACAAATGCTGAAAATCAGGATATGAATTAAATGAACATTTTGTCTTTTGCAAGTAATGAATCAATGTAAGTAATGTAGTATTTTACAATTGATATAACATTGAAACTGTTTAGAATAGGTATAATCTTCAAATGTCTTTGTAGCACTACAAAGGTACATATATATAATAATAACACAAAACATCTATTTAAAAAATAATTAAATAAAACACCACAGATATATATTTTATAGATCTATCAAGCAGCTATAATTACTGCTATTTTAAAAAATAATGCAGATAATATAATAAAGCAGTTATTCAAACTAGCAAAAACTGTAGAAGTTCCACGATTTGCCACTAGTTATCATTAATATTTTCATTCAATCGCGGGAATTGTAAATGTGCCTTTTTTTATTAATGATAGCCTAAAGTATTAACAGTAAATGAAAAATTATTGAAGTAAATGAATAATTGTTAAATTATTAATTGACTATAACGCATCTCAGGAAATAACTTAGTGCTCAATAATTTGAGCTCAGGGTCAAATGCTACGTTGAGTTGCCAAACGCTATCACGTGATGGCTGTTTTCTCTGCTACGAATATTGAACGAATTTCTATAATTTATGTATCATATAATATTCAAACAGTTAGTTAGAGATTGAATATTTACCTATATTGTTAAAAATAGTTTATTGATTAAACTGTCTAACGAAATTTAACTTTTTGTCAAGTACAAAGATTAGAATAATATTTTTTAATGTAGTTTTATGTGTAGATTAATAAATGGAAGTAATTTTTATCGAAATGACTCCAATTTTTTGTAAGTTGCCAATTATTATTTGAGTCAAATTGTGAAGATTTTAACGAATTTCGTTCTTTTATTTCTTATTTTCAATTTATTTAACTAAATAAAATTTTAAATAAAAAACAATTTTAATTAAAATGCCAAGAGGACAGTGTAAAAATAGCCCAGATAAATTCTGCTACATATGTGGATCAGTAAAATTTAAAAAAGAATCAAAGAAAATTTATTCTCAAGTGAAAAAAACTATATAATTTGTATTTTGGATGTAAAATTGGCGACCAAGATAAACCATGGGCACCACATATCTTTTGCACGACATGCTTTAAATCTTTATCAAACTGGACTAAAGGAAAAATAAAAAGCCTTCAATTTGGTGTTCCAATGGTATGGAGAGAGCCACAAGATCATACCACTGACTGCTATGCCTATTTGGTAGACATATAAAGTAAGTAATTGTTTATTGTCCACTGTACCTATAGATTGAAGTAGTATACTGTAATATCATTTTTTAAAAATATAAAATTAATTAAGTTTAGAACCACTTTATTGTAATCACACATATATACATAACTATAAATTAAATTTTATGCATATAATTTCCATACTGTTAGTTAAAACAATGAAGTGCACTTCAGCTGTGGTATATCCCAACCTTAGATCTGCTATTCGGCTTATACCTCACTCAAAAGACATTCCAGTACCTGAACGACCTGCAGAAATTGTTTTGTCTACCTCTGATGAATCAGATATGGAATTATGTGAACCAGAGACTGAAATTGATGTTCCTGAAACTGTTGATGCTACTATAAAACTTTTCTCACAACTTGATCTAGATGATTTTGTAAGAGATCTAAACTTACAAAGCAACAGAGTGAATTACTGGCTTCGAGACTGAAAGAAAGAAATTTAGTAGCAGAAGATGTTCGAATTACTAAGTTTCGTATTCGATCAAACAATTTACAGGACAAATTTTCATTTGACAACAATTTATGCTACTGTAATAATATTCCACGTCTCTTTGAAGAATTAGATATACATTATGAACCCAGTCAATGGATACTTTTCATTGACGCTTCTTTATATAGTAGTAAAGCCGTGCTTCTGCATAATGGAAATAAACTACCATCGACACCAGTAGCTCATTCTGTTTTGAAAGAATCTTATGAAAATTTAGATTTCATTTTTAAAAGCATTAAATACAGTGAACATAAATCGTTGATTTGTGCTGACCTCAAGGTAGTAGTCATTTTAAATGGTTTGCAGTCAGGCTACACAAAATTCATGTGTTTTTTTGTGTCAGTGGGAGAGTAGAGTTTGGGGAAAACATTACATACGCTCAGAAGACCTTTAAGAGAAGAGACAAAAGTAGGTTGTCATAATGTCATACGTGAACCATTGGTTCCTAAGGAAAACATAATTTTGCCACCACTTCAAACAAAATTAGGTTTAATGAAACAATTTATGGAAGCCTTAAACCATGACCAGTCATCTCCCTTATATTTCCAAACAAAATTTCCTAAGATTAGTGATGCTACTTATGGTAGATAGTTCGTTTGAGGCAAAATTGAGCAAGCCAGAATTTGAGGCCTGGCATACTTTCAAAGGTGTATGTAATGGTCTCCTTGGAAGGCACACATCATAAAATTACCACAGTCTTGTTCAGAATTTGATTAGTTCTTAGAATGAGTTGGGATGTAGTATGTCACTAAAGGTGCATTTTATGCATTCCCATCTGTCTTTATTTCCAGAGAATCCAGCAGACGTCAGCGATGAGGATAGTGAAAGATTCCACCAAGATATTGCTACTATAAGAAATCTTTATAAAGTAAAAGGGAGTCCTGCAATGCATACTGACTTCTGCTGGACTCTTCACAGAGACAGACAAGATGTTCTGCATAAAAATAAGCCTAAATATATGACTATTGTATAGATTTCAGTAATTTAAGTTAAAGTAAAAGAATAACTCATTCCATATCATAGTTTCTTTGGTTGTTTATAGCAGTAAAACTAAATATTCTAAGTCGAATTCAATATATGATCATTAATTCAATGATCATCCTCGTATATTGAATTCTACTTTTAAAAAATAATGATGTGCCAGCAGAGCCCTTATTTTTCTTCATAGCACCATTTTTTTTAACGTACTCAAATTTGTAAAATACGTACAAATTTAATAAATTGAGACTTATACATTATATTAATAAGTAGTTAAAGTTACCCCAAATGGTACTTGTACATTTAATAAACTAAATATACCTATATAATGCTTGATTTACTAGTAAAGCAACTCACAGTTACTTGCATACATTGAACGCACTGTGTTATTGATTCTTGCAAAAATTACCAAGTTTGTACGAACGTATCAACTTCAGCAGCGCTAAGCGCGACACACGTACATAAGCAGGTGCAAGCGCATGTAGGAATGTAATGGTGTTTTGCTTGCTACGATGTTTGTTGCTCTAAGCAGTCCATTTTGTTCAAAAGACGTCATATCAGTTACCGTTTTAACTTTTAACTCATTACTTTAGAAACAAAAGTACAATAAAAAAAATATGTTTGAAGAAATGTCTTATTTTGAATATAAAATCGTATTCTAGCAATAATTTTCTATTCGTTGTAAGCTTTAAAGCAGCACTACTCGCCAGGAAACGAATTTCACAAAATTGCAAATACTAAGACTGTTACTTAGAATCAGCGTTCGATATAGTGTGTACAAATACAGAGCTTGCTGTATTAGCGCCTTTCATCCTTAGCTGACGCAGTGATGTGTCTGACTGTATCTACCAGCCTCACGCAAAAATGGGATTCTGGAAGTCAGCAACACCATACCGTACCGTCCGTACGTGCTAGAACACGTTTGGTTTATGTCGAGTTTAAGTTCACTTTGTTTCTTTTTCAAAGTGTAACGTTACAAACGCTAATAATAGTACTTGATAATGGTTGAATAACAGTTGAGATTTATTATCGAATAACAGCTTTGATTGATTGATTAAAATGCAACAGTATAGTATTTGTATAGGCAGCAAAACAAAACTTTCAGAAAGTTGCACTGCCACTCTGTCAAGACCTCGAGCATTATGAGCTTGAGTGCATCACTAGAACTTTTTGTAAGTCTTTAAAACTTAAGGCACTCTACAGTTGAAGAATTATTTTATAATTGTTGTCATTATTACTATGAATACTTAAAAAAAAAATATATATATACATTTTAATGAATTGATATGAATGAATAAAATCTAATTATGCAATAAAAATATACTTCATAAAATGAGGCCCCTGAGGATGTGTGGTCCTAAGCTATAGCTTATTTAGCTTATAGGTAAGTCCGGCCCTGGCTGCGAGGGATATAAACATGGGACTATGCGGTCGCGGCATGATTGTGCTGAGTAAAATTAAATTGGTTAATGTGCGGACGAGAAAATAAGAGGGAAAAGTATATGAAAATACCCGAGGGTAAGGGAAGAGGTTTTGAACATGGGATTAGGCGAATGTGGAATGATTTTAAGGAATCACAGTAGATAATGGAATGGCTTGGGTGTGGGTGTAGTATAACTGGAAAATAAAAGTACCATATTGATTAGTGAAATGATGCTGTGAAGGTCAGTATGACAATCGCAGGTACGCATGGGGGTACCAGAGATGGTCCTCTTTGGGGAGAGGTGCCGGGAAGTATCAAACAGCGTTTAGGTGGGACCTTCATCACCCCGGAGCAGAGGGAGCTGTTTCGCGTCAGAGGTATGTGGATATAGATACCTATCGGCAGGATTCATTGGAACAGAGAGTGTGTTGTGCTGTAAAGACGGGAGAGGAAAGAAATCAGTGTTGTAATTGGCTGTGTGATAAGAAGTGTAAGATCTACCCACCCGAATACAGGACTGAGCACAGCGCGTCCTCCAATTGGTAGCCAGATCTCTCCGTGCGCTGACGTTTATATCCGCTCTTGCCGGGATCGAACCCGGTACCGCGACGTTGGCAGACCAACGCCGCATCCACTCGGCTAACAAGAGGTTAAAGCGTACATTGGAGAGGGAAAGGAGATGTAACTGGAGATGCGTAATGGTGCAACTGAACGTGTGAGAGAGATGCAGATTAGGGCATACGAGGAGTAAATAAAGATGTAAAATGACCAATTAACTAAATAAATAAAATGCGAAGGAAATACTTAAAATATATAAATAAGGATTGATAAAAAACCCAGAATGTTTCGGAATAAAATGATAAGGGAGAGAATTGAAAAGAAGAATAATTGTGAAAATTAAGAATAAGGATGCAAGAGTACTTGTAAGCAATGAGGTGAAATAGAGATGGCGCAATTACATTGATCAGCTGTATAATTAAGGAATAGATGTTGTAGTGGGTGTAAGTATGATTAGCTTCAAGGATGTAAAATTGATGTTATTTAAGGCTATGAACTTGATAATTTGAGGGCATTTTGAATCGATGTAGAGCGGGAAAAGATGCTTTGGCATCCTAGGACATTCATTTTAGCCGGGCCTTATGGGCATAGGTGAGCGAAAGCATCGCTATCTCAGGCATATAGAAGAAAACAAGGTCAACAGACCTAAGTCGCGTGCTCTCACTTCTTCTGACTTATGACCCTATGACCTTATGACCTTACGCCCTTCAAAACTTTCAACAAGTGAGGCAATCTGACTCATATTTAGTTTTCTTTCAATAATTCCCGGACTAACCTGGGGAAGACCTTGACAATTATATCATTCGAAAGAGAATTTAAAATAACATAAGGGTTTCAAATTCCGTTAGAATCGGCCGAATAGTTACGATGTTATTGCCAAAAAACTTATTGGAAAGTAAAATGGTGGCCATCCGACCGATCTACCTACCTACAGACCGTTATAGTAACTTATAGATTCACGTCCACACGAGTAATAATATATTCAAGAAAGTAAAAAAGCTAAAAATTTCTTAAACTGCTGAAATTATTTATGCAGAATTAAATATTGCTGAAATATATATACATATATATTATAGCATACACATAGGACATATAATAAAATAATATATTTCAATGAAAAATTATAGTGTATAGTTTAAATAGGTGGTCAATAAACGAACCACTTCCAGATAAAGGGTTAAATAATAATAATCACAATTACACGTATTGCCATAGAAGTGCGGGGCCTCCAAATGTGCGAGGTTCTAGGGCCTATTTGGACTATGCGATAATCTGTTCCAGAGTCGATGATGTTGATGAGGTGATCAAATGTGGTAGTGATTGGGTTGTGTGATCGTTTGATTGCTTTTTAAGGTCTTTGAAAGTCGACACCACCTTTGTATGAAAGAAAGGGGAAGAAAAGTGAATGCAAGAACTACAGGGGAATAATTAAGTCTGGGTGTTGTAAATAAAATGTATTAAAACTTTTAATTGTATTTGTAAGAAAGATAACATAAATGATGATAGGGAATTAACAAGGTGGATTTAAAGCGAAAGAGAGGATCAAGTATAATTTGCATTCAGACAACTCAGAAAACAATGCTCTTTAGCGAGCACTAAACGAGCTTCTCTGTGAGCTCTGTTCGACAGGGGCTTCCTTCTAGGGACACGTCCATGAAATCCATCGCGGTGTAAAGAACGTTGTACTCTTGAAACGTATACATCTATACCGCAATATTTGCGTGTAACTCATATGATGAGGTAATCGGATTGTTTCTGTCTTCATCATAGACCAAACATCTCTGTGGCTCAGTTTATTTGGTTACCTGAACGAAGACGATTTACTCTAGCTCCATTAGATCTTCACGTCACAATAATGTTCTTTACAGAAGGAATTGGAATGTTTATGAAGAAGGAAATTTTTTTATATCTATGACCGGTCTTGTGTATTTTAACAACATTGTTTCTTGCAGCTTCTAAATGCTCAACGGTCTCCATTCACCGTTGCGCTCTTGGGAATGTTTTTTTTGGCAAGGTCGTGACAACCATTGGCAACTCTTGCACGTAAATTAGCATCTAACCTATCCTTCTCGAGCGTTCGAGTTTGTGTAGAATCGTTTCGAAGTTGTTTAAAAAACTTCCGGTGTGCCGTCAGTTTCTTTGAAAAAAAAATATACATGTTGCCTATACTTTTGCCCTCGTATAATATTGATTAATATACATAGCCAGCATTTATTTAATATAATCTCCTATCCTAAATGATGATAATATACCATCCAAGAGAAAAAAATGCTCCTACTACAATGTAAGTACGAAAAACGGATTTAAACTTAATGAATATACAAATGGAGTCCTACATTAGACTTCAGTTGTATTATACGAAGTTCAAGGTAATGTGTGTTTACCTCACAGTTATGTTATTCAGCTTCTAAAGATCACTCACTTTCGTACTCTGGTCATATTTTGCCACGTTAACCAGAAAGATACCGCCCTAGAATAGGAAGACCCTTGTTTCTCTATCGAGAAAACCAGGTAGCCCCTGTCGCTGACGGAACATATGTCCTTCCGCAGACCTCATTCAATCAGTTCCACGATTGACTAAGAATCGTTTGAAGCCGGCAGACTCAAAGGCCACAGGTAGCCTGTTTGTTAGGGGACCCGAAGTCTTGGAAGCTCCACTCGCTTTGCTTTCATTATTATTCTTTGGTGTGGAGAGGGATTTCACCCTTTACTCACCCATCCTCACTTCCCAAGGGGATCCCAAGGCCGGAGGACGTGAATCGGCCTTATCCTGCGTCTAGATAGCGAAGAACCAATTGTAGTTGGATCTCCGAAGAAGGGGCCCCTATGTTTTCTAAGGGGATGGTGTTACACTGGAGACCCACTGTCTCCGCAAGTACTCTGCTGAGTGGAGGGACCGATTAATTGCCACTGATCCCCGACCTTTTCTCGGGGAAGGGGTTCATTTAAGGGAATTTTGGATGGCACAAGTACTTTATCTGCTGAACTGGTTCCGAAATCCACCCTTATATTAGAGGGAGTCCCTGAGAAAGCTTAGGGAGGAAGGAATCACATGCTTGGTAAGAAAGTAGTCAAATAGGATGGCTTCCATATATAAAGATATAAAGGGAAAAGACATATTTTACCCGTAGGTAAAGAAAAGAGAGGTAAGCCACTTCGTCGTAAAGAGAATTAAGGAAGAACCCATTGGAAAGCATGTTTGGTGCGTGCGCAACAGAGCAGTCTTTTTGGGATGACTTTCTGGAAGTGGTTAAGGGGGACCCACTTTATCCGGAAACTTACGTATCGTGAAAATTGTTTGAAAACAATTACTCGAAAAACAGTCCTTCGAATGGGAAATTCCCCGAAAGAAAATTATTCGAATAGGCAATTATTCAAAGTGCTAATTATTCGAAATGAACAGGCGTCAGTGAGAGATACGTTTGCGGCGTCGGAGAGTGAAACAGTAAAAGGCTCACTCGTGTAGAGAAATCCATTATTTCCTTCTAATAGTTCTATACATAGCCTATATTGAAAGTGAAAAGGGCAAGCACATGCTCAAAATTGATGGCTTCTTATTTGTGAAAAATAAACAAGTTGAAACCAAAATATATTGGATTTGCAATAAATTTGCATCGTATTGTAAAAGAAAAGCCGCGCAATAACTAATGAGGGTGAAGTGATTAAAGTTTCTCATAGGCACAATCATTCTAGTGATTCCGTAACAGTCCAGGTGCGTAACTTCATGACCACAGTAAAACAAGATGCTAAAGAAACCCGTGATTCCTCTCATTTTGTCATCTTTACTGCTGCCTCTCAATTAAGTGAAGGCGTATTACAAGCTTTACCAGCAATAAGTTTTATAAAAAGGAATATTCACAATGAAGACAAAAGGAGAGAGTCGTCTTAGCTAATCCTATTCATAGATGAGAAATTATGTCCACTAATGAACAGACAAAAACTAATAGAGGAGAGTAATTTTTGTTATATGATTCAGACCCTTACGAGTGGATAGAAAGTTTAAAACTGTACCTCAACTATTTGAACAATTATATACAGTACATACTGCTAAGAATGACGTTAGCATTTTGATAGTTTATGCACTATTTCCAGATAAGAGGGCTGATACTTATATAAAATGTTTGCTCAAATTAAGTTGCGTTCCTAATTCACAAGTTACGACTGTAACGTCAGATTTTGAGCTTGCCACTATAACCGCTGTTAAAGAAGAATTCAACACAGCTTTGCATTATGTATGTCTTTTTTCACTTAGGTCAGTGCCTGTATCGAAAAAATTGCGATTGTGGTCTTAAGGTAAATTATGATACCAATTCCGATCTTGCTTTAAGCATTCGAATGCTGTTAGCCCTAGCCTTTGTTCCTGTAGATAAAGTGACTGAATCATTTGAGGCTTTATTAGATTCACATATATATTCTCCAAAAGTGAATCCTATTCTGGGTTACTTTGAAGATGTATGGATTGGTCGTCCTTCAAGACGTCCTGGCCAAAGCCTTGAGTTCGAGATACGTATGTGGTCTTGCTTTGAGAGAGTCCATGCTAGTATACCAAGAACTAATAACGCCCTTGAAGGATGGCATAGGTTTTTTTTTTTTTACAGCGAGTGTCACCCCATCATCCGACAATATAGAAATTCTTAGACGCTCTTAAAAGAGAACAGGACTTACATGAAGTTCATCTTGTAAAAGTAAAAGCAGGTTGCCAAAATCAAGAGCGCCAAGAAATACCGCAACGCAAATGAAAGACAAGAAGTTAGTGACATCTTTTAACGATTACTCTTCAGTAGTTGAGTATTTGCGTGCAGTAGCATATAATTTAACTTTAGAAGGAATTTTTTTTAATCATTGCATTGTTTTTTTTTTTTAATAAAGATGTGTGTATTTCTAATAATTATCATTTGTGTACTTAATTTGCAATTTTTAAATTTTTTTATTAAATAAAGAATTTTGAATTTCGTATAATTGTCCTTTCGAATAATTTTCATTCAAACAATTTTCCATTCTAATAAAGTAAAGTTCTAAAAATACTTCTGAACTTTGGTTGTTTTGTTTTTCTTGCTCAGATGATTATCTGAGTGTTGCATCATCCAGCCGAAGTCGCTTCTTATATTACGACTGAATCGGCCTTGATACGTGCTATCTCTTATGATAATGTCTTGCTGAAGCCTTTCACTGTGCTCGTCACTGATGTCTCCGAGGCAATATGGGAAGAAATCTAGGTTGGAGTGGAAGAAATAAAACTTCAAGGGCATCCGTGAACCAAGAGCTAGATAACTCCATAACATGAGATCCACAATTTCTTCATAGTTGTCTGTAGGTTGGTTTCCAAGATAGTTCAGTAGGACATTCACAAATGATTACCACGCCTCCTTCTCCAGCGCGTTTAATGTCTTGGTAAAGTCATCATCATTAATCAACATGCAGATCTGTGGACCATTCAAGATCCCCGCTTATAAATTCGTTTCAAATACCATGACACCGAGATTCATAGACAGGTATTGAAACTCAGTAGCCATTTGGTCCATACCTTTTAAGAAATTTTTCGTCAGGTCCAGCTTGAGAGGCACTGTAGTCAAGAATATCTTTTATGGGTCAACGAAAGGTTTTTAAAGGCAGTCAAACCTTCCAGGTGCATCTTTTCGTCCGGTCGGCCATGCTTTTATTACGTAGTGCTTGGCATTAGCTCTACTGCTTCACAAACACAGAAAGCATACTTGCTTTATATAATCTTTCTTAGGCATATTTTTCACTAGTGCTTCTCATATTCGATAGCAGAACGCACAAACTTTATAATTTCATAGCTCTCACTCATCTTCTCCACATGTGCTATTGACACGGGGGGAAACTGATTCCTGTTGTGCGCGAGGATTACTTTTAGAGTATCTTTTCATGGTTCTATGAACATCCTTTAATTATCTAACTTGTATGAGTCAGTCTCTCAGAGTTGTTTTACGAGAAACTAAGTCATCGCTGTAGCAAAGATTGTTTGCCATTTTTAAATCGCAGATGCAGATGACGCGTGTTAGTGATGTGCACTCTATCTTCCAGCATGTTACGATGTTTCACTCTTGATCCTATGAGCTTGGCATTTCCTTTAGGCAAATCAAAGTCCTTAATGAGATCATGAAAGGCTCCCTGGGTGAAAAGTAAGGACCTACTGTTTCTAGAGTTCTCCTAGTAGTCATTATCTTTCGGGCTCCAGCTGCAAGCAGAATCATTTCTAAATTTGTGTTCAGCCGGTGGATTTGGAACTGGTAGTTTTGCACTGTGTGAGTTACAGAAAAGCGATATTAGGGTACTCTATCGTACCTCGTGCCTTGAAAGTTATTCCTTTAATGTTTGTGAGGTAGAAGTAGCAGTCGTTAGTATGGTCTTTGGACTGTCGCTAGACCATTGGTACAACAAATGGCGTCTCACATAACGTGAAGAGCCCGTTTATTGTCTTGGTCGCTTAATGGTATTTAAGTAGTTTTTCCAGTTCACTACAACAGCTTTCGTGTTTTAAGCTTTCAGAGGTGAAAGTTCCATAAATGTAAGAAAAAAGGTCCGTGATCGAAAAATTTCTGCAGGAACAGAAGTGAAAAGATATTAATCAATCTGCAACAAAATACGAAATAAATTAAAATAGACAAATTTAATCGATAGACCTAGACAAAAAAAATTGTATGTCACATCATGTGAGCTAAATCCAACAATATACAGGTTCTAAAAAAGGAGCCGATACAGCTTTACTGATGCCATATTCGACCGAATGTTATCCTCTTCCTACAAAGCAGGAATCGGCGCAGGCCTTCAGGCTTCACATCAAATTGGTTGGGAGACAATGGACACGAATATAATACTAGATGCAAATTGGTATACAACGAGTTATACAACGAGGGGGTGAAGTGAGAGATATATGATTAATTAAATGTAAATTTTGGAATGATATTTAAAGTATATGTATAAGATAATTAAAAAGGTAATTCACAGGATACTAAGTGGTAATTAAATGGATATTAATTGGTAATTAAATGAATATTAACAGGAGTACACATTGCAATATGTAAATTGGGTTCTGTAACAATGAAAATATTATAAGTACAATACTCACACGTTTGAGGTTGATTTGTGAACCGGACGTTGGAACAATATATAAACAACCTTGCTGGATGGAAGCGCGGGCGAGAGTGAAAGAGTGACGCTTGAAAATTTGTGAATATCGGCAGTTACAATATTGAAACGAATTTTCAAAGAGTTTAATATATATATCAGAAATACCCTTCGTTGCCTGGGTAAAATGTTCGTTCGAAAATAAATGAAGATGCACATTTATTGTTTGAAACTCATATTGTGACACAAACATATCTTTACTTGCTGATTATTATTTTTTTATTTTTGGGCTGATTCGGGAGAGGTGCGCACTCTCCCTATCATGTAATATACTTGAAATAAATAAACGTTTCACTGCGCGCGCCCGACAGTTTACGCTCACGTGTGAGTGACCGTTAGTTATAAGCAAAAACGTTTTTGCCACAGAAACAAATCGCGCGTCTTATCTATAACTCTCTATTTTAAGAAAGCTATTTTTTTCAATTCTTTTACTCTTGGTTAGGATGTCTTTTTATTGGGGGTGAGAGATGGGAGAGCGCGAGAGATTGGATAGGAGTGGAGGAGGGATGAAGGTTAGAACGGGAATTTTTTATTCCTATAAATGGACACCCCCCCACGCACACACAGGCTTAATTTTTATTATTATTATACATATATATATATATATATATATATATATATATATATATATATATATATATATATATATATATATATATATATAATCGATAGGGTTGCTGCTAGCCAGACGAATCTTTAATTTCACCTGTAATGAGAGTACATAGAAGGCGGAGAAATTCATCTTCATTTATTGGGGATAAACAACGTTTCGAGCTGTCCGCTCATCTTCGGGTTTTATGATATAAAGGAATACATGATTTACAATGAATTATACTATTAAAAAATTTGTCTAGAAATTAGAATATTAAAGGTGTTGACAATTATCTACAAAAAGAGAGACTTTTTTCTATAATACAAAACCTAAGCAAATACATAATTTATAATGAGTTAGAATATTAAAAATCCTAGAGGAATATAAGGGAGAACCATAAAAACACTCACTATTGTTAGTCTGACTCCAAAGAGAAGTGGGGAAGGGGGATTGAAGTGGACATAGGTAAGATTGTATTGGTAGTAGAGTTATGTCATAAGTAGGGGAGCAGCGGACGAGTCACAATTAAGACTAGGGGCACGGGATTTAATATAAAGGGATTCTAGTATTTTTAAGCTTTGCTCATTGTTATTTTGATCAATTATTGTAAAATTATCTATCGTATATCCGCGTTGCATTTGATTGCATGTGCTCTGATAGGGGATGGTTCTTTACGATTGAGTGTTTTTTGAGTACGGGTGCTGATACCCATTTGTGAGGAGGACCTTGCTCTCAGGGGGCGAATCGTGCTGCCTATGTATCTTTCTTGGAGACACCGAGGAAAAGTGAATTCGTAAACAACACGACTGCGCATCCCTAGAGGAGGTTTGTCCTTTTTACTAAACCAACTACCAATAGTGAGTTTGTTAACAAATACTAATTTGAAATTTGTATGGTAAAAATAGCGTTTAAATAATTTAGAAAACTTTTTCTGAATTCTCTATTAAGGGGACCTATTTCGGGAACAGCGAAGGAAGGATTAGGAGGTGAATATTGCGAATTCAAAAAATTACAAATAAGGGTATTTACTACTGACAGGGGATAGTAATTATTCTTGAAATAGGATCTTAGGAATTCAAATTAGAGAGAATGAAGATAACAGGTGGAAGCCACGACAGATGAGTGTTCTAATGGAGCTCAGTTTGTATGATAAGTCGCAAAAGCTATAGAAATTTGTAACTATATTATTGAACGTGGGTTTTCTATTTATGGATGTTGTCAAGCCTTGATTTGATTAATTTAATTAAAATGTCGAAAAAAGGGAGACAATTTTCCTTCTCAGTTTCCATAGTATATTTAATGTTAGGATGAATGGAATTGAGATAATTAAAAAACTGGTACGCCTGGTCCTGGTTATCAAATACTACTGCACAGCAGTCGTCTACAAATCTTCTGTAGAATAATGGCTCGAGTGACGAAGGGCAAGCTTGAAATAGAGTCTTTTCAAAATTTTTCATAAAGATATCTGCAGCAATGGGTGCAATGGGAGAACCCATTGCTACGCCATCTATCTGTTGATAAATTTTCCCATCGAACGAAAATATACCTTCTTTAAACTCCATTTGTAAAAAAATGTTTGAATTTGTCTCTTGTAAAGTTGAGGAAAGTGTTGCAATTCTCAAATGCAGATTCTAAAATAATATCTATGGTTTGGTTAACTGGTTTGTTTGTGAATAAGGAGGACATATCGTAGCTTACGAGAAATTTGGATGCGTCAAAGTTTTGTCGGAGAATTTTTTGAGCAAAGGAATAACTATTTTTTTATGATATACTGGTTTTTGCTAATGGTGAAAGGAGATTGACCAAGTATTTCGCGACTTTATAGGTTGGAAGCGAATACGAGGCAAGTATGAGTCTAAGCGGGATGGCTGGTTTGTGCAGCTTTGGTAGTACATAAAGAAGACCCAAACCAAAGCCACTAGCAAACAGAGTTTCATAAGTTGAATGCTCTATGACTTTTGAGGTCTGGTGACTTGACAGGAATCTACGGGTATTTACCTATCTTCAAGTTGCATTGGTAATTTCTGGTAAGTACTCTGAATGGGGGTAAACTTTTCACGATCGTTTAGAAGGTTAAACATTTTGTTTACATAAACAGTTTGATTCATAAGAACGACACCACTACCTTTGTCTGGTTTTGTGATAACGATTCTTTTTTGGGGGATAGATTTTTTAATATGGCTGTATCATTTTTTCTAAACATGAGCGAGGTAAATTTTAAATTTCTAAACCTGCGATAAAAGTAGTGAGATAATTCAGAAAATTATATATATATATATATATATATATATATATATATATATATATATATATATATATATATATATATATATATATATATATATATATATATAATACTGGTAATTGATTTGTTCCTTGGGAATCTGATATGTAGCAGGAATATGAAGACCCAGGTGATTATACTAATTTACAATTATACATGTACGACCTGCCACAGTCGTTATGTAGGCCAAACTGGCTCACAATTCAACTGCAGGATCGCGAAGCACTTGGATTTGTCTCATAGGACTGGTATTCCCATTTCTAAACCTGAAGCCTCTTCCATCAGGCAACATTCAGAGTATCACCATCATCCTCTTAATTCTAATTCATTTACTATATTTTCTTCAGCCTTAACTTCTCTCGATTTGAAAATCTTAGGGTCACTATATATCATTAAAATAAATCCAAACCTTAATAATTACGCCTCCTCAATTAAATTGTTCTTAATATAACCAACCAACACTTCAATAGATTAACTAGCCAACCGACCAACCGAATAAATTTCGTCAGTAATTTTATATGTTTAATTAGTTGATTTCTCAACTCCCACGTTAAAGGTCAGTCCCTTTGTTTATTCTGATTTATTTTCGGGTTTTTGTCTTTTTTTTGTGGGTTCTTACAATTTAATATAATGTTATTTTTTGTTTACTTCAGTAACTTTTAATATGTGATAATCAAGTCAGTTTGCTATAATTTCACTTTCTATTATTATTTATCTTTAAATACCCCTGAGTAATATTATTTAATTCTATATATTATTAGTGTTTGTACTTTAATTTTAATTATTGTCAATTTTATTATTTTAACTTTCCTTCTTCCGCTTTTTTAATGCATTCTTTTAACCGTTATAAATTAACGTTCCTTTCCCTTCTCATTAGACGATATAGTCGCTGAAGGTGGTCCTAGTAAAGGTCCGAAAGGTCCGGCCAATAAATGATTTGTATAATCACCTGGGTCTTCATATTCCTGCTATATATATATATATATATATATATATATATATATATATATATATATATATATATATATATATATATATATATATATATATATATATATATATATATATATATATATATATATATATATATATATATATATATATATATATATATATACGAGGGGCGGTCAATAAGTTTTGCAAATCGGTAGGGCAAAACAGAGGAAGGGGGATGGCTGTTTGTGGGGGTGTTACGATAAGTTATGACAGGTCAGGACCTGCAGCCGCACGAATGCAAAAGAGATCCATGACCGCATGGTTGCAGTGTACGCCGACACCGCTTCTTCCTATGCAACCATTGCTCGCTGGAATAGGGAGTTGCGTCATGGTCGTTAGTCCCTTGAAGATGACCCCCGTCCAGGACGCCCGTTAGACGTGACCAACGAGGTCAATGTGGCCCGTGTGGAGAGGAGAATCCTCGAAATTAGACGGGTTAAGGTCGAAGAAATCCAGCGAAAACTTGGAATATCACATGGAAGTGTTATCAACATCATCCACGACAATTTGGCCATGTCCAAGGTCTCTGCTCGTTGGGTCCCTAGAAACCCCACGCCCCATGATGGACTTCAACGTCATCAAAGCCCACAAAGCCAGAGTTGCACAAGTTACCCTGCGCGAGTGCGGATTCGAACAGTTCAACCATTTCCCCTACAGTCCTGATCTGGCCCCTAGCAACTACTTTTTATTCCGCCAGCTCAAGGCCGCACTGCGTGGACGCCGGTTTGGGGACAATGAAGATGTCCAGCTCGCCGTCCAGGAGTGGATTGAACAGCAGTCGGGAGATTTCTGGTTGTCTGGAATTCGAAGCCTCAGGGACAAGTGGCGCAAGTGCATTGAAGTCGAGGGTAGTTATATTGAAAAATAATAAAACACTCTTCTTCATATCTCGTTTCCTTATATCCGAATTGCAAAACTTTTTGACCGCCCCTCATATATATATATATATATATATATATATATATATATATATATATATATATATATATATATATATATATATATATATAAATATATATATAAATATATATATAAATATATATATAAATATATATATAAATATATATATAAATATATATATAAATATATATATAAATATATATATATATATATATATATATATATATATATATATATATATATATATATATATATATATATATATATATATATAAATAAATATATATATAAATATATAAATATATATATATATATATATAATATATATATATATATATATATATATATATATATATATATATATATATATATATATATATATATATATTTATATATATATATATATATAATTCAAAATTCTACAAAACATCCCTGGATTATCTCCCGAACAACGAAATACAGTACAAAGTTTCTTCTTGTGAACGCCTCACAACCGTTCTCCATAACAGTAAAACGAGTTACAAACAAATATCTCGCCATTAGATTATTTTCTGCCTGTCTACTCTAGTATATCGGGAAGTGGGGTCTACTCAAAGCAAATTTCCACAATCCATGATAAAAAATTACACAAACTCGGCCTACAAAGACCAACATTTTTTCCACCGGATAAAGTGATCCGAAATATTTCGAATTACGTTTTAATTCCTCGGGAGAAGTTTTTGCTCTCTTTGGGTATTCAATTTAAACTACCACTTTTCAAGATTAACTCTGTTAAATATTATCATTGCTTTGAAAAGTTTCTTCATGCAACTGTAAACTTCCTACTCTAGGTAACTTCGATAGATATAGGTTAGAATTTTCCGGGATCGGCCACCAAGCGCGATGTCTCTCTCACAAATCCCAACTTTCCTTTCCACCTTCTTGTCAGTCCAGGACCACTAGCACCTAGTGATCACGTCCCCATGATAACCATAGCAGCGGCTCCTATAACAGTTTCCGGATCAGGTTCTCGAATACCTGGAGAGGAGGGAGGACAGAATCATGACTCATGATACTGTGAGCCTCCACCGTTTTCAGGGTAACTCGCAGGTGGGTAACCCGATCACCAGTGCAGAATTGTGCGAGGCCATTTCATCGTTTCAGCCCAAAGCCCCAGGCACTTGACAGAGGCACCGATAGACTTCGGAGTAGACTGCTGAACCTACTCAACGCGTCCCTGGCAATGGATACTTCCCGGATGGTCTGAAGAAGTCTAAAAGGATATTCATTCCGAAGCCGGGCAAACCACCCAACCAAGCCATGAACTACAGGCCAATCTCACTGCTAGAGACGTTTGGGAAGGTTTTCGAGAAGATACTCAACAACAGGCCATCGGCTCACCTGTCAAAACACTCCCTATTGAACGAGGACCATGGATTCAGGAAACACCGAAGCACTGAGACAGCGATACACCACATGCTGCAGCACGCATCAGTAGGGCGTACCAAGGGGGGGGGGGGATCGACGTCATTTGCAGAGACGTTAAGAAGGCCTTCAACAAAGTCTGAATCGACGGCCTGAAGTACAAGATCTCGTGACTGAGGCTCACGAACCACTCCGAAAAAATCCTCTGTAGTTACTTGACCAATAGGCAAGTCGCTATAGCCTTCGAGAAGCATACGGGGGAGGCCTTCGAATTCCTGCCTGGTGTTCCCCAAGGAGGATGCCTAAGCCCAACTCTCTTCACCATCTACATGAGCGATAACCAAAACCTATTTATCCAACAATTTTGAACATACAATATGCCGATGATGTCATCCAGGTTGTCGTGGAAAGAAAAAAATCCGCAAGGATGATGGCTAGAGCCACGGCCGCTGAGGCTGAAAGGATCTCTAGATTCAAAAGACGCTGGAAGATCCAGACCAACGTGTCTAAATTTAAGGCAACAGCAATAGGGAGACATTGAACAGCCCCTCTCAACTTGGAAGATATCGAAATCGACTACTCGACGAATGTATCCGTGCTCCGATACAAACTTGCAACACTGGAATGAGTGCACACATTAATACACGAATAGGGATTGTAAGTACTGAATTAGACAAACTAGCAAGATTTAAATACATTAACCAACGTAATAAGAAAAAGCTTTACACCACTTTGGTTAGGTGAAAACTGGTGTATCCTGCCATACCGCTAAATGCTGCTTCGAAGAAGGATACAATAAGACTCCAGAGAGTGCAGAATCGAGGTCTTAGGTATATCAGCAACACAAAGTGGTATGACTTCTGGACCTTGAGGAGCCTTCACGAATAAATAGGACTGGAACCAATAAACATCTATCTCTATAAAAGATGAAGGGTTATATGGTCAAAGCTTGAAGACATTCTCCCACTGTTTGCCCTAACAGGCTTTGAAACTGAAAGAGAAAGAGATGTCTTCAAACGATACCTCCCCAACACCAGAAAACCGGAACCAGTACCTATATACTGCTGAACAAATCGAAAGAGAACAAAAATCAGGTAAAACAACAAAATAAAAGAACAACTCAACAAATCCAAAATAGTAAAAAAAGAATAAATAATAAGAATAAGAATAAAAAAATAATAAAATAAAAAGAAAGATATAGAATAAATAAATAACTAAAACAATAAACAAGAAAATAAAAGATCCTGCAATGGAACATTAAAATCAAAGGAAATAAAAAAGATCCTGCAATGGAACATTAAAATCAAAGGAAATAAAAAAGATCCTGCAGTCGGACAAGGAAATCAAACAACGGAGAAGGCCCGAACACCGGGCATCATCTATAGCTACTACTTCCTTCATCCTCGAGCTATTTTTGCCCTCCCAACTCTACATTACTTATTCCCCCTCTTATTCTATCTGTCTACATGAAATGAAAAATGTCTGACTATTTGTCCCTCCGATCTAGTTCTCTGGCAAAGGACAATGAAAGTTTGAAAACGTGCTTCTTTTCAGTGGTGGGCAGTCCGTCAGTATCGAAGACGGAAGGTCCGTTAGTCCGTCAGTAACGGACTCCCGTTTCGCTGACGACTGACGGAGACATTATTTGCCCAAGGTCGTCTTTGCTGTTCGGGTTAGTGACGGTTCGGGTGACGGTCGAAAATCTCTTCCGTCGGCGCTTATTTCGTCAGTAGTCAGTCCACCAGCGAAACGAGACCTTCCATCATCGGTAATGAAGGACTGCCCACCACTGCTTCTTTTAACGGCGGTCAACTCGGAGACGCCGAGATGTCGGGAGTATGGTTTCCGGCTGAAGTTGCACGTTAATTGCCGGTTTCTTCATTTGGATAATGACGGCTTCGGCCATCCGCAATCTTCTTTGGTTTGGGAGTCTCAGGATGATGGAGGTGTCCTTATTCAGCTTTTCACGGCTAAAGGTAGGGTACTGCCATGAGAGTGGGCAGTTTTTTAATCGCGCCATTTTGAAGGTGAGCTGTCAGTTGCCTCGACAGAGTTGTGGAGGTTACGCCGATATACCTTGAATTGCGGTGTTCGCAGGCACCGACTTTGCACGAATATTCGTGCACGACGTTAGTCTCTTGGAGTTCGCTCGTCCCAGGGTGATAGCTGTTTTTGATGATGCAACTACTTGTTTTCTTGGACTTGTAGTATATAATCAGATTTATATCTGTATTAAGGTCCGTTGGGGCACATTATGATGGAGAATGACTTTGAGAGTCTTTTCGGCTTCACGATAGCCGGTGTTCATACTTGCCTTGTAATAAAGGTCGATATTATTATTCGGAGTAGACCAGACGCCCGGATCAGCAGCCAAGTTCATTTTCTCTTTTATGAACTTTGCAATTTTTAAGGTTAAAACTCATCTGCCACTTCTGAACCCAAGTTAATAACTTATTTAAATCACTGCACTTCAAAGCTACCCTCAACTTCTTTGACTACAGCTGCCAATTTAGTATCACTAGCATAAATTGACACTTTGCTATTTACAGCCTTCCCAAGATCATTTATTTAAAATATGAATAATAAAGGGCCTAGAACGGATCCCTGAGGTACACTACTGATAACGTCCCTCCACTATGATCTCACCCCATACAGTATAACTCTGTTTCCTGTCTTTCAGCTATCCATTTAAGAAAATTTGACCACATATCCCATGCATTTTTAATTCATGAAATAGTCTCCTATGTGGAACCTTATCAAAGGCTTTGCTAAGATCTAAGTAAATTACATCAACATTCTTTCCCTTATCTAATTGTTTAGTAACATAATCCATAAAATCCAGTAAATTTGTTAAACACGATCTACCTCTTTTAAACCCATGCTGAGCATCATTTATTAACCCACCACACACTTAGATAGTCAGAAATCCTCTTCTTAACTATCTTCTCAAGAATTTTACAAATGATAGAAGTTAAGCTTACCGACCTAAAGTTATTTGGGTCCTCTTTACTTCCCCTTTTAAAAATTGGCACTATACTTGCCAATTTCCAATCATTAGGTATTTCTCCAGACTCTAGTGATCTAGTATATATCTTAAGAGCTACTGCAATACTATCTACACCTTCTTTGACTAATCTAGAATGAATGTTGTCTGGGCCAGATTTGGAATGTAGTAGAGAGGGTAAGAAAATGAGCGGGAGTGTTATATGTCTGCTTTCTTGATATAGAGAAAGCCTTTGATAGAGTGGATAGAACGAAATTGTTTGCAAGACTAAGAGACTTGGGGATGGATGTAAATATTCTAAATGTAATACAAAAACTGTATGAAAACAACAAAGTTAAACTAAATCTGAATGACATAGAAACAGGTTGGATGTTGAATGACGGGGGGGTTAGACATTTCTCCTAGCTTGTTTTAAGAATAGATTAGATAAATATATGGATGAAGCTGCTAGATGGGACTGACTTTTTTTTTATGTACATATGGATAAGCATAAGTTGATAAAAGAATCACAGCATGGCTTTAGTAAGGGTAAATCCTGTCTGACTAATTTGCTGTCTTTTTATAGTAAGGTGTATGAAGCAGCAGATAATGATGAAAACTATGATATTTTATACTTGGACTTTAGTAAGGCTTTTGATCGAGTGCCACACTTACGACTTCTGAGCAAAGTTAAAGCACACGGGATCGATGGCAGTATATTTAGGTGGATTCAGTCATGGCTTGGTGACAGACAGCAAAGAGTTAGTATAGATGGAGTTAAATCTGAGTGGGCGTGTGTTAGCAGTGGAGTTCCGCAAGGATCTGTTTTGGGTCCCTTGCTATTCTTAATTTATATTAATGATCTTGACATAGGTATAAGTAGTGACCTGAGTAAATTTGCTGATGATACTAAGCTAGGTAGGGCCATTAGGGCTGATTCTGATGCTGTTGTAATGCAGGAGGAATTGACCATTCTGTCCAATTGGGCCGAGAAATGGCAAATGAAGTTTAACATAGACAAATGTAGTGTACTTAGTATAGGTAGAAATAATCCATTGAATAGTTATAAATTAAATGGGAGAATTTTAGGGAGGACTGATTGTGAGAGAGACTTGGGTATTTTGGTAAGTTCAGACCTTCGTCCTAGAAAGCAATGTCTAAATGCTAAGAATAAAGCTAATAGGATATTGGGATTCATTAGGAGGAGTGTAAGCAATAAGAGTGCTGAAGTCATTCTAAAACTGTATCTGGCGCTAGTTAGGCCTCATCTAGACTATGCAGTACAATTTTGGTCACCATATTATAGGAAGGATATTGATTTGCTTGAGTCTGTGCAGAGAAGGATGACAAAGATGATTGGAGGGCTAAGGAACTTACCCTATGGTGAAAGGCTCAGAAAACTAAATCTACATACATTGGAAAGGAGAAGAGTCAGAGGGGAATTGATTGAAGTCTTCAAATGGGTAAAAGGATATAATAAAGGGGATCTGGGTAAGGTTCTTATACTTAGTGAACATGACAGGACACGTAGCAATGGGTTTAAGCTTGATAAGTATAGGTTTAGGAAGGAGATTGGGAGGAATTGGTTTACAAATCGTGTGGTAGATGAATGGAATAGGCTCACTAGGCATGTGATAGAAGCCTCCTCTCTGGGTAGTTTTAAGAATAGATTAGATAAATATATGGATGAAGCTGCTAGATGGGACTGACTTTTTTTTATGTACATATGTATATATTTTTCTAAGGAGTGGGAAGATTATATTTTGCGGTTGCATGAATGGACATAATCCTCTGGATGCATTTTATGTATATTGTAGATTAGATCTGACGAACTCCTGTTAAGGGTGACAATGTTGATGACTTTTCTCTGGTAAGAAATCTTTTGTGTGTTGAATGGAACAGGAGCTGCCAAGTGTAGGCCATGAATGGTCTTTTGCAGTCTCCTTCTTTTCTTATGTTCTTATGTTCTTATGTTTATTGAAGAACTGTTGGAGAGAGTAAAGAGGGAAGGCCAAGGAGTCATGGTTGGAGACCGCATATTGACAACCCTGGGATTTGCAGACGACATAGTTCTGGTTAGTGAAACAGCTGAGGGTTTGCAGAGACTTTTGAACGTGGTGTACCAGTATGGAGAAGAATGGAGAGTAAAATTTAGTAGAGGTAAGTGCAGAATAATGATATTTGGAGAACGAAGAGATGAAGGATGGATCCTAGGAAATGACATCCTAGAAGTAGTCAATGAATATAGATACGTGGGTCTGCAAATCCCAGGGATCCTCTAGGGTAGTAAAGAGGATCCAAATAACTTTAGACCGGTTAGCCTAACTCCTGTAGTCTGTAAAATTCTTGAGAAAATAGTTAAAAAAGAGATTTGCCAACATCTAGAGAGGGAGGGGTTAATCAGCAATGCTCAGCATGGGTTTAGATCAGGTAGATCATGTTTTGACTAATTTACTAGACTTTCTGGAGTTTGTAACAAATCAAGTAGATAAGAGAGAGAATGTAGATATAATTTACTTAGATTTTAGTAAAGCATTTGATAAGGTACCACATAGGAGACTAGTTCATAAATTAAAAATGATTGGAATATGTGGGGCTGTTTCAAATTGGATAGCTTAGTGGCTGAAAGACAGTAAGCAAAAAAAATTGTGTGTAAATATTATTGTTCACTCGCGTTGGAATATTCATGCACGTTTGAGTCCTTTTTGAATTATTATTCTATAAACAATTAGGATTATATACTGGGGGGCTATGCCCCCCAGACCCCCCCCAATTTAATGAAACTCAGGATCATCGTAGTGTAGTCCCCCCATTGTGTTTACCGCCACACAAGCAATCAACTTAAATGTACTCCAAAAACGTGAAACATTTTGGAACACAGACGAAATAGTATGTCCCATCGTTCACGCCGATAATCTACATATTTACCTCAGTGGGGTTCCTCAGGGATCAGTTCTCGGTCCATTATTATTTGTCATCTATATAAACGATCTTAACATAACATAACATAATTTCACAGATGACAAAAGCCACAAGGGCCTATCAAAGGTCATCCATATCCATCAAATCCCACCCACATAATGCATCCATAGGATTTTGTCAGATCATGCATCTACAATATACAATTTAACAATCCATAGGAATGTCCAACCATGCATCTACAATATATAATTTAAAGTCTCCATAGGAGTCTGTCAAAAACAAAATCAAAGTCCCCCAAAATATACAATAAAAAGAAACTGCATCCACAGGAATGAGTCAAGAAACATATCCACATACCGAAAGTAAGAAATTTACCCTCCACCCATATAATGATCCAATCTGCGCTTGAAAACATTCAAGTTTGGGCTATCTACATTCTCAGGTGGCAAACTATTTCACCGAAGGAGAAATAAAGAAAAAGATCGCTGACCTAAAGACGAATAAGTCCCCTGGACTGGACGGGTTTCTACCTAAAGTGTTGAAGGAAGTGTGCGATGAAGTATCACGACATCTGTGCGCTATCTTTAACATGTCAATCCGGACCAAATGCATTCCTAGAGACTGGCGTGAGGCGGAGGTGACTCCTATCTTCAAGAAAGGAGACTGTAACCAACCGTCGAACTACCGACCTATCAGTCTGACTTCGATAGTCGGTAAACTCATGGAAAGCATCATGGTGGACAAAGTGACGTCGTATTTAGAGTCAAAACTGCTACTGAGGAGTTCCTAGCACGGCTTCCGAAGGCAACGGTCATGCCTGACGAACCTTGTGGAATTCTTCCACTTCGTTTTCAGTGAGCACGATCGGGACAAGGCGGTGGATGTGGTCTACCTAGACTTTCAGAAAGCCTTTGATAAGGTACCACACCGCCGCCTTCTCCGGAAAGTGCGAGCGCTTGGCATAGACGGAAAGGTAGCCGACTGGATCGAGAACTGGCTAAGTGGCAGACGGCAATGGGTGGTGGTAAATGGACAGTCTTCTGAGTGGGTGCCCGTTACTAGCGGGGTGCTTCAAGGTTCTGTCCTGGGACCACTACTATTCATCATCTACGTCAACGACATGGACGGTGACATGGTTGCCAAGATTTCCAAATTTGCCAACGATACCAAGCTTGGTATGAACGTTGCAAAGGATGGAAATACTGCCCGCCTGCAGGAAGATTGGGGAGTGGTCAGACACGTGGCAAATGCCTTTTAACGTGGGGAAATGCAAAGTGATGCATATCGGCCACAGAAACCCCCAATTTCAGTATATCCTTAAGGGCACTGCTATGGAATCCACCGACACTGAGAAGGACTTGGGTGTAACAATCACTAGTGACCTCAAGTTCTCGAAACAGTGCATTGAGGCGGAGAAAAAGGCCCAAAGGATGCTAGGCTATATTTAGCGCCAGTTTGGTTATTGGAACCAGGAGATTGTACTCTGCCTGTACAACTCACTTGTCCAACCGCACCTAGAGTATGTCGTACAATTTTGGAGTCCTTCATTGCGAAAGGACATCGCGAGATTGGAACGCGTACAAGCCAGGGCAACCAAGCTGATTCCCTCTATCCGACATAAAAGTTATGAGGATAGACTAAGGGAATTAGATCTGTTCTCGCTGGAAACCCGTAGACTGCGTGGTCAGCTCATCGAGGTTTTCAAAATACTTAGAGGGTTCGACAATGTTGACTACCGGGATATGTTCACACTGAGTGAGAACAGAACGTGCAATCACGGCTTCAAACTTGAACGGAAGCGTTACAACCGCAATCTGTGTGGAAATTTTTTCACCTACAGTATCTGCGGTATGTGGAACGCACTTCCATTGGAAGTTGTCAACAGTGAATCTGTTGACCAGTTCAAGTCAAGACTAGACAAAGTCTTGAAAAGTGGCCGTTCAGGGACGCAAAACAATTGAGCAGCTTTGTGCCCGCTCGATTGCTAGTCCAAAGGTACCCCTCTTTGAATGGACCGTAAAGTCTCCTAGGGTACCTTCTTTCCTTGTTGTTACTCCTTGTTGTTACACTCTGTTAGTGAAAAAATATTTTCTAACATCCAGTCTGCTCCTCTGTTTTTTAATCTTTAAGTGGTGGCTTCTAGTTCTATTACTACCTTCTAACTCAAATAACTTGCTGAAATCCAATTTATCCATCCCAGAAAAGATTTTAAAAAGCTCAATCATATCTTCCCTCCCCCAGACACCTTCTTTCAAATGAAAACATATTTAATACCCTCAGTCTATCTTCATATTCAAGGTGCTTCAGGGATGGTATTATTTTTGTTGCCCTCCTTTGTACTGACTAATAAGTTTATATCATGTCTAAAATGTGGTGACCATGCCTGTATACAGTACTCTTGGGGAGGCAGTTAATAATAAAGTGGCAATTTTTGCGGATTATACCAAATTAGCAGCTGTAGTTAAAGATATTGATGATAATTTTAAAGTGCAGGAGGATTTTAATAAATTGTTATTCTGGGCACATAAGTGGCAAATGACTTTCAACCTTGATAAGTGCAAAGTTAACATAACATAATTTCACAGATGATAAAAGCCACAAGGGCCTATCAAAGCTCATCCGTATCCATCAAATCCCACCCACATAATGCATCCATAGGATTTCGTCAGATCATGCATCTACAATATACAATTTAACAATCCATAGGAATGTCCAACCATGCATCTACAATATATAATTTAAAGCCTCCATAGGAGTCTGTCAAAAACAAAATCAAAGTCCCCCAAAATATACAATAAAAAGAAACTGCATCCACAGGAATGAGTCAAGAAACATATCCACATACCAAAAAGTAAGAAATTAACCCTCTATTCCCATATAATGATCCAATCTGCGCTTGAAAACATTCAAGTTTGGGCTGTCTACAGTCTCAGGTGGCAAACTATTCCAATAATCCACCACTCTGTTAGTGAAAAAATATTTTCTAATATCCAGTCTGCACCTCTGTTTTTTAATCTTTAAGTGGTGGCCTCTAGTTCTATTACTACCTTCTAACTCAAATAACTTGCTGAAATCCAATTTATCCATCCCAGAAAAGATTTTAAAAAGCTCAATCATATCTTCCCTCAGACACCTTCTTTCAAATGAAAACATATTCAATACCATCAACCTATCTTCATATTCAAGGTGCTTCAGGGATGGTATTATTTTTGTTGCCCTCCTTTGTACTGACTAATAAGTTTATATCATGTCTAAAATGTGGTGACCATGCCTGTATACAGTACTCTTGGGGAGGCAGTTAATAATAAAGTGGCAATTTTTGCGGATTATACCAAATTAGCAGCTGTAGTTAAAGATATTGATGATAATTTTAAAGTGCAGGAGGATTTTAATAAATTGTTATTCTGGGCACATAAGTGGCAAATGACTTTCAACCTTGATAAGTGCAAAGTTAACATAACATAATTTCACAGATGATAAAAGCCACAAGGGCCTATCAAAGCTCATCCGTATCCATCAAATCCCACCCACATAATGCATCCATAGGATTTCGTCAGATCATGCATCTACAATATACAATTTAACAATCCATAGGAATGTCCAACCATGCATCTACAATATATAATTTAAAGCCTCCATAGGAGTCTGTCAAAAACAAAATCAAAGTCCCCCAAAATATACAATAAAAAGAAACTGCATCCACAGGAATGAGTCAAGAAACATATCCACATACCAAAAAGTAAGAAATTAACCCTCTATTCCCATATAATGATCCAATCTGCGCTTGAAAACATTCAAGTTTGGGCTGTCTACAGTCTCAGGTGGCAAACTATTCCAATAATCCACCACTCTGTTAGTGAAAAAATATTTTCTAATATCCAGTCTGCACCTCTGTTTTTTAATCTCTAAGTGGTGGCCTCTAGTTCTATTACTACCTTCTAACTCAAATAACTTGCTGAAATCCAATTTATCCATCCCAGAAAAGATTTTAAAAAGCTCAATCATATCTTCCCTCAGACACCTTCTTTCAAATGAAAACATATTCAATACCATCAACCTATCTTCATATTCAAGGTGCTTCAGGGATGGTATTATTTTTGTTGCCCTCCTTTGTACTGACTAATAAGTTTATATCATGTCTAAAATGTGGTGACCATGCCTGTATACAGTACTCTTGGGGAGGCAGTTAATAATAAAGTGGCAATTTTTGCGGATTATACCAAATTAGCAGCTGTAGTTAAAGATATTGATTATAATTTTAAAGTGCAGGAGGATTTTAATAAATTGTTATTCTGGGCACATAAGTGGCAAATGACTTTCAACCTTGATAAGTGCAAAGTTAACATAACATAATTTCACAGATGATAAAAGCCACAAGGGCCTATCAAAGCTCATCCGTATCCATCAAATCCCACCCACATAATGCATCCATAGGATTTCGTCAGATCATGCATCTACAATATACAATTTAACAATCCATAGGAATGTCCAACCATGCATCTACAATATATAATTTAAAGCCTCCATAGGAGTCTGTCAAAAACAAAATCAAAGTCCCCCAAAATATACAATAAAAAGAAACTGCATCCACAGGAATGAGTCAAGAAACATATCCACATACCAAAAAGTAAGAAATTAACCCTCTATTCCCATATAATGATCCAATCTGCGCTTGAAAACATTCAAGTTTGGGCTGTCTACAGTCTCAGGTGGCAAACTATTCCAATAATCCACCACTCTGTTAGTGAAAAAATATTTTCTAATATCCAGTCTGCACCTCTGTTTTTTAATCTTTAAGTGGTGGCCTCTAGTTCTATCACTACCTTCTAACTCAAATAACTTGCTGAAATCCAATTTATCCATCCCAGAAAAGATTTTAAAAAGCTCAATCATATCTTCCCTCAGACACCTTCTTTCAAATGAAAACATATTCAATACCATCAACCTATCTTCATATTCAAGGTGCTTCAGGGATGGTATTATTTTTGTTGCCCTCCTTTGTACTGACTCTAATAAGTTTATATCATGTCTAAAATGTGGTGACCATGCCTGTATACAATACTCTAAATGTGGCCTGACATAAGAGTTGTATAGTTTAAGGATGACCTCCTTACTCTTGTAGCTAACATTTCTTTTAATGTAACCTAGCACCCTATTTGCTCTATTTTTTGCCTCAATACACTGCTTTGAAAATTTCAGTGACCTATCTACTACTACTCCTAAGTCTTTCTCAACTTCAACTGAATTAAGCCAATACCCATACATCTCATAGCTAAATTCCCTATTATCTCTCCTCATGTTAATAACTTTGCATTTATTAAGGTTAAAAGTCATCTGCCACTTCTGAGCCCAAGCTAACAACTTATTTAAGTCACCCTGCACTTTAAAGCTACCCTCAACCTCTTTGACTACAGCTGCCAATTTAGTGTCATCAGTAAAAATTGATACTTTGCTATTCACACCTTGCCCAAGATCATTTATATAGATTATAAATAATAAAGGGCCTAAAACTGATCCCTGAGGTACGCCACTAATAACATTCCTCCACTCTGACCTCACTCCATTCAGTACAACTCTCTGTTTCCTATTTTTCAGCCATTCAGTTATCCAATTTAAAACCTTCACACATATCCCATGCAGCTTTAATTTATGAACTAGTCTTCTATGTGGAACCTTATCAAAAGCTTTGCTGAAATCTAAGTAGATCACATCAACTTTCTCACCCCTATCTAATTCTTTAGTTACATAATCCATAAAATCCAGTAAATTAGTTAAAACGATCTACCTTTTCTAAAACCATGCTGAGCATCATTAATTAACCTGCTGCTACTCTCTAGATGATCAGAAATTCCCTTCTTAACCATCTTCTCAAGAATTTTACAGACTATAGAAGTTAAGCTTACTGGTCTAAAGTTATTTGGGTTCGCTTTGCTTCCCTTTTTAAAAATTGGCACTACATTTGCTAATTTCCAATTATTTGGTATTTCTCCAGACTCTAGTGATCTAATAAATATCTTCTCAAGAGCTACTGCAATACTTTCTACACCTTCTTTGAGTATCCTAGAATGAATGTCTTACTAGTATTTAACTGCATTATAATCCCTTTAATTTCCTCTCTGTCTATATTAATAGAATTTATCACTACTTCCCTTGACCTAGAATTATCATCAATTAATCTAACTGGTTTCTCTTCTGTGAATACTGAAGCAAAATGATCATTAAGGACCTCTACTATTTCCTCATCAGATTCTTTCAAAACCCCTTCATATTTAATAGGCCCTATTTTATCACTGTTAGACTTATTATTGATTCTATAATAGCTAAAGAATTTTTTAGGATCTTTACTATTATTCTTAGCTAAATTAATTTCTGCTGTCCTTTTGGTCTTCTTAATAATCTTATTTAGTTCATTTCTGGTTGACCTATAATGGTTTAAATTATCTAAACTACTCTCACTTTGTAATCTCTGGTATGCCCTTTTTTTCTCTGAAACTTTATTAGCTATTTCTTGATTCCACCATAATGGTTTCCTACATTTCTTCCTAATAGACTTCATCGGAATACACTGTTCCTGAACCATGTTTAATATAGTCTTAAAAATATCCCACATCTCATAAGTATTCTTTCCATGGAATTCTATATCCCACCTAATCTAATTTAGCATGCTGCGTAATTTATCGTAATCTCCCCTATAAAAATTTGGAATTCTTGTGGAGTTTGTCGCTGTTCTACCCTTAACTATTTGCAAATTAAACCGAACCATCTGATGATCACTGTTTCCCAATGATTCCCCTACACTCAATCCTTGAACTAAGTGATCATCATTTGAAAGAATTAGATCTAATATATTGGCACCCCTTGTTGGCTTATTAACAAATTGGGTCAAAAAGTTATCCTCAAAACACTCCATAAACTTACAACTTGCTCTATCTCTTCCTATCATATTTTCCCAGTCTACAGAAGTTAAATTAAAGTCACCAAGAATAACTGCATCTCCTTTGCATCCTTTACTTATTTCCCTAATCATTAACTCATTGATGCAATCAGTCTGTCCTGGTGGTCTATAAAAAGCTCCCAAGTGTATTTTCCTATTTTTTACCAACCTTAATATCTATCCATAATGATTCACCTTCTCCTTGCTTTATAGAGTTATTTAGATTTGAAGAAATGCTATTTCTGATATAAATAATCAACCCACCACCAGTCCTATCTCTCCTTTGACTAATGTACATAGTATAACCTTCTAGTTCAAATTCACTGACATTATCATTAAATATATTTTCATTAACCCATGATTCAACTATACATATATCTATATCTTCATGAATGATATAACTAAATAATTCATCCCTCTTATTTCTAAGACTACGAGCATTTGTGTAAAGACAACTCAGCCCACCTATCCCTGAAGCACCTGAGGGCCTATCTCCTCTGCATCTCCTTTCTCTCCTTCCCCGACCCTGTACTCTTGTATTTTCCTAACCACTATCACTACTCAAGTAATTTAACCCTAAAGCACTTCCATTAGCCTGCCTACCTTCTACAAATCTGTGTTTACTTCGTATCCCTGCCTCAGTCTTCGACTGGCGCCCGAATAGGGATGTGAGACTTCGAAACCGGGAGCGTGACGGGATTGGATTGCAGTCCATACCCAATTAGCGTGGCAGGTAGTTTGGTTGTTTTTCACCTTTGTCTATCGCTGTTACTAACCTGGGAGGATGGCTTCTGTGGAACAGGGCCTCCATGATGAGATTGTGAGACTGAGGCTGGAATTGAGGCAGAAAGAGGAGGAATGTATGATGTTGAGGAACGTGATTGATGGATTGAAGAGTGATGTGATGAGTATGGATGAGAAGACAGACAAGATGAGGAAAGAAATGGACGAGAGACAGAAGCAGGTCGACCAACGGATGAAGGACTTGTATGACATGATGAAGGGGTCAGGCCTGGCCCTAGGACCCTCGACCTTGACCCCTGCTCCGACTGAAGGGGATAAGACTAATGGGATCAATGGGAGTGTGTGCGAGTCTAGAGAGGATAGGGTGATTATGAGTGATAGGAAGGACGGAGAATGGAAGAGAGTTGAATGCAAGAGAAGAAGGAAGAGTGGTGCAAAGGGGAAGGATAGGAAGGTAAGAGGCAAGAGTGTGGACTCATTGTACTCGGATGAAGGAGAGTTTGATGGTATGATTGATATGAGTGAGAGTGAAGGCAGCTCAAGTGAGAGTGAAGTGAATGTGGGAAAGGGTATTTTGATAAGGGAAGTGCCAAAGATAGATAGATTTAGGTTACATGGTGGGAAAAGTGTGGAAGAATTCTTCGGGGAATTTGAGCGATATTGTAAGCTCAAGTACCCGGAGAATAAGGGATACTGGATGAATGTTTTGGGGGAATGTTTGGAGGGAAAAGTATTGGAGTTTTTCCGCGTGATTACAAGTGTGGGGAACCAAGGTACGATGTGGTGAAGAAGCGGATGATTGGACAGGTGAAACGAATGAAAGAGAGTGTGAAGTATAAAAGGGTAAATGAATTTGAGAAGGCTCGAATGGGGAAAAGTGAAAGTGTGAACATGTATGCACATAGGCTTGAGAGTATGGCAAGAAAGAGGTATGGTGATGATGATGTAAATGAATGTAAACCACTGATGAGGAAGTTTTTGGACACGATCCCGCGAAAGGTGAGTGAATGGCTGAGTGGAAAGAGAAAGGAGAGAATGAGACTGACAGGTGAACGGTTGATGTGTTGGAGCTGTTGGAAGATGGACGATTTAATGATGAAAGCGATCTAGAAGAGGATGGATGGTACAGTGTGAACGTTGGGGGTAAGAAGCCCAGGAGCTTTCATCCACCCCAGCAGTATGTCAGCTACAGGGATGCCCTGAAGGCTGCACCAGCTGGAGTGATGTCGAACTTCCTGGGCCGGCAGAATGGATGGGTAAATGGAGGGTGGTCAAATGGAAGGGGACAGATGAATTTCAAGCGTGGGAACGGATATATGAGAGAGAAACCGAGGTATGTCCCAGCAAACGAGAGATCAAATGGTGGGAGAAAGATTGTGGAATGTCATCGGTGTGGAAGGAAAGGTCATATGTTGGCAGAATGTAGGTGGACATCTGGTGCATATTTTGGTTGTGGTAAGAAAGGGCATATGATAAAGGATTGCCAGGAAAGTGTGAAAGAGTGCTTTGAGTGTAAAGAAATAGGCCATTTGAAGAAAGATTGTCCGAGGTTGAATGGTGGAGCAACTGCTGGGGGGAGTGTGAAGTATGCTTGTGGTAATTGTGGAAAGGCTGGTCATTATGCGAGGATGTGTCGTGACCAGAGGAATGTATGTAGCTATTGTGCGATGGAAGGACATCCAAGTGAAAAGTGTTGGATTAGACTGAGAGCGCAAGGTGTGAATGGAAAGTCTGAAGCGGGAAACTGAATTGTAAGAGGGTACCTGCTGAAGTATCCTCTGGGTGCATGAGTGTGAGTAATGTGTTGGTAAGTCTGTCGAGTGTGAAAGTGCTGTCTGGTAGGAAGTAAGAGTGTCTGAGTGTGAAGGTGGAATTGAATGGAATTGAGTGTTTGGCTTTAATAGATTCTGGATGCAAGGCGAGCTTGGTGTATAAAGATGTGTATGACAAGGTTAGCGAGAAAGCCCTCCTGTCTGAGTGCAAGGGTAGTTTGGTAGGTATTGGTAATAGGAGAGTGCCTGTGATTGGAATGATAAGGTCAGCTGTTCGAATGCATGGTATGATGATGAATGAATGTGAATTTTCTGTGATTGATAAGGTGAGTAGTGAGTATGGTGTGATTTTGGGGTATGATTTTATGAAAACGAATCGTATGGTTGTGCATCCTGCGAGTGATCAGATTGAGAGAAAGATTGGTAAAAATGGGGTGTATAAGTTATATGTAGGGAAAGATGGTAGTGTTTTGAGGAGTGTGTTTACTGGTATTGAGGTGACTGCTATGGAGAATGTAAGACTTGTGAAGGGTGAAAGGGTGTCTGTTAGAGTGAGTTGGAGTAAGGATGTTAGTTTGAATGTGAGTGAGAACACTGTGATATTGGATGGAAAGGATGCGTGTTATAAGGTAAGGCGTGTTGCTTGTGTGTTTGATGGCTTGATGAGAATGAATGATCCTTTTGTATGTGTGCAGGCGGACCCCAGTGTGAAAGGGCAGGTGAGGGGAATCCAAGTTGGAGATGTACTGGGCCACCTCTCCACTGTCAATGAGGTAGGTATGGATGATAGTACGGATATCAGGGTGAATGTTGCGAATGAAAAGACATGCGAATGGATGTATAATGAGGTGAAGGACATGGTGAAATTGGATGGATGTTTGACTGAGTATGAAAGGGAGGATGTGTATCGAATGATATTTGAGCGAAAGGGAGCCCTCAGTAAGGGTGATCTGGATTTCGGGGTTGCAAAGCTCCCGGAATTCAAGATTGTCCTGAAGGAGGACTCCCCAATCTATCAGCGGCCGAGGCATTTCCCACGTCCGGTTGCTGATGAGATTGAGGAGCAGTGTTTGGAATTGGAGCAATTGGGGGTGATTGAAGAGAGCGAGAGTGCATGGAATAGTCCAATTGTACCTGTACGTAAGCCGGATGGAAGATTGCGTCTGTGTGTGGATTATCGAAAGGTGAATGAAAGGACTGTGAAAGAAAGGTTTCCGATGTGTGTGGTATCTGAGTGTGTGTATAGTATGCATGGGATGGAGTGGTTTACGAAGCTGGATCTGGTACGGGGGTATTACCAGATGCCCATTGCTGAGGAGAGCCGGCCAGTAACTGCCTTCTCTTCCTCAAAGAGGCATTACCAGTTCCGGAACCTCAGCTTTGGGTTGGCTAATGCTCCCGGAGCCTTCCAGCGGGCAATAAATGTTGTGTTGAGTAAGTTTGAGAGTAAGAATGTGATTGCGTTTATAGATGATATTTTGATTATGACTGAGACTTTTGAGGAGCATATGAGATTGGTGAATGATGTGTTGAGAACGTTGGAGAGTGTTGGTGTGAAGGTGAAAGTGGCAAAGTGTGAATGGTTTGCGAAAGAAGTGGAATTCCTTGGGCATATGGTGAGTGAGAATGGGTTGTGAAAATCACCGAAGTATGTTGAGAAGGTGCGAATGTTTCCTAAACCGGTGACTGTGAAGCAACTGAAGTCGTTTTTGGGTTTGATTGAGTTCCAGCGAAAGTTTATACGTGATTGTTCTGGTGTGAGTAAGCCTCTGACTGAGTGGATGGGCAAGAAAGGTAGTACGGTTGTCAAGTGGAATGATAAGATGAATGAGGCGTATGAGAGACTGAAAGAGGCAGCGGCTGAAGATGTTGAATTGGCTTACCCAGATTATAGTGTAAATGCAAAAATGCTTGAACTGTATACAGATGCGAGTGGGTATTGTATGGGAGGTTTTCTGATGCAAGAGCAGCGTTTGAATGGAGAGAATGTCAGGCGAATAATTGGGTATGTATCCAAGGCTATGAATGTTGCAGAACGAAAGTATTCGACTGTGGAACGAGAGCTGGCTGCGATAAGATATTGTTTGAAAGTGTTGCGTCCATTTTTGTATGGTGTGAGGTTTGTGATAAAAACCGATCATCAACCTCTTGTGTATCTGCAGCGTATGAAGTGGGCTGATAGTAGGATTGCAAGGACTTTGGAAGATTTGAGTGACTTTGACTATGTGATTGAATATGTGCCTGGTGAACGGAATGGAGTGGCTGATTTGATGTCAAGGTATCCTGGTACGAATGATGAAAATGTGTGTGGAGTGAGTGATCCTGAGTATTTGCCGAAAGGGATTATGAATGGAAAAGAGAGTAAGGGTGGTGGTGATTCCTTGTTTGAGAGTGTATGGAATGGTTTGCAAGATTTGAAGAGTGATGGAGTAGACGTGAGAGTGCCCGATAGTGTAGATGATTTAAGGAAGGAGGTAATGAATGAAGTGTGTAGGAAGCCTGAAAGCATTGGTATGGCAAAGGTGCGGAACTTCATGAAAGAATTGAGAGCGATGTGTATGCAAGGGGTCCCGCCATTTCAGGAAGTGTTGATTGTAGTGAGTCATTTGTATGGAGTGATTGTTTATGTGCACTTTGGTGGTGAGAGGCCGATTGTGTACAAGGATGAGAAGATGAAGGGTTTGAATCCTAATGTGGTACATCTGCAATGTTTGAGCGGTGTGCACTACAATTCGGTGATTGAAAAGTGTTCATATATAAGAGAGAAGAATGATTGTCTGGATGAAGATGAGTGTGTGGTGAGTGATGATATGGGAGTAAATGACAGTGTGGATATAAGTGCTGATGTTGGTGTGCTTGTTCCTTCAGTGTATTGCGAACATGGTGGACCCGATATGATGGAAGCGAGAGTGAAAGTTGGTGAAAGGTTGTTCTGTGGTTTGATTGATACTGGAGCGCAGGTGTCTTTAGTGAATGAGAGGATTCTGAGTATGTATGATGAGTTTAAATGTTGCGAGCATAAACCTGTGAAGTTACGGATAAGTGGATTAGGGAATGGCTTGATAGTGGCATGGGAACAGGTTAGTCTGAAAGTGAGTTTGGGTAATGGTGTGAATGTGAAGCATGACTTTGTGATTCTGAAAGGTGAGCAAATGCCTTGTTGTTTCTTGCTTGGTGTAGACTTTATGAGATTGAATGATTTGTCTTTGGATGCTGATAAGGATTGTCTTATGAAAGGTGAATGTGAGGTGATGAGGTTGAATGAGTGTGCAAAGAACGTTGTCAAGTTTTGCGGTATGATTGAGTTGGTCATGGATGATGAGAATGAGATTTTAAGTGATGATGATATTCTAGAGATGCAAGAGATGTGTCCTTTTGTTAGTGAGTTGAAGAGGTGTGTAATGATGCGTGTTGATTTGAATGAATGGCCAGAGTGTTTAAGTGATTTTAAAAGGTATGCTAAGGATTTTGTTGTTTGTATGGATGTTGTATATTTTGTGAGGCATGTGAAGGCTGGTGATGATATGTATGTACCTGTGATGTCCTTAGTTGGTATGATTGGTCTGGTGAAGGTTGTGCATGATAATTATGGGCATATGGGTAAGTTTAAGCTGTGGGAGTGTATGAAGGAGCGTGTGTTCCATCCGTTTCTGAGAACTGTTGTGAATGATGTTGCAACTACGTGTGAAAGGTGTCAGAAGCGAAAGGTGCAAGGTGTGCAAGTGAAACCACCGATGTTGAAAGTTGATGCGAAAGAACCGTTTGAATTGGTAGTGATTGATTGTGTGTCTTTGCCGCGTACGAGTGCTGGGAATGTTGGTATGGTTGTTATGGTTGATCATAAAAGTAAGTTTGTGTATGCAGCGCCTGTGAGAGATAAAAGGAGTGTGACTGTTGCGCGTGTGGTTGAGCAGTTGTTTTTTCCTATGTGTGTATGGAAGCCTAGAAGATGTCTGAGTGATAATGGGCCTGAATTTGTAGGGGAAGTGTTTGAGCAAATGTTGAGAGAGAATCGTGTGGAGCATGTGAGAACAACTCCGTATGTACCGTCTTCAAATGGATTGGCTGAACGGACTATAAGAACCTTGTGTGAGATGTTGAGAATGATGAGTACGACAGTGAATGACTGGGATGTGTGTCTGGGGAGAGTGTTGTGGGCGTATAATTCAACTGTGCATAGTGCAACTGGAATGTCCCCATGTCAGTTTGTGATGAATTTTAAGAGGTGAGTGAAAGATAGGTTTCGTTTGAGTGAAAGTGAGCAGAGTGTATGGCTTGAAGCGCATGAAAGGTTCCGTTCATTTGAATTAGGTACAAAAGTATTGAAGGTGACAGAAGTGAAGGGTAGGTTGAATGTATCAAAGATGAGTGAGAAGTTTGATGGACCTTATAGAGTTGTGAGAGTTTGGGAAAATGGGGTAACGTATGTTTTGGAGAGTTTGAATGACGGCATGACTGAGAGAGTGCGGGCTCATCAGAGTCAGTTAAGGAGATGGAGGGAACCTCCTGACTACCTGGTGAGCCATCCAGTGTATGGACTGTGTAGAGAGAGAGAGGTAAAGTGCATGATGATGAGAATGAATGTGATAGTATGGATCTGTCTGGGAAAGAGCTAGTCTTAGTCTCGAGGAGTAGAAAGCGTACAAAGAAGGGTGAAAGGAAGAATGCAAGTACGAATGAAAGTAAGTCTGAGCAGAGTGTTTCTGGTATGGGGGATCTTGAAAGGGAGATTGAGTTTTTGCGTAAACAGGTGAGTGATTTGGCTGGTATAAGTAGACGAGTGAGTGAGCTGCCTGTGCCTGATTTTTCTGGTTTTGGGAACAGTATGAATGATAGTGTGTTTGGGCAGAACGAACCTAGTGTGGCTGATTTTTCGGGTTTTATGAATGGTAATAGTAGGGGTGAGTTTGATGTAGTGAATGATGAAGTGGCTGATTTTTCAGGTTTCTGGTGGGAACCAGTCGAAGGGGTTTCTGGTATGCCTGTTGAGAATACAGGGGATGTGAGTGACCTGTCTGTTTCGCAAGAATGTACCTTGAGTTGGATGAGAGCTGTGAGTGAGGAGCTGATGAATGGGGGTATGAAGAGTGAGGGTTCTGAACGGAAGAGTATGAAAGAATTCTGTCGTGAGATGGGAGAACTGGTAATGAGGGCTAAGAGTATGGTTGATGAGATGATAAATAGTGACGATGAGACTGACAGGACGACTGACGAACAACCCCGACTAATTGCTACGCGTAGCCAGGGACCAGTAGAAGAGTGTGAATGGGTGCAGAAGGGTGCGATTGAGCACAAGTGGTACCGTGAAGAGTGATTGAAAGGATTTAGTGAGGAGTGGCTGGTCGAATGGCTTAAGGAAGGAGGGGTGTGGTGGAGCGAATGTGAGTGTGTGTAAAAGGGCCATTCTCCCACCCCTTTTCTAAGTACCCTCTCCCTCCCTCTGTAAGAATGTGTGTGTGAATGGGAATGGGTTTGGTTTTTGTTTGTTTGTTTTTTATTGATTAGCATGTTATTATTCGGGCGCCAAATGTAGCGGGCCGAAAAATTTAGACTAACCCCAATCGATCCAACCCGCTTCCTACACTAATCCGGACGTGAGAAATTGAAGGAGAATGAAACGGATTGTATGTACAGTCCTTTACTAACACAAAAAAAATACAATATTTACAAAAATATGGGTAAATGTGCACCCAATGAGCCTATATATATATATATATATATATATATCAGAAAAAATAAATAAGTCCCACCTATAATTATTATTAATTGATTTTAGGAACAATAAGAATCAAACAACCCAAATAAAATTTGGGTTACTACAGTCAATAAACAACAAAAGATGGGCTCACGTTATACAGTCCCTTTACTTACAAAATTTTTGTATTCAAAATTGCACCTCCGAGCTTGGACTAAGATAGGTAACCTTGTTAGAGTTGTGTGGCTCTAATAAGCCCTCCTTCGTTAAAGCTAAACTATTTTATACACAATCAAATAGGACAGAACATGGCCTGGAACCCTTGTCCTATACTAATGGCCTTTGGTATAATAATAATAACAGTTATAGCTTCAATTACAGGGGTAATTTACAAGTGCTTGCCCTCTTATCTTTCCAAATTATGGCGCTTTGATAAAAGATTAATTTAAACAAAGTACAATCTTTGGAAAGATAAGAGAGCAAGCACTTGTAAATTACCCCTGTAATTGAAGCTATAACTGTTATTATTAAGAGAGGAAGTAACTGAAAGTTATATGACTGATGGGGGTGGGGGTGGAGTTCGAGTGACTGGTAGTTTGAATGAGAATAGGAGTGGGGATGGAGTTAGGTCTGTGGGGGTTAGGAATAGGAGTCTGACTGAAGTGCTTGTGATGGGTGATTCGCGAGTTAGATATTTAGATAGGAAGTCGAATGCAAGTAGATTGAATGGTTTGAGGGTGTGTTTGCCGGGTGCTGGAGTGAGAGATCTGTCTGATAGGTATGAAGAGCTGGTGTCTGGCTGTGCAAGGGATGCGGTTGTGATTACACATGTAGGAGTGAAGGATGTGAAGAAAGTGGGTGCATGTGAGTTACGTGAGAGGTACAAGAGGTTGATTGAAAAGGTGAAAGAAAGTAGAATGAAAGGTGTTGTGACAGGTGTGCTTCCAAGAATGGATGTTGGGGTAGAATGGATGTCTTGTGCAATTGGGCTGAATGATTATGTGAGGAGGATGTGTGAGATGGAAGGTGTCATGTTTGTGGATGTGTGGGATAGGTTTGTTGGAATGAAAGAAATGTATGTGATGGATGGACTGCATTTGAGTAGTAGGGGGGTAGATGTGTTGTGGGAGGAGTATGATCGTGTTATTAGGTCTTTGCGGGTGGGAAACTAGATTCTAATAGTGGTCAGGGAATTATGAGAGGACATTATAGTACTGAAAGTAGAATGGACTTGGCAGATAACAGAAATAGGTTCCAAGGCGATAGAGGTGAGGTCATTCAAGTTTCAAGAGGTGCTTCAGGGATAGGGGGGTTAAATTGTTTCTATACAAATGCTCTTAGTCTTAGAAACAAGAAGGATAGTTATATTAGCAATGAGGATATAGATATATTATGCATTACTGAATCATGGGTTAATGAAATAGAATTTAGTGACACTATAAGTGAATTTAATTTACAGGGCTATAATATGTACATTAGTCAAAGGACAGGTAGGATTGGTGGAGGAATAATTATCTACATAAAAAACAACATTGTTTCAAGTTTAAATACTTCAATAAAGCAGGATGGAGTTGAGTCACTTTGGATTGATATTAGGTTCAGTAAAAATAGAATAGTGCATTTGGGAGCTTTTTACAGGCCACCTGGGCAGACTGATGATATGGATGAACTAATGATAAGGGAAATAAGTAAGGGATGTGAAACAGATGCAGTTATTATTGGGGACTTCAACTTAAACTCTGTGGACTGGGAAAATATGATAGGTAGGGATAGAACAAGTGGCAGGTTCATAGAATGCTTTGAGGATAATTTTTTGAATCAATTTGTTAATGAGCCAACGAGGGGGGACAATATATTAGATTTAGTACTTTCTAACAGTGATCATTTAGTTCAAGAATTGACTGTTGGGGAAGCATTGGGAAATAGTGACCATCAGATAGTTCATTTTAACTTGGGAATTGAGAAGGGTAAAATAACCGAGAATGCTGAAAAATTTCCAAATTTTCATAAGGGAGATTATGTAAAACTTCGAAGCTTGCTAAATTTGGTAGACTGGTATGTAGAATTCAGAGGTAAAAATGCTTATGGGATGTGGGATACTTTCAAGCATATAATAAATGTAGTCCAAGAACAATGTATCCCAATGAAGGCCATTAGGAACAAAAGTAGCAAGTTTTTTGAGTTAGATGATGGAAATCGGACTAGAGGTCACCACATGAAAATTAAAAAGCAAGGGTGTAGGTTGGATTTAAGAAAATATTTTTTCACCAATAGAGTGGTAGACTTCTGGAACAAATTGCCGCAGAGGGTAGTAGGTAGTCCAAATCTAAATGTATTTAAGAGTAGGTTGGATGAGTTTATGGGAAGGGAAGGTTGTGATGGTTCCTAAGTTTTGTATATATTAATATTGTTTGTATATATCTATAGCTGCATGATTTAGTTCTTGACAAGCCTTGATTGGTGATACCCTTGTTTCTGGATGCAATCCTCTGGATGTAGTTTTCCTGGGAGTTTGGGTGCCTTAAAAAAGAGGCCGTTTGACTCGGATGACCTATGATGAGCCCTTGTGGCTTTTGTCATCTGTTATATTGTGGGGGACTTTGATTTTGTCTCTCCCTGGTGATGGTGCTTTTTGTGGGTGGGTTTTGACGGAGGCGGATGACCTTTGATAGGCCCTTGTGGCTTTTGTCATCCGTGTAATTATGTTATGTTATGTTATCAAAACCTAGTTTCCCGCCGCTAAAGACCTAATAACACTATCTAATTTCCGCCACAAAACCTCAACCCCATCTCGGCTCAGATGGAGTTATTAAATGGGAAAAGATAATAGAGAATTTAACTATGAAATGGATGGGCATTGGCTGAGCTCAGTAGAGGATGAGAAAGATCTAGGAGTAGTATTAGATAAGTCATTAAGGTTGTCTAAGCAGTGTATTGAAGCAAGAAATAGGGCAAATAGAGTGCTGGGTTTCATTAAGAGAAATGTCAGTTACAAAAGTAAGGAGGTTATTCTTAAACTCTAAAACTCTTATGTTAGGCCACATCTAGATAATATTAACCTTCTCGAGTCAGTGCAACAGAGGGCAACAAAGATTATTCCTTTCCTGAGGCACCTTGAATATATAGATAGACTGAGGGTATTAAATATGTTCTCATTCGAAAGGAGTTGTGTGAGAGGGGATATGATTGAGCTCTTTAAAAATTTTTCTGGGATAGATAAATTGGATGTTAGCAAGTTTTTTGAGTTAGATGATGAAAATCGGACTAGAGGTCACCACTTGAAAATTAAAAAGCAAGGGTGTAGGTTGGATTTAAGAAAATATTTTTTCACCAATTGAGTGGTAGACTTCTGGAATAAATTGCCGCGGAGGGTAGTAGGTAGTCCAAATTTAAATATATTTAAGAGTAGGTTGGATGAGTTTATGGGGAGGGAAGGTTGTGATGGTTCCTAAGTTTTATATATATTAATATTGTTTGTATATATCTATAGCTGCATGATTTAGTTCTTGACAAGCCTTGATTGGTGATACCCTTGTTTCTGGATGCAATCCTCTGGATGTAGTTTTCTTGGGAGTTTGGGTGTCTTAAAAAAGAGGCCGTTTGACTTGGATTGTAGCGGGCCAAAAATATATCTCTGATCCCAATCGATCCAACCTGCAACATTTCACACTCCTCTTCTTTCTTCCTCAACTCCAGTCTCAATCGCGATTGAGACTGGAGTTGAGGAAGAAAGAAGAGGAGTGTGAAATGTTGCAGGTTGGATCGATTGGGATCAGGGATATATTTTCGGCCCGCTACAGGATGACCTATGATGGGCCCTTGTGGCTTTTGTCATCTTATATTATATTGTGGGGGACTTTGATTTTGTCTTACCCTGGCGATGGTGCTTTTTGTGGGTGGGTTTTGACGGATGCGGATGACCTTTGATAGGCCCTTGTGGCTTTTGTCATCCGTGAAATTTTTTTTTTTTTTATCATGACAGTATGTAACCAGAAGGATATATTTGAGAAACATAAGAGACAAAATGAACTAAATATGCTTAGAATGACTGGCATGTTGAGGAACATGGCAAACAAGTATAAAATGATAAGGGAACTGTGGAAAGGGATAGCAGTCCCAAGAAGCCTGTATGGGTATGAAGTCTGCAAAGTGACAAAGACAGAATTGGAGAGAATGGAAAAGATCCAAAACAAGGTGGCGAGAATTGCACTAGGGGCCAACCCCTATGTAGCAGTAGAGGCACAGAGGAGAAATGGGCTGGAGTAGGTATGAGGAGAGGGTGGCAAGGATGAAGGCAAACTGTAAGTTGAGACTGCAAGAGATGGGAATAGAGACGTGGGCAGGCTATGTGTATGCTGCCTACGATAGAACTGAGTGGCGCAAAGAGGTAATGAGAGTGGATACGAAATATAAATTAGAAGCAATCTATATAGAAGACAGAGCAAAAGGAAAGCTGAAACAAAAAATAGTAGATTCAGGAGAAGGTTCTGGAGAAGAGAAATAAATGGAAAGAGAAGTCTGAACATATACAGAGGCAAAAGGGAGCCTTGCATCGAGAATATGTACGAGGGGAGTTTTGCAAGCCAGCTACTATTCAAGGCACGGACTGGATCCTTGGAGGTGAAGGGGAGGACATACAGATTGAATGGAGGAGAAGACAGATGCGAATGGTTCCTATTGGGGCAGAGAGAATCTATAGAATATTTGATAGTGGAATGTGCAGGACACAGTCTTAGAGGGAAATTGAAAGAAGAACTGGCGATAGAGTTGGGAAGAGAAAAGTGGGAGGAGGTGGAGAGAAGGGAGGACTATGGACTGAGTGTGGTGCTAGGATTTGAGTATGGAATAAAGGATATAGATAAGAAATCAAGAATCGTAAGAGCAACAAAGAAATTCTTGCAGTGTGTGTGGAAGAAGAGAAATGAACAAGGCTAATAAATTATTTCTCTTCTCCACAGAAAATAAATGCTATATCCCGATACAAAGGGTGGCTCAACAACCTGAACCTAAACCTGACTTATTAGTATTTAACTCCAATATAAGCTCTTTAATTATTTTCCTGTTCACATTAACGGTATTCAACACTACTTCCCTTGACCTAGAATTATCATCATTAATCTATCTTGATTGTCTTGTCTAAATACTGAAGAAAAATGATCATTAAGAACCTCTACTCTTTCCTCATGAGATTCTTTGAAAACCCCTTCATATCTAATAGGCCCAATTTTATCACTGTTAGATTTGTTATTAATTCTATAATAGCTAAAGAATTTTCTTGGATCTTTATTATTATTTTGATTTAAATTAATTTCTGCCACCGTTTTGCTCTTCTTAATAATCTTATTTAGCTCATTTCTGGTCGACCTATAATGACTTAAATTATCAAAAGTACTTTCTCCCTGTAATCTCTGGCATGCTCTTTTCTTCTCAGAATTTTTCCTAGTTATCTTGTGATTCCACCACAACGGCTTCCTACATTTCTTCCTAATAGCCTTCATTGGAATACACTGCTCCTGGACTATGTTTAATATAGTCTTAAAAGTGTCCCACATCTTATAAGTATTCCTACCCCTGAATTCTATATCCCACCTAATCTGGTTTAGCAAGTTTTGTAATTTATTGTAATCTCCCCTATAAAAATTTGAAGATTTTGTGGAGTTTGTTGATTGTTCTACCTTTCACTATTCCCAAGTTAAAACAAACCATCTGATGATCACTATTTTCCAATGCTTCCCAGACAGTCAATTCCTGAACCAAGTGATCATCATTTGAAAGAACCAGATTAAGATATTAGCACCCCTTGTTGGCTTATTAACAAATTGAGTCAAAAAATTATCCTCAAAGCATTCTATAAACTTACAACTTGCTCTATCCCTTCCTATCATACTTTCTCAGTCCACAGAATTTAAATTAAAGTCACCAAGAATAACTGTATCTACTTCACATCCCTTCCTTATTTCCCTGATCATTAGCTCATCAATACAGTCAAGCCTGTCCAGGTGGTCATAACATAACATAACATGATTTCACGGATGACAAAAGCCACAAGGGCCTATCAAAGGTCATCTGACTCTGTCAAAACCCACCCACAAAAAGCACCATCACCAGGGGAAGACAAAATCAAAGTCCCCCACAATATAATATAACAGATGACAAAAGCCACAAGGGCTCATCATAGGTCATCCGAGTCAAACAGCCTCTTTTTTAAGGCACCCAAACTCCCAAGAAAACTACATCCAGAGGATTGTGTCCAGAGGATGGTCTGTAAAAGGCTCCCGAGTGTATTATCCTATTTTTACTGATCCTAATATCTATCTACAGTGACTCAACTTCTTGCTTTATAGAATTATTTAGATTTGAAGAAATGTTATTTCTGATATAAATAATCAACCCACCACCCGTCCTATCTCTCCTTTGCCTAATGTACCCTGTAGTTCAAATTCACTCACACTGTCCTTAAATTTATTTTCATCAACTCATGATTCTACCACACATATTGTATCTATATCTTCATAAATAATATAACTAAATAACTCATCTTTCTTATTTCTAAGACTACGATCATTGGTAGAAAGACAACTCAGCCCTCCTGTCCCTGAAGCATCTCTTTTAGAATGTATACTTTCCACTCTATCTCCTCTGCATCTCTTTCCTTTCCTTGCCCCATCCTGTGCTCTTATATTTTCCTGACCACTATGAGTAACTAGTTTCCCGCCTGCAAAGACCCAAAGACACTACTTATCTAACTCCTGCCACAACACATCAACCCCAGCCCGGCTTAGATGGAATCCATCCAATGCATACAATGTTTTATTCTCATAAAACCCATTCCAAAGATCTAAAAACACTAATCCAAATTCCTCACACAAGACTTTCACATACTCATTCAGTCCAATTGAACAAGACAACCATTCCATCCCTACATCCAATCTCGGATCACACCTGAAACAACGTCTTTCACTCTACTTTCACTCATCCTTTCAACTAACCTTTTGTACCCCTCTCATAAATCACATAAACCCACCTTCTTCACATCATTTACTCCCACATCACAACTGCATCCCTCTCACACCCAGACACCAGACTATCATACTTCTCAGACACATCATTTACACCAGCACCCTGCAAACAAACTCTCACTCCCTTCCATTTGCTTGCACTCAACTTCCTATCTAAATAGCTAATCTGAGAGTCACCCATCACAAGCACCTCAGTCATCCTCCTAGTCCCCCTAGGCCTAGTATTACCCTCCATCCTGTTCTCATTCAAACTACCACTTATTTCACTTTCTGCCATGACCACATCAGACAAATCACTTTCAACCTCTTCCTCTCTCAGATAATCAAATCTGTTAGTCAACCTAAAAGGTTCCATGTCCTTCTTATTCACACACCCAACCTGTCCTAACCTATTCATTCTATCCATATTCACCCACCATTCATTTTCACTTACATCAGTCACTTCTTTCTCTCCAGTTCCTAGTCTAGACCTATGTTCCACCCTCCTGGTTCCAGCCACATTCTTCATGAGTACACTCACATCCCTTCTCACTTCATGCACCAATTCACTTAATCTCTTTCACTCATCATGCAACCGACTCACCTCCTCTACCAAAGCCACATTTGCATGAGTCACACTACACTAGGGGCATTCAGGTACATTTGCTCTTCTCTCAATACCACAAAAATCATAAACTATATACACACTACTCTCCTCAACGTGCCTACTCTCTTCATCCAAAGCAACAGCCATACTGAGAAAACTTTTCAAAACCCTTTAATTAAGCAACCAAGGAAAGTGTAGGCAAGAGGGGGGAAAAAATTACACTGCTCTGAAACATAAACAAATGAGAGCTATTTCACGATTTAATTGAAAACATAATTAAAAATTCTTGAATATTTTTGTCTAATACTCAACGTTAACTATCTTCCTGAACTTAAATAATATATTACCCCCCAAAACAAACAAAAATATGTCACTGAATGTGAATAGAGAGCTCGCTCTGAACACGTCCAATTGCTATGCATGCTAACTGTTTAGAATCAGCCCTGTGCTGGTCGACCTTTCCCAATGCTGCTTGATGCGACAATTATATTGAAACTCTGATTTCAATATATATATATATATATATATATATATATATTGTTTTACTTATCACTCCGCTTAAGTTGGATTAACATTACATATATAAATGACTTTAAAGTATGTAGTGTGAAATTACATAACATAAATTAATTTTAATTACTTTTGAGTCCTGCAGAATTACATAATATAAATGATTTTATTTACTTTTGGAGTACTAAGCCAGAGGCAGTGCTACAAACACTCCCCCACCAAAGAAAGTTACCCCTCTCCCCCTTCTTAATATGGTCTTGCAAGTTCTGATAATGTAGAGGTCTCCTTACGACACAACCATTCAGGTTTTGCCCTTCAAAGCCTGCCTTTTCTGAACTTCCTTAGCTGCCAACTTAATCTATTTTGTTAACTTAAATCCCAAACACAGATAAGTAACCTACCTTTTTAAATAACAAACATGAATTGCCCTTATACTAAGGTCCATGACAGTTACCTAAGCTGCCCTGGTTCACCCATGGGTTTGGCCTCGGGAGTCCCTGAGGTTAGCTCCCAAGGGCAGTAGCAAACTCCATCACCTCGCCAAAAAAAAAGAAAAAAAAAAGAAGTGCCTCACAAGAAAGCCTGGAAATAGATGATAATGCTGACATATTTTTGGCACAACCTATTTCAAACTCCTTTTCTATCCTAACTCAACTTGACCAAACCATTCCATCACTAGAATCAGACCAATTTGATCTGAGGCCCTTCTATTTTCCTCTCTGCTTCAGACTCGAGAATTCATTTGTCAAAATGCATACATGCAATTCTCTCAGCTAAAATAATCCACAACATTTGTGGCAAAGTAAAAAATATTGCACACTGTCCATCAGGTAAACTTTTGATTGAAACTTCAAATCAGTCACAGCTTAGGACCCTTCTAAAACTTAAAACCTTCCCTGATGGTAAAGAAAATTCCATTCCAAATCACAAGGATCAATTTATGCTCCAGAACTCCTTACCTATACTAATAAGGAAATAGTTGAAGCACTGGCTAACCAAAATGTCTTGGCATGCAGAAGAATAACAAAGGTAAAGAAAAAATTCCAACTAGTATTTTAATATTTACATTTGGAGGCAAGAATCTTCCCCAAAAGATTCTACTTGACTACATCAGTTATTCTGTAAAACTCTATATACCCCCTCCGTTACGATGCTATAAATGTACAAAAATTGGAAATAAAACCTGCTTGAATTGTGAAGGTCAACATATATCTAGTTACTGCACTGCTAAACAGATAATTGCCCTAATTGCAATATGAATCATAAAGCCAGTTTTAATATCTAAACTCACTGAAGCTATCTAAAGTACCCAAGAACAAAATAAATTCTTAATGAATCAAATTCAAAGAATAAATAAGAGATTAGATAACTCCAACTCATCCAATGTCTCTATAGAGAAACACTCCACCATTCTATCTCATCTCCCTACCACACCTCATACTAGCCTTACAACCAAAAATAAACAACGATCAAAGGGTTTAGACAACAATGTTTTCTGGGAATTTGTCACAGAAATGCAAAAAATCATCGGCTTTAAACTCAACACCAGAACAATTAGCTAGCAAAATTTCCCAATATGCTAATACAACCCAATTAGTAAATAAAAGAACCACTGTTAAGGAAAGACTTTCAATCTTTCCTAATAAACCCTAATGTCGATCTTACAGCGGAATATAAGAGGTCTTTTTTCTTGGTTGACTTAAGTTCGACATATTTTTTCTCAAAAATCAATCCTCCTAGCTGCTCTCCAAGAAACATTTCTTAATAAAAACTTCAATTATAATCGTAATTTACTACTGTAAAGACAGAGACAACCATGGTGAAGGGGTGGCCATCCTAGTCCATAGGAGTGTCCCTTCCACTCTAGCAATTCAAACCAACCTAGAAGTTGTGGGTGCCCAAATATTCTATCGAGGAATATACATTAATGTTTGATCTGTCTATATTCCCAACCCTACGAACATATTGTATAGAGATCTAAAAAAAATATAATTTCACAACTCCAAAACCATTCTTCCCCCTGGGTGACTTTAATGCCCCCACCACCTCTGGGGCTCCACAAAATGTGTGACCCTTTTGGCTCTCATCTTAGATTTCCTAAACAAAGAAAACTTAACTATTCTAAATGACAGTTCCCCAACATATACCTCAGAATCTTATTATAAATCTTCCCATATTGATTTATTTATATGTTTAAATGATATCTACCCTAAGTTTTCATGGGAAGCTTTTGCAACCCCAATGGATAGTGATCACTTCCCCATCTCTATCTCATTCATAAAAGCAACTAAGATTCAAGTCTCTTCTCTCCCAAGTAGATGGAGCCTAAAGAAAGTTGATTGGAGTGTCAAAGCCAATATTAATCTCCCCAATTTACAGTCTGATCTGTCTACCATATACCAGAATATGGTCACAAGTTTACACAACACTGCCAAAACCTGTATACCCAAAAGAAAGCCTACGCCTCACCCAAAGTATTGTAACTCTTGGTGGTCCTTTTCTTCCCATAGAAGTCTAGACAACTTTATTACTTACAAAAAAGTCAGAGCCAAGGCTTGGTATATCCTTAAGAAAAACAAAGAAGCTTCATGGAGGGAATTTATCTCTACTTTCTCCCCCCACAGACTCTTAAGCTTTGTTTGGAACAAGGTGAGACCGTTTCTAAAACAAAGACCACATAACCCCATCTCTCAAAATTCCAATGGACGGTTAATTTCAGAACAGCAGGAGGTTGCAGAAATACTAGCAATCCATTTCTCAGCTACCAACAGTAAAAGATACTTTTGCCTCCCATATTGCAGAAGAGGAATTACACACATTGGATTTTGCAACCCAAGAAAGCCTTCTGTACAATCGTCCTTTCAACTTAAATGAACTTCAGAATGCATTGAACAATGCCAGCCTTTCAACTCCGGGAAAAGACATCATCCCCTATTAATTCTTCCAACATCTTCCACATAAGGAACTCTAAACTTCTTGAGTATTATAACGCTTTGGAAAATGGGTACTTTTCCCCACCAATGGAAAATCTCTCTCTTAAGTCCCATCCTTAAATGAGGTAAAATTCACACACCCAATAGCTCTAACCAACACCTTATGTAAAAGAATGGAAAAAAATTATTAATAGAAGGTTATTTAAGTTCTTCATTGAGAATGATATAATCAGAAACTTCCAAAGTGGCTTTATCAAAGGTCACTCGACTTATGACCCTTTAACATCACTAGAATTCTCAGTCCAAGAAAGTTTTATTCAGTGTACATATACAGTTGCCCTTTTTCTGGACATAAACAAGGCTTATGATTCGAATTGGCATTTTGGACTGCTACAAAAAATTCATATGATCTCAACTTACGAGGAAATCTTGCCATTTTCATACATAATTTTATAAAAAACAGGCTAGTACAAATGAAACTCCCTACAGCTTCATCAGAGTTATACCATACAGAAACTGGTTTACCCCAAGAAAGTATCCTCAGCCCCACCCTTTTCCTAATTTATATCAACAATATATTTGACTCATTGCCTGGCGGTGTTAAAAAATCAACTTATGCAGATGATTGTGCTCTTTGGGTTTCTGGACAACATATAGAAGAATGTATGAAGTTGCTCCAGCACTCCCTTCAAACCCTGGGGGTTGAACTTTTCAAAAGAAAAATCCAAATACTTAATCTAGTAAAAGACCTATCAACATACATCCTTTCTAACTCTATATGGAGAGAAAATTGAGAGAGCCTTTATCCATAGATTTCTTGGCCTTATTTGGGACTGTAGCCTCACATGGGGCCCACATATCTCGTATATCAAATATCAGTGTTCTTGTATGATCTATAATGGACTATGGCTCATTTCTATTTGATACAGCAGCTAAGACCCAGCTCCACAAATTGGATTGTATCCAGTATGCCTGTTTACGTGTTGCCTTGGGCGCATTAAAGTGCACACCAAGTAAGAGTCTAGAACCTGAAGCCAATGTAAGGCCCCTTGCAATAAGAAGACAATAACTCTGCTGTAGATATCTTCTCCATGGCCTTTATATTAAAAACCACACAATAAGATCCCCATTCTCAAAATCATATAACTATATTTCTATTCCACAAGACCCTTCCCCTTACCTTTTATTGAGAGATACAAGGAACTATTAAACTCATCAAGCATTCTTTATGGAGACATCCCCCCATACCTTTCCCATAAGTTATACGATTTACCCCCATCAAATATCACTTTCCATCTCTAGCTAACCCAATATCTTATAAACTCAACACCCTCCCGTATGTATAACCAGCTTTTCTCTGAATTAATAGAATCCCTCCCACAACCCATCACCTTAATTTACACTGATGTGTCTAAAGACATTGATGGAAACACAAGTGCAGGAATCATGTTTAACACAATGGATTACTCATATATGTTACCCCACAACAGCTCAGTTTTTACAGTAGGATTATATTCTATATATCGTGGAGCAATACTAGCTGCAGGGCAACACAAAGAAAACCCTGCTATTTGTTCTGATTCCCTGGCATCCATTTTAGCAGTTCAATCAAATGGTGATCACTTTTTAGTCAGACGAATATACAAAATTATAACTGAAATCTCATGTGCCAAATTTTTCTTCATCTGGATCCCAGGAAACAAGGATATACCAGGCATTGAACAGGCAGACAAGATCGCCCAATCAGCCAATCTATTTGGGCATCTTACAAATATTCCTAAATCTAAGAATGAAATCTTACGATCCCTGAGCAATATTTTCAAACAAAATGGTCACCACACCTTAGAAATGTCTCCCCAACTTACTGGCATATAATAAAAAATCTTTCCACTGACATTCCCCATCTGGAAAACCGAAGAAAAGAAGTCATCCTCACCCGATTTACACTTAATATTAGCTTAATCTCTCACAAACATATCTTTACAGGTGACCCTCCTCCAGTCTGTCATGATTGTAACAAAAACAGGACTCTATCCCATCTAATTTTTGAATGCACAAAACTCAGCAGGGCAAGAACCTCTTTCACATGTCATGCCAACACAAAGGGACTAACCCTGTCCAGAGAGATATACTTTATGAAAGTTTTCCCTCTCCCAATTATTTTTGAATTCCTTAAACTATCAGGTCTCTACTACAAAATTTGAACTGCCTTGAACTTTAATTTAACTTGTTTAAACTTTCTCACTTTTTGTTTCTGTTTTCAGTATATACAGGAGTGCTACACCTCACCCTCTCTATATTAACACAGCTCCCCCCCTTCTTTTCTTGCTTTTTAGTGTTGTACAGTGGAACCCTACAACTGAAGTTCCCATATTCCTGTTCCTCTCCTTTCAACATAATCTTTGGCCTCCTGAGCAATGTATATATATATGCATGTACAAGGGCTGGTCAATAAGTTTTGCGAATCGGTAGGGCAAAACAGAGGAAGGGGGATTGCTGTTTGTGGGGATGTTATGACAAGTCAGGACCTGCAGCCGCACACTCTTGCCTCATCTATTTAAGAAGCAGTAGCTGATCGCAGATCATCAGTCACAAATTTTTCAACAATGGAGAAGGTTGAGCACCGCGCAGTGATAAAATTTTGACCGAGGAAGGCAAGAATGCAAAAGAGATCCATGAATGCATGGTTGCAGTGTACACCGACACCGCCCCTTCCTATGCAACCATTGCTTGCTGGAATAGGGTTTTCCCGCCATAGTCGTGAGTCCCTTGAAGATGACTCCCATCCAGGATGCCCATAAGATGTGACCAACGAGGACAATGTGGCCCGTGTGGAGAGGATGATCCTCGACAATTGACGGGTGAAGGTCGAAGAAATTGAGCGAGAACTTGGAATATCACATGGAAGTGTTATCAACATCATCCATGACAATTTGGCCATGACCAAGTTCTCTGCCCGTTGGATCCCTAAAAACCTCACGCCCCATGATCAACTTCAACGTTGTCAAAGTCCACAAGGCCGGAGTTGCACAAGCTGCCCTGCGCAAGTGCGGATTTGACGATGAAGATGTCCAGCTCGCCGTCCAGGAGTGGATTGAACAGCAGTCAGGAGATTTCTGGTTGTCGGGAATTCAAAGCCTCAGGGACAAGTGGTGCAAGTGCATTGAAGTCGAGGGTAGTTATATTGAAAAATAATAAAACATAAAACACTTTTCTTCATATCTCGTTTCCTTATATCCGAATTGCAAAACTTATTGACTGCTCCTCGTATGATTGTGTTTAAAGGCTCCCTTAATATTGTTGTTTTAGAATGGGCACTACAGACATAAAATTATCATGATAACATAATCTATAGTAATGATTTTATTAAGAGAAATATCCTGGAATCATTTTTAATCTCCCACACAAAGGAGAGTAATCTCAACATTAGCCCAGAGCTTTTTTCGTTAGATCCAATTTTATCACTTTCTAAAATCTGACTTATCTGATAGCATTGAAAAGTTGACCATAGGGAAATGTGCTTAGTATAAATACTCTGTGTCTTATTTTTTCTTACCATTGTGAGTTTGAAAATGTCGAATAGACCAAAGTACTAATTCATATATATATATATATATATATATATATATATATATATACTAGAATACATTATACAAGAATTTTATTGAAAAACATTAAAATCAGTGAGACCGCTGGTGCTGCTTGCCATGAAGAAGTGGTTTAATATCTGGCTTGATGGATGAAGTAGACAACAGAAGAATGTCATTCAGGTGGCAGTCCGAGAGTTGGGACCGAAGGTAAAACTTCATCTACTTCATTTTGGAGAAGAGCTGTTCGCAACAGTAGGTGCTGCAACATGGCCACAATGTGTTCAACATGTGCAATGTATTTTGGAAAATTGCTAGAAGGGAAGATGAGGTTGCGGAAGAAGTATTCATTGTAGTGGAAAAAGACCTAAGCAATTCTGTGAGGGAACTGTATATTTGTCTCATTTTTTACTCATTTTCACTGCCAGATGTAAGACTCAGTCCCCTCTCCCTCTACGAGTCTACTGAGACAGATGCTATTGCAGAATTTATTTATTGGGGGGGAGGGGGGGTCAGGTGCCGGATTGCAATATTAATGCCGAGTGAGGTGGCAGGGCAGACACTAGGCTTTCGTGGGCCAGAGATTGCCCGCCCCTGTCCTAAAGGATGATGCCCTCATTAAATATTTGTCACTATGCCTATGCTCCTAAGGTTTCCACGACACTAGAAATTATTTATATATTTCTAAGATCATCATACATTGTCACAATGGAGCTGTGCTGGTGTACAGAGATAGTTCCAATTCCAAAGCATGTGCATTTGTGTGTGGCTTCTATGCTATTTCCCCCTTGTTTGAAGATGATGGGGCTCTGAGTTCTTTAGCAGTAGACTCACAAAAGAATGTGCTGATGGATTGTTTAGTATCCTAAGAAATGTAGTGTTTACCATCTTTTAGGTTTATTTTCATTGGCTTCTTCTATCTTTGTAATTGAATGTAGCTGAAGTTTGAGAATAATTTTTCAAATGTTTCTTTGATATCTAATACCTTATCACCTAATAATAGGCCTTTCATTGTTAAATTGCTGAATAGAGATCTTCAAAGCATTCTCAACTGGTGTCGAGTCCAAAGTGTGACACATTCTCCAAAGCCTCATTATTATTATTAGATCTAAAACTCTCAACCAGCTTCACCATGATCTTGTTTTTGAATATTGCATTTTGAGGAAATGTTTTATAATTTTAATTAAGTTTATGTTGAATTGTTTTAATTCCTTTATTCTTTAATACCATTTTTGTCATCTTCAGTGGATTGTCATCTGAAATATATTTATAGGAAAATTTCAACTAATGAGATTTTGATATCAATTTGATCTTATGCTTTATTATGATAAGTTGGTTACCTTTTCACTTTTCCATTGGGAGATTGGTAGAGATTGATCTAACCCTTTTTTATTTGGTGATTCTGGTTTCATATCCAGTATAAATTTAAGGGAAAATTATATTTTGGATAACAGGCTGAAAGACTGGAAAAAAAGAAAAGTTTTTAAAGTCAAATTTAAAATGTCTTAAAAAGAGTGAATTATATAATTGCCATATTTTTTTTTTAGTTGCAATGAATATTTTTTATTTTTTTCAGGAAAGATGATTGGCACATTTCTAGATTTGTAGCAAACCTCTTACAAATTATAATGCAACATTCTTTTAACCATTTGTAAATATGAGGATGTATCATCAATTATATTCCTATTATTCTACAATTTATCCTCTGAATTCAAATTTTAAATTTCTATCTTCATTTCCAATATGTATATTTAATAAATATAGGGATCATTGTACCATTTCAAGGAAGTCATCTTGTGGGAGCTTTGTTTTAGTTCCAGAATATCACTTTAATCAAAAGTATGTTTATTTGAATTTGTCTACTATTCATTCATCTTGCATTTCAAAGTTTGGAAGATCACTCTCTTATTTCAAAGTGTTTGGGAGACCAACCAGCAACCAAGAGCCCAAAGTTTGTTCTCAGGTACCTCCAATTCAGAGAAAAAGTGAAATAATTTGGGAGGAAGAGAGCTTTTATCCAAGTGAAGTTAATAAAAATGTAAGCCAAAAAGGAACTTTAGGTGCAATTATTGAGGTATGGCTTAATTCAAATTACTATATATTTTATAAAGATTTAGAAATAACTTAGGACATCAGTACTAGGATACAGAAATTGTGCAGTTTTGCCTGGCATAGTGATAACATTTGTATAAGAATTTTTATTTCTTTGATTGCAGGTTTTTTTAGTGCCTCTTTGAAATTTTAACTTAATGGTCAAGCAAATTTGACCACAAGGAGTCAGGTGTATAATAGGCAACCATCATGCTTGGAATTACATTTGAAGGGCTGTGTGGCGCTTTATGTCGTCTTTGAATTATACACTCGCAGGCATTGCTCAAAGCCAGAGCTTTTTGGCTGCCTGTCACAGTCAAATGTGATGAAAGGTAGAGGAATTAGGGAAGCTCTGTCACTGGGTTGACATGGATCAGTGACCTAATGACGAATAAGTCACCTGGCCCGGATGGGTTTCTACCTAAAGTGTTAAAAGAAGTGCGCGATCAAGTGTCATGACACCTGAGCGCAATCTTCAACATGTCAATTCCGACCGAATGCGTTCCTAGAGACTGGCGTGAAGCGGAGGTGACGCCTATCTTCAAGAAAGGAGACTGAAGCCAACTGTCAAACTACCGACTTATCAGTCTGACTTTGATAGTCGGTAAACTCATGGAAAGCATGATGGTGGACAAAATGACGTCGTATTTAGAGTCAAACCTGCTACTGAGGAGTTCCCAGCACGGCTTCCGAAGGCAACGGCCATGCCTGATGAACCTTGTGGAATTCTTCCACTTCGTCTTCAGTGAGCACGATCGGGACAAGGCGGTGGATGTGGTCTACTTAGACTTTCAGAAAGCCTTTGATAAGGTACCACACCGTCGTCTTCTCTGGAAAGTGCGAGTGCTGGGCATAGACGGAAAAGTAGCCGGCTGGATCGAGAACTGGCTAAGTGGCAGACGGCAACAAGTAGTGGTTGATGGACAGGCTTCTGAGGGGGTGCTCGTTACTAGCGGGGTGCCTCAAGGTTCTGTCCTGGGACCACTACTATTCATCATCTACGTCAACGACATGGACGGTGACATGGTTGCCAAGATTTCCAAATTTGTTTTTTATTCTACCACTAACCCCTCAACCTTTTGTCTACCTGCACTTGGTACCAGGAGGAACTGTTCTCACCTGGACAAAGGGCAAATTAGGGATGCCCCATAACTGGGCTGAATTGAATCTGATGGGCTCTGGGGAAGTTGTTGGTGTGCTTCCTCCTTGTTCACTCCCAGCATTCCTTTTTCTCTACAACTAGACATTCAAGCTTCTGTCAAGCTTAAGCACCTGACCATCTAATCCATGCTGTGTGAGGAGAGAGGCTTTGGAAACTCTATAAACAATGCCTAAAAGTTGCAAAAGACTAGGTATTGGGGGTGAATAATTGGAATATCAATTTTGACCCAATAACCCCTTCCCTACGTGGAATGAGCTGACCACCTCCCTGTGGTGGTTCTTGGGTGCATAAAGCTGTCCTGTTTGTGGCAGGCTTGGGGGTCCTCTCTCATGGTCTGCCACATCAGATCTTCAGATCCTTGTCATCCTGTTGAGGATTATTACATCCTACTAAGGATATCCACCTGGTTACCCAGTTGGGAGCTGTGACCTTTTAGGAAGGACTGGCCACTGAGTATCTTCTGGTCTGTGTGTGTCACTGTTCTAGGTTATGAACACCATTCTTTAATGCACCCAGGGTGAACCCTTGAAAAGTCATAAAACCTGAGATGTAATAGGTGGGAGTGAGTGAACATGGGATACCTCCCCCCCTTATCTTTTTCTATTTTTAGTGGTCACAAGTGCAGGGAATTTTTCATCTCTTGGCTTGTTCTCCAAAGTTTTTAGTTGCATGCATGTGGCTCTATAAGTTACTATATTGGTCCGTAGGTTGTCGGCCAGATGGTAACCATTTTACTTTTCAATGCGTTTTTTTTTTACAATAACATCGTAACTATTCATCCGATTCTAACGAAATTTGAAACCTTTATGTTGTTTTACATTTTTTTTTAAATGATTGCCAAGGTTATTCCAGGAATTATTGAAAGTTTTGAAGGTCGTAAGGTCATAAGTCAGAATAATTGAGAGCAAGCGACAGTTCTGTTGACTTTGTTTTGACCATTTTTGGAGTATGTTCATATCTCAATCCTCGCCTGATCTTGGTGTGAGGTGGATGAGGAGCAAAAATACACCAGCATTCTGACATTCTGAATGATATGCATTTCCTCTAGGTGGGATTACACAATTAATACCTGGGGTGAAATCCTTGCTGACCTGATTGAAGATTTTGAGATTGGTGTCCCGAATGTTGATGAGTTTACTCATAACTGTCTGAGAACTGCTTCATTTTCCTGCCTTGATCTGTCCCTGTACTCTCTAGATTAATGGCCTCATTTGGGGTAGTAGGTTGTTGATGACCTTCATGATAGTGACTATTTTCTGGGCTGCTCCTGTTGTGCCCAAGTGGGTAGTCGCCAGATAGGCTCCTAAAATTACAAAAACAACAAATGGGCTTCTGCTGCTTCCTGAGAATCTGTCTTGGTGGGTTTGGAGTTTATGTTGGTTGATAAGGCCATTGAGTTCTTCTCAGGCAATGTCATTGCCATGGGCCTATCTACCATTCTTAAAATGTCTGCTCATTTTGCTTGCTATCTGCTGCTTTAGTGGATGGCTGAGTATGAGATGTTCCTCAGAGAGAAGAGAGATATAAGGTGACCTCCCCCCAAGCATATCAAAAGTTGGGGCCTGTTTTTAGGGCACCCTTTATATGCTTATAAGTGCTGTCAGAATAATTTCTTGTTGATTTATTTTGTCAAGCTAGGGATAGGGTCTGGTATGTTTAGAAGTATGTATACCACCTCTTGAAGAGGTGTAGAAGAGAGTCAAAAGGCTTTAGATCAAGTTCTCACAGGATCCCCCCTACAATTCTCCAGGACTGCAATCTCAGATCCTGTATCCATGGCAGTCTCTAGCCAAGATGCTGCCCCACCAACATTCAATGTGCATTGTTATGTCTCTCAAGGCTACCAACTGAACTTTACCTGCATCAGTTCTGTACCCACTATAAAATTTTTCTCATCACCTACAAGGCTCTAAACCTCGAGGCTCCACCTTATCTCTCGTCTGCCCTCTCCCGTTGTCAAACTCCTCGGGTGCTCCAGTCTAACCTTGCTTCCCTCCTGAACACTCCTCATTCTATCCCTGATGGGTGAACGTTCCTTCTCAGTTTGTGCTCCTAGACTCTGGAATGCTATTCTTGCCAAAGTCCAATCCTCTCCCTCCCTTGCTACTTTTAAATGTCTCCTGAACACTCATCTTTTCAGAATTGCCTTCTCTCCCCTGTAAACTTTCTCTACACTTGCTACACAACTTGCACCCTGGGAGGGCTAATAGCCCTGAAGGGCGCATTATAAATACCTATTATTATTATTATTGAGGTGGAAGAACCCTTTAAGGACCGCTTTACAGAGTTGGATTCAACTCTCATTTCATGCGAGGACACCACCCCTGGTCTGGAAGACATCCTGTATGCCATGCTTCATTGCTTAGGTGAGCTAGGCATAGCATTATTGTTGGATTTGTTAAACAGGATCTGGACAGATGGTATCTTCCCAGGCTCCTGACAAATAGTTACTATGCTCGCTCTCGCAAACTGGGGAGAGATCACTCTACCCTGGCTGGTTTCCATCCCAATCTCTAACTTCTTGCGTGTGCAAGTTGATGGAGAGATTGGTAAATGTTAGATTAGCCTCTTTCCTGGATAGCGGGCCTACCTGATTTCTGTGCATTGCAGGTTCCACAAGTTCCACTCCATGTCAAATGCTCTGCTACAGCTGGGAAATGCTCTCAGCAAGGCCTTCCTTCATAGACAGCACTACGCCACAGTGTTTTTCAATCTAGAGAAGGCCTACGATACTGCATGGTGATACAGCATCATGGAGACCCTCCATACAATGGGGGTAGCTTCCCAATTTTCATATCTAAATTCCTATGAGATTGTTAATTCCACTTATAGCTGTGGGGAGCCCTCTCTGGTCCAATAGGGTAGGGAGAGGCCATTGCACAGAAAAGTGTCCTCATTGTTACACTCTTTATCCAGAGCTTCAATAGTATCCCCTTGATTCTGCCAGAAGATGTTCTCACTCTACTTAGATGACCTTTGAATCTCATTTGGTGCTGCCCAAATGCCAACTCTTGAGCGTTGACTTCAAAAGGCATTGAACTGCATCTCTATGTTGAAAAACAAAGCTTTGCATTTTCTATTGTTAATACTATGTTAATGCTTCTCTCTCGCTATCCGCAGTTTTACCTTGACATGGGTCTTGTTCCTATATGTAGTTTGCGGGGAAGTGCAAGTCGCTTTCTTGGTATTGTTTTAGACTAATGCCTTACCTGGTTAGGCCCATCTTCGCATGTGCATCCATAGTGTCTTTAATACCTACGGCATCAATATTTGTTACATGACAGTCATTACTTGGGCTGATGATAAGCGCTACCGCTTTATGGCTTGATTCCTTTGTTCACTTCAAACTTTACTATGGATGTGTTTAATGCATCTGCAGGTGAGCGTCAATTGCAGAAGGTGGTCACAACCACCACACAATCCAATCTCTGTCTGGTGACCAGTGCCTTTCATATGTCTCCTATTGAGAGCCTGCTTGTCGGTGCTGGCCAGATGCCCTTCACCATGTAAAAGGTGTTCCATAAAGGGCGCCGAATTTGAATTGGGCAACACTTTTACATTCTGAAGTTTGAAGGCCTTTTCTGATCATGTTTGCTACCTCCTTTCACTCCGATTAATAGTTATTTGTTTATTTATCAGAATATTTGTGTGCAGGGCATCATAGAGCGGTTTACAACTGAGCAGCGCGTTCTCATCATGATGACATTTTACCAAAATGTCATTGTACCATTTTTTTGAGAAATGAAGCACCCAATGAGTTTGATTCACAGACTAATGACAAAGTTTAAAACAACTGGTTCAGTTACAACAGTGCAAATTAGTCGGAATCATTCTTGTTGGACAGAGTAACAAATTGCTGTTGTGCAAGACAGTATTACTGTAATTCTGGGAAAATCGATTCGCTGAAGTTTTTAGCAGTTGGACATCCCGACCACTTCATTAAATCAAATTCTGCTTAAAGATCTCCATATGCACAAATGCAAAATTCAACTTATTCAGCATCTTCAGCCACCTGACGACAGGAGGCAGAAGCAATTTGCTGACTGGGTCGTGGAGAGACTTTCAGCTGATGAAATTTTGCAAAGAAAATCATCTTCAGTGACGAGGCCCACTTTGACTTGAGTGGATTTGTCACAGAACTGCCAGATTGGGGGAAATGAAAATCCTTGAATAATGCAAGAGCGTGAAATGCATCCACTGAAAGTGACTGTGTGGTGCAGGAGGAATGCTTGGACCTTTCCTCTTTGAAGATGATGAGGGAAATGCAGTTACCATTAATTGAGAGCGTTACAGAGACATGATATCCACTCAGTTATGGCTGAACTTGGAAGATATGGAGATTGATAACCTCTGGTTTCAGCAGAATGGAGTGACCTGCCACACTTCATGCTAAACACTTGCCCCCGTAAGGGGCGCGACGATTTGCCATCCTGGCCACCATTCTGGCGGGACTCAGCACCCCATCCGATCCCAGCTTAGCCTCTTCTCCTTCCTTCAGACACTTGTGTTTCCTCGCTTTTCATACAACCTCGCCCACAACTTTCTCTGGTCAGCCTCTAATTTCACAAGGTAGATGCTGACCTTCTTCTCAGCCAACTATCCCAGATCTGGGCTGAGGGGGGAGGGGACAATGATCCCTCACCCCTGAGCTCCATTTTGGGATGGTGGGTTTTTAATAACCTGCTTTATCCCCACCCATATCTTCCTCACCTCCTCTTTCTTTCTATTTTCAAACTATCCATTTTACGCTGTGTCCAAGGTGGGGCCGCCATGCTGAGGGACTACCAGGCCTGTACTCACCCTTTATAGAGCAGTCAACTGCGGGGGGTGATTAGCGTTTGCATTCCGTAAAAAAAACCTGTCACCATGCCCAATGATGAAAAGTTTGAAAAAACAAAATCTCTTCCCATTTCCCGTTTAAGAATAATGGAGGCCCCCCCCCCCTGTGGTTTCCCAGGGAACCCTCTATAACTCTTTAACCGGAGAGGAGGCTTACTCCTCTCCAGTGACTATGGGTGCAGGGGGCTCCCCCTCACCCACTTCCTTGGAGTCACCATGTGACTTCAGCTCAAATCTGGCAGTCCCGCCTTTGTTTTCAAAGAGGACTGCCAGGAAAGCCAACAGGCAGCCCATAACCAGCCACTCCCCATTGAAGCGGCTCGGTAGGGCAAATCCCCTTAGCAGGGAGAGGGAAGAAAGGCCCCATCAGCCCTGGCCTCTAAAGACCTGCTGGGTTGAATATTAAACCTAGTGGGGGTGAAGGCCCATGCCCCCCCCCAAAGAACATGGATGAGACTGATATGACCTGTGATGTCATGGGGGGGGGGCCAAATGGAGGCCCTCCCCCTGAGATAGACAGGCTCCTGATGCAGCCCAGCCTCAGAAGTAGGGCCAGATTCGGGCTCAGCATCAAACACCAAGCCCGAGTCTGCTCCTGTGTGGGGCCCTCGCCAGAAGGGTCGGGCTGCTAAGACAGCACAAGGAGGGGTGGGATCTCCTCCTCGGGCTGGTGCCCCCACGACTACTGGGACCTTCACTATCTCAGGGAAGGACCTTGCAGAGGCTGGCCCATCTGGCCTGGGGGAGGGGAGAACCGGGTCCATTATCTGCCCTCCTCTCCTAAAAAGAAAAGGAGTAATAAAAAGAAGACTCAAGGCCGCTACCATCTTTGAACGTGACCAAGCCAAGATTGGCACATCTGGCCCCAGTGCTCGCATGAGAGGGGAATCCCAAAATAAGACCAAAAGTGTGCAGAGTGGATATTGGGCCATACAAATCGCTTATGTAGATGTGCAAAGTCGGGGTCACCCGAAGTCTGTGTAAATTGCTCCAAGGTTGCACACGATAAGTCCAAATTGTGTGTGGCCAAGTGTGTCAATTGGGGAGAGCTGCACCCCGCTTCTTCGAAGCAATGTGGTGCATATCTCCTTGAGAAAGAAATCCTGGCCGTTCAGGCCCAGGATCATCTCTCATTCCATGAGGCTAAGGCCTTGGTCCTGGCGCACCCGGCTCTGCCTGGGACATCTTATGCCTCAATGCTAAGAAAGACACCCTCTGCTCCTGGCCTCTCCAGGCCAACGAGCACGGTTGTTTCTGCGCTCATTTGGAGCCCTTCTGCAGGCTCTACTCAACCCGGGTGCTCCCCTGGTAATTCTAGCGGCACAAAAGGTTCACACTCAGCCCTGACTAAAACCAGGGCTCCCATCCTTTCCCCAGCGTGACTGTTTCCTGTAAGGCTAAACAACCACGTGTCTCAAATGAGTCATTAGGCTCACAGGAGGCAACACCCCAGAAGTTAGTCGCTAGACCATCTTCCAGGGTTCCTAAAGCTGCCCCCCAAAAGGACAGCAATAAAGGAGCTTCACCTCCTTCGCCCACAGCCAGTGGTGAATGGGGGGGCTTGGAGACGGTGGATCCTCCAAAAGATGGACTACCGCCCCTGATGCCCCAACACTCGCCTGGCGAGGCCAACCTTCCCTGACTGATGCGCAGCGCCCGGAGTTCTGCCTCTGGGAAGTGTACAGCCATTCCCGTAAGGTTCTTCTGTTCGAAGAAGGCCCCCCACATCTCCTCCGAGTTAGGCCTGGATGGCATATTCCTTCAATGCAATTGCCACAGACTCTGAGCCAACTGGGAGGAGCTCTGGAGGCTCGTCTCGTCCTGTTCCCTGTTTGTTATTTTTCTGCAGGAGGCCATGCTAGGCGCATGCCCCCTGCTCAGCCTCCCGGGGTATAAGGGTTTTACGACCCCACCACCACGGGATGGGGGCTGGGCTGGTGGATGCGTGGTTTACACCCAGCATGATGTCTCTGTTCTGTGCAGCTTCACCTGATAGGAGGTATACTGTTATTTCTGCATACATTTCACTGTCATCTGACTTGATGCAGGGGGGCTTCCGCCACTTTGTTGCCCGGTTGCCTAGGCCCTTTCTCTTGCTTGGAGATCTGAATAGCAGACATCCTCTCTGGGGAGATTACTCAATAAATCCCAGGGGATAAGTCCTTGCTGATCTGATCGAAGAGCTTGAGATAAGTGTCCTAAATGTGGATGAGTTTACACATCACTGCTGAAGAATCGCTTCATTTTCTTGCCTTGATCTATCTCTACACTCTGCAGATGCACAGCCTGATTTTGATTTGGGGGTGGTCAATGACCTCCATGGTAGTGATCACTTTCCCATTCAAATATCATTTTCTCGGTGGTGCTTGGCACGGTGGCTTGCATGTCAGGAAATGACTGAAATCAGCAACTCCGCATACGGGTGGGGAGGAGCCCTCTCCGGCCTAATGGAGCAGGAAGAGGGTGTCATGCAGGGAAGTTGCCTCAGTGTCACACTCTTTGCCTTGAGCATCAATGGCATTACCTCGGTGCTGCCAGAAGATGTTCTTGCTACACTCTACATGAACGACCTTTTGATCTCTTTTGGCGCGGCCCAGATGCCACCTCTGGAGCATCGACTCCAACAGTCATTGAACCTTGTCTCTCACTATGCCGAAGTGCACAGGTTTTAGTTTTCTTTGGCCAAGACTAAGGTGGTGCACTTCTGCCACCATCCACGGCTCCACCCCAACCCAGATTTGTTTATTAATGGGGTGTGCCTGGTAGTGGTTGAATCACACCATTTCCTTAGTCTTGTATTTGACTGATGCCTCAACTGAGAGGCTCATATTCGTAGCCTTAGGGTCTCTTGTACCCTCTCCATGAATATTCTTCGTTCTGTGACATTCAGCGCTTGGGGCGCTGATAGGGATACTGCCTTACTTTTTTATCGATCCTCTGTCCATTCGAAGCTCAACTACGGCTGTTAGTTTTATGCATCCGCAGCCGAGTGTTTATTGCGGAAGGTGGACTCGATCCACCACACTGGCCTTCGCTTGGCAACTGGTGCCTTCCGCACTTCCTCTATTGAGAGCCTGCTTGTCGATGCTCAAGAGATGCCACTATTTATGTGCTGTGCACAGTGCATTACTCGCCTGTATGCATGATCGCAACATTTCCCTTTGTCGCTAATGGCTCTCAAAGCATCTGCAGCTTATCTCGTCAGTGCTTATGCCACTGAGAGACACAAGTCATACCCTAAGCCCTTTGGGTTTAGTGCTAGGAAACTCCTTCGAGTGCAAGATGTAGCTCTCGGGCCGGTGGCACCCCTTGTTCTGTCCAGAACACCACCCTGGAGGGTACCACCATTGGCTATTTGTCACCATGCCTCTGCTCTGAAAGCTCCTACAGTGCCGGGAGTATTGCATTTGCCCTTTTTGGAGCACATCTCGTGTTACGCTGGAACCATGCCAGTGTATACGGATGGCTTCAAGTCCGAAGAGGGGGTTGGTTTCTACACTGTATCCCCCTCTGTTTGAAGTCAGCAGGGCTCTACCGGGCACTGTGTCTGTCTTCACGCCTGAGTTGGTGGCAGTACACCACTCAGTACGGGAGATCATGCAACATGCCTAGTTTGGAGACTGGATCGTGATTTAATGTGACTCACAAAGCGCCCTGAGTGCTCTCGGGGCATTGGAATCTGCACCCTGTGGTTCACGATATCCGTGATACCACAGTTTTAGTGAGATTATCTACTGCTGGGTTCCTGGACATGTAGGAATTATGGGGAATGAGCGCGCCAAAGAGTCCGTGAGGACCGGACAACCGGACCAGCGTTCCGCTCTTCCACAAACAGACTACATGGCAGGAATACGGGCAGCTCTTCAGACTGCTTGGCAAAGAAGATGGGAGACAGTCCAGGGGAACTTAAAGTTGCATGCCATTGCACCGCGACTTCCCATGGACCTATCCCCCAATGTCGCCATGGCTTCAGGTCACTTTCTGTCGTCTCCAAATCGGGCACACTCATCTTGTAGCGGGCCGAAAATCTAGACTAACCCCAATCGATCCAACCTGCTTCCTACACTAATTCAGACATGAGAAATCGAAGGAGAATGAACCGGATTGTATGTACAGTCCTTTACTAACAAAAAAATACAATAATATTTACAAAATATGGGATAAATATAGTCACAACGATCCTATATATATATATATATATATATATAATAAAAACAATCCTATCTTGTGAATACTACCGACCAAGAATATTTACAAATACAAAAATAACAATCTTATCTTGGAATCCTACCAGTCAAAAATATACAAAAAAAAAATCCTATCTTTGAATCCTACCAGTCAAAAATATTTACAAATACTAAGAAGAGACAACAAAAGAAAGAGTTAGCTTAGGTATTACCACGGTTTACAGGCTCCCCGGGGGAAAATCTTGCCGGCAGTCACTCTTGTGGCCAAAATTGGGTGTGCACATCTTAGGGGCCTGGTGCCTCCGAGCTCAATTTACTTTACGATCCGGTTACGTCTTACAAAAAAGAGAAAGCTGGTGCCTCCGTGCTTGATACAATATATATAGGGACCCGGTCGTACCTTCGGGGCTACAAACAAACAGCTCTTCTGTCCCAACAGGATGCACAACCTCTGGTGTACCTCAAGCCCTACTGTCTATGCCACTCTGTACAAATTTGGCAGGTAATAGTATTTCTAATTTACTAGAGTAGTCTTTCGGAAAAACAATATCAATTTTAAATAGTTTGTTTTAAATATAATGATATATCAAAACTACATCTTAGAGTAGCCTGGCAAATTACAATATCAAATTTAAATAGCTGGCGGAGAAAAAAAAAGATTTTAGACAAATATGAAAATCAATTTATATTACTGTACCAAAAAAACAAACCCATTCCCATGAAAAGGGTGGAAGAATGGCCCTTCATACACACACTCACATTCGCTCCACCACAATGTGATGCATTGCCATTTGATGGAGCGCTTGCCTGCACCCTATTGTGATGACTGTGTTGTCCCCCAGACTGTTTGGCACATTCTTGTCAAATGTCCCAATCTGGGTGATCTTCGCGCATGTTACCTATCCCGGTACCGGAATGGGCAGGGGTGCTACTGCCTGTCCCTTGTATGTACTCGGGATGGATTCGTGCACATTGACTGATGGACTTTTAGACTTTTGGGAGGAGGCCGGCCTTCTCCCCATTATTTAATATTTGACTATGGATCGGGTGCTTCTTCACCGGGAAAGGGCAGACCTTCCCCCATCGATGGAGCTCGCTTTGTAATTTTTTTCCTTTTATTTGGCTTTTAATATAGCCTAGATTTAGGCTAGGATGAGTACTGCGACTTATGCCCTAAAAGGCAGTCGCCAGATGAGATAAAAAAATAAATAAAGCTAAACACTTGCATTACTTGTAGAAAAATTTCTGCAATGAGTGATATCCTTGCATGATGACCAGGAATGGCTACCAAGGTCCTGCGATCCTACCCCTTGTGCTTTTGTCTTATAGGGTTATGTGAAATCACAGGTATACGCCAACAAACCACACACAATTCCTGAACCCAAGGCTGAAATCAGGCGTTTGATAGGAGGCATCGAGCTAGACATTGTGAGAAAGTTATTGGAAATTTTGAGGAGCACATAAATGTATACAGACTCAGTGGAGGTGGATATATTGGCGACATTGTGTTGCATACCTAAATGGTAGTCATAACTCATTAGAAATATGCAGAATATAACCATGTTTATAATTTTTTTTTATTATTATTCCCCTTTCAAATTTGGTGCCCTTTATGGAACACCCTTTACAATGCATTATGTGCTTGTACATGTGGATTTAACATCTCTCTCATTCACCATATTTCTCATAGCATCCATGACTGATCTAGACTATTTGTCCCCTTGCCTGTTTCCACAGTGCCTGGAGTATTGCTTTCAACCTTTTTAGAACACAGTTTCAATCGAGCTCCAAATTTTGTTTGTTCAACATATGTAAGGAGAAGAAATGCTGTCCCTAGAGTGGAAAACACCATTGTTGTTGATAGAGAACAGTCTGTGGCAGAGTGGTAGCAGTGTGGAGGAGCTGGAGGGAGGTAGCTGGATTGCTTTTCAATAGGGGGGATCCCCCTTAAGAACCATTGAAAGGTTTATGATGCATGTGTCAGATCATTCTTACTTTATGGATCAGAGACTTGGGGACTCTCACTGAGGTTGGAAAAAGTGCTGATGAACTGTGATAAAAGAGTGTTGAGGTACATGGCTGGTGTAACATAGAAGGATAGAATTTGTTGTAAAGAAGTAGTTAGAAAGTGTGAGGTTGATAAATTGGATGTAGTTCTGAGGAGGAAAAGATTAAGATTAAGCGAAGAGATGAAGAAGAGGCACTTGGTAGTGTGAGAGAGTTGGAAGTGGATGGAAGAAGGCCAAGAGGTAGACTTAAGAAAACATGGAAGAAGAATATAGAAGAAGACTTAGCAATATTAGGAGTGCAGGAAAATGAGGTTTCTAAAAGAGAAAGATGGGAGCAAATCATCCAAAATAGAGAAAATCTGATGCTAATAGTTAGTTTCATTTGTCTCACTCAACATGGATGGCTCCAAGCCTGAAGAGGTGTTAGCTTCATTGTCATATTCCATCTGCTTGAAGGCAGCGGGGCTTTACTAGGCACTGCATTTGTCTTCATGGATCAACTGTTTGCAAATCACTGCTTGGTACAGGAGATAACATTTTGTTCCCAGGGGTAAGACCAGATTGTGATCTATACTGACTCACAAAGCACCCTGAGTGCTCTTGGGGCATTGCAATCTCTGGATGCATGATGCCACAATTGTTGCGAGGAGGCCAATGCCAAGATAAGCTTCTGCTAGGTTCCTGGATATGTGGGGGATTGTGGGTAATGAGGGTGCCAAAGAGATTGTGAGGGCTGAACAACCAAACCAGCGTTTCACTCTTCTTGTCTCACAAAGAAGATAAGAGAAAGCTGACTGTTCCTGTAGACCCACCTGTCAATTCCTCAGTGGCTTCAGGTGTCTCTGTCTCTTGGGTACATTTGCCATGATCCACTGCCATCATTTGATGGAGTGCTTTTCTCCAACTTACCTCTGTGCTGCTTTGTCCCCCGACACTGTTTGGCACATTCTTATTGAGTCTCTCAGTCTGGGGGATCTTTGCTCAGCACACTATATGTAGCAGGATGATGTCACTGCTACTTGTCCCTTGCATTGGAACAGATTCATGCACACAGAACTATAAACTCCTGGAATTTCTGGAGGAGGCTTACATGCCCACTCCCAACACTGGAATTTCTGGAAGAGGCTTTCATGCCCCCTCCCAACACTGGAATTTCTGGAGGAGGTTTGCATGACCCCTCCCAACACTGGAATTTGTGGAGGAGGCTTGCATGCCCCCCTCCCAACACTGGAATTTGTGGAGGAGGCTTGCATGCCCCCTCCAAACACTGGAATTTCTGGAGGAAGCTTGCATGCCCACTCCCAATACTGGAATGTCTGGAGAAGGCTTGCATGCCCCCTCCCAATACTGGAATTTCTGGAGGAGGCTTGCATGCCCCCTCCCAACACTGGAGTTTCTGGAGGAGGCTTGCATGCCCCCTCCCAACACTGGAATTTCTGGAGGAGGCTTGCATGCCCCCTCCCAACACTGGAATTTCTGGAGGAGGCTTGCATGCGCTCTCCCAACACTGAAATTTCTGGAGGAGGCTTGCATGCCCCCTCCCAACACTGGAATTTCTGGAGGAGGCTTGCATGCCCCCTCCCAACACTGGAATTTCTGGAGGAGGCTTGCATGCCCCCTCCCAACACTGGAATTTCTGGAGGAGGCTTGCATGCCCCCTCCCAATGATGCAATTTCTGGAGGAGGCTTGCATGCTCCCTCCCAATCCTGGAATTTCTGGAGGAGGCTTTCATGCCCCCTCCCAACACTGGAATTTCTGGAGGAGGCTTGCATGCCCACTCCCAATGATGCAATTTCTGGAGGAGACTTGCATGCCCCCTCCCAACACTGAATTCCTGGAGGAGGCTTGCATGCTCCCTCCCAATCCTGGAATTTCTGGAGGAGGCTTTCATGCCCCCTCCCAACACTGGAATTTCTGGAGGAGGCTTGCATGCCCCCTCCCAATGATGCAATTTCTGGAGGAGGCTTGCATGCCCCCTCCCAATACTGGAATTTCTGGAGGAGGCTTGCATGCCCCCTCCCAACACTGGAATTTCTGGAGGAGGCTTGCATGCCCCCTCCCAATGATGCAATTTCTGGAGGAGGCTTGCATGCCCCCTCCCAATACTGGAATTTCTGGAGGAGGCTTGCATGCCCCCTCCCAACACTGGAATTTGTGGAGGAGGCTTGCATGCCTCCCTCCCAACACTGGAATTTCTGGAGGAGGCTTGCATGCCCCCTCCAAACACTGGAATTTCTGGAGGAAGTTTGCAGGCCCACTCCCAATACTGGAATGTCTGGAGAAGGCTTGCATGCCCCCTCCCAATACTGGAATTTCTGGAGGAGGCTTGCATGCCCCCTCCCAACACTGGAGTTTCTGGAGGAGGCTTGCATGCCCCCTCCCAACACTGGAATTTCTGGAGGAGGCTTGCATGCCCCCTCCCAACACTGGAATTTCTGGAGGAGGCTTGCATGCGCTCTCCCAACACTGAAATTTCTGGAGGAGGCTTGCATGCCCCCTCCCAACACTGGAATTTCTGGAGGAGGCTTGCATGCCCCCTCCCAACACTGGAATTTCTGGAGGAGGCTTGCATGCCCCCTCCCAACACTGGAATTTCTGGAGGAGGCTTGCATGCCCCCTCCCAATGATGCAATTTCTGGAGGAGGCTTGCATGCTCCCTCCCAATCCTGGAATTTCTGGAGGAGGCTTGCATGCCCCCTCCCAACACTGGAATTTCTGGAGGAGGCTTTCATGCCCCCTCCCAACACTGGAATTTCTGGAGGAGGCTTGCATGCCCACTCCCAATGATGCAATTTCTGGAGGAGACTTGCATGCCCCCTCCCAACACTGAATTCCTGGAGGAGGCTTGCATGCTCCCTCCCAATCCTGGAATTTCTGGAGGAGGCTTTCATGCCCCCTCCCAACACTGGAATTTCTGGAGGAGGCTTGCATGCCCCCTCCCAATGATGCAATTTCTGGAGGAGGCTTGCATGCCCTCTCCCAACACTGCAATTTCTGGTGGAGGCTTGCATGCCCCCTCCCAACACTGGAATTTCTGGAGGAGGCTTTCATGCCCCCTCCCAACACTGGAATTTCTGGAGGAGGCTTGCATGCCCCCTCCCAACACTGGAATTTCTGGAGGAGGCTTGCATGCCCCCTCCCAATACTGGAATTTCTGGACGAGGCTTGCATGCCCCCTCCCAACACTGGAATTTCTGGAGGAGGCTTGCATGCCCCCTCCCAACACTGCAATTTCTGGAGGAGGCTTGCATGCCCCCCCCAACACTGGAATTTCTGCTGTTAGCTTGCATGCCCCCTCCCAACACTTGAATTTCTGGAGGAGGCTTGCATGTCCCCTCCCAACACTGGAATTTCTGGAGGAGGCTTGCATGCTTCCTCCCAACACTAGATTTTATTCTTACTTTTGCTTTTTTGTTTAGTGTCATTTTGCTTTTTCTTTTTTTTATGTAGCTAAATAATTTGCTAAAATTGATTATGGTGTCATTTGGCAATGGGAACCTTTATCAAAATAAAAAAAATTCAAGGGAGAAGATCTCGGATGAAATTGTCATAGTTTTTGACAGGATAAGAATTGAAAATTTTATGCTCAGTTGTCATTTTTAATTTTTATTTTCCAACAGCTGATGTGGCATACTTGGAAACTTCAATTATGTGAAAGCAATTAGAGAAGATTTTCCTGTTCTCCAGGGACCCAGTAATGCTCCCAATTATTGAAATCCCCTCTCCATATTCTTTATCGTGTCACTATTTCCCTTTCTTCCTCTATCTACCTATAAGGACCTGGCAGCTACCTCATGCGTCAGAAGAGAGGCTTTGAAACCTCTATAAACAATGCCAATCGACGTTCACTGGTTGCGAGAGTCTAGGACTAGAGGTGTCCTAGGCGTTGGGGCACGATGAATGGGATGAGGGTAGTGCCTCGTTAACCCCTTCCCTGGCGCGTAATTATTGACCGTTCCCAGTGCCCGTTGATGGGTGCTTATGGTAGCATTGGTCCGAGGTGACGGCCCTTTGTTCCCATGTTGGTTGCCAGGCCAATAAAAAGCCTTGGGTCGAGTTCCTAGGTGTGGCGGGATATCCATTGAAAGCTACTTCGAGATCCTGGCCGTTGTGAAGGGAACTAGTAGGAGTTTAGTACGGGGCGTGCTTCGTTGTTGTTCACCTCGTGAGAAATCGATGGCCCCTTCGGGGACCGTCAGTGCTGCTTGGTTGGGAGCCACGGCACGCCGAGGTTTGACGACTCGGTCGGACGAACAGCAGCACATGGAGTGTGCCTTCTGAAAGATCCGAAACCTCTCCGATCGATAGGCGGGAGCGACTCACGCTGGGAGAACTCACCAACCCCCCTTTTTTATCATTGATTGGTCACGAGTTTTCAGAGAGAGAGAAAGCGCTCAAAATGACAGGCAAAAAAGAACCCGTTCGTCTCAAACACAACTGTGCAATATGCCAGTTAGAAAAGTGGTGCGTTGACTTTCCGGAGGGCTGCTACTCAAAATGCAGCCCTGAAAGTATCTGCACTACTTGCATATTGACGCGAGAGGTGGAAAAATTAAAAGACCTCTATAGAGCCTCAGAGGAGAGAGCTAAGGTCCTTGAGGGAAAGTTGGAGAAGCTCGAAGCCCTTAACCTAGCTCAGGTTTGATGCCTAGAAGAGGCACCGCCCACTGACGTGTCGGAATCCCCTGGTAATGAAGCGGACATTCCGGCATCATCTGAGGCTAAGCCAGCTGAGGCGAGAGAAAAGGAGAAAAAGAAGAAAAGAGAAACAAAGAAAAAAAAGAAAAAGAAGATAGTTGAAACAAAAGTAGAACCCAAAATAGAAGAAAAACAGATAAAGAAGAAGAAAAAGAAAGATAAGAATGTGGAGAGTAAAGAGGAAAAGGGGAGGCCTCTTCCACAAGGGAAGACCCCGTCTTCAGAGACCAAGTGTCCGAAGGTCACCCTCATTGGTGACTTGCAAACACGGGATCTGCAGCCGCTGCTAGCGGCCCGCCTTCGCACTAGCGTGAAGGTAAGCTTCCTGTCAGGACGGGGTAACCACACCATCAGAGTAGAGGCAGAGAAAGCTCAGATTTCTGAGAATTCTGTTGTTGCTCTGATGGTGAGCGGCAACGACCTCTACCTCAGAGGGGGTAAAGTTGGCCTCAGTGGTAAGACCATCCAAACAGTGATGGGAGCCGTGGACGACATAGGGCTTAAAACCCGCAAACGTGTGGTGGTTGGGATGCTTCCGAGAAGAGGTCCATCCCGAACCGCTCACGAAAGAAACGTGGCAGTGAACAAAAGGTTGGCGGATCTCTGCACGGCAGAAGGAGTCTTCTTCGTGGACCCCTATCGTACCTTTATCGGTAGATACGACCTCTACCAAAGGGACGGGGTACATCTCTCCTTTAAAGGGAAAGCCTTTCTCGCCAATCTAATTCAAGATGTCGTGGAATGCACCCAAAGGAGCGTTCGAAACAGAGCGAAAGCGGACGTGCGCCAGCATGCCCGTGTCACTCCTGGAACGACCTTCTCGGAGGTCGTCAAAAAGGGTGTGACCACGAAAACAGAGAAGCCGGGAAACGGAAGAGCGTAGGGAGTCCTACACTAGGGGACTCCCTCAAAGTTCTTCTGTTCAATGCGAGGTCAATCAGGAATAAGTTTCTTGAGCTCCGTAGCCTCATAGTAACAGAGGAACCTGAGATGGTGGCCATAACGGAGTCGTGGATAAAAACCTCAAGCCGAGATTTTGAAGGTGAATTCACGATTCCCGGTTACCAGCTCTTCCAGAAAGATAGGCCAGACAGAGAGGGTGGCGGTGTGATGTTGTATGTCAAGGATACTCTCAACTCGACGGATTGCAACATCATATCCGACCATGAACTACTAGGTGTTGACCTAGAGATAGGTCCTGCCAAATACAGGACCCTGGTGCTTTATAGACCTCCTGCCCAACTCGTTGAAAAGGACAGAGATCTGTACCAGCTGCTAGGAGAACTTGTCGAAGACAGAGTGTGTATCGTCATGGGTGATTTTAACACACAAGTTGACTGGGAAACCAGAGAACCCTGTGGCGAGAACGCACTACTCCTGGAGTTCACAAACAACGAGTTCCTCACTCAGTGGGTGAGAGAGCCAACGAGAGGAGACAATATCCTCGACTTGGTTTTCACCTCTGTGGATGACATCGTTGAGGACCTCTCTGTTGGCGAAGAGCTCGGTGACAGTGACCACCGACTAATTAGATTTGTAGTCAAAGTCCCCAAGGCAGAGCCTGCGACTAGTAAATCAAGGAAACTGGATTTGAGAAGAGCAGACTTTGCAGGTCTACGCGCGGGACTGACTGACGCGAGGCTAGAAGAGTGCGATGCTGTTGAAGACTCTTGGAACAGTTTCAAAACCACATTCATGAGTCTTCAATCGCGTTTTATCCCTCTGAAATGCTCCCGTCGGTCCTCTGTTCAACCAAAGTGGTTTAATCGAGAAATCGGCCAACTGCTTAGGGAGAAGAGAAATGTGTATCGGCAATCGAAGATCTCGGGTGACTTTGACGAATACCGGAGGCTAGCCAGGAGAGTGAAGTCCAGTATAAGGGCGGCTAAGCAGTCTGAGGAACTCCGAGTGGCGAGACTCTGTAAAGAGAATCCCAAGGAGTTTTTTGGATATGTGAACACCCGTAAACCAATCCGTCGAACGATTGGCCCTTTGAGGAATGAGGAGGGGACATTAAAGCATTCAGATGCAGAAAATGCTAACCTCCTCAACGACTACTTCTCTTGAGTGTTTACTGAAGAGTGTGGTCCCATTCCCCAGCCGACGGATTCCTACTCGGGGGAAAAGCTGGAGGCAATGGACTTCACCGAAGGAGAAATAAAGAAAAAGATCGCTGACCTAAAGACGAATAAGTCCCCTGGACCGGACGGGTTTCTACCTAAAGTGTTGAAGGAAGTGTGCGATGAAGTATTACGACATCTGTGCGCTATCTTTAACATGTCAATCCGGACCAAATGCGTTCCTAGAGACTGGCGTGAGGCGGAGGTGACTCCTATCTTCAAGAAAGGAGACCGTAACCAACCGTCGAACTACCGACCTATCAGTCTGACTTCAATAGTCGGTAAACTCATGGAAAGCATCATGGTGGACAAAGTGACGTCGTATTTAGAGTCAAACCTGCTACTGAGGAGTTCCCAGCACGGCTTCCGAAGGCAACGGTCATGCCTGACGAACCTTGTGGAATTCTTCCACTTCGTTTTCAGTGAGCACGATCGGGACAAGGTGGTGGATGTGGTCTACCTAGACTTTCAGAAAGCCTTTGATAAGGTACCACACCGCAGCCTTCTCCGGAAAGTGCGAGCGCTAGGCATAGACGGAAAGGTAGCCGGCTGGATCGAGAACTGGCTAAGTGGCAGACGGCAACGGGTGGTGGTGAATGGACAGTCTTCTGAGTGGGTGCCCGTTACTAGCGGGGTGCCTCAAGGTTCTGTCCTGGGACCACTACTATTCATCATCTACGTCAACGACATAGACGGTGATATGGTTGCCAAGATTTCTAAATTTGCCGACGATACCAAGCTTGGTATGAACGTTGCAAAGGATGGAAATACTGCCCGCCTGCAGGAAGATCTTCGGAAGATTGGGGAGTGGTCGGACACGTGGCAAATGCCTTTTAACGTGGGGAAATGCAAAGTGATGCATATCGGCCACAGAAACCCCCAATCTCAGTATATCCTTAAGGACACTGCTATGGAATCCACCGACACTAAGAAGGACTTGGGTGTAACAATCACTAGTGACCTCAAGTTCTCGAAACAGTGCATTGAGGCGGAGAAAAAGGCCCAAAGGATGCTAGGCTATATTAAGCGCCAGTTTGGTTATCGGAACCAGGAGATTGTACTGTGCCTGTACAACTCACTTGTCCGACCGCACCTGGAGTATGCCGTACAATTTTGGAGTCCTTCATTGCGAAAGGACATCGCGAGATTGGAACGCGTACAAGCCACGGCAACCAAGCTGATTCCCTCTATCCGACATAAAAGTTATGAGGATAGACTAGGGGAATTAGATCTGTTCTCGCTGGAAACCCGTAGACTGCGTGGTCAGCTCATCGAAGTTTTCAAAATACTTCGAGAGTTCAACAATGTTGACTACCGGGATATTTTCAAACTGAGTGAGAACAGAACGCGCAATCAGGGCTTCAAACCTGAACTGAAGCGTTACAACCGCAATCTGTGTGGAATTTTTTCACTTACAGTATCTGCGGTAAGTGGAAGGCACTTCCAGTGGAAGTTGTCAACAGGGAATCTGTTGACCAGTTCAAGTCAAGACTAGACAAAGTCTTGAAAAGTGGCCGTTTAGGGACGCAAAACAATTGAGCAGCCTTGTGCCCGCTCGATTGCTAGTCCAAAGGTACCCTCTTTGAATGGACCGTAAGGTCTCCTAAGGGTACCTTCTTTCCTTGTTGTTACTCCTTGTTGTTGTTATAACATTATACAATGATAATAGTCCTATACTTGTGATAGAGTGCACATGTATGATCTAGATCATTGCTATCCATCAAGTTGATTGTCCGCACTCTTCCCAGACACATTACTTGCTGCTCGCTTGCCTACACTGAGTAAAACCACACCTTCCAATTACAATAAAGTTGAGCAATATCTGGGTAGTAAAATGCCAGAGTCGCAATTTGGATCAACTTCTTGCAACTGATGCCATGCACTGTAGACACCTATGGCTAGGATCCCAGATTGCATTGGTTGGTTAAGAAGTGTGTCCTCTCTTATTACCGCCATTCACTAAAGCAAGTGTCTGCTTCTGTTCATGTCTACCCATGTAATTTGCCTCTGCAACCCATGCCATAATTTTCTTTAATTTCTTTAACCTATAAGGGGGTGGGGTATGATTCCAATTCCTTTACAAAATAGAATATTGATTCATAATTCTTTCAGTGTAATAATAATACTTATATTTCAATAATAATTAGTTAGTTGTTACATAAACTAAATAGAATATAGTAAAAAAATAAATGTAAGATGAATATTGTGCCTAAGTTTACATAGTATCTGCTAACAACTAATCTTCTGATATAGTGCCTTATGCTGGAGGTTTGGTATTGTCAGTCGTCACAACCAAGTGAATTTTGATCTTTGATAGCGAATAATGCACAGTTTATATGGAAATTGTAATTCAAATCAGACTAATTTGATAATGTCATCTAGTAATGACTAATGTATTAAATACTATTAATATTCAGCTATTATTACAATGTTACTCAACATTTAACATAGGCTGGGAGTAGGAAGTGCGCGCAGCATGACATACATCTACGGTGGCTGTTAGTCTTTTGGCTACCCGCTGCCGAAAGAATTTTAGCAATAGTACCAAAACTTACTCTGAAAACGTAACAAAATTGGTAAAATCGTACCAAATCTAATTAAAATATAAAACAAAAGTAAAATGGTATAAAAAAGTGTTTCTTTGCGGCCAAAAGGTACCAAATTCGTACAAATCAAGGTATCATAAGTGTTTCTTTATGGCAAAAAGGTACTAAATTTTTACGAATGTGCCAAATTCGTCAAAGCTGAACAAAGCTCTAGCATCTTAGAATTACATCAGCTGTTTTAAATGACACCTGAGCCCTGAGTAGACTTTCATTTCATGCATATAAACAATTAAACATACAATACATTTCTTATACAGTCAGATCTTCAATATTAATTGATATTAAATAGTGATGCATTCTTGTTGACTAATCTAAATCTATTAGTAAATAACTTATTAACGTTATAATTTCACCAAATAATAGGACAGATGAGTAGATACATATCTTGATTGACACTAGCGGGAAATAAACAATGTTTAAATTTTGATTTAGCTATTTGGCAAGTAGGAAAGTAAATTTAAAACTTTAAAAAAACACCGTTGAAAGAGTCTCTGTACTGAAAATTTGAAGGAATCGTATTTACAATCGGGGAAAAACTGGGATTATTTTTAGTGATTCGGATTCCCCCAAAATGAACAATTCTGATTCATCGCCCCATCTCTAGTGCATAACCTTGATATTTAAAAAGAAAGTCATTGTGCCTTCAATTTTCGGAGTACCTATTCATTGGTTTCGCAAATTCCTCTAGAAAAATAGTGCATATCATTACTGAAATATTTCTAGTCTCAAATTAAAAAAAAACTATCTAATTTTAGTATAAAAGAAAATTTATTAGTGGTAATAACTTATTTTTAATATAATTTAAGAAAATGGGAAAAGTGAATTATTAAAAATAATTTATAGGGGGTTGTTCTATCAATTTGCACTCATTTTGAGTCCTCTGTAATTTTAAGTATTGTTTCCAGTTGCATGGCTTTAGCCACTAATTTTTAAATACTCAATTGTTTTTAAAATAGTTAAAATGACTAGGTTTGGAAATTAAAAGTATGTGGAATGTATAAACAATTATAGTTCTTGGGATGTTAGTGTCCAGAAGGATGTGCATCTCCTGGACAAAATTTAAGCAAGGTTGAAATTTATTTAAAGCAACTATTTGTAAAATATTTATAAATAATTGTTTATTATAGATTTCAGTATATCTACTATTCAAAACCACATTTTCATCTGAAAATTACCATTACTCCTAAGTTGTGGTTGGTTCAGTTGTAATAAAAAATAAGGAAGTTTCTTTTTGTTGCTGAACTGGTAAATAATTCCGTACTGTTTAATTTTATGAACTCTGTACTATAGGTATTAGATGTAAGAAATTAATTTTTCAAATATCCCCTCTTTTTTCAGAGAGAAAATATATGGACTATCCCCAATCTTCTATGCATTGGCAGGATAATTATTTCACCTATTTTGTGCTACAATGTCTTATACTCATATTATTCTGTAGCACTTGGCTTATTCCTTGTCGCTGGCTTTACAGATTTAGTAAGTATTTTAAATGGCGTTCTTATCTAATTAATTAGAATAAAAGTATCTTATAATGATTCTTGTGTGTGTGACGATCTGTGCATTTAAAAATTTATTTTTTTTCTTTTATACCAATTTGGAATGTGTTTTAAAATAAAACCCCCTATTTTTTCTCTTGCACACTTTCTTAATTTTATGAGCGAAGAGTACAAGCATTGCAGGCCTAGCAAATAATGCCCATAGGGCAGATTTTTCCTAGTATTTATAAAAGATAGGTTGATCGCTAGTTCCCTTCTGGTTTAATGTCCTTTAGGGAAGCTTTTCACATGGTACTGGTATAATGGGGGTTGCTACCATATGCCCCAGATGCTTAGTGTAGATTCCTGAATGCCACATTGTACTGTCATAGACTTCTTAGAGGAGGTGGGTCTCCTGCAGGTTATCTGAGCTTAAGAGTCAAGAGGGTATTTTAGCTGACTGCACTTGTCCTTGAGGAGATTAGCCTCTTTCAGGTGACTTTTGGCATAACATAGTTGTAAATTTGTGGTTCCCTTTTAGCGTTCCTATATTTTTGGTGGCTATTTTATTTCTATTATAGGCTTATGTACTTGGTAGATAGGGTTGGCAACCCCCAAATTTTGAAAAAGCTGCCTCCCAAACCCAGGTTTTATTGTTTTTTTTTCAAATCTCTGTTTTTAAAAAAAAAAAAAATGCTACAAGCATTAGAATAACGTAGGAAAAGAATAGCTATCTATTTTTCTAATATTAATAATTAATTAGTTTAATAATTATTTTATATTAAGAAGAGATCATTGATCAAGAATTGTGGGTACCCATGATAGCCATAACTTGTAGAAGATGAATTATGAGTCAGTATCAGAGAAATAACCTTAATTTGATACATATTTGTTGAAATTATAAATATAAATATGCATTTTGAATAAAATAATGAAAGTAGCGTTCATTTCTTGAAAAAAAGGTGTAATTTTGAACTTTCAGGGTTTTTTCAAATTTCACTTAAAAAATACACAATAACCCATTAATAAAACCTGTTTTGGGGAGCTGGGTTTTTTGATTTGCCAACCCTGTTTGTAGATATTTAAGGTATTGATAGGTAGCGTATTAGCTTTGCCTCTCTCAGTTGCTACTATTTTGGGATCCTAAAATTCAAAAGAAAAATGTTCGCCAAAGCAGTTGCCTAGGCTATGGCTTTTTTTCAACTTCCATCCTGGGCATGGGCAAAACTTTATATTTTCCCCTGCATGGTGGTACCCTCTTTAGATTGTTGCACTTGGTATCCAGAAGAATGGAATATCCTCCCAGGTCCAAGTGCAAATAGGGAAGACCTCACTCAATGGGCTGACTCAACTCCTTGAATGGGCCTGGGAAAGCTTGTGCATTCCCCTCTCCCTCAAAGCGCCCCTTTAATTTTTGCACAAGAGGGAGGGATGGTGTAGCTGGGGGTAACATGCCTATTGCAACACACCTGGAGGACAGGCCCGAACTCCCACTCCCCTCATTGCTGGGGTATTATAATAATAGGTAGGTGATCATTAGAGTGTGCACCCAGTTCTTGCTACCTGGGAATTTCCCAGTTCCTAGATTTCGGGAACCAAACTGAGAATGGCAAAGATTTGTCGATTCTTAAAAGATCATGAAATCTTTTTTAGCCAAAGGTAAAAAATCTAAAAATTATATCTTAGGAGAATATTGATTCCCTTTAAACCATGGATTCTCAAACTCTTTACCATATAGACCCCTTGCATCAATTGAAAAGAAAGGATATCTCTTTTATTATGTACAATTTATCTAAAAAGGATTAGGCCTAATGCTTTGCATATGTTAGAATAAATTTGTAGGATGCACTGACTATTATTTTATTTTATGCTATAATTAAAATAATAAATAATATTATTGAATCATAAGAACCTTAATTATGAGCGCCTAAAATTAACTTAAATGAAACACACTTTCTCGAATGTTGTAAAATGTTTGAGAAAAAAACTCGAAGTCTAATTTGTTGTCATTCTGTCACTGACTTCCAAAGCAAATTTAATGTCCTGATGGTATTACTTCTGAACTAATGAAACATTATAGATCGCATCACAAAGAAATGAAAGCAGAAAGTGATTTACTTGCATGTATAAAGCAAAGAACTCTTTCCAACTTTTATTAATAATAATTTGTTGAAAAACTCCTATAAGTCTTTGTTCATTTTCCTTTTTTAAATTAATTAAGAAGCAAATATCACCTAAGTGTTAACCTAAGACTAACTTCTTTTTTTTATTGATATACAAGTTGAATGCAGAAAAAAAGTTTTCAGGAGTAAGTCAATATCTCCTTAATCCAAATTATCCAACCTGAGTCAATGGAATTTCCTGCAGCTTCACAAACTTCTCTAAAGAAATCTGCTGAAATGATTTACAAATGTTTTTATCAAGAAAGTACTGGTACTGTAGAAGTATTCCAACATACATCCAATAGATTCGATGTCCCTTTATTTAGGAATACTAAAATATAATAAATAAACTTAAATAATCCTGGAAATTTTGATGGCAGCAAAGAATTTAAACTCTATGAAGCAACAGGGAATTGCACAGAAAAGCTGAATCGATTGAGAGTTTCACTTCTGATAAGTAAGCCTACAAGTGGTATTTGGGTGTGTGCAATAACTAATGATTATTTACACTTGTTTGGTTTTATGGTTGAGGTATCTGCAACCCTCATCCAACCCTCCTTTTTTCTCAGCTGGGTTCAGGGCCATCCATGGCAGAGTTCCTACAAGCATTGAAAGTGAACAAGCTTTTTCAGCTCTAAATGATCAAAAGTTTCTTAAAATACCACTTCATAAATGATATAAAACAAGATAAATAAACCTAATTGACTTCAAATTTATTACTGCTTAGATTTTAATTTCTTTTAAAGATTTTACTTATTTCAAAGTTTCATTTTCAATTTTTTGATGTGGTTTTAAACTTAAAAGGCTCAAATTCTCTTTGGTATTGGTCATATGCTCTGGGTTTAGGGAGGTTGTGGGTGACATGCCTCCATCCAACATCAGTGTCTGATTCCTTCTTGGTATTGTTGTGGTTTTGTTAATTTTTTATGTAACCTATTTGTAAACTAAATTTTTTTTGATGACAATGCCCCTGCAGCTTAAAACAACAACAAAAAAGAGAAAAATTACAGCAATTATGTATAAAAATAGTTTTTAGCTTTTAACCTTAGACTGCTCAAAAGCTGTCGAGTTCGCTCAATCTTCATTTGGCTCTCGAGTTGGATTTAAGTTTTGCAAATAGATAATTATAGTCATGTGGAGCTAGCTAGGTTGGAGCTGCAGTAAAGATTGTACAGTTCTTTAAAGCTGCAATCAAGAATAGCCCTCTTTGCAAATCAAATTGCAGCTGTTTTACAGCCTGTGGCAGTCACCAAAAAGGTGCATTTATTGAAAAGAAATATACACTCTGCAAGGTCTAGACTTACATCATTCCTTGTCTTGTTTATTATTAATGCCTCTCCTAAGAGGTGCACATTCATAGCCTCTGAGTCAAAGGCCTGCAGGTGCATTGCCAGTATAGCTATATCTTAAATTTTCACTCCTTGCAAACTTTCTGTAGGATACTGGGTATAGCAAAAGTCCTGTTACACTTGCTACGACACTCTCAATAAAGGACACATTTTTATTCTTTTAACATATAAATATGTATTTAAATAATAATATTAATCTATTTGGCTGCCCTTAACAGTGAGTGTGCACTCCAGGCGAGACCTGAAGGCTGCACACATGTTGAGGATAAAGTCCTTCCTCATGCTGGCTGACACACGGTTGATAGAGGACTTTGGCTCCTCATCATTGCTGTGGCAGACCTTGCAGGCCTTGCTCTCAGCATGCGCACACACACTGTAGTCGATGGATTGAAGTTGAGTGACCTCAGTGGTCAGAAGTTCATATTTGACCCCAACCACTCTTGCACAGTGTGGGCTGGGCACTGTCATACTGAAAGACTTAGTCTGCCTTTATCACCTTTCTTACCTAGGGCAGGACTTTTATAGCCAATATGTCCCTGTAACTGACCATGAACTACAGCTGTGGCATCTTCTCACCCTTCCAAGCCACAAGACCAAGCATCATTAGGTTGCTTGGGTGCCTATTTGTGGACTTGTTACGCACTTCAGAGACATCCTGTCTGAAGCTTACCACATGTGTAGTCTTTGTTTGTTGATGACCAGATTGACATTGAACATTTTTTTCCTAAAAAAAGGGAAGATAATTCGATTGCCATGACTCTTTACATCATTGAGAAAGCGACGACTGCACCCCCGATGTTGTTCACAGATACAGTCAGTGAGTAGAGGCCTTTTCACTCAACTCAAGCTCTTGCCTCCCGCCTCTTCAATGGCCCTGGACACCTTAGCTACCGAGATGTTCTTTGCAAGCATGGTCATTCTGAACTTTGGACTACTTTCGAGGCCTTTCTCACAACCAAACGTTAGACAACTTAAGGTTTGCTTGAAAGAGGATCTTTGAGGTCTTCTCCATTTTTGAGTCTCTCTGTGACTTTGTGGATGATCATCCAGCTGATGTTGAGTCACTTGGCGAATTCGGACTTGTTGTGGCCCTCATGCAAGAGAGCAGAGATTTCGCATTCTCTTCATTTCCATCTCGACACAAGCGCACAATGGAAAAGACATTTTAATGAAACATGCTGTAGAAGCAGAACTTTAAAATTTTCTATCACACAGGTAAACTTCTCGAATGATTTAAAAAAAAAATGAGTGTAACCAAACTTTTGCAAAACCCTTTATGTCCACATTGGTTTTTCTTTTTTATTAAAAAATGCAGCAGTTAAAACTGCCACATTGCCATAGAGGAGTCTGACTCACTTACTTAACTTTGGTCTTGCTTTTTGTTGATGTTCCCAAATTTATGCATTAAGGAAGCATAAGATTCTGCAGTTAATCTCCTTGATTTCTTTCTTTAAAATAGGCTATGGCTTAACTATTTGACAACACTGCTTCTGATTACTGCTCAGTTGTCGCATTAGGTATGGCGAATTGCTGGTTTGTCCCAATATGGGCTGACATCATGACTGCTGCCATATACTTTATTTAGATACCCATGGTTCTGGGTATCAGAAAACCCCCCCATATTTTAACTGAGTGCATATTGATGGTAAAACCTTTAGCATTTTTTTTTTTTAATCTATCATGCAACTATCTTCCCCCCCCCCTCTTGCACCCCACCCCCCATGGTTTCAATCAGATAAGTTTCTTGTCAAAGGTAAGAGTCTTAGAGTGACTCGCCTGTACTGTGCCATAAAGGATCATAGAAGAGCACCAGGCTTCTATCTTTAGTTACAAATAATCCCCACCCTTGCCTTGACAGAGATCTAAACAATCTTTCTGAAATAAAATAGGCGTCAGTACATAGGGTAGATTCTTTTGTCATTTGCATTTTGGTAAAATGGCTATTTTGTATGGGATAACCCAATAATAGAAACTTATATACTTTGGATACTATAATGTTACCTTCTAGATCTTTTTATTGACTCTTTTTAGGGATTAGTCACATGTTCCTGGGCCAAGGGCATGCTTCATTGTTCTTGCTTTTTGTTTATTGTTTTTTTTTTGTCTTTTGCATTCTCTTTTTCTTGTCAAGGATTAGTCTTGTTTGTTCTTTGGTCTTTTGCATTTTTTTTTTTTAATCCTGTCAAGCGTTATTCTGTAAGATGATTACAGCGACTTAAGCCCTAGTAGACTGTTGCCAGATGAGCTCTGACAAAAAAAAATATTACTTTTCAGATTGATGGTGCAATAGCAAGAACTTTTCCTAGTCAAGCTTCTAGATTTGGCAGTTTTCTTGATCCTCTCGCTGACAAGATTTTGATATCGAGTCTCTTTTTGACTCTTACATATGTGGGATGTATTCCACGTAAGTAATAGTTATGTAAGTAATTGTTATGTGGGTTGTATTTCATGTAAGTAATAGTTATTCAAGTCTTCCTTTTTAGGAAAGAGTTAAAAACTTTTTTTTATTGTGCTCTCATTTAGTCCCTGGATATTTTCATGCCCTTCCAAATTGGGATACTTAAGGTTTATCTATTGAGTCTACTTAAGGTATTATCTATTCAAAGTCCTTAAGTGTATGTATATTGATAGTATGCAACTATTAAACAACTTAACCACAAGATTCTTAGCGATTGCAAATGTTTTGAGGTATATGATACTTTTCCTTATGATATATGTAGTATATTTATTATAAGTTAGGTTATAACTATTTAGAACACTCACCAAGGATGATGTGGCGTATCAGATGTGGTAGTAATTGACACAATAAGTTATTAGTAGGGGTTAGTAAATAGAATAATGTAATATGTCATTTAGCCTATGGTAGGAAACAGTAGGCTAGAGTTGTTGTGTAAATAGCTTTTTCTTCAGTAGGTCATTATCTTGATAAAGTGGGTGATGGGCGTGGACTGATTGGTTATTTCTACAGGACCTTAGGTCACCTAGTATTGAAGTATTGACAACAAGACTATAGTAAACCACAATAATAGATCACATCATTACAATATATAATAGATAACTTAACTACACTGACCAACAAATTAGTTTTAAAATATATATAGATTATATTATACCAACTTTATTAAATCAATTATACTAACTTTAAATCTACACTCCATTTTTCTCTCACCTACAAATTAAAAAAAAATACAAAAACAAACAAATATCAATGATTTACAGAATAAAATCAAACATTTAAATCTTGTCACTTGTAGAATATAAGTAAATAATTAAATGAAACTGGAATCTTATTATGTAAAATATACATATGGGTAAATAACACTGATCAACACACTTTTTGCTAACTTATGTTTTGTGGTTGTTTTAAACTAATTTTGATGTGCAGATTTCAAATATGGCATCCATTTTTTTTTGTAACACATCAGGTTTGCATTCTACAGCATATTCCTATTTTACGACGTACTGCATGTATTTACTCGGTAAGGATAGTTTTCTAAGTGTTATAGCTTCAAACCATAACTTAAAATGTCAACAGAATTTGAAAGGATAAATGCGTTGTAAGATAACATTACCTATTATCTAATACATGCAGGCTATTTTTCTAATATAATGGAGAAAACACAAGCAATCGTACACATACCTATGCATTCATGGAAGAAATTTTCACTTGCGAGACTGTCTGGAGTGTTTGATGTCTACACACTCATTGAATACGCCATCACTACTCTGCCATTATGTTTATGTTCCATCGGCCTTGATATATCACATCCATAATCTTGATAAAAACGCTCTCCGTGTTCATCACTCACATTGCCAAGATTAGTACGAAATTCATTGAGATGGCTCTTGAGGAAATGAACCTTTATGCTTTATGCTTATGATAAAAGCTATCAAGTAATGTATCTACCAAATCCTTGTAGTTAGCAGCCTTTTTGTTTCCAAGAAATCCTTTCACAACAGCCACAAATGAATCCCATGCTCCTTTTTCTATGTCAGTCATCAAACTCTAGAAGTTTTGGTTTTCCATTAACTTTCTGATTTGTGGCCCATCAAAAACTCCAGTCTTTATTCTATCATAACTTAAGCCAGGAAATATTGTCCATATGAATTTGAAACAGTCACCCTCTACATTAAGAGCTTTCACAAATTGTTTCATCAGCCCTAGTTTAATATGAAGGGGTGGGAAGATGATTTTTTTCTTGCTCAACAAGTGGTTGGTGTATAATATTCTTCTCCCCAACAGTCAAACTTTCTCTAACTGGCCAGAGTTTCTGTTCCCAATGTTTGTTCTTGGCTTGGCTGTCCCATAAACACAAGAAACTCGATATTTTGTATAGCCTGCTTGTTGGCCGAGTAAAAAATTTGCCATTTTCAAATCCACACATATGATCCATTTGTGTTCATCATATTTGAGTAAATCTAATACAGATCTTATGTGTTCATACTTCTCTTTTAAATGCACAGAGTGACCAATAGGACTCTTACTGAACAAGTTTCCATTATGGAGTAACACATCTTAGACTCTTCTTTGAACTATCTATTAAAAGTCCATTCACTTGGATCATACTCTGAAACATCCATCTCGCTTAACAGTCTTGCCACATCACAACAGTAAGCAAATTCTTCTTCAGTTTTAAAAAATGCCAAGAGATCTCTCTTTCCTGTTCCGATAAAAAGTTACATTTGTTTTTTCCTGCAACAAATTCTTCTCTTCAAGTCTAGAAGCGCAACACTTCTGATAACTCTTTGGACAGGCCTACGTCTCTAACTAAATCATTCCGTTCTAATTGGCTGACATTTCCACCTTCTTGGGTCGATGTATGTACAAAGTCTGGATCACTGTCAAGTTCATTGCTTACATCAGATTCACATATATCACTTACATTGTCCAGTGAAGAAAGTTCCTTGAATACAGGTATTGGAATTTCATGTGAATGAAGCACTGGATGAATTGCTGAATCAAGATTTGGATAACTTATTTTATGTCACATTTTCTTGCTCTAACCAGAAGTCATTGTGAGACAAAAGTCACAATCGTTTATATGGTTGTTTGGGTCCCGCCACACCATAGGCATGCCAAATCTTAGTTCTTTCCTTGTGCCCTTTGTCTATTTGCATAGATTTTTGACACATGGTTTACAAACATTGTGCAGGGCCCACAGTTTATCCTGATCACCTAATATAATCTTAAAGTAAGCCAATTATGCTCTTTTCACAAAGATAATAATGTTAATTTTTTGAGTTGGTCCAGTAAAACAACCTCATATATTGCAAAATGAGTCAGGGGAATTCAAACTTTTCCTTCGTAATGAGGCCATACTACTGGATGTTATTTCATAAAACAAATCTGACAAAACGCAAAATTATATTATACACAATTGCTTTATATATCTAGATGTGCATAAAGAGAAGAATAAATTAATAAAAATAAAATAAGTAGAATAAATACCAATGCCTCCACTTCCATTCCCCAGTAAGGGGTGCAGTGATTTGCCTTTCTGGCCGCCGTGCTGATTGGACTCAGCACCCCGTCTGACCCCAGCTTAGCCTCTTCTTCTTTCAGACAGCCTGTATTTCTCCCCTACTTCCTCACTTCCCCTACAACCTCTCCCACAACTTTCTCTGGTGGGCCTCTATTTTCACAGGGTAGATGCTGACCTTCTTCTCAGCCAACTATCCCGAATTGGGGCAGAGGAGGAAGGGGACAATATTCCCTAACCCCTGAGGTCTGGTTTGGGATGGTGGGTTTTTAACAACCTGTTTCATCCCCACCCATACCTTGCTCACATCCCTTTCCTTCTCATTTCTCACTCTATCAATTTTACACCATGCTGAAGGACTGCCAGGTCACCAGGTGGGAGGGGTGGCCTTAAATGGCAGCACCTGGCTCTGCCAGCCCCGTACGCACCCCTTGCAGAATGGGCCACTGTAAGGGGTAATGAGCGTCTGCATCTCGTTCCAAATTTTAAGGTCACCATGCCCCCAAAACTAAAAATTTCCCCTCATCCATCGTCAGAGCCGCCCTCGGGCAACTCCACTGAAAAAATGGAGGTCCCTCCCCCATGTGCTCTCGCAGGGGACCCTCCAAATATCTCTAACTGGAGATGAGGCTTACTCTTCTCCTTCACCCATGGGTGTAGGGGACTCCCCCTCACCCCCTTGTCTGGAGGTGCCTTTGTACACTTCCCTCTTTCCAGTGGCAGTCCTTCCCCTTTACTTTCCAAGGGGACTGCCGAGAAAGCCAGTGGGCAGCCCATAGCCGACCACTTCCCATTGAAGCGGCTCGGTAGGGCAAACCCCCTTAGGGGGGATAGGGAAGCCAGGCCCCATCGGTCGCTTCCCTCAAAATACCTGCTGGCTAGAATATTAAACCTAGTGGGGGTCAAGGCCTGTGCCTCCCCAGACTGGACTTGTAACACCGCCTCCAATGGGACCTGTGATGTCCGGGGGGGGAGGGGGAACTGGAGCGCCCTCCCCCCCGACCTAGATATGGTCCTTGAGGCAACCCAGCCTCAGATGGTAGGGCCTTCCATGGGGGCGAATCCGAACTGGAGTCCGCCCCTATGCAAGTTCCTCCTCAAACGGCTCGGTTCTCCAAGGCAGTACAAGGAGGGGAGGGATCTCCTCCTCTGACTGGTGCCCCTATGACTGCCAAGACCTTCTCCATCTCAGAGAAGGACCTTGCTGAGGCTGGTCCATCCGACCTGGGCACTCCTGCCGGTGCGGGGGAGAAGAGGGTTCATTCCCTGCCCTCCTCTCCTAAAAAGAAGAAAAACAAGAAAAAGACTAAGAAGACAGGGCTCCTCTCCATCTGTGGGGTCGGCGGGGACGGATGGGTCTGCTGCCCCTTTGGTAAGCGACCAAGCCAAGATCGGCACATCCGGCTCCTCTGCACCCCCAGGTGCAGAACCCCTGACTAAGACCAAAGGTGCTAGTGCGTGGAGCGGAGCCTCGATTACATCGGGCCCCCTCATTCAGAGACTACCCGGCGTTTTTGAGCCCGCTGGCTTCAAACCCTTCCTGGTTATTCGCTCCACTGATGGCACCATGTTGCCTAAGGACAACATGATCTAGCAGAGGAGAGCTTTAGCTAGTGTGATTGGTAGAGAGCCGAAGGTGACCCGTTTCTCGGACGGGAGCCTTTTGATAAATGCGTCGAATCCCTCCGCGGCGGCCATGATTAGTGCCCTTCGGACACTTGATGGCACGCCTGTCTGTGTGACACCGCTCTACCCTGAACTTTGTGAAAGGAGTAGTTTATGTGAGGGAACTCGTGGGCTACTCCATAGAGGACATCACCTTAGAGCTGGCCGACCATGGGGCAGTCAAGGTTGAACATGTGATGAGAAAACAGGGAGGGGCTTCGAGACCCACCCCTACACTCTTTGTTACATTCGACTGTGATAAGCTCCCTGAGTCAGTGCGGGCCGGTTGATATCGCTACCGCGTGAATGCATTCGTGCCACTGCCGCAGAGGTGCTATTACTGCCACCGCTTCGGCCATACTAATCGCTCCTGTCAATGTGCAAAGTCAGGGTTACCCGAAACCTGTGTAAGTGGCTCCAAGGCCACACACGATAAGTCCAAATTGTGATTGGCCAAGTGTGTCAATTGCGGAGAGCCGCTAAGGACTTGGTCGTGGCGCGCCCGGCGCTACCCAGGACGTCCTATGCCTCAATGTTGAAAAAGACACCCTCTGCTCCTGGCCCTTCCAAGCCTACGAGTACGGTCGTTTCCGCGCCCATTCGGAACCCTTGTGCGGGTTCTACCCACTCCGGGCGCTCCCCTGGTAAAGCTGGCAGCACAAGGGGTCCACACCCAGCCCCAGCTAAAACCAGGGCTCCCCCCTTTCCCCAAGCGTGGCCGTTTCCCGTAAGGCGAAACGTGCTACGCCCCTCCAACGAGTCGTTAGTCTCACAGGAGGCAGCAACACCCCTGAAGTTGGTCGCCAGGCCATCTTCCGAGGTTCCTAAAGCTGCCCCCCGAAAGGAGGACAGCAAAGAGGAGCTTCGGCTCCTTCGCCCACGCCCAGTGATAGGCTGGGAGGTCAGAGACAGTGGATCCTTGAAAGAGGCCCACCCTCCTAAGGTTTTGAGGTGGTTCGAGGAAAAGACTCGCATGGTGAGCCCAACCTCCCCCAATAGGTCCTCGAAGGCGACAGCGCCTTCAGAGCATTGTCCGGCCAACAGCGCCCGGAGTTCTGCCTCCGGGAAGCTTACGGCCATTCCTGTGAGGGTCTTCTCTTCGAAGAGGGCCCCCCCGCATCTCCGAGCTAGGCCTGGAGGGCATATTTCTTCAATGGAATTGCTGTGTACTCCGAGCCAACTGGGAGGAGCTGCAGAGGCTCGTCTCCTCCCGTTCCCCATTAGTTATCTATTTGCAGGAAACCATGCTGGTGCAGGAAACCATGCTGGGCGCATGCCTCCTGCCCACCCTCCCATTGTAAAAGAGTTTTGCGACCCCACCACCACGGGATGGGGCCGGGCGGGAGGATGTTGCTTTTTACTGCTGCATGATGTCTCCCTTCTCTTAGCTTTAGATACCTCCTTTTAGGCAGTAGCTGTGCAGCTGCACCTTGATAGATACTGTACTGTTATTTCCGCGTACATTCCACAGTCAGCCATCTTTGACACAGGTGACTTCCGCCGCATCATGGCATGGTTGCCAAGGCCCTTTCTCTTGCTCGGAGATCTAAACGGTAGGCACCCCCTCTGGGGAAACTACTCTATTAATCCCCCGGGTCAAGTCCTTGCCGACCTGATCGACGAGCTTGAGATGGGTGTCCTAAATGTGGATGAGTTTACGCATCACTGCCCGAGAACCGCTTCATTTTCTCGTCTCGATCTATCCTTGTGCTCTGGATGCACAACCTGATTTTGATTGGGGAGTAGTCGATGACCTCCATGGTAGTGATCACTTTCCAATTCAAATATCATTTTCTGGGCCGCTGTTGCCCGAGAGCCCGCCCTGGTGGTGCTTGGCGCAAGCGTGGTGGTCTGCATTTCAGTAAATGACTGAATTCTCTATCTCAGTCGAGGTAGATAAGGCCGTTGAGTTCTTCTCCAGCAACCTCATCACCGCGGGCCTAGCTACTATTCCTAGAAGGTCTGGCCATTTTGTACACCGCCCACTCCCGTGGTGGTCAGCCAAGTGTAAGACGGCCCTCAAGCAGAAACGTTATGCCTACATGAGCTATAAGCACCACCCAAACGATTTCACTGTTGGTGAATTTCGTCGGGCTAGGGCTAGGTTCTGGTATATTTCGAAGCACGCACATCGCTCTTCTTGGCGGGCATACGTATTGTCGAGGAATTGTTTCCCCACTTTTATTGGAGAATTATTCTTCCACTGTTGGCCGTTTAATATTTACTCCAATACAATACCTTTTTGTCAAAGTATTTATCTACTTAGTGACTTTTAACTAGCCAGTCTGACACCACTTAGGAAGGGAAATAATTCCTCTATTGGCTGAGTGGACTCCGAATTCGCCTAAAGGAGTCTAATTACTGAATTATGAGAGTACCACAGCATTTAATCATTTTTAAGAAAAGAGCTGGTCAGCACATAAGGATCCAGTAAAACACCAAGAATTAACCAAAATATATATCTTTTAATTTACCTATTAACTCAAATATTTATATTTACAATAAATTTTCTCAGTTTAACATGGTCTTCGATCACACGATTCGACTATTGGCCTACTCCTGATGAGAGCTCTGATCAAAACATAGTAGGCTTCACGTAAACAAACCAATTGCTAGATAGCTAATTTCTGAAGGCCTCTAAGTTACAGAGTTAACCCACCATTTACTCTCCCTAATCTAACTAAAATATTACAGAAGTCACGAAATACTCTATCTCCTTTAGTTAGCTTGGGACAGTTTTAAAAATCCTAATTAACCAAAACAAATATATATAGTCATTCGGACTTACATGACCTTGATATGAACAGGGGTTGACGGATGTTGCTATACTGGGTTTTTCAGCGAGTCTTCGGGGACACAAGACTTCACGCCGAAAGAGAAATTCAGGTGTCCTGTTATACAGATGAAAGGGGGTGGGGATGAGAGGGTTGTCAAGGTGCCTGTAGAAACTGATGTCGATCTCTTCTTATGATTTTATCAATCCAGTTATAAGTCTAAAAGACGACCTTAGACTTCTCAGCTTATAAGCACTTGCTGTAATTCCTTTTCTCAAGGAACCTCAAGGCATTCGTTGGAGAGAGGAGTTGTGCTCTCTGGCTCAAGGAGTACTCTTCTTTGTAGCTCTCAAGTTCTTCTTGTACCCTCATTAACTTCGCAGAGTTACCAAACTGGGTGTTGGTATATGAGGTGATCCTGAAAGTAATTAAAGGGAACTTACTTGTGAATCAATTCTTCTTTCAAAATTAATGAGATTTCGGCTTGAGAGTCCCTTGAGGGTGAACTGATAACTTCTTTTATCTTGCTCCCAAAATTTCTGTTTGTCACTTTGGAATTTTGATCCAGCAAGACCTCTTGCTAAGTCTACGAGGGATCAATCGGTATGGCATTGATACAAAGACGAGACAAACTTCTAAATCTTAGAAGTCGAGTCTGGAACAGTGTGAGGGACTGATCACAAAAATCAAGTCCGCTATCGTCCCTAACAGAATCATCTCTTTCCTTCCTTACGGGGCTTATTTAAAGCCTGGGGGCCGCCCCAACTAAGGGGGATGGGGTAATGCCACTAAGGGGAGCGCTTTTGACACCCATGGAGCCCAGGTCTGCATCTCAAGGAGAGGCACTGACAACTGTCCCACTATTTCTCCTCGGTGGTCTTTTGTTCTTACACCGCTCTTTGACGCTCTACCTGCAGGCCTCCTGACCTCGTAGGTATCAGATATAGTTCGGCGATTAACTGGGTGTTTTGCCTAGCGAGTTGTTCAAACCGTCAGCTAGATGGATTTCTTTTGCCATCTCACTGGGGCCAGTTTCTTATTAGAGCTGCTTAATGGCTTTTTATGGCTTCCTTAGGACTGTCAGATCGAGGTAGCTACCCACCCAGCAAGGAGATCAGAGCCATTCGGCAGTTTGACTCTTAGTAAAATGCCTAACATTCTCACGTACCTCAATTTCTTGTTCTTTTCTTTCGCTCTCTCTGAAGAGGGATTTTAATATATGTATATGTCTGCTTGGCCCTCTGGGTGGCGTTGCATTTTAATTTCTCTATATGTGTCTTCACTTAACGGGAAGATTCCTTTAGCAGAGTTGTGGAAGCGAGTCCAAAGGATTCGGGGGCAAGTTCTTGCAGGACCCTCCCTCCCATTCTCCAGGAGAATGGGACCACAATCTTGGACCCCGCGTGCGTCCGTGGCAGAATCCTTCGCGACCGCTTTCTCCGCATTCTCTAGCCAGGATGCTGCTCCGCCAGCATTCAATGCACGTTGTGATGTCGTGGAAGGCCGCCGGCTGGACTTTACCTCCAGAGGCGGAGAACCCTTCAACGACAGGTTTACTGTGATTGAGTTGCGTTCCGCTCTTGCTTCGTGCGCGGACACCGCCCATGGACCGGACGATGTCCCGTACGCCATGCTTCGACGCCTGGGTGCGCGAGGCATTGCCTTTCGGTTAGATTTGTTGAACAGGATCTGGGTGGAGGATCTCCTCCCAGATTCCTGGCGAATCGCTACTGTGCTCGCCTTTCGCAAACCGGGGAGAGATCACTCTACTCTGGCCGGTTTCCGCCCAATCTCTCTAACCTCTTGCGTGTGCAAGTTGATGGAGAAATTGGTAAATGTTAGATTAGCCTTTTTCCTGGACAGCGGAGGCCATCTGTCTTCTGCACAGTGCAGCTTCCGCAAGTTCCACTCCATGTCGGATGCTCTGCTCCGACTGGAAAATGGCATCTGCGAGGCCTTCCTTCGTAGACAGCACTACGTCACGGTGTTTTTCGATCTGGAGAAGGCGTATGTGCCGCATGGCGATGCAGTATCATGGAGACTCTCCACACGTTGGGGGCGAGGGGACGCCTCCCAATGTTTATATCTGAATTTTTGTGAGATCGTCGATTCCGCGTACGGGTGGGGGGATCCCTCTCCGGCCCAATGGAGCAGGAAGAGGGTGTCCCGCAGGGAAGTGTCCTCAGTGTCACACTCTTTGCCCTGAGCATCAACGGCATCACCTCGGTGCTGCCGGAAGATGTTCTCGCTACGCTCTACGTAGACGACCTTTCGATCTCTTTTGGCGCGGCCCAGATGCCAACTCTGGAGCGTCGACTCCAACAGGCATTGAACCGCGTCTCTCGCTATGCCGAAGCGCACAGGTTTCGGTTTTCTTTTGCCAAGACTAAGGTGGTGCACTTCTGCCGCCATACAAGGCTTCACCCCGACCCAGATTTGTTTCTTAATGGGGTGCGCCTGGATGTGGCTGAGTCGCACCGTTTCCTTGGTCTTGTATTCGACCGACGCCTCACCTGGGAAGCTCATATTCGCAGCCTTAGGGTCTCTTGTACCCGCGCCATGGACATTCTCCGTTCCGTGACGTTCAGCGCTTGGGGCGCTGATAGGGCTATTGCTCTACGTTTGTATCAATCCTTTGTTCGTTCGAAGCTCGACTATAGATACGACTTTTATGCTTTCCGCACTGCCCCCATTGAGAGCCAACTTGTTGATGGTGGGGAGATGCCACTCGCTTTGCTCTGTGCACAGTGGATTACTCGCCTGTACGCGCGAGCCCGGCGCCTCCCTCACTCGCCAACAGCTCTCACTGCATTCGCAGCTGATCTCGACGGTGCCTATGCCGCCGAGAGACGCCAGTCATACCCTAAGCCCTTCGGGTTTAAGGCCAGGAAACTCCTTCGATAGCTAGGTATAGCTCTCAGGCCGGTAGTACCCTTGGTTCTGCCCAGGACTCCACCATGGAGGATACCACTTTTGACCATTTGTCGCCACGCCTCTGCTCCCAAAGCTTGTACAGGGCCGGGAGTATTGCGTTCGACCTTTTTGGAGCACACCTCGTGTCACGCTAGAATTGTGCCAGTGTATATGGATGGCTCCAAGTCCCAAGAAGGTGTCGGTTTCCACGCCGTTTCCCCTCTGTTTGAAGTCAGTGGAGCTCTGCCAGGTGCTGTCTGTCTTCACGGCCGAGCTAGTTGTTATACACCGCTCAGTACGGGAGATTACGCGACGTGTCCTGTTCGGAGATCGGATTCTGATTTATAGCGACTCACAAAGTGTCTCGGGGCATTGTAATCTGCATTTCCTGGTTCGCGGTATTCGTGACACCATGGTTTTAGCAAGCATGACCAATGTCGAGATTATCTTCTTGTTTCCTGGACATGTAGGAATTGCAGAGAATGGGTGCGCCAAAGAGTCTGCGAGGACTGGGCCACCAGACCAGCGTTTCGCTCTTCCTCACACCGATTAGATGGCAGGAATACGGGCTGCTTGGCAAAGAAGATGGTAGACAGTCGATGGGAACCTAAAGTTGAGTGACATTGCGCTGCGCCTGTCCCACATGGACCTAACCCCCAATGGCGCGATGGCTTCCGGTTGCTTTCTGTCGTCTCCGAATTGGACACACTCGCGGGACGCACCGCCATTTGATGGAGCGCTCATCTGCGACGACTGCGTTGTTCCCCAGACTGTTTAGCACATTCTTTTTGAATGTCCCAATTCGGGTGATCTACGTGCACGCTAACTGTCCCGGTACTGGGATGAGCGAGGTAGCTACCGCTTGTCCCTTGTACTCGGGACGGATTCCTGCACACTTACCTGTGGACTTTTTGGAGGAAACCAGCCTTCTCCACTTTATTTATTTGCATTTATTTGATGTGTTTTTTTTTGTAGGTTGCACATTCTTGTGCTGGGGTAAGGTGAGCCTCCCCTGATGCCAGAGTGCGCTTCCTGCTTCCCCTTTTCCTTTTTTTTATTGTTGTTTTTTGTTTCGCATATTGTTATTTTAATGTAGCTTAGTACTAGGCTGTCGTGAGTACGCTGACTTATGCCCAAGTAGGCAATCGCCAGATGGGCTCCTAAAATTGAAAATAATAAATAATAATAAAAAAAATGTTGATAGTGTGGTTGGCTGGTTTTGATGTGCTCTGTGGGGCAAGTGTATAAGGTTTTTAGTTGAGTGGGGTTGGTGGTTCATTATCTGGTATTTGGGTGCAGATGGCAGTGGGGGTGTTCTAAGGGTAAGGGTAAGAGTGGGAGGATTTTTTTCTGTGCATGCGGGCCCAGCTAGTTATGATGCAAACACTATTTTGACTGGGTCTTGTGTGTGTAGGTGTGCATTCGATATGATTGGTGCCCAGTCTTAGAATGCATGGTTGTGTCATTTGGATGAACTGTCTCTACAGAATCGTGTTGTCTAAAGTTGGTGTTTGTTATTGCGCTGAAGGTGTTGAGTTTGGACACGAGTTTCATGGTGTTTTTGTGTTGAGCAAAGGTCATGTATGGGTCTAAGAAAGAGGTCAGTGAACTAGGGTAAGTTAGCCCAAATGGGGTGAATATTAAAATCTCAGGAGTAATGAAGGCTCATAAATAAAATTGCACAAAACTTTAAATTATTATTCACTAAGTTAGGCGGATTATGAAAGTTTTTGTCCAACTGGTTGGTTGAGGCTGTTGCGCCTTTCATTATTGTTAGTTCTGCTTGGCTTTTATTGAAGGTAAGACATTATAATCCTTTGTGCCTTGTGATGATAGAGATGATTATTATGGTGAATTAATTCAGAGCAAGTGATGGCATATCAGCCCTTGTAAAGGAAGAAAGAGAACTATCCTCAATGCTTATGTATAGAGAGTGATGGGTAAGTTTTCACTGTTAAAGACTTGAAGAATTGTACTATTCATTTTATTAAAGTGACAAAAATACTGTACACCTGGGTGGAGCTGTGTAACACCAGTGTTCTGCTTCCCAAAAGACCAGGAACATAAAGAGGTGTAGATGAGAGCCATTCATCAGGAAGCCTTTACACCGAGTGCATCTTCAGTCATGTGCGATAAACATTTTGAGTCACAGTTTATCCTGATAGAAGCATTGCATGTCCTGATGCAACTGTGATAACTGCTAAATAAGAACATATACCACATAATGCATACATGATAAGCTTTCCAAACCATCCTAATTATATGTCGAGGAACATGCCTCCGCATACGACTTCCCAAGGAAGAGAAGACTCTACTTGCTCAGAATAAATTAATATTGAATGAGTGAATAAAAAACAATAAGATAGACATTTTCATAGAATTGTTTACAGAATTTGAAAGTAGGTGTGAGTGTCAAGAGATGATTGTACGACTTTCTTTCAAGTAAATTGTGAAGCCCACAGCCAAAAGTGATGGCTGACTTGTTGGTCTCATCTTTGCATTAAAATATGACCTGGAGGGTACCACCTTTGAGTATTTGTTGCCACTCTGCTCCCAAAGCTTTCACAGCACAGGCAGTATTGCATTCGACCTTTTTGCAGCCCACTTCCATGTCATGCTGGATCTGTGCCAGTGTAAACGAATGGCTCCAAGTCCCAGAAGGGGTTTGGCTTCCATGCCGTATCCCCCTTTTCCGAAGTCAGCATGGCTCTACTAGGTGCTGCATCTGTCTTAACAGCTGAACTTGTTGCAATACACCCCTCAGTATTGGAGATAATATGTTGTACCAAGTTTGAACAGCATATTGTGATCTTTAGTGACTCAGAAAGTGCCCTGAGTGCTCTCAGGGCATTAGAATTTCCACACCCTCTGGTTCATGGTATCTTTGATGCCACAGTTGCCACAAGCTGGGTGGATGTCAAGATTATCTTCTGCTGGGTTCCTGGATATGTGGGATTGCGGGTAATGAAGGCGTCAGTGAGGACTGGGTGATCAGACCAGCATTTTGCTCTTCCTCATCTTGACTACGTGGCAGGAATTTGGGTCACCTTAGAAAGAAGATGAGAGATGGTTGGTGGGAAAGTAAAGATGCGTGCCATTGTGCTACAACCAATCTCATAGACCTACCCCTAATTTCATGGTGGCTTCATGTCTCTTTCTGTCATCTTTGAAGTGGGCAAACTTGTGCCGCGCACCACAATTTGATGGAGTGCTTCCTTAAACCTAACTGCCTTGTCCCATGGACTGTTTGGCAGATTCTTGTTGAATATTCTTTGCGTATATTACCTGTCTCGGCATCAGGATGAGCGGGGTCACTACCGCTTATACCTTGTACTTGCGATGGATTCGTGCATATAGACTTTTAGAGTGTCTGACTTTTTGGAGGAGAGTTGGCCTCCTCCATTTTATTGTACTCTCTTTGGTGTTGGTAGCATATTCCTGAGCCAGAGGTAGGCCCTCCTCTCCCCAATGCTGGAACATGCTTCTTGTTTTGTTTTTCCTTTTTATCTTTGTTTTTTGTCCTTGAATTTTTGTTTATTTGTTTTGTTGTTGTTTTGGGAATTTTAGAGTAGCCAAGCACTAGTCTAGAATTTTAATTATGGTGACTTATGCCCTTGAAAGCAGTTGCCAGATGGGTGGATAAACCTCCTCCCATTTAATCATGGCTTTATATCCAAGAAAAGTGAAGTGGCTCTTGGGACCAATAATTATATGTAGTCCCTGGTCAAAGTTTAACTCTAAGTCATTTGGTCGATTGCAAAGAGTCCAGTGTCAGTATTGTGGCTCAGTTTATGCCCTGGATTAAGATCCTAAGAGAAAATATAGAGCTCAGTGGATGACCTCTGCTCCCTCTGACCTCTTGGCAGATTAAAAGAGAAAGTCTTTGATCCTAGAGCCTATGTAGGCTCCATCAACGTTAGCACGATCAAGTGGGGCCGTGGCAGGGGCTTTCTGGTTAGAGTGGAGTGAGGCTGTTGCATGCTGTGGGAATTTTATAGTGATCCATTCAAGAAGTAGGAGTTGAGCTTAACCTCGCACAGATTTCATCCAGGTAGTTGTGTCAAATCCACTTGGAAATGACGCGACTCTTTTTCTCTTGCCATACACAGTAGCTAGAGTTTAAAGAGCACAGCCTGATGGCTTTTGGAAAATGAATTTATTGTTAAGGAATGTGTAAATGTTAACTAAATCCCTGTGTGGATCTGTGTTGAGCAACCTTCATTGACTAATCAGGAAAAACAAAAGAAGATGCAGCTCTGACTTTCTGATATAGGCTCATATTGCTTATTCAAGTCCCTCACTTTCAATGTTTTTCTGTGATAGTGAGATGCTCATTCTCCCTCACTTTTAAGATCTCTCTGTGATAGTAAGATGCTCATTCTCACTCACCCAGATTACTTAAAGAAGCTTGATTCATAAGATACCAAGTCTGGATACTGAAAATCATCATGAACTCTTAAGGGAAACTCAACTCTGTAGAAAATTTGTGAATTTTCTTGAGAAAAGGAACTAGACTTTGTGTCTGTAAACTGCTACAACACTGCAGGCTTTCATGGTATCTTTAATATTGTCTAATAATAACCCTATATCTGCATTATATTCAGTAAGCAATATTATACCATATACACTTATTAAGGTGATCTTCTGAAGTTCCTTCAGGATATAGGATGTAAGGTTGTATCAATGATCTTTGACAACTGAGTTAACAGGAATATGTTTGACAAATTATGTAGTGGACATCTTGCCTCTTGCATTCCAAAAGGTTAGCATTCCCAATTTTTCCTATTTCCCTATGTACACACTGAAATTGGGAGAGAGAGGATAAGAGAAACCACAAGTGGTACCACGGTCTTCTTTACTGGCATTTGCCCCTCTGGAGCTTCCTCAGATTAACAAGAATATAAGCCAGTGGTCCTGATAATTTCTTAGGTTTCTTGCTACCCTGAGGGATCTCCAGAGGAGCAAAACATCAGCAAAGAAGACCCTAATACCTCTTGTGGTTTCTCTTATCATCATTTTTTGTCCAAGAAACCCATCAAATACATAATCAAATGTATAAAAAATGATTGGCTTAACCCCCCCCCACCCCCCCAAAAAACAATCAAACTTTTGTTATACTGTGGGGGTCGAACCTAGTAAACATTTGTTTGAAAATTTTAAACAGTTCACACATTGAACCTTATAAATAGGAAGATAAACTTCCCACCTTTTAGTATTTCTCTTTCATAAATAGGAAGTTAAACTTGCCACTTTTAGTATCTCTTTCATAAATAGAAAGATAAACTTCCCACTTTTTAGTATTTCTCTTTCGTAAATAGGAAGATAACTTCCCGCTTTTTAGTATATTTCTTTCGTAAATAGGAAGATAAACTTGCCACATTTAGTATCTCTCTTTCGTAAATAGGAAGATAAACTTTCCACTTTTTAGTATTTCTCTTTCTTAAATAGGAAGATAAACTTGCCACTTTTAGTATCTCTCTTTCGTAAATAGGAAGATAAACTTTCCACTTTTTAGTATTTCTCTTTCATAAATAGAAAGATAAACTTCCCACTTTTTAGTATTTCTCTTTCGTAAATAGGAAGATAACTTCCCGCTTTTTAGTATATTTCTTTCGTAAATAGGAAGATAAACTTGCCACTTTTAGTATCTCTCTTTCATAAATAGGAAGATAAACTTTCCACTTTTTAGTATTTCTCTTTCTTAAATAGGAAGATAAACTTGCCACTTTTTAGTATTTCTCTTTCATAAATAGAAAGATAAACTTTCCACTTTTTAGTATTTCTCTTTCGTAAATAGGAAGATAAACTTCCTGCTTTTAGTCTCTTTCATAAATAGGAAGATAAACTTCCCGCTTCTAGTATCTCTCTTTTATAAATAGGAAGATAAACTTGCTGCTTTTAGTATCTCTTTTGTAAATAGAAAGATAAACTTCCCTCTTTGTACTATTTCCCTTTTGTAAATAGGAAGATAAACTTCCCGCTTTGTAGTATTTCTCTTTCATAAATAGGAAGATAACTTCCCGCTTTGTAGTATTTCTCTTATAAATAGGAAGATAAACTTCCCACTTTTAGTATCTCTCTTTCATAAATTGGAAGATAAACTTCCCACTTTTTGTATCTCTCTTTCATAAATAGGAAGATAATCTACCTGCTTTTAGTATCTTTCAGACCCTATAATACCTTCACCCATAGATTTCCAAATTACAAAAGAAATGAGTATCTTGCCACTTTAAGAACTACATTCAAATGTGTGCATTTTGGATGTGAAGTTAGCTCCAGGTTTGTTAGAGAAGGTTCTATTTCCTAACAATTTGGAAAGACAATGTTTAGTATTTTGTCAGACTATTTTATGAGAAAAATGAGCTGCACTGAAAACTTTAGATAATTGTAATGTGTCATGAATTCTTGACTTTATGTTCCAAATAATATGGTTGAATGTTAAAACACCAAGGAAATGCAGTTTCTCCACCGACAGTAATACAACCTAGTATGACAGGATTCATTTCTAGGCCTCAATTTTTTATACCTGAATAGTTGGTCAGTGGCTCACGGCTTGGGAAGAGCTGATTAATTACGCATACAAATTGAGGCCAGGCTTAGTAAACTTTCTTGATTTTTTTTGGCCATGAAACAAAAGTATAGGGTGATAAAATTGTGACTATTTCCACAAAGAGTTTAATTTCCATTAGGCAATTTCCAGACACTGGTGCAAACTGTAATGTATCTGAAGTGCATATTAATTAATCAATCAATCAATCATTTCATGTGGCACCCACGAGCATGCATAGGGCCTCAATGAACTCATGCCACCATGCTCTATCTTGAGGTAATGCATCAAGATCTTCCCAACAATCATCTGCTGCTTCCGCCTCATAGTCCTTATCCAAGTCTTCCTAGGCCTACCTCTACCTCTTCTACCAGGGGGCCACCAACCCTGGTGTATCCCGAACTATACCCTGCTTTTTATAAACATTACCTAACCATTTTCAACGGGAAAATCTAACAAACTCATCGACCGAAATCTTCTTTCGATGGCTTCTTCATATTCTTCTTTCCATGGCTTCTTCATAATCAGATTCATTAATAATCGAGGAGATAACTTCATCCTTAGATGATGTTGAGCCTCAGAATGCTTCTCTTGTCTCTGGAAATTTTAAAAAAGTATATGTGAAAGAGCAGTTTGTCAAAACAAGATGCTAATATCTTGGTCCATATTCCAGTCTATATTGCTTACATAGTTCAGAAGAAGATCAAATGCCGCTTAAATAGAACTTGGTTCTCCCTTGACTAGAAACTGAATGCTGATCATTGTCAGTGTCTCAAAGTTCTTGATAGAGGTGCCTTGCAATGGTCTTTCTATTTCACTCTATTTTTACAACCACTTAAAAGAATATCTCAAGCTCTGATTTGTAATTTTAAGAAAGATTCATCAGTGTGATAACCAGAGAAATGTTCTTTAAAAGTTATCTTTGGATTACCCAGAAATTTTTTCAGGATATGACTGAGTTTTGTTCATGAAATACACTGTCAAATATATTATTGGATTAATTTTACAATGACTCAATTTTTAAAAAATGTAAAAAGAGAAAGCTCTTAACACTGGCGTGATCTTAAATGTTATTATTTTTGTAGAAAAAGTAAGTTCACATATGGCGTGTACATATTGTGCCACAACTTGTCATTCTGATACTTTGGGCACCTGTGTATGCATGATTTGCATAGTATCTTATATATATTTGTAAGTGTTATAAAATGTCAGTGGTATGTTCAGGTAAATAAAATAAATATTAAAAACTTAGGCTAAATATCCTTCATTTGGGTTTATGGGTAACTACTTTAATTTCAAACATACTAAATTGTAATGATTTGTAATTTGTGTTAAAGTAATAGGTAATTTATAAAGGTAATGAAGTAATGATATAAAGTAAAATAATAGGGGAACAACTGAAAGGTCCAGAGCCTCAATCTGTGATGTCATCAAATTGCCACACAGGCGTGTAGGGTCTCCAGGGCTTCAGCGTCACCTTTTGTGATATGTGCCATAGGATTGTATGGGTTTCTTCCTGCACCACATAATTTGTTTTATTCTTGTTAATATTTAACAATTATCAACAGTGCTCTTGACTGGCCTTATTGTTTACCGGGATCTGGCAATAATCTCTGCTGCTTCATATGTGAGATATAAAAGTTTGCCTCCACCCGTAAGTATCCAGTCTGTTTTCTGCAATGAGGGACTTGTCATTAGTAGTAATGTAATCGGAGCAAAATTTTGAATCCAGTATTAAGTAATTAATCAGAAAAGAATAATAATTTACAGTGGTGAGCAGTCCATCAGTACCGATGATGGAAGGTCTGTCAGTCCATCACTGATGGATACCCTTTTCGCTGGCGGACTGACGACTGACGGAATAAGTGCTGACTGAAGCGATTTTCGGCCGTCACCCGAAAAGCAAAGACGATCTTCGGCAAATAATGTTTCCATCAGTCATCAGCCAAATGGGAGTCCATCAGTGACGGACTGCCCACCACTGCTAATTTATATGGAAGAATATTCACATAGCATTCGGCAGTGTTCAACAATCTTTTTAGGACCTAAAAAAGAAAATGTGCAGAAAAGGTTGTAGTAATGAACAGGATAATCAATAAAAAGGATTATTTCAAAACTTGTCTTAAAATTTCAAGCCTTATTCTATGATTTTAGATATAGATTATTATCCTAATAGGGCTCTGAGGCGAAGGCTGCTCCTGACCCTTATTATTAGTGACTTTTTATGATTTACCTACAATGATGAAACTTCTTTTTTGTACTTTTAGTTGGTCTTTTTCTATGATTCTTGATAAAAAGATACATGATGCTTATATTTTTCCTGTAGAGTATAAATCTAGAAATATCCAAGATTAAGATATGGTTAAATGCTTAAAAACAAAGATGTTCCTAAGTTTGTTGAGGTGGGAAAATCTGACTACTTCATGAGAATGAAAGTACGAGGGGGCGTCAATAAGTTTTGTGAATCAGTAGGGCAAAACAGAGGAAGGGGGATGGCTGTTTGTGGGGGTGTTAGGACTAGTTATGACAAGTCAGGACCTGCAGCCGCATGCTCCTGCCTCGTCTATTTAAGAAGCAGTAGCTGATCGCAGATCGTCAGTCACAAATCTTTCAACAATGGAGAAGGTTGAGCACCGCGCAGTGATCAAATTTTTGACCAATGAAGGCAAGAATACAAAAGAGATCCATGAACGCATAATTGCAGCGTACACCGACACCGCCCCTTCCTATGCAACCATTGCTCGCTGGAATAGGGAGTTCTGCCATGGTCGTGAGTCCCTTGACGATGAACCCCGTCCAGGACGCCCGTCAGACGTGACCAACGAGGACAATGTGGCCCATGTGGAGAGGAGGATCCTCGAAAATCAAAGGGTGAAGGTCGAAGAAATCGAGCGAGAACCTCGAATATCACATGGAAGTGTTATCAACATCATCCACGACAATTTGGCCATGACCAAGTTCTCTGCCCATTGGGTCCCTAGAAACCTCACGCCCCATGATCGACTTCAATGTCGTCAAAGTCCACAAGTCCAGAGTTGCACAAGCTACCCTGCGCGAGTGCGGATTCGAGGAGCTTAACCACCTCCCCTACAGTCCAGATCTGGCCCCTAGCGACTACTTTTTATTCCGCCAGCCCAAGGCTGCACTGCGTGGACGCCGGTTTGGGACGATGAAGATGTCCAGCTTGCCGTCCAGGAGTGGATTGAACAGCATTCAAGAGATTTCTGGTTTTCGGGAATTCGAAGCCTCAGGGACAAGTGGCGCAAGGGCATTGAAGTCGAGGGTAGTTATATTGAAAAATAATAAAACACTTTTCCTTATATCCGAATTGCAAAACTTATTGACCGCCCCTCGTACCTATAATAAGTAGAATTAAATAAAGATCACAATATGTAGTGTTAAATATAGTGGCGAAAAATTTTGACTGACAATAAAGATAAAAAGAAATGCTGAATATTTAAAAATATTTAAATTATGACAATTCCTTTGTTTGGTCCAATTCTCGTTTCTTTTGTTTGATTAGTAGTATCATACAACTTCAGCTATTCATTTGTTTTCCATTGGCTATATAAATGATTTTGATTTTTTTAATAGGACTATTATTTTCTTGTAGTGTCATTTGTTTTGAAAGTCTTTAGATCTTGTACAGTTTGAATCATTGTTGATCTACACATGTCAAGGTTATTTGGCAGTTAAACAAAATATAAGTGGCTTTGGAGCCCATATGATTAACATCCTGAGACAATTTTGAATCGAGTTTGAGGTTTCTGTAGTAGCAATGATTTTCAGTTCTTAATTTGTGCCCCTTTATCAAGTTAAACTCACAGAAGGTGGTGGTAAAGCCAGCCCTTGGGTTTCTAAAGTTATCCATCGAAAGGAGAGTAGCCATAAGGGAACTTCAACTCCCTCAGCCCTTTCTAATGATGGAAGGTGCACTTTGGACCATCAGACCCATCCAAAAAATGAAGGAACCATGATCCCAAAGCTGCCCCTATCACCCAAAGGTTTCAAGGCTCACATGCCGAGCCAACCTCTCCTCCTGTAAGCCTTTGAAGGCTGCAGCACACACCTACAGCCCACACAGCTTCCATGAGGATTATGGCCATTCCAGTGAGGGTCTTCTCAAGGACTGAACACTGACAACTTCCTTAATTTAAGTCCAGATGTCATATTCCTCTTATAGAATTGCCATGGAGTCTGGCCTAATTGGGAGTAGCTTTGGAGGTTAGTCTCCTCCCATTCCTCAATAGCTATCTGCCTTCAGCAGAGCATGTTGGGTATGTCCCCTCTTCCCACCCCTCCAGGGTATAATGCTTTTGAGACTCTACCAACATAGGATGGGGATCAATCACATTCATCTCTGTGTCAGAGAAAATTAAGCTTTGTATCTCCCCTTTTTTTTCTTCTGCATTTTGGTAAGGGTAAGAATGAATTTGCTGGTCTGCAGAGGGGTGGCTGGGACCATGGAATGTGTTTGTTAATTACAGTCACCACAGTTGTAATGAAGGGATTCTTTAACACCCTCCGTAGCAGCAGAACGGTCTTCCTGGAAGTCTTCTTTGTTCCCCAGTCCCGAGTTTCCGCTTGGGAAAAACGTTGCGTGGTGAGTTGTGGCAGCCACCCTCATGACAGTCGCTTCTCCTCTTCATGCCCAGCGACAGATGTCTTTTTTTAGACAAATTATACTCCCTCAAAGCGAGTATCCTTGCCTTCTACGCCCCCGTAAGGGGCGCGGTGATTTGCCATCCTGGCCACCGTGCTGACGGGACTCAGCACCTCATCCGACCCCAGCTTAGCCTCTTCTCCTTCCTTCAAAACACTTGTTTCCTTGCTTTTCATACAACCTCTCCCACAACTTTCTCTGGTCAGCCTCTAATTTCACAGGGTAGATGCTGACCTTCTTATCAAGCCAACCGTCCCGGATCGGGGCTGAGGGGGGAGGGGACAACGTTCCCTAACCCCTGAGCTCCAGTTCGGGATGGGTTTTTTTAAACAATCTGCTTCATCCCCACCCATACCTTCCTCACATCCCTTTTCCTCTCCTCTTCACAATCTATCCTTCTACGCCGCGTCTAAGGTAGAGCCGCCATGCCGATTGACTGCCAGGCCACCAGGCGTGAGGGGTGGTCCCGAATGGCGGCGCCTGGCTCTGCCAGGCCTGTAAGCACCTCTTGCAGTGTGGGCAACTGCAAGAGGTGATGAGCTATTGCATCCCGTGAAATAAATAGGGTCACGATGCCCAATGATGAGAAACACAAAAATCTCCCCTTAATTCTCCCTGTATCACCAAACGGAGCCACCTTTGTGCAGCTCCACCGAAAAAATGGAGGTCTTCCTCCTGTGCTTGCTCAGGGGACCCTCCATATCTCTCTAACCGGAGAGGAGGCTTACTCCTCTCTTTCGCTTACGGGTGTAGGGGACTCCCCCTCACCCCCTTCTTTGGAGGTGCTTTCGGGCACCTCCCTTTTTCCAGCGGCATTCCCCTCTGTTCTTTCCAAGGGGACTGCCAAGAAAGCCAGCAGGCAGCCCTTAGCCAGCCTTCCACATCGAAGAGGCTCGGTAGGGCAAACCCCCTTAGGGGGGAGAGGGAAGCCAGGCCCCTTCGGTCGCTTCCCTCAAAAGACCTGCTGGCAAGAATATTGAACCTTGCCAGGGTCAAGGCCTGTGCCTCCCCACACAAGACTAGTGACGATACTGCCAACGGGACCTACGATGTCTTGGGGGAGGGGGCCAACTGGAGGCCCCCCCCTGAGATAGTCATGGTCCTTGAGGAAACCCAGCCTCAGACGGTAGGGCCTTCCATGGGGGGGAATCCGGGCTTGGTTCCAAGCACCGAACCCGAATCTGCCCCTATGCAAGGTCCTCCTCAAACGGCTAGGGTTTCCGAAGCAGTCCCACGAGGGGAGAGATCTCCTCTGACCGGTGCCCCCACGACTACCAGGACCTTCTCCATTTCGGAGAATGACCTGGCTGAGGCCGGTCCATCTGGCCTGGGGACCCCTTCCGACGGAAGTGAGAAGCGGGTTCATTCCCCGCCCTCTCCAAAAAAGAAAAAGACAAAAAAGACTCGGGGATCCTCTCCATCCGCGGGGGCTACGGGGACGGATGGGTCTGCTGCCACTTTGGCAAGCGACCAAGCCAAGATCGGCACATCCGGCCCCTCTGCCTCCCCGGTTGCGGAGCCCCTAACTAAGACCAAAAGTGCACAGGGCGGAGCCTCGATGACATCGGGGCCCCTCATTCAGAGGTTACCTGGCGTTTTCGAGCCCGCTGGCTTCAAGCGCTTCCTCGTTATTCGCTCCACTGATGGCACCATGTTGTCCAAGGTCAACATGATCCATCAGAGGAGAGGATTAGCTAGTGCAATTGGTAGAGAGCCGAAGGTGACCCGTTTGTCGGGCGGGAGCCTTCTGACAAATGCGGAGGAACCCTGAGAGGCGGCCAAGATAAGTGCTCTTCGGACACTTCATGACACCCCGGTGAGTGTGACGCCGCACTCTACCATGAACTTTGTGAAAGGAGTAGTTTATGCGAGGGAAATCGTTGAGTACACCATTGAGGACATCACCCTAGAGCTGGCCGACCATGGGGCGGTCAAGGTCGAATGTGTGATGAGAAAACAGAGAGGGGCCTCGAGACCCACCCCTACACTCTTCGTCACATTCGACTGTGACAAGCTCCCTGAGTCGGTGTGTGCCGGTTGGTACCGCTACCGCGTGAAGGCATTCGTGCCACTGCCGTGGCGGTGCTATTACTGTCACCGCTTCGGCTATACGAATCGCTCATGTAGACGTGCAAAGTCAGGGTCACCCGAAGTCTGTGTAAATTGCTCCAAGGTCGCACACGATAAGTCCAAATCGTGTGTGGCCAAGTGTGTCAATTGCGGAGAGCCGCACCCTGCTTCTTCGAAGCAATGTGGTGCATATTTCCTTGAGAAAGAAATCCTGGCCGTTCAGGCCCAGGATTGACTCTCATTCCGCGAGGCTAAGGACTTGGTCCTGACGCGCCCGGCTCTGCCTGGGACATCATATGCCTCAATAGTTAAAAAGGCACCCTCTGCTCCTGGCCCATCCGGGCCAACGAGCACGGTTGTTTCCGCACCCATTCAGAGCCCTTCTGCGGGCTCTACCCAACCCGGGCGCTCCGCTGGTAAAGCTAGCGGCAAAAAGGGTTCCTACTCAGCCCTGGCTAAAACCAGGGCTTTCCCCCTCTTCCTCCAGCGTGACCGTTTCCCGTAAGGCGAAACGGCCACGCGCCTCCACCGAGTCGTTAGACTCACAGGAGGCAACACCCCTGAAGTTGGTCGCTAGGCCATCTTCCGGGGTTCATAAAGCTGCCTCCCCGAAAGGAGGACAGCAAAAAGGAGCTTCGGCTCCTTCGCCCACGCCTAGTGGTGGAGGGAGTGGCTTGGAGACGGTGGATCCTCGAAAAGAGGGCTCCCGCCGCCTCCGAAGCCGCAAGCCCGCCGCCTCCGAAGCCGCAAGCCCGCCGCCTCCGAAGCCGCAAGCCCGCCTAAGGTTTCGGGTAGAGGGAGGAAAAGACTCGCATGGCGAGCCCAACCTTCCTTAATAACTCCTCAAAGGCGACAGCGCTTTGGCCGGCCAACAGCGCCCGGGGTTCTGCCCCCGGGAAGCGTACGGCTATTCCCGTGAGGGTCTTCTGTTCGAGGAGGGCCCCCGCCTCTCCTCCGAGCTAGTCCTGGAGGGCATATTCCTTCAATGGAATTGCCGTGGACTCTGGGCCAACTGGGAGAAGCTGCGGAGGCTCGTCTCGTCCCGTTCCCCGTTAGCTATCTTTTTGCAGGAGACCATGCTAGGCGCGTGCCCCCTGCCTGCTCTCCCTGGGTATAAGGGTCTCGCGACCCCACCACCGCGGGATGGCCGGGCTGGGGGATGCGCGGTTTACACCCGGCATGATGTGTCTGTTCTTCCTTTCTCTTTAGATACCTCCTTTCAGGCAGTGGCTGTGCAGCTGCACCTGGATAGGAGGTATACTATCATTTCTAGCTACATTCCACCGTCAGGTGACTTCGACGCGGGGGACTTCCGCCGCGTCGTGGCACGGTTGCTGAGGCCCTTTCTCTTGCTTGGAGATCTGAACGGCAGGCATCCTCTCTGGGGAGATTACTCCATAAATCCCAGGGGACAAGTCCTTGCCGATCTAATCGAAGAGCTTGAGATGAGTGTCCTAAACGTGGATGAGTTTGCGCATCTCTGTCCGAGAGCCGCTTCATTTTCTTGCCTTGACCTATCTTTGTGCTCTTCGGATGCACAGCCTGATTTTGATTGGGGAGGTGGTCGATGACCTCCATGGTAGTGATCACTTTCCCATTCAAATATCATTTTCAGGGCAACTGCCGCCTGAGAGCCCACCTCGGTGGTGCTTGGCGCGGGCGCGGTGGCCTGCATTTCAGGAAATGACTGAATTCTCTATCTCAGTCGAGGAGTTTAGGTCGGTAGATGAGCCCGTTGAGTTCTCCGGCAACCTCATCGCCGCGGGCCTGACTACTATTCCTAGAACGTCTGGTCGTTTTGCACGCCGACCACTCCCATGGTGGTCGGCCGAGTGTGAGACGACCCTCAAACAGAAGCGTTATGCCTACATGCACTATAAGCGCCGCCCGAACGATTTCACTGTCGCTGAATTTCGTCGGGCTAGGGCTAGGTTCCGGTATATTTCGAAGCACGCCCGCCGCTTTTCTTGGCGGGCATACGTGTCTTCACTTAACGGGAAGACCCCTTTAGCAGAGGTGTGTAGGCGAGTCAAAAGGATTTGGGGCAAGTTCTCGCAGGACCCTCCCTGCCGTTCTACAGGAGAATGGGACCGCAATCTCAAACCCAGCGTCCGTGGCGGAATCCTTCGCGACCGCTTTTTCCGCATTCTCTAGCCAGGAAACCCGCCGGCTGGACTTTACCTCCAGAGGCGGAGAACCCTTCAACGACAGGTTTACTGTGAGCGAGTTGCACTCCGCTCTCGCTTCGTACTCGGACACCGCCCAGGGTCCGAACGATGTCCCGTACCCCATGCTTCGACACCTGGGCGAGCGAGGCATGGCCTTTCTGTTAGATTTGTTCAACAGGATCTGGGTGGAGGGTCTTCTCCTAGATTCCTGGCGAATCGCTACTGTGCTCGCCTTTCGCAAGCCGGGGAGAGATCACTCTACTCCGACCGGATTCCGCCCAATCTCTCTAACCTCTTGCGTGTGCAAGTTGATGGAGAAATTGGTAAATGTTAGATTAGCCTTTTTCTTGGATAGCGGAGGCCATCTGTCTTCTGAACAGTGCGGCTTCCGCAAGTTCCACTCCACGTCGGATGCCCTGCTCCGACTGGAAAATGCCGTCTGCGAGGCCTTCCTTCGTAGACAGCACTACGCCACGGTGTTTTTCGATCTGGAGAAGGCCTATGACAACGCATGGCGATACGGTATCATGGAGACTATCCACACGATGGGGGCGGGGGACGCCTCCCAGTCTTTATATCTGCATTTTTGCGAGATCGTCGATTCCGCGTACGGGTGGGGGGAGCTCTCTCCGGCCCAAAGGAGCAGGAAGAGGGTGTCCCGCAGGGAAGTGTCCTCAGTGTCACACTCTTTGCCCTGAACATCAACGGCATCACCTCGGTGCTGCCGGAAGATGTTCTCGCTACTCTCTACGTGGACGACCTTTCGATCTCTTTTGGCGCGGCCCAGATGCCAACTCTGGAGCGTCGACTCCAACAGGCATTGAACCGCGTCTCTCTCTATGCCGAAGCGCACAGGTTTTGGTTTTCTTTGGCCAAGATTAAGGTGGTGCACTTCTGCCGCCATCCACGGCTCCACCCCGACCTAGATTTGTTTCTTAATGTGGTGCGCCTGGATGTGGTTGAGTCGCACCGTTTCCTTGGTCCTGTATTCGACCGACGCCTCACCTGGGAGGCTCATATTCGCAGCCTTAGGGTCTCTTGTACCCGCGCCATGGATATTCTCCGTTCCGTGACGTTTAGCGCTTGGGGCGCTGATAGGGCTACTGCCCTACTTTTTTATCGATCCTTTGTTCGTTTGAAGCTCGACCACGGATGCGAGTTGTATGCATGCGCAGGTGAGCGTTTATTGCGGAAGGTGGATTCGATCCAACACACCGGCTTCCGCCTTGCGACCGGTGCCTTCCGCACTTTCCCCATTGAGAGCCTGTTGGTCGATGCTGGGAAGATGCCATTCGCTCTGGGCCGCGTGTAGTGCATCACTCGCCTGTACACGCGAGCCCGGCGCCTCCCTCAGTCGCTAACAGCTCTCACTGCATCCGCAGCTGATCTCGACGGTGTCTATGCCGCCGAGAGACCTAAGCCCTTTGGGTTTAGGGCCAGGAAACTCCTTCGAGAGGTAGATATAGCTCTCGGGCCGGTGGTGCCCCTGGTTCTGCCCAGGACGCCACCCTGGAGGGTACCACATTTGGCTATTTGTCGCCACGCCTCTGCTCCCAAAGCTTGTACGGCACCGGGAGTATTGCGTTCGACCTTTTTGGAGCACACCTCGTTTCACGCTGGAACCGTGCCAGTGTATACGGATGGCTCCAAGTCCAAAGAGGGGGTCGGCTTCTACGCCGTATCCCCTCTGTTTGAAGTCAGCGGGGCTCTGTGTCTGTCCTCACGGCCGAGCTGGTTGCAATACACCACTCGGTACGGGAGATTACGCGACGTGCCCGGTTCCGAGACCGGATTGTGATCTATAGCGACTCTGTGTGCTCTCGGGGCATTGGAATCTCTGCATATCCTGATTCGCGATATCCGTGACGCCACGGTTTTGGCGAACTGGGCATATGTCAAGATTATCTTCTGCTGGGTTCGGGGACATGTAGGAATTGCGAGGAATGAGGGCGCCAAAGAGTCCGCGAGGACTCTGCGACCGGACCAGCGTTTCGCTCTTCCTCACACCGACTACATGGCAGGAATACGGGCAGCTCATCGGACTGCTTGGCAAAGAAGATTGGAGACGGTCGAAGGGAACTTAAAGTTGCGTACCATTGCGCCGCGACTGTTCCCATGGACCTATCCCCCAATGCTGTGGTGGCTTCAGGTTGCTTTCTGTCGTCTCCGAATCCGACACACTCGTGTGACGCATCGCTATTTGATGGAGCGCTCGCCTGCGCCTATTGCAACGACTGCGTCCTCCCCCAGACTGTTCGGCACATTCTTGTTGAATGTCCCAGTCTGAGTGATCTTCGCCCAAGATACCTGTCCCGGTACCGGGATGGGTGGGGTCGCTTCCGCCTGTTCCTTGTACTCGGGACGGATTCGTGCACATTGACTTGTTGACTTTTGGGGGGAGGCCGAGCTTCTCCCCTTCATTTAAGGTTCTTTTTTGATCTTTGTTTTTTGTTTGTTATTGTTTTGTGTGTAGGTTGCACTCTCCTGCACCAGGGTGAGGGGCACCTCCCCCCACTTCCGGAGATTGCTTCCTGATTGTTAAGTTTTTCCAATATTTATCATTGTTATTTTTTCATAATTTTATTTTAAAGTAGCCTAGTTCTAGGCTGTCGTGTTTTTTGGCAACTTATGCCCAAGTGGGCAGTTGCCAGATGGGCTCTATAAAATTAAAAAAAAAAAAATGCCTTCTACGCTTCAGAGAGGTGGTTATGTATCTCTAAAATAACACACAAAAAAAAAATAAGTCACCAACATGAACCCATCAAAAATAGCCCAACCACACAGAAAACTAGTTGCAAAGCAACATGTGCCTACCCAACAGCGGAGAGGTGGTATCATTTTCTTTCAAACCACGAGGCTGTACAAAGCTGTCAGACGTACTATGTTTGTAAACAAACTGTTCATATGATCTTAAATGCAACCAAATTTGCTTAAGCTTTTTTGTGTATTTCTAGTGCAACCCGATCAATTTCCATTGTGGTGACTGTATTATAATTATTAAATATTCATGACTAGAAGGTAAATAATGCAATAACGATTATCTTCTAATTATTTTACCAAAAATTGTTTCTAATTTAAAGATGAAAAAATAAATCACTTGAAAACTGATAGATATATTACACATGGGTAATATTTGTATAACAATTCCCCTTTTATCTAAAATAACTTCAATCTAGATAGATGATTCCTTCAACTATAAACCCTTCACAACTCGATCATCCTTTTACTAGCTTTCATACTCCTGCAGTCACCGACTCATTGGCCACAGCTATCACATAGGACTTTCCAAGCCACCGAAGAAATGCTCACTTGCAAATTTATGCAGTGGTCACTGTACAAATGGGAGGGACTGGGGATACTTCCTGGCACTACTATGAACTTCATTAAAGGAGTAGTCTATTCAAGGAAACTTGTTGACGTCTCCTTAGAAGACATGACCTAAGAGTTGAAAAACCTTACCATGGAGCAATTAAAATGGAATGTATGATGGGGAAACTGGGATGGGCCATTAAACCCACCCTTACACTTTATTACATTCAACTATGATAGGCTCTCTGAGTCAGTGTGAGCTGGTTGTTATTGCTACTGCATTAAAGTTTTTGTGCCATTACTGTGGAAGTGCTACCATTACCACTCCATCAGCCATATGGACAGAACATGTCAGCATGCTAAGTCAGGGAAACTGGAAATCTATGCAAACTGCCACGAGGCCTCACGTGAAAGCTGTATCATGCAAGGCCATGTATGTTAATTATAGCAACAGCACCCTTCTTACTTGAAACCAATGTTCAAGGCTGTTGGTTGAGTCATTTTAAATGAGGTCAAGAAATTGGTCTTGTTACAGCCTATGCTACCTGAGACTTTCTACGTCTCATGTTAAAGAAAGCACTCTTTTCTCCTGACCCTTCTATGCCTATGAGCATGGTAGCCATCACACCCAGTCAGAACCCTTATGTCTGATCTTTCTCCCCCAACGGCCACACAAGCTGTTAAAGATACCCAGGAGAGCTACTTCTTCAGGGGCCACAGAGTTAAGAGATAGTGGTACAGAGAGGGGCGGAGGGTATACTAATTCAAATGTGAACTATCTTGCCCAAGCAAAATGCACAGAAATTGTATGGGGTAATGGAGAGAAGAGACTGGGGCATCTCAGGGGAAGAAAGACTGGTAAGAAGCTTGAACAGTGTGTGCATGAGGATTTTTTTTTCATAAGGGAGGATACAGCAGCTGTGAGCTTCACTTGCTGATTTTAGAAGTATGTTGGTTATTTAAATTAAATCATTATTTAAAAATTACTTGTAGTTTTTATATATCAACTATAGCTTCCTTTCTTGATATGCAGCATACCGGCCTGTGGGAGAAATGTCAAATTACTCAACTAGTCCACTATGCACCCAGCAACTCTCCTGTCAGGGTCAAATTTTACAACCCTTGAGTTGTAAATGTGAGCTCAAAATGCTAGTGCATAGATACTTGGGAGTAGTTTACTTATAATATACTTAGAGCCAGAGCTGGTTCCTTCTTGGCGGCTGTCTCTTCCTTTAATCCCTATCACTCCTTCTCTGGCTCTGCATCCCTGCACTCTAGATGGTAAAATAGTTTTTAGCTTAATTCTTAACAGCCACCTGCCTTAGATTTTTTTATGGTCTTTTATTGTTTATTCATCCGATAGTTGCCATTGTTAAGCTTAATTGGTCGGGCAATTCCCTGAGTATTCTCATAAATGCTAGTTACCTTGCTTGATGCACCTAATAACTGTATGCCTTGATCTTTCTAGTTTACTTGGAGTCGGTATTTTGATGCTACGCATGCCACTGTCCAGCTGGTGCCAACGTTAACCAGTAAAATAAATACAGCTGTCCAGTTGACTCTCATAACCACTTCATTGGCAGCTCCGATCTTTTCAGTTTTGGGTCCACATCTACTGCATGCACTATGGTAAGCTTTTCTTTTTTTTATTTCCTGTTCATTTGAAACAATTTAGTTTTTAAATTGAAAAATAAAATATATACTACTGTATAAAAAAAGGTACTAGTTCTATATTTTTAACAAGTTTTTATGTAGGCCTGAGATAATATCTATAGTCTTGTGCTGTGTCATGATTAATCCCAGATTGGGGGGCATTGAAATGACCTTAGAAACTGCACTCTTGAACTCCCCTTTGCCTGAATCTTGGAATTAGAGGATCATAGGAGACAAAGAGGCCTCGGACCCCATTCAAGGTACTTGTGGGAAATAGGCAGGTTAAAAGTAAATGGGAAAAGTACATGAGAGGTTATATGTGGTCATGTAAGATTTGAATATGAATGGCTTTGTGGGTGTATAAACTTTGTGCTGCATCAAGATAGGGAAGAGTTAATCTGGCAAAATGATGTTGGTACTGTGAGATGCGTGAAAAATAGGAAGAGACATGGATTAATAAGACTCACTGAAAAGTGGAGGCGAGATTGCGTTATGGAATGAGTCTGATGAGTGTGTTGTAAGGGGAAGAGTGCCTGAGGACTGGAAGAAGGTTGTGATGGTGATATTCAAGAACTACTCTGGGATAAGTCTGTTGAGTGTGTCATTGAAGTGTCTGGGAAAATTATGATTGAGTGTAAAAGAAGGATGAGTGGGGTTGATACTGGCTAGGGGATGAGCGCAGTTGGTTTAGAGTGGGTAAGGGGCGTGTGGTTCAGGTATCTAAGTATGTGCAATGAGATGGGAAAAATGGGATAAGAAATCTAAAATGAAAGAAATCAAAGGATAATGAGATATAAAGTGCGCGCATAATGAGGGTTAGAACATGTGAAGTGTATGGAGAACACATAACCCAAGCATCAGCCCAGAAATAGCAGTCCTCATAAAATGGATACTGTAGGAAAACAGAAAACCTACCTGTAAAATGACCCAGCAAAACCGCTTTCACACAGGCATTACACAACTCATTAACTTCCACAAAATGGGAGTTAATGACGCCAGAGCTTGCTTCCTTCTTATTGCGTTGTGCTATTCTTGTTTTTTCTGGTTGTTTTTATTAGCCTTAGTTTCTTTTTTATCTTTGGTTTTTGCATATTTTAACTTTTATTTTAATTTTGCCGAGTATCAGGTTGTAGCATGATAATGCTTGATTAGGCAGTCGCCAGATGGAGCTCCTAAAATTAAAAAAAAATAAACAAAACCCACCCCGGGTGGGCGCTCCCCCGGTAATGCTGGAGGCAAAAGGGTTCACACCCAGCCCCGGCTCAAACCAGGGCTCCCCCTTCTTCCCCCAGCGTGACCGTTCACTGTAAGGCAAAACGGCCGCGCGCCTCCACCGAGTCGTTAGACTCACAGGAGGCAACACCCCTGAAGATGGTCGTGAGGCCATCTTCCTGGGTTCCTAAAGCTGCGCCCCGAAAGAAGGACAGCACTGAAAGAGCTTCGGCTCCTTCGCCAACACCCAGTGGCGGGCTGGGTGGCGCGGAGACGGTGGATTCTCCAAAGGACAGCGCCCGGAATTCTGCCTCCGGGAAGCGTCCCGCTTTTTCCTTGAGGGTCTTCTCTTCGAAGAGGGCCCCCGCATCTCATTCCGAGCTATGCCTCGGGGAGGGGGGAGGGGGGGCATATTCCTTCACTGGAATTGCCGCAGACTCCGGGCCAACTGGGAGGATCGTCTCCTCCCGTTCCCCGTTATCAATCTCTTTTTAGGAGACCATACTGAGCCAGTGCCCGCTGCCCACCCTTCCGGGGTATAAGGGTTTTGCAACCCCACCACCACGGGGTGGGGGCCGGGTAGGAGGATGCGCTATTTACTCTCGGCATGATGTCTCCATTCTTGTCTTCGCTTTAGATACCTCCTTTCAGGCAGTAGCTGTGCAGCTGCACTTGGGTAGGAGGTATACTATTATTTCCGCGTACATTCCACCGTCAG